>JAUDYJ010000005.1:48322704-48922704 GCA_030761175.1 Masticophis lateralis
AAAGCAGTTACCCTGGTTGAACGTTGTACCAATGATTTCCTACCACTTGGAAGGGACAGATTGATTGTTAGCATAGAACATTAAAATGAGACGGGAATAGAAAAACAAGTTAAGAACCTGATGAGATCAACAGTATTTGTTGTTCCTATATGAACATATGCAAAGCTTCAGGATATGTTAATCTATACCCAAGAGCCATCGTTAGAAAGTCAGGATAGCTTTTTTTGAAAATCTCCAAATGACGTTTCTTGAGCAATTTGTTTTGCTATAATTGTTTTTATAGATGAATAGATATACCAAACAGTTCTGTTATTCCCAAATCTCTTTGTCCTTGAATCATCCTGTTACAACATACTTCCATGTGCTTTTCTTCAATCCAAATCTTATATTAATCTTATTTCTCCCTGAGCCCCTTTCAATATTTCAATATCTATTAATTGCTTTAATTGCTAAATTGTACTTTGAATTTCTACCATGATGGATCTCTTTCCAAGCACTAAATTCAGTTTTCTTAGTTGTGGCTGGGCGCCACATTATGGTTCCCCAAACTACCTTCTTGTGCTGTAGCATCCCCAAATGAACCAGGAAGTAAAATGAAGTCTTGCTGATATTGATCAGAATGCTACATATTAAACATTGATGGTCAAGTTATTTATTTATTAGATTTATGGCCACTTGTCTTGCAAATGCCATTCTATACCATACAAGGAAAACAGCAAAAGCATAAAAACTTATAATGGTCGTTAAGATCAAATGCAATAAACTCTCAGCAGTAGCAACAACATCTCATGTTATCTAACCTTTCAGTTTCCAGGCCTTATAGCACATCCATATCTCTGTTGGATGGAAAATCCATCTTGTTCAGTTCCAAGGTAGGAGAAAAATGCTAGAAACAACATGGAGGCTGGTTGGAAAGAAAGTTTAATGATGCTTAATTATATAGGGGTCATAGCTGGCTCTATAGGCAAAAAAGGAAATGCAAATCCTAGGTATTTGAGCTAATCTGGTCAACCTCTGCCTTATTGTTTATCTGAGCTTCTAGGTTTCTGTGACTTTGAAGTTTGGACTGCTTTGGGGGTGATGCAATGAAGGGGCTTGTGTTCTGAAAGGATGAGGGCAATTCCTATTGTGGCTAATGGCTTTCATCCTGTATTGGATCTTGGGTGAGGATTGGATCTTGGATGAGGATCTTGCTTTCTAATCCTACCATTCTGCCAAGGAGTTTCAAAATATCCTGTCTTGAATGGATTAGCAAATCTACATTTCTAAAAGCTGGCCTCCTCAGTTTCTGCTTGGGGGTAGGGACATTGGGCCTGGTTTCTGTCTTTAAGAATATGTTTCTCCATTTCTCTTTTAGGAAAATATAATATTCTGTTTTTTTAATATTTCCCAAAATATTTCATTCTTCTAGTGGGGGGGGGGGGGGGGCTTCCCACACTTCCATAAGAAAAGTGTGCCTGGGCTAGCATCAATTTAATCTTCTGGATCTCGTTTAAGGCAGTTCCACATAGATCACATTGCAGTAATCCATTTGGTGGGTAACTAAGGTATGAGTAGGAGCAGAGCCTCAAAAGAGTACAACTGGTGCACAAAATAAAGTTAGGCAAAAGCCCTCCTTACTACAGTTACCATTTGCTTTTCAAACGGGAGCTCTGAGTACAGGGGAACTCTTGTATGGCGTGCTGGTTCTTTATGGGGTAGTACAAATCCATCTAAAACCAAAGGTGGGAAAACATTAAATCCAGCAGGTCCAAAACTTCCATTTTGTTAAGGTTGAGCTAAAGCTGCTTCTTCCCCAACAAATCTCAAAACACTAACACAAAAACTCTTTGGCATCATTTGGTTGACTCAGGAGATTTATGAAGTCTTACCCTCAGCCAATGACTTCATTAGATGTTAAATAGAAATAGGGAGAGTGTAGAATCCTTAAGTATTCCAAAGAAAAGGGACTGTAAGCTAGACCTCTTTTCCCAGGAGGAAGGAAAGCACCAGAAGAGAAGAATCCATTCAGAACTCCACCTCCCATTCCTAGAAGCCAAAGCCAGTTCATATGATTATTATGATTCACAGCATCAAAAATCAGTGAGAGGTCAAAGGGAGCAATGATGAATGCACCATCCCATCCTGCTCTTCCCAGAAGTCATTCATATGTATGATCAATGCCATTTTAGTTATATATCTGATCTGAAGCCCAACTAATCAGGGTCCAGATAAATTCCTCCCCCCCTCCCCAGGAATCTCTGAAACTCCAGTTGACCTACCTTTTTAGCAAATCTCCTTTAAAAAGGGATAATTGGAGATGTGGCCAAAGTTATTCAAAGCAGATGGATCCAGCAATTTCTTCTTAAGAAGGGTATAACACTAATCTCCCTTATTACAGTATCTTGTAAATGTTAAGCATCCAAGTTTTTATAGACTTAACTTTACTTCTCATTTTTACCATAACCAAAGGGCTAGACCATTTAAGCATATTTCTAAGCAGAGAATTCTAGTATTACTGGTCCAAAATGGGAAGTCCCCTTGTTTTGTAAGAGATATTTGTGAAAAGCAAAAAAGAGGGTCAATGAGAAACCAACAATAGTTGGAATCCACTCTATAAAATTCTACGAACAACATAAAACAATAACTGAATAAGGGATTAGTTGGGGGAGCAGGAAATATAAGGTTTCCTCACCTATCCCAACTTTAAATAGTGGTGTTTACGAATTATTGTCCCATGGTATGAGTTTTGCTTTTGCTGTCTGGTTCTTTATTATTGTTGATTTTCATGATACTGCTGTATTTTTAACTCTGTTTATTGCCTTAAAATGTTACGTAGTTTCAGCTCAGTTCTGCATTTTACAACTTTTCCATGACTACTTTCATCCTCATAATTGCTGAAAAAATTGAGTGCTATCCCAGACTGCAGAGATTTCAGTAGAATTCCCTGAATCACTATCACCAAACTCATTTCATTCATTATTGTCTTTTGTGTGCAGATTTTCATTCAATTGTCTGGCTTCTTTTTAACTTCACCTTGAATTGCAGTTGCAAATAACCTGAAAATCAGGGCAGATAAAAAGAGAACAGACTAAATGCAACCATATTTTGCACCAGCATAAATGTGATAGTTTTCTGGCTGCCTGGTTCTTTTCTTAAATTACCCAGATTTCTACCCACCTCCATTCTAGATAGGCTCTGAGGATTGCATTATATAGATGAAGTTGTTGGATATGGTCATAAAGCAGTTTGGGAGTGGATATCAAGGACGTGCTGATGGTACCAGTTATATTTATCTTTGTCATCAATGTGATCTACACCAGTGTCCAAATGTGTTGATGTATTGGGTAAGGGACAATAAATTGGAGGAAAAAAGAAAAAAAACTCTTTGAACCCAGATGGGGTGACATTCCCTGAAAAAGCAAGTGACATCTTAGTGTATTCTAGGATTCATTTCAGCCATACAAGGTAGCCTGGAGTGCATTGGACTATCACTGCTTTGTTTCGTAGCTGTAACTCTCCCTGATAAGAGAAGGCCCAACCATATTGTAATACTTTTGAATTACTGCAAAGCATTATTCTAGAAAGTTTCCCCTTGGTTATGGATTTAGAAAGTGTGTCTAGAAAGAGTGCAGGTTCATGACGTACATGCTGTCACCTATATTTTAAGAAATGGTTTCCTTTAAGAAATGATTTCCCCCTTTTCTTCTGACAGGGATAGATGGGTCTGAAAAGTGCTTTGCTGCAGCTTGATTTCTGAAATGCCATTACAATGAATTGAAGTTTCTGCAGGTCCATATTTTGTCTACAATTTATTACCCTACATCAGCCCTTGTTCCCGTCTACCACCATTGTTAGAAGCACTGGAAAAAGGACCTGTTTGCAAAATGGATACATGATATCCTATCATCTTTACTGTTCTGAATGAGACTTTTTAATACAGACAGAATGGTGGCTTGGCAGCAGAAATGCTTCATCATATTACAGACGCTTAGATTTCTTTGCAAAGGCCTAGATAAAAGTATGCAATATGTACAGAAAACATGGAAGAGGAGCTAACAATATGTTTCATTTCTCTGTCTTGTGGAATGGAGGTGAATTAATGGAAGGCTGCTTTCTAGAGGCTTCTAGTGGTCAGCTGGACGGAGAGTTTTAGTTGAGTTATTCTGCTCAGCATTCGGGAGCTGGCAGAGCTGAGATTATTGATGGATTTTTATACTGCTTTGGAGGAATTAGGGGATAGAAACTGTGCCTTGTGGAAGAGTCCTCTGTTAATTGGTCATTAGAAAAAATGGGTTGACGCTGAAAATTATCAGTTTAGAATTAGGTTCTATGATTATGATTATTACTGAGCAGTGAAAATTATAAGAATGTTGTTTATCCAAGAAGCCTCTGCTATTACGTTGTTTAAAAGCTGCATACAGTAAGCAGCTCTATTGCCTTTGGTAAAGGAAAGGCTGCATCCACAAGAACAAACAGGTTGTCTGAGATATGAATTTAAGTCTTGCCTGGTTTTGTCAAGAAGTTAATGCATTTAGAACACATCTCATAACAATATTCCTCAAACTTCTTATTCTGGGTATAATTCTTCCCAGTAAAAAGAATCTAGACGGCTAGAAGAGTTTAGTATCAATTATATTATCAAGATTGATAATGAAACATCTGCAAGAAAACAATCAAGCTCAGAGAGAACCAAAGATGCCTCATTTCGACCTTAGATACAAATATACTCCTTTATTGGACAATCTCCCTTCATAAAGTTTATTTGAATTTGAGCAGTATTATCTTCATCAGTAGTGATAGAAATGTTTAAATATTTATTTTATATTACTATTCAAAAGAACAAGGATGTCATTTGGCAAAGAAAGAAACTTGGGGATTGGTATAAATTTGGATGGGATTCATCTTGTAAATTCGAATGTATTTGCTATTATTTTTCCCCATTTTACATAATTACATATAATGTAATATGTTTGAACTTCAACTACTAGAACTCCTAAGATTGGCCATGCTTGCTAAGAGTAATAGGAGTCAAACACCCAATTCATCTTGACGTCAATAGGCTGAGGATAATAAATCTATAAGCTATAAATGGTAGCACCGGCATCTCCTTTGATTCTGAAGTAATAAATGTTGCCGTGATGTATGCCGTTTGTAGATGGTGTGGCAATTTGTTCCTGCTTACAGGCCTGACCTATGAACTGGAAGGTCTACAAAGAGAGACTGTTCCTTTTGCTTCGCTTCGCTTTGTCAAGTATTACTTCATCTGCTGATTCACTTAAGTAGCATAAAGAAAAAACTGGTAGATTTCATGCTAGCGGGAATTGTATGCAATTATCCAATCTGATCTTGGATGATGTCTAAGCTAGAATTCAGCACAATTGTCTCCACTGTGGCCCTATTTGCATTTTTATTTTAAATGAATCATTAGGGGATTACCCATCAATTTAGTCCAGAGCAGTTTAGATTTACTCCCAAACAGTTCTAGTCTTGGTAAGCACAAAATTAATTTCTCTTAATCATCTTAACTCGTTGTTAGGAAAAATGCTTCTCTGAAGGTTGTCTATTCTATTAATTTGCAAAAATAGCAAAAATTTTGTCCCCATATGTGACTGTTCTGATCATTTCTCTCTTCTATAGCCACAAGCAGGGAAAGAGGTAGAAGGACCAAAATAAACAAGGTCCTCCAGAATCTGTCTACAGTAGTGCCATTTCTGACTGTATAATTTTTTTTAAAAAAAAAAACCTTGAAGGAAAAAAAGCATAGGCAATTGGGAGTGAAGCAACAGCCTCTAAGTTTCCATTACAAAAACTAGAAGGATGAAGAACATGGCTTCCATTTGACCATCCCAGTCATCCTGGATTGTCTGCTGCCAGCATATGAAGATGAGTGAATTAATTAGAGGAGTAATCAATATGCCAATTATGTTGGGCAAGCAGGACCATGATTAACTTTGTGTAAGTTCACACTCAACTGAACCAAACTATTCAACTGTCTCTGAATTCCCTCTCTACTCCTTTTCTAATTCATATTGGCAAATGTAGTTTAATATGTAAAGGGAAGTTTTCCTTTTTTCTTTTCTCACAAATGAAATGTGGGGAGATTCAGGACTAATGAAAGGAAGTACTTCTGAACATAATGCATAATTAAACCATACCTGCCAACATGTCAGAATTAGAAATAGATGTGTTGTGCAATGGGCCATGCATAATACATCACCCTATACTTTGCTCCTCCTCTGCTGCACACATTCCATCTCTTGTTCCCTAAAGAAATAGGCATGGCAAAACGTTGCTAAGTGGGACTGAAACAGAATTTGGTATTTGGTAGAACAATCTTCCCTAATGCAGTGGGCAGGATGACTGGCTTTGGGAATCCACATATTTATTTAGCAGAACTGTCATTACACATCAAACAGAATATTGTTTAAAAATACACACACAGACACTTAATAATTGCAAATAGCTATAGTAGTTTAAAAAGTTTGGGGAGGCCTGTTTCTGCAAGGAGTGGGAACTAATATTGTAGTAATGTATTAATCAGTATTCAACTACAGAGATGGGACAATATGTATGTGTTTTCGTTTTTAATGCACTTTTTAAATATCTTGTTTTTGTGTTTTGTCTTCCTTTGTTTGTTTAAAAAATTGAGTTTTGTATTTTTTAAATAAAGAAAAAATAGAAGAAAAAATAACACACGCATACCTGAAAAAGTAAATTATATGGACTGGACCAAGAATCTATTAGCCTTTTAAATTCTTTTGACTTTGCCACATTGGTCCTAGGGTTAATGGTACCTTGAAAATACTCACATCACCAATCCTATCATAGGACACTGAGAAATCATAAACATTGTGCCTGCTAATGCCTCCTTAAGGAGGCTGGGCCACACAGTTGCTGAGCAATCCCAGGGAAATGTGCATTTGAATTACAAAGGCACCAACAAAGTGGAACAAGATGTGCCAAAACAAGCCTGATTTTTTTCCCCAGTGTTTGGCTATCACACACGCCAAAAAGAGATGCAGAATCTCTTTAAGCAGGAACCCCAAAGTGTCTTGAGGAACTGTACAGAACATCACTGTTGTGCGAGCAATTAGGAGCCCTGTCATTCTTAACACTGTAAAGATGTGCACCAAATGACTTGACATTTTGAAGGTCCACATTCCCCAGGATGGAGGTTTTCAAGAGGATGAAAACCCAAACTGCAACTATGGCAGCCATTGCAGATATTCATCAGGCCTGACTAAACTATATGGATACAATAATGGCTAGCAATACTGAAGGTTTTCCATGAGAATTGGGCAAATCTATAGCAAATATAGCCATCATTGGATATACTTTAGATTGTTATATGCAGTGGTATGTAAGCGTTTGTGCAACCTTCTGAATTTTCAGTATGTCTGCATACATGTGACCTAAAGACTTGATATATTCTCCACACATCCCAAAAGTAGATAAAGAGAGCCCAGTTAAACAAATGCATCAAAAACATTATACTTGTTAATTTATTTATTGAGGAAAATGGGTTCATAAGCTTTTAAGTACCACTGTATTACTTCCTCAATGACTGGCAGAACAACTTAAAAACCGGTTGCTAAGGAGCTTTTGCTCTGATTATGCCTGTGAGTTTCCAGGATGGCAGTTATAGTCTAGGCTCTCTTCTTGAGACTAAGCCACAAAGGCAGAGTTGTATTTATTTCTAGGAAAGTGTACAAAGATGCAAATAAGTCAGTCTTGCTAGTGCACTTTTTACTTATATAATTCCATCCTATTTTTCTCTCCTATTTCCACCTTCCCACTATTTCAGGAGGATTTTCAACATCGTTCTTCACTCTCTTAAAAATGATTTCTTTGTCTTTGTGGAAACATAAATAAAAATGTTTTCCCATTTTTTTCCCATTCCCATTTTTGGTTGAATATACCTTACTGCTGTCTATCTGCATAACAATTACCATATAATTTTCATATTATATTCAGAGTCAAAACTGTTCCATTTTTCTCCTTTCAAAATGTTACTTAGCTTTATAAGCGAGGAAACTTTTTATGTGTCAGTAAAATGGGATCAAAAAAGATATGCTTTCAGTTGGAACTTATTCAACTCTGCCCTGTAGCTAGACAATCCCTAGATTTTGAAGAGTTTGCCTAGTTGCTTAGAAGTCAGTTCAGGATGATTTTGATACTTTCCTGAATGTGAGTTAAAAGGGAGGAATCACCTTAGGTTACGGCCCTATGGCCAAGAAGTTTGAAGCCAGCGAAACGTGTTTGTTAAATAAGATCATGCAATGAAACAATTTTATAATCTTAAAACAAAAATCCTAATACTGTACATGAAGTTCAATTAGCTTTTCTTAGGACCATGTTCTTGTCTCATATATCAGGGCTTGGTGTGATCAGAAAGACTTAAGTTAAATATTTTACAGCAGTCACTACCCTAAATATCTCGAATATGACATTGTGGCCACATGTAGAATCTACTGATCGCAAAAGCTGGTAACTGACACAGCATTAGAGAGCCAGTGTGGTGAAGAGATTAAGGTATTGGACAAGCACCAAGGAAACTCAGATTCAAATCCACCTTCAGTCACAAAAGGTCGTGGGTGACTTTAAGCCATTCAATCTCGGTTAACCCAATCTAACTCACAGTGGTATCGGTGTTGGGAAAAATAGAAAGACTAATTATTATAACATCATCTTGATCTCCTGAAAAAAAAGTAAGATACAAAGCTTACAAATTAAAAAGAGAAATAAAACATCAGCCTAATTTGAAAAGGGCATGTTCAATTAAATGACTGGTCTAGATGACTATGACCATCATAAGAAAGGGATGAATCATTTATAAAATTGAGACTTTCCAATTACATATACCCCGATCACTTTCTTCTCCAAACAGTTGCACTTCAGAAGTTCTCTAGCACTTGTTAGTATGTCATTTTGTGACATCACAGCAATTCTACCTGGACTGTCTTTGTGGCAATTTTCAGGTGGGAAACAGGTTTAGGCAGTCTATGACAATATCGGCTGTCAGCACATCACCTGATCAAGAAGACAGTAAACTTCAATGGGTAATCGCAGTTCATTCATACATACACATTTTAATAAGTCTATTCATCCAGATAGAGCTTTAAAAAACAACAGGATTTATATTTTCAAGACATCCCCAACTGGGATCATGACCCAGTTAAGTACCTGTGAATTAGTAACTTACTTTCCTCTAACACTGACACAGATAAATTAACTTCTTGCAGTAAACTGGTGCCTCAACTATTTCAGCTATGAATTTTGTGTATGGATTTTTTTTAAAAAATATGATTTGATATATATATATATATATATATATGTATGTATGTATGTATGTGTATATATATATATATATATATATATATATATATATATATATATATATATATACACACATACATACACACACACACACACACACACACACACTTTTTGATATTTTTATATTGTTTTTTAATTTATTGTAAGTCAGCCAGTGTCATGTTTTTGAGATGAGATGGGTAGGTGTATAAATTGAAATAATAAAGTGTAACATAATATATTATTTGAGGTTTTAGCTGTTCCTATTAGCAGCCCTGCAAAAAATTCCAAATATTGAAATAATTCCTTATGATGAACCTAAAGCCTTTTTATTTGTTTAACTAATATTGTATTATGTGAAACCGTATGAAAATGCAGAAGAAATGAGATTTTGTATCTAATGAGGAAAATTGGAGCATTCATCTTTCTAGTATTACCGGTATGAGTATAGGATACAGAACAAAAACAAGATTTTAGGGCAACCTCTCAAATTGATATTTGTATATATTTCTATAAACAGGAAAGCACTTTCATTCCATAGCGTCTTCACCTTCCTTGTTCTGAGATGATGTCCCATCAAATTAGATTTTGCTCTTTTTCTTACTTTATTTCATAGGCTGACCTTTTCACATCAATGCAAAGCCAAATCATGATGTGAAAGCTATTTTCTTTAATGATAAACTAGATCTAATAGCTAGTTACTGCAAAAACAGTGTGCACAAATTTCAGAAAAATGAGAAGGAACTTTACCAAATTGTGGCCTATGCCCACTCAGCTGCTACAGAGTGTTTTCTCTCTGCTGTCTTCATCAGGCCTGACTTTCAGGCACTTTCCGTGGCAGCATGGTCCCTTGACCTAGATTAGCATCTGTGTTAGAAGACCAGGACGCTATGTTGATTAACAAGGGAGGGCAGTTGCATGCCCAGCTGGTTACTATTAGTAACTGTTTTGAATATAGGGGAAGCTGACTTTGTTTTTCTTAGCCTCTTTACTGAACTCATGCTTTCTAATGCCATCTCTCAAATTCTCGATTGTCCTCTTGTACACTGTTCTCTTTCCTGTCTGCCAATTTCACCCAGAGATCCCAGGTGCCTTACAATGAAAACAATATAAAAACAACAAATCAAACTCTTTCCTCCAGATGCCAAACTATTTGTACTGTAAACAAGTCAGCTCCATTCTTGTCTAATGTAGGGGCCTCCCAAATCTCAGGGAGGGAGATTACTGCAAAGAATCAAGATGGCTACAGAGAAAGCAGGCCTCCAAGGTACTACCAGAGGATAATATTTGAGGAAAGGGAGCTGGAGCATGCCCGCCCTATTTGACCTAGTGGAAGAGACTGTTCTGCAAGTAAGTTGGAGCTGGGTCATGCAGGACTTTTAAAAGGCAATAACTAGCATCTTGAATTGCACCTGAAAAACAACTGGGAGACAGTGTAGTAATGTAATATGGGTGAACAAGGGTGTGTCCAAAACTACAGGCACCACTGCAATCTGGAACAGTTACAGCTGCCAGGTGGGCCTTCAAGGGCAGCTTCATGTAGAGTATATTGCAATAATCCAATGAGGTTCAGGAATGGGAGCAACTGGCCTACAAGATGGTGATTATTAGTATTACACTTGTCACTGGTTTTTCTAGCAGGAGAACCTCAAAACTATGTACCACTTCTGAGGGAGTGCTATCTTTTCCAGTATCAAAGTGTCATCTCTCCTAACCTCAGACAATCAAAAACCCATAACCAGTTTGGCTTGCTAGAATTGAGTCATAGACAATTTCTTCCCATCCAAGTCCTTCCAGTCTACTGAGCAGGCACCTGAACAGCATCACAGCATAGAGTAGTGATCATCAGCATATTAACAATACTAAACCCCATGCAACTAACTGATCTTTAATCTTTTACAGACCAAAAACATTTACTACACTCTGAGGAATATTGTTTGGAGTTCCAAATATAGATAGCCCTTGACTTACAGGTTAGTGATTTACAACATTTGGTGACTGTTCAAAGTTACAGCAGCACTGAAAAAACTGATTTATGGTCATTTTTCACACTTACGACTGTTGCAGCATCCCCTTGGCCACATGATCAAAATTTAAATGCTTGACAAGTGGTTCATAATTATGATGGTTGCAGTGTCCTGAGAACATGTGATCAGCTTTTGTGACCTTCTGACAAGCAGAAGTCAATGGGAAATCCAGATTCACTTAACAACCATGTTACTAACTTAACAAATGAAAGGATTCACTTAACAACTGTGGCAAGAAAAGTTGTAAAATCAGGTAAAACTCATGAAACAAATGTTTCACTTAGCAATATAAATTTTGGGCTCGATTGTGGTCGTAACTCAAGGATTACCTGTATTCAGACAAAATGGGGAAAATCTTTCAATTATAATTTGTGGGGGAAAAACACAGCAGTATACTCATACAGCATAAATGCTGGCAACCAATCTTGTCAATCCAGGAAAAAGGGAGTAAAGAATATTTCTGGCAAGTTCTGGCATTCTATAGAACCCTATATGAAATTTAAAACAGCCCAGGAGTTCTATGGCACCTTGAGGATTAATTAACACATTTGTGGTTGCATAAGCTTTCTGCAACTAAGCTCTTAAATATCTTTCAGATATTTAATCTGAGCAATTGATGCATATTACATACATAGCTGTACAAAATATAATAACATAATAATGTTAAGCTTTCATATTACACATTATATATGTTTAGAATGCCTCACACATAGTAATCATTAGTAATCATTAAAGTCTTGCTATAGGGTAAGTATCCCCACAATCAGTTACAGAATAGAGTACAAAGCACATATTAGCCCCAGAAAATATTCTGAGGCGATAACATGCCTCAAAGTGTGCAGCAATACAAACAAAAGAGTTTATTCTTAATATTCATTTGCCCCAGACTTGAATTTGTATGTATAAATTAATCTATATATTTTTGTATTCTTTGTGTTTCATGATCATGAGCCCCATATTATTTTAACTACTGTAGCAAAACCCCAATTTCCCCCCCTGAATTTCAGATAATGTATGATTCTATTGTCCATTTAGCATTGTGTAGACCAGATGGCAAGCATGAATTAGTAAGTAACATAATTTCTATCCTTAATGCATTTGAAAAATAATAAATAAGAATTTAGGAAAAACCTATTTCTTTTAAGCTCCTTCTACCTTCCAGTCTGATGTACTGAAGATACATATTCTACTCATTCTAATTCACATCATTTACAACTAGACTGCTTAATTTTATTCTTTTAATTAAGAGCTTACTTAATCTTGATTACCATGTTTCTTGCTGGTACTATATATTACATGTAATAATGCAATGCTATTCCATTCCTATCTATTAACATAAACAGGAGAGTTTTTAACATGTTTTCAATAATTTAAAAATTAGTTTATGCTTTAGAAAAATATTTTCCACCCTGCATATTTTCCAGGATTTAGGTTCACCAGCTTTTCTCACATGGTATGGAAAAGCTGCTGCAGATAATATTGGCAGGAAGGTTCTGATAACTGATTTACCACTCTATTCACTCCCCCTCCCAACCCCAGGGAAATTCACCAATCTTCAAAATAATAGAATAGGCACTGTTTAAAAGTCTGTTGAATATTTTCTAATACTCAAAATAGAAAATGTAGCTGCAGTAATTTGTTTTTTTACAGAACTGGATTAAGGATCTAAAGACCATAGCTTTCAAAATTAATTTTATTTTATCTCTTCTCCCTATAAGAACAGTTGGTAGCAAAAATCAGGTGGATTTCTAGTTAGTAAGTTATTTGTAGATAATAGGATCTTATTCCTTTCAAATAATCCAATCCATTAATTACAACCAAAAAAACCCTGGCAAAATTGAAAGATCACTGAGCATATTCTCAGTTTTCAAAAGCTGACAGTAATGCCAGCTATTGCAGAAAAAGTTGTCCTAAAAGAGTAACAATTTAGTCATTCAAAATATAATTGGATATTGTAATAGCTCTGCAGTGTTATTAATAGTGTTTGTCTTTTTTTCCTTCTTCAGAGAAAACTTATTTGCTTCACCTACCCTACATCCACACAGGTGGAAAACTGCAATATTTAAGTATAAGTGAGCTGTAAATGCAGCTGCCACCAGTGAATGAAGCATACTTGGAATACTTCTGCATGTCATCCAGAAATTGTAACTGAGAACTGTGCCTCTCACAGTGAGGAAAATTCTACTCCTCCCTGTGGCCAAATGTAAATGCTCAATACACTCACAGAGGGAGTACATGCAAGTGCTGACAAAATCTGTCTATATCTTCTTTTCTCATATGAAGTCAGGCATGCGATTACCTGGGAATAGGCAGGCCTTTTCCTGAAACAGCAAAAGCCTCTTCTAAACCTGAAGTGTTATGAACTGTATTGGTTCTGAATGCCTGCTAAAACCACTCTAAATAAAGTAATGCTGGAACATCCAATAGAAAATGTCACAACAGTTAACCAGTTAGAGTGGGAAAATGGCAAAAATCATTTTACATATCCTTCTGTAGTTAGATATTTTCTTCTACTTTGTTTTCTAGATCCAGATACAAGGAACCAAGTACTAGATATCACTTAACATATGAAACATGCAAACAGACATATCAGATATGCTTGTTCACTGCTACATGACAACACAGCTTACATCAACCTTCATCAGAGCTAATATCAAGCAGCAGTTAACCAAGCTCCAGTGTATCAGTTTTAATAGTGTTTCCTATTGCTAGCTACCAGTGGCCATTGCTGAGGCCAGCAGAGAGAAAAGCAGCAGCAGCAGCAGGTCTGTTGTGCTTATATCCAGATTCATCATCTGCTGAATTTGTGCTTCCAAACTTTAGGTAAAAATCTAGAGGAATATATAAGCTGCTTACAGCTTCTGGTGGTTTGGTTTATTCTTGATTAATGTGATGTCTAAACTATGATTTCTGATTGTTTTGTAAAGTCAGGTTTTTGCATCTTATTTAATAAATCATAGTTAAAGTAATTGTGACTCAGTGTGTTGTGTAAACCTGTATCTTCCTTTTAAGCCTACAGGCAGAGACGCTCTTATTTACAACCTTTACAAGCTATTTAGGGAGGTTTTTCAGCTGGCAAGCAAAAAAAAATTGTGCTAAATTTAATAAAACATCTGTAATCCACCATGTTCTCCACTCAAATAAGTCTTAACATTGGAAAAATATATGACACTGGATAATGATGCCGCATGAGGAAAAGCCATCCCTTATCTTCACTCTTTATAAAAAAACACAGAAACCAAGTTAGCTTCCAAGGGGAACAACATGTCCTCAGGTAAAGAATTGTGATAACCTTTTCCTTTCAAACTGTCCCTTTACTAGAGAGCACATTCTTTTGATTCCTACTCAGTTTCCTATCTGTACTATAACAAGCGAACTCCAATCATAGCAACCCAGTGATTTTTTTAACTTCTCCAACCTCTCCCACATCCAAAGATTTCTAGGATATCATTGTATTGCTAGGATCTGGCGCAATACATCAAAGCTAAATGATGGAATAGCATAAAAGATGATGTCTTCTATGAACCAGAGGCAATAGCACAGCAATGTTGAATTTCAAATACACTCCTCCGTTTGTAGGACTTCCAGGACGGGGCATCAGCTGCAAGTTTTAGTATTGTAGATAAGGTGTCGTTTTTCTTTGTTCACCTGGTATTTTTAGCAGTAGTAATTCACCAACAGCGTTCAAAACCGAGCCATGCTTCGATCAGAAAAAAAAAAGCTTACAGTATTGGCAAGCAGCTACAACACCCTATTTCTTTTCAAAGGCTGGGAAAGGCCACGGTCAGCAGGGCTAAAAACACCCCGATTGGCAAGCAAAGCCATCTCCTTTCAACCCCCGCCATCGCTAACCCGAGGCTCAAAGCCTCTGGGACCCCAGCGAGCATCTTTCCTTTATCTGTGCCATCCGCTGAATTTTGCAACGGCCACCCCGGATGAGCCCAGCTGGGACGCCCTGCTGCCGGCACCGGGAAGAAAGAAAGCCTCCTGCGCCTATTCAATTGGCAGCTCCAGCCACGCTCTTCCCCTCCCTTTGAGGCTGGCGGGAGCAGCCCACTATGACTCAGTCATACCGTGACATCCAGCAAAGGCAAGCGAAGAGAAGGGAGCTCAGCAATGGCTGGCTCTCCTCAGGCACGGCAACGGGCCTCCTAGCGGTCCCAGCTCGCTCAGTAAGTACTGTAGGAAGGCGGGGAGAGACAGGCGAGAGAGGCCTGTAAGGCCGACCTAAAGCCGGAGCCGCCGTTGCCCCTTTAAGAGAGGCCGGACGCGTTGTGTTTAATGTATCAAATTGTGGCGGTCACGTGAGGCCCTGGAGAAGGGGTTGAGGAGCAGCGCGGCGGCGGCGGCAGCAGCAGCAGGAGCAGCGCCAGCAGCCATCGTCGCCGTCGAAGGTCTACCGAGCTGGGGAGCGAATGGCTGGCGCTGATTGCGGCTAGGGTGGGCGCAAAGCCGGCAGGAAGGAGGGATTGAATCCAGGAAGAGGGCCCGAGCTAGGACAGCGGCTTTCTCCGGACTGCGCGGCTATTCCTTCCCCTCCCCCTTCTCTCCTTTTTTTTTTTTGTCTGTCCTTGCGCTTCTGGAGGCTCCACGCTTGTTATTCATCGGAGTCGATTGATTGATCGATTGACAATCGCGCGTTAAAGGGGCCCTGGCGCTGGGTAACCGAGAAGCTGGGCTCGGATTGAGCTCCTGTTCCTTTAATCCAAGCCGAAGGGTGGGGGGAATCCTGCGTTGCGCCCTTGATCTTTAGTCATCTTTCCGCCCTTGAGTTCCTTCATACTCCGGTTCTTCCTCTCGTTCACCTCGACCCTTAAGGCGCCTTCGCCACCCTGGGAGAAGCGGAGGGGAAGAGGCAGCAGCATCTCTGCCTGTTTCCGGCGCCTGCTCCCCTTCACCTTGATAGCGACCCTTTCGATCTGCTCAGCATATTTCATTTAATTGATTCTGTTCGGCCATCCACTCCCTACTTCGGACCTGCTTTATATTACAAATCTTAGAGGGGAAGGAAGGGAGAAGGTGGTTAGGTTTTAATTGGTATCTGTGAGGGCGGGGGGAGGGAGGAAATCTTTGCGAAGCAGGCAGAGCTGCTTAGTTAGCTTAGATTCACCACTCCTCTGCCTTGAATGGGGAAAAGATTTTTGAAAATCCATGTAGGCTTTCTGTACTGGATCTTAATCGATAAATGGACCTGCTTTTTAATTTATCACCCTATTTTCCTCTTCCGGAATTCCCATATTCTTTCTTGTCTTCGTTGTGTGCGATAGCGTGGTGATAGTAGCCCCCTCCCCCGGTTTAATTTTCCTTCTGTTAGGCTAAAATCGTGGCTGGGTTTCCTGTTGTTTCGTTTTTATGTGACACAGGTCCGAGATCCATTGGTCTGCTAGCTCATTCTGTTGTGACTGAGGGAGAGAGCTGAAGAAGAGAGGTGTAGATACGGATATATTTTTTAAAAATTCCTTTTTACTTAAAAAGGGGACTGAAGGGACCCAAGATGGCTGGAGATGATTGCAAGTAGTATGTAGGGGTTTCTTTGATCTGATAATAAAAACTGAAAGAGACAGCAGCTGCAGCTATATAAACCCAATTTAGAACACTCTGCTTCTCCTCTTCTCCTTCCTGTATGCTTTTCTCTCTCTTTTCCCCATAGGGACTCACTTTGCAGGGTGGTGCCATTCACAGCTCCCCTCCCTTGTCTTTTGCACGTTTGTTTCTATTTCTCTCCCCTAAATCCCACAAATTAAAAATAAAACCAACTCAAAATGGCTGAGGACTGAGTAGGTCCTTTTGGAATTGTACATTTCAGCAGTTCCCTTCTAGCTCTCATCTGTCTTCCTCTTCTCCCACCCCCTTGCAGGCTGGTTCCAAAAGGAGAAATAGCTTTCATGTCAGAAGGGAAAACAGAGAAGCAAAGGGGAAGAGGCGGGGTCTGGGCTTTTCATTAACAGTTGAGAAATTCCTTTTCAGTTTGATCAAGGCATACTTGTTTTCCTTCCAGCGAGAGCAAACCATCACTCTCCAAAAGGCTGAGGATTTTGGAGTTGGGAGTATTGTTTTCACCTTAGTCTTATGAAAGATTAGAAACAAGGCAAATCTTGAAAACAGAATTCCACAGAGTATTAGAATGGGTTGTTTTTTTCATTGAATTTGTCTCTGATTATTACTGTTCTTCATAGTAGACATTTTAAAGTATTTTTCTTCTCATTCCTATTTGTAAAAAGAGCAAAGAATGGGAGGGTCCTTTTGGCTCTAGGCTGGAATTTCATCTGAGTGATTGACCGTCTTCCTACTGCGATTGCACTGTCCCAAAGCCAAGGAAAAATATCCTTTTGCACCATTCAGCTGCATTAGAAAACTAGCTGCTCCTCCTGCCCTTTGCATATGGATTTATTTCCAGCTTTTTAATGATTCAATTAAAGACTCAAATTCTAATTTCTTACGGAGGAAAAATAATTGAAAAGGAAGGCTTGAATTTAGTCACGAGGGATATAAATTCCTTTCAGATATTAAATGGTCAAAAAGTAATAATCAGGAGTATTTAATATAGGAGGTTTATATGGCATTTGGACTTCCTTCTGGATTTTGTATGGAGTTTTTTCAATTCTCGGTAAGTTTTACTTTTGCTTTTCAGAATCGGAAGTAAAAACCTTATAAGAATTAAGAAAGTTTGGCTTCAAACTTTAGAAGTATCTATTCTGCAATTTTAGTACTGATTGTTAATTATATTTAATACAAATGGACTTGTTGGGAATATATTACTTTAAATTTTAGGAGATCCACATTAATTGCATTCTTGATTTTTTGATTCATTAGCAACTTAGTGGCCTTTCTGTTGCAAAAGTGGAAACTCATCATCATCTGCTTTAGTAGACCAAAAACTGACTATTTAAAGAGATTAAAAGGAAAGTTCTGATCTGGCTGAGACATGGCTGAAAACTGGAAGAACTGTTTTGAAGAGGAGCTTATATGTCCTATTTGTCTGCATGTCTTTGTGGAACCTGTCCAACTTCCTTGTAAGCACAATTTTTGTAGGGGATGCATAGGAGAGGCTTGGGCCAAAGAGTCGGGGCTAGTGCGTTGTCCTGAGTGTAATCAGGCCTACAACCAGAAGCCCAACCTTGAAAAGAACTTAAAATTGACCAACATTGTGGAGAAATTCAACTCTCTTAATTTGGAAAAGACTCCCTCAGTCTTACATTGTGTCTTCTGCCGCCGTGGGCCACCTTTGCCTGCACAGAAGATCTGTCTAAGGTGTGAAGCTCCATGCTGTCAATCCCATGTTCAGACACACCTGCAACAACCCTCTACAGCACGTGGGCACCTCCTGGTGGAGGCGGATGACGTCAGGGCTTGGAGTTGCCCCCAGCACAATGCTTACCGACTGTATCATTGCGAAGCTGAACAGGTTGCTGTTTGCCAGTTCTGTTGCTACTACAGTGGTGCACACCAAGGGCACTCAGTATGTGACGTGGAGATCCGACGCAATGAGATCAGGGTAAGTAGGAACATTGCTTCATACTTAAATGCAGCTTTCTTCTTGACTGCAAAATACAGCTGGTGCAACCTCATTATTAGTCAACCAGTTTTGTCAGATGATGGATGGGAATTGCTGAGGAGGGGTCCTGAAGCAGTCTCTCCCCTTTCCCTTCTGCTGTGGTACATTATTGTGGGCAGCCTAGAATCCATCCTGCTGCCCGTCCAGATAGTGTAATGCTTTCAGTTGAGGTGGTGGATGTTGACACATAACGTTCAGCTTAAATGGAATAGAGGAGGTTATTACTTTGAATTATTTTTTTAAAAAAGCAAAAACTTTTCCTTAAATTACTAAACTTTCTTTTGTCCTGGCAGCAAAATATCTTTGGCCAGTTCAGTCCTTGGTGCTGTACCAAAGAGCATCAAGGAATTCGTACTCTACTTCAGGTAAAGGGTGTCTTTAGATGTCGAAACCTGTCGTCAGGTTTCTTAGCTGTCTAGTCTTCCCCAGTTCTTTGTTTACCGTCAGCTATGGTTTACTTTGTCCCAGTTTTGATCTGAGGCCAAAGAGGAACCATTGACATTAAATGATAAATAGTAATTGAAAGTGCAGCAAGACCTTTTTTCTTATTTTTCTTGATTGCTCATCAGCAGGATCACTATTGTTTTAGTAGCTTTGCTCCTTAATTCTACTAAGAACAGTTTTATCTTCAGTAAGAAATGTGACTCCTTTTGCCCAAATGTACATTTTTGCAATAATAAAATGATCCATTCTACCCAAAGGTGACCTTTATAAATAAATAAATAAAGATAAAGCTAGAAGTGGTTGTTTAATTTTTTGCTGTTTGCCCCCCCCTTTTTTTTGCAAGGCCTACAGAATACGCTCTTCTATTGCTGTTAACTAGATTTACTGCAGGTCACTGTATATATTTATCCTGATCTCATATCTTAAATGTGAAAACGAAGAATTAAACAAAAGCTGACATTATCTTTTCAGACCTCCTTAGAATCTGTCAAGGAACACAGGCCTCTACTGCACAGGATGTTGGGGGAGGGGAAGGGAGGGATAAAGCAACGGGAATGTGTATGGTGGGGAGGTGTCTTTCAGTGTAACTAGTAAGGTATAAAATGGGTAGTGGTGGTGTAGCAATAGTATTATACCTTTTCTTTCCTGTAAAAAATCAGTTATTTAAATGTCATTGCCTTGCAAATCTCAGAATAGCAGGAAATTTAAAGTTGTGGATCATTTATGTTATTATAGATAGGTATAGGTGTATTAGCAGATATAAAATTGTATATAGGATAGACTCTTCTCAGTGGTTGGTATAGCAAGTGAAGCTGTAGAATTTTCAGCAATTTCCCTTACTTTCAAAATAAAATGCCCATTACAGTACTCTTTGATTTACTCTAGAAACCATTTCCTCAGACTCAACTGTCTTTTTTGTTCTTGTTCAGAAATGGGATACACAAAAAGCCCAATGGACCTAAAGGTTGAAAGTATAGTACTGACATCTGGTTTTAAGCAGCTTTGTTTCCGGAAGTTGAAAGCAAAGACTTTATTACATCGCAGTCTTCTTATGTTGTAAGACTTGTCATATCAGCATTCTTCCCTTCCTCCTTTCTGGCCAACTTCCTAGAAAGGAATACTGTACCATATGAACTCAAATCTCTCTCCTACACTGACTTCATGCTATGAAGGTAGATATGAGATGGGCTCTTCACATTCATCCAAAAGGAACAAAAGATATTCCCCAAAGAAGCCATCATTTAGTAGTGGAGCAAGGGAATGTAACTGGAAGAGCATAGACAGTTTCAAATTAATATTTTGTAGCTTGACAATACAGTAAAGGTGGGATAGTCAATCTGGTATTCTGTATTCTTCAGATGTTTTTGCCTGCATTCCTTTAAATTCCAGCCAGGCTGGCCATGAACATATACTTTGGACTGTAGTTGCTTTAGATCCTGACATCTCAGTAGTTTTGATATGCTGAAATTTCAGGGGCCTTTGGAGGGATGGGTTTCTATGCATGGAAGTTGTACAAAAGATTAAAATATCATGGAGGCCATGAAAATATATTGGATTACAGTCATAAGATCACCTAAAGTAGTTTAGCTAGCTTTTGGCAACATTAAAATGGCTATGATAGACTTTTCCTATGTGTCATCATTTCCCTTCATGCATGTTTATCTATGAAATGAAGTTGTAATCTGTACTGGTGATCATGAGGCTGAAACCAGGGAGTGGTGTTTACTCTGGATTAATACTGAGTTTGAGGGTGTGATCTTGAGTATGTGGCAAAAGTCAGACTGAGGAACAGCTGTGTGACAACACCTGCATGTAAAGACAGGCTGGCTGGGCCCTGTCTTCTCTTTTGATCTGATCCAGTTACTTCAAAATCTGCACAAACAGGTCCACAGATTCCTTTCAAGCATCATTATGTAGGATAAATATTTAACAATAAATGAACAGCAGTGGCTATAAAACAGACAACTTGTGTATATTCCAGTGTTGCCAAAATGACTCATCATTTAGCTGCTAAAATGGGGGAGTAGATAAGTCATTAATAAAATTGCTTTTTTTATTATTTTCCAGTTGGAGAACTAATCTTGTGGTTGGGATGAGGGTGGGTATTCTGAATAGAAAGAGTGAGTTTGAACAGAAAGATTATTTTTCTCCCTCTACTTTTTGCGGATTTGGGTGGGAGTAAAGAGGAGAAGTCAAATTCATTTGTTAGTG
This sequence comes from Masticophis lateralis, assembly GCA_030761175.1. Lineage (NCBI taxonomy): Eukaryota > Metazoa > Chordata > Lepidosauria > Squamata > Colubridae > Masticophis > Masticophis lateralis. Next base: position 48,344,239 of record JAUDYJ010000005.1, read on the forward strand.
GCTCTACACACCTATATAGGAAGAAGGGGAGATCTGGCAGAACTATTGAAAAACTCATAGGATTTACTTCTACCCTCCTCCATTCTTTTTATTTATAGATAGGAGGGAGAAAAGGAAGGAATGTTGAATCAAATAGAAAATATATCTTTTTTGGACCTTACTAGTGATAGTTAGGCTGCATATGAAGTGAATTAGTAAAAAGTCATCCCAGATTGTCTGGTAGTATTTCCCTGAATAAGCAGACATTGTCTGGAAATCAGCTGAACTCTGTGTCCTTGTTTGGGCTGGGCAATTCTTGGTTTTGACTTCAGTGTATAGTAATGAACAAAACCACTACATGTTGAGTTTAGTTTATTGTTGGGAAAATGTTTTTGCTTCTCTTAGCCCTGCTCAACTTAGCACTTTTCATGGGAGAATATTTTGAAAGCTAACGTTTATCATTAGTCTTTACATAACCCTATCTAGCTTATCTGAACCATTTCTCATTCAAAGTTCTGAGGATGTGTTTAACTGAAGTTAACTTTATAGTTTTACTTACATGTAAGTTTTCCAAGGATGTGAGCTGCTCAACTAACTCCTGCCAGCAAGATAAGTGGTCATCCATTTGTCTTTTTATACTGTTTTGTTTATATTGATTGAGTCAAGTATGTGTAAATACAGCACTTATGTTTTGTCCTTTTGATGAGTGCGTATCTTGCTCCATTTTTTCTTGCAATGCTAAATTTTAAACTATAAGTGAAATGAAACAGCGATTTGCTACTTTTAGAGATTTTGTGTGTATATCATTCATATTTTGGTAACATATTCAATCAATATCCATCAGTAATGGATGTAATCTACATCTTTTCCTGCCTCTGAATAAGTTTCTTTCCAGTGTTCTTCATTAAAGAATACCAGTCTTCCCATGGTATCCTTCACATGTCTCCTTGACTAATATCCTGGAATATCCTTCATCTCAGCCATTCTCTAACTTCCTTTTCTAACAATTTTTAAATGCTGTCCATATATGCAATCATGGACATCTCTTTCTGTTTTGTACATTAACACAGACTGCACAGTTTTCTTAACGCCCATGCACTAGGCTTTAAAAAAACCCAATTTTTTTTTCATAGTAGAAGTAAAGAAAAGGAATTAGACAGAAATATGGAGATATTATGAAGTGAAATGCAGATATTCTAAGAATAATGGGAAAAGTTTTGGAAAAAGTGAAGTCTATGATAATAAAATTAAAGCCTGTCTCTTACAATTCAATAGGGGGCTTGAGGGAATGAATTAAGGATGTTGGGTTTGTTTCTACAATGGTCATGGTTGTACATTTTTTATTACCCATAGATAGTTTTGATTAAAGAAATTTTTCCAGTCCTGAAGTAGATAAGGCAAGAAAGAGATGTAAGATTTTAAGCATTATAAAAATTAAGACATTTGGTTCTAAGAAACAATATTTATTATGGTTTAATTAGGAGTTGTTTCATGGTATATGCCACATTCATGAGTGCTCTGAGAAATATATAAAATTGAAAAAGAAAGCTAGTATTTTAAAAATGTATTGGATAAAAGACTAATTGTCTCCTACATGGGTCTGTCCAAAAATATTTATACACCTAGGCAACCACATGTTCCTTTCAGATTTATTAAATCTAAATATATGAAGTTGGTACAACAAGATTGTCATATCAAGTATGAACTAATTTTTAGCTCCCATGGATTTTTTCCTTTTATTAGTGACCTTAGAGCATTAAAATTAGTGATGAGTAAAAGAAATAAATGTGTGATTAATTTAAGAAATCCTAGCAAAAAAATTGCAGTGAATAAGCCTGCTTGGAACTAGCAGTCATTTCATGTATTTGTATGAGCAGCAAATTTGGTATTTTTAGTATACGAAAGCAAATTGTATTGTTTTATATTTTCCTAAGTTCTACAAGGTTCCAGAAGTTGTGAATTCTTAATTTGCAGAAGAGCTAAATATTAGCAGATAGCTTGGTTTGTCCTCTTAATAAAAAAAAAAAATCTTCAGAAACCTCATCAAAGAGAAAAGAAACTTGAACACACATCTGAACCCTTTTATGCTATCTTGTAATGTTACTTCTATTTTTTGTCCCTAAAAAGTTTCATTAGGTTTCTTCTGTTTTTAACTTAAAAGTCTGTTTTTGAGACCTACAATAAACTGGCTCATAGCATTTATACATTTATTATTTCCTTATTGATTTGATTTCTATGAGTATCCATCTTGCCATAGCAAAACTTTAAAAAAAACATCTTAAAAACAAATAAAAGCTAGAACAGAATAAAATAACAACCTTGAAATTATCCCTTATTCTGCATATATATATTTCTCGATGATAGACAGACTTTTGTAACATGCTTTAAGATGAGAGGCATTGAGGAGTGCTGTCAGTCATGTGGATGTCATTTCTTAGTCCTTAGCCCATATTTTAAATTTTTGTTTTAAAATGCAATTACCCATCATCTTGGTTTTTTATGTGATATGGCAAAGGTTTACCGTATATCACTGTGAGTGTAGATTTTCTTGCAGAAGGGATACTCTGTTCTGCCTACCAAGTATGAAAGAAAGACTCTTCGGACTTTGAAACATCCTCAATTGCATCTGATGTATCCCATATCTGCAATAAATGAAAAAAGTGGTGCTATTCATGTTCATTTAAAATGAACAGTGTTTGTCCAAAGCAAATAGATTTTTATAAGGGAAGAATACTCAGAGCATCTTCAGGATTGAATTCTAATGATAACATAGCAAATGGACAAAGGAGACAGGAGGAGAGATTGCCTGAACCCTCAATATGGCCTAGTCTGGCTTGCTTTGCCTGTGGAGGCAAAGAGCAGTTTATGTCCTGCAAATTGGCTTTTCATGCTCTTATCAAATGCTTCCCCCATTTGGCTGCATTGCCAGTAGCGAGGTGTGTGTGTGTGTCACAGAAGATGGCCTTTGTGTCAGAGTACATTCTGACAGGAATTTCGTTACCTGGCCCCAAAGAGGCCCAATGCTTTTTTTGTGTTGAAAAAGCCAGAGTTACAACAGCTCCACCCAAACCGCATGCAGGAACCAGCATGTGAGAGAAAACAAAATGGTTAAGAGTGTCGCTCAGAAACCTTCTTTCGTCAGGAGCTGTGTTGAGTGTCGTTTAAAAATCATTCAGCATAAAGGGTATTATGGCCTAAGCATGATTTAACACAGTCATCCTTTCTTCCCCTCTTTCCCAGCCGCCTTCTGTCTTCATCTTTCTTTTTGTGGGTGAAAATGCTTATAAGGTCACAGTTATAATTTTGCACAGGCAAGCTGTCTCTGGGTGGCCTGTAAAACATGTTGCTGTCTGTTTTTCCAGCTCCATTTTCTGCTCTGCCTATCATTTTAAATGTGATGTGAGGCTGCAGGCCTTCTTCTCCACAGCAGCCCCCCCTCCCCCCCCCCCTTTTTTTCTTCCCTGAAACTGGCAAGGCCTGCTGAGGTCTTCTAATCCCTTGGCTTTCTGCATCCTGCATTTTCTCCTACTTCCATAGTTCATAGTTCCCTATTCTATGCAGCCATTTCCATTTCCCTCTACCTTGAGCATGCTTCCCAAATGCTCTTCAGTGGTTTGTAATAGCCATTTTGCTCCTCCTTATCTCTCTTTTGCTGATTTTCTGAGTCGTTTGGACAGCCCCAGCATTTTTTTGAGCTGGGGCTTCAGTTTTTATGGAAATTAGCAGTGAGAAAATTAAATGTATAAGATAGAAGGAAGGACTGTTTCACAGAAATTTTGGAGGTTAAGGTCTAATTATCCAATTACCTCCTGGATGTTGCCAGGAGTAAAGGTCTGACCTAAAGAAATGTAACACCAAGTTATCTTGGGAATTCTTACATTTGCTTAAAAAAGGAATGTTTTGTATATTCATAAAATTGAATTATTTTTCTTTCCACTTCTCCGCAGACAACTTTTGTAGTAAGATCTATGGGATTGCAAAACCTCTCCTTGTGCTTTATTCTGGGTCATCATGCAAATAGGCAAGGTGAAACACATGCTGTGAAGGGAAGCTGTAGATGAGGATCAAGCACATGGAGTTTCAGAAACAAGCAGACCACACTAGTGTGGGTAGAAGGCATGCAGTGGGGCAGTTTCACAACGACTTTTTTTAATAAAAGGTTTTAAAAAGTTAAAAACTAAATATAAACTAATATAAAAAGTAAGAAAAAATCAAAGCGAAAGTAAAAGTGCAAGAAAGGAAAACAAAAATAAAAAAGATTAAAAGAAGTGGTTTCTGATTTTTTTCTACAGCAGTTATAACTACAAGTATAAATTTATCTCTTTTTCTAAAGTTACATGTCTCCTTTCTATAATCTATCCTGTCTAATCAAAAACCCCATAAGTCTGGGGGTTTTTTTTTTTGTTTTCCACAAAAAGTCCATAAGGAGTTTCCATCAGCAATAAATGTAGATATTATTTTTTCTCTAAAGATATCAGTTGCCACCTCAGCAAGCTCCACAATCTTCACCTCCATTGTAGGTATTGCCAAAGCTTTCTGTTTTGTGCAGACAATAATCTCATTGTTGTTATCATACACAAAAACAAGGTTCCATGACTATGTCCATCAATCCCAAATGACTGACCTTTGGTCTCAACTATACATTAATCTTTAAAATCCTCTAAATCAGCTATATATTTGAATTCAATATTTTCTAGCTTTTTTACATATCCACTAAACATAAAATATCTCTTCTTGTTCACATTTCCAACATGAATTTGAAGTGTTTTTATATTGTGCATTCTAGACACTTTTCCCTGCTGACATATATCAATGGCACATTTTATAAAAATTGTCGTTAAGATTACAAAATAATGCAAATTTCAATCCTTTCAACTACATATTTTCCTGTTGTTCCATATGTATATTATAACCGAAATTTTTAGCTCCCTTTATCATACTGTTAGTTGTTGATTTACCACTATTCATTTAACAACAGTTCAAAGTTATGATGACTGGGAATGGGGGGGGAAGGGGAGCGAATGATGTATGTATGACCTATCCTCAAAGTTACAACCATCACCCTATGGTCATGTGATTGCAATTTGAGTGCATGACAACTGGCTCACATTTCTGACAGTTGCAGTGACTTATGGTCACTTAATCATGATTTGCAACCTTCCCAATCAGCTTTTGACAGTCAATTGAGGAAGCTGAAATTCTTAACAATTGTGTGTGTCACTTAACAATCATATGATTCACTTATTGACCATGGTAAAAATGATTGTAAAATCAAGTCCAATCATGTAATGAGCCATTTAATAACTACATTGTATAGTGATAAAAATTCCAATCCCAATTATAGTCAAAAGTAGACTACCGGATTTCCTTTGCATTTTTTTATTTGTTCAACTTCTGTTTCATATTTCAATAAAATTTTATACGTTTTAGCAATTACGTGTTCATCATTTGTATGTAATTCCATTTCAAACTCAGTCTTGCATTGTTTAAAACTGCATTTTTTTGTCTACTTTAAATCTTTTCAATAATTGTAAATAAGATCATTGGCAACTGTGTCCGTCTGCCATCAATTCTTCTCTAGATTTTATTTTATATCCCTCTTCACAAAATTCTAGTATCTCATAATAAGTTAGCCATTTGTGTTTGCCTTTTATTTCTGGTCTATAAAATGTTTCTTGTTCTGAGAGCTATGAAAGTGTTATTGATACAGCCTGGATTTGTATTTATTTCATATTCATACAGTCTTTTATAATTGAAAGAAATACAAATCTCCCCGATCCCTGCAAAGTAGACACATGATGTATTTTTATATCAAGCTTGAAGAAATATATCTGTTAATTTTGGTTTGCTTCTCTTTTTAACCATCTGACAAAAAGACAGCATATGGGAATAAAAGTAAGTACCCTCAGTGACCTTGTAGTTAGATGAAGAATGGAGATCAGACTCTGTGGCTTTCATTGATGCCCATCCTCATCAAGCCATGCTTGAATGAAGAGCAAAGCAGAGAGTAGTTGGTTACTGCCACCATGAACCTTGATTGAAGGGCAAAAATGTGCTGTATCCTATTTAACAAGATGATCATTTGGTCTTCTCTCTGAAATAACTGGTGCCATTCCGTGTCTAGAATTCTATAGCTATGCAGTTTTGGAAGACTCGGGACATTCCTTTGGCAATGGTAAATTTTGGAGCTGTACTTGGTGCAAAGGGATGGTAAGCCATTCTTTTTTCCTGTATGAATCCTATTGAAAAAAAGACCTAAAGCACCTTCATTTAAAAGTCTAATTTTCTCCTCTGAAAAAAGAAACTCGATGGCAAAGCTTGACATTCCCACTGACCTCCCACTAATTAAAAGGGCAGAAGATGTGCTTTTTAGCATTGTCTACATTATTCTGAAGGCTCTTTCTCATTCATCTCCTGTGTCCAAGGCTCCGTTTTGCTTAGAATCCCCTCCCTCCCTCCCTCCCTCTTAAATATGCTGACTCTGTTTTGCTTAGAATCCTGTTTTCTTCTGTGCGCGTGTGTTTTAAATATCCTGATTTTCTGTCCCTGCTCATATGAGTATCATACTCATTGGAACCATTTGCAAAACAAAGTGCTGTGTGTTTTCTGGCATTGAGATATGACAGAGAGGAAGAGAAGGTGGAGGGAGGGAAGGAGGAGGAAACAATTATGATTGGATATAAAAAAGAATAAAAGCTGCTGGCTTCCCTAGAGCCCTTGTGTTCCTAGCTCTCCTGCCCTCCCCTACCACCTACTTTGCATGTTTGAAGTAGGTTACTGGCTGATACGTTATGTGGGAAAACAAGGGCCTTTCTCTGTTGAACCAACTTGGTATTTCCTAACTTATTCTTCCTGCTTGATATATAACATCCTTCAGGATTCTCTATATATGCAAATGCATATGCATATTGTGGATTTAGATCTGGAGATAGGTTTTCAGATTTGCGCAAAATTCTGTACTACTAAAATGATACCTAGAATATAATGTTTACCCTATTTATGTAAATAAAGTACGGAAGCAACTGGGTCAGTTTCAATTCAAGAAACATATCAGCTCTGCACATACATACATACATACATACATACATACATCCTATATAAGTAACAGTTGTATAAAATGGTTATATAAAAGATTGTATAAAATATTTCCTGTGTATGATAAACTTTCATTCTGAGGAGACCATATTAGTTTTCTATGTAGAGGAGGAAATGTTTTAATTGAAGTATCAATCTATTCTCCAAAGAACCTGAAGGCAGAACAAGAAGCAATGGATGGAAATTAATCAAGGAGAGACCAGCATAGAACTAAGAAATTTCCTGACAGAACAATCAGTGGAACTACTTGCCTCCAGAAGTTGCAGGTGCTCCAACATTGGAGGTTTTTAAGAAGACATTGGACATTTGTCTGAAATGGTATTTTCCTGCTTGAGCAGAGAGTTGGACCTCCAAAGTCCCTTCCAACTCAGTTATTCTGTTAATTACAAATATATTTCCAAACAGATGTGGTCCCAAATTCTATACTACCTTGAAATATATAGTATGCATATAATGTGTCTTCTACATTATTCTGTATGGGATATCTGTCAGATCTGATTTTGAGTTGTGGGGCAAAGTATTCCAACAAGAGCCTTGATTTTATTTTCTTTAAATGCATTTCAAATCCTCTTAGCTGCATAGTACGTTTTGTTTTGCAAGTGCCTCTAATTTCATGTTTTGGTTTAACAGAAATAAAGATAACTTATTTCTTCAGGGCATAGAAAATGCAACTAGGAGGAGTAGTGATTTCAGAATAAATGGGGATTTGATAATGGAAGGCCTCCCAAAAACATGCATGAGAGAGCATTGCTGAAGATTCTTCTGTGGTTTTCCAGAAAGGCTAAACTACTCAGCTGAGTAATTTATATGCTGAATAGCATTCCACAGCATTGAATGAGAAAGAATGCTTTGAATTAAAAACCCAAGTGTACTTGTATATGGACCAGGATAAAAACAAAGAAATAAAAAATATGCATTTATGAATGTCTTGGTACGTCTTTACTTTTGCTATAGTTTCAGATGACAAACGTGGTCCAGGGAGTTTTTGTTGTGGGTTTAATGACTGGATTGTTGTTGCTTTCTGGGCAGAGAATGGAAAGACTGATGGATAAGGCAGGCCTTTTGGGGATCACATGGTTTAGGAAGAAAATCCTCACATGCTTTATTTATATTTTTAACAAAGATTGAATAGTTTCTAGAATTAAAATAGGAAGACCAGTCTATCTTTCATGTTGTAGAAGCCACCTTTGTGCTTATAAAATACAGGTGGTCCTCAATTTACAACCACAATTGAATCCAACATTTATGTTACTCAATGAGAAATTGGTTAAGTGAGTTTTGCCTCATTCTATGACTTTTTTTGCCACATTTGTTAGGTGAATCACTGCAGTTGTTAAATTAGTAACAACTAATTGTTAAGTGAATCTGGTTCCCCCAGATTAACTTTGCTTGTCAGAAGGCCTCAAAAGGCAATCACATGATCCTGGGACACTGCAACAGTCATAAATATGAGTGAGTTGTCAAACATCCAAATGTAAGTCACGTGACCATGGGGATGCTGCAATGGTCATAAGTGTGAAAAATGGTTATGTGTCATTTTTTTCAGTGCTGTTGTAATTTCAAAGAGTCACTAAGCAAACTGAGGACTATCTAGTGAATATCTTCATTTTACTGATTTTTTTTCTATTGTAAGTAAACTGAGCTGTGCTGGTAAGAACATAGGCTGGTCACTCAGAATTAAATTTGTTATAAAGATGGCCAACCTTTTGATGGCTATCGGCTGCATCTAGCTTTTTGGAAAGTAGTAAGGGCCTTAGTTGGCCAAACAATAGTGCAAAATTGGTGAAGCCAGTGCATGTATATTATCTTCCACGTTTTATTGGAGGACGGAGTCTAGATACTTTTGAATATATTACAATGTTTATTTTAATTTAAACACTTAAACCTACTTTAAAGCACACACATTTTCTGTATTTTCCATATAAATGATGGGAAAGTAAACTCTTAAATGTTCAGAATGACAACCGAAAGAAAAATGGTTAAGAGGCCATTATTTTTAATTGTAAGACATTTTTAATGATGTGCAGTATAGAAATGTTGAAAAATATTCCAAATATTTGGCTATATAGAGCAATATTTTTTGCCTAGTGGCATCCACTTTTTTTTTCGCTCACAGTTATGGGAGTGGCACTACAATGGTCTTGCTATGCTGGGAGTTTTAGTCCAATTCTTATGGAGGTCACTAAGTTGGAGAACGTAAATGTTCTTGGCCTCCTACAATGATCCAACAAAGTTAAAGACAGGGAAAAATATACTTCTCCCAGGTTCAAAAAGATATATGGGTACAAAAAGATTTCAGAGATACAATAGAAGCTAAGAGAATATGGTATGAAGCAGGAAGTCATTATACAAATTTCTGCCTAGCCATAAGCTCAATAGATGGTGTAAAATAACACTAAACCTCAACCTCCTGTCTTTAGAAGTTTCAAAATCATTGTACTGACCTACCTTAGAAACAAGGTATAAAGATTACTGGAAAGGTGTGGGAAGTACTTTGAACACTAATCTGTTTTTAAATGCCTAGTCTTCCCATGCAGTTATATAAAAATACTCCTTCTAAACCCTCTGATCTTGGCATGTGCCAATCATATGGATGTTGTATCTAGATTGCATCTATATGTCTTTCTCTGTAACTTATTTGATTACAAGCCTATCTTATTGCAGAATTAATTTTCTGAAACGAGATTACAGGAGAATGAGAAATTTATTTTGGAACTTGAGCCATTCTATTTCTAACCTGCAATTTGTGCGTGCAGTTGTTTGCATTAGTTTAGGTTTGATCTATCAAGGGCCATTACTTTGCTATTCTCTATTTGCTTAGAAACAGACACATTGATAAAACATATGGTTTTCATAGGAGAATCCATAATACAAGGGAAATGAACAATTCCAAAATGGTGTTTTAAAAAAGCCATTTGTACTGTTGGAATTCTTCCTTAAATGACATTTTACAAAATGCATGGTATGTTCAAACACGTACAAAGCAGATTAGATAACAAGGGTAGACTGGATGCTGCCTGCAGAAACAATACACCCCTTCCTATAGCTTCTCAGATCTTTTGCAACTGAAACTATTTCAACCATTCAGGTAAGTAGGACACATAAATTTCATTATTTCAAGCTAGTAGTAATTTTCCCTTGACCAATCTTCTCTTCTGTTTCCAACCTGTTTCCTTTGGAGCATGGGAGTCCAATCTTAGTCTATCAAATTAAAATTTTGCAGGTCTAATTTATACCCAAATTCAACATGATAATTGTACTCATTAGATTTCTTGCTAAGTCATGGGGTAAGGAAGAGCTTCTCCTGGAACAAGTACTAGCTATCTTCAATAGACTAAATGTTATCATTAATTCCAGAGAGCTAAGTAGGAGCATGAGGAATTTTCCTCAAGGATGGATGAGTCATGGCTCTCATCTTCACATGTGTTGATGGTTACATAAAACCTTGGATGTGTCCTTTAAAGGGCTAAAAAAGTGGCTGCTGAATTAAATCTCCAGTATGACAGAAGGGGAAAATAATAAAATACCTGAAGAGCAATCTTAATAATTGAACTTGATTTTTATCTTAGTTCTGTTCACTTTTGCATGGGTGGAACCACAGCATGCCACTGAAAAGCCAGGTGTAGCTTCAATTCCAAAAAAGTAACACTCAGTTCTTCAGTGTTTTTAAGTCTTTAAGATTAAGACAACGTCCTGCTAATGATTATACTGAATCTTGCTAAATTGAAGAGGCTCATGGCTGCACTTTATAATCTTCAAAAAGGAGGCATAGTCTAACCTAATTCTGCACTGGAAAATTCCAATAAATACCTGAAACTGAGATTTATTTCTATAAAGACCATACTTCTGTAATACATATGAAAGACTGGGCAGGATAGATATGGAGAATGCTTAATTTAGCATTCTGTAAGAAATTTTTGGTTTTGTTTTAGTATCATCATGTATCTTTGATTTTCTGCCTCATAATTTAAAAACAAATATTTACTAAAGCTATGGCTATATGCACAAACAGAATGCACTTGTTTTATCTCTATCTCTGTAATCTTTGGTCTAATTAAAAGATAGCCGAATCTGCATGCATTGTTATAACTGGCTTATATGGCTGGCTGTGTTCATCTAGTAGTCAGTGATCAGAATCCATGATCTTGGTTATTGTGTATCATGAAAAAATTTAGATTATGCATATATGAGTTCTTATATGTAATTCATGTGTAAGGATCTCTGGTTTACTTACTGCAGTCATATGTCGAGACACATGGCATTTCTTGGAAACAGAAACCATCAAGTCTGATACTGTATTATCCCAAGGGTAAAACAAATATTTTGTCAAATCAAGTAAACCAATCATTACCAATGAGGATAATCTAGGATTTGATTGCCTAGGATCTAAAAATGCCATTTTGAATAAGAATCAAACTGGATCCCTGTTAAAACAAACAGGGATCCAGATAAGCATTCAGTTACCCTGTATATAAAATAACCTTGTGCTCCATCATGTTATAAATAACTCTATACAGATTTACAGTAACCCTTAATGACTGGATATTTTTATATTACACAATTTGTGTAATACAAATTATTTGATATAATTTTTCAAAAAACTTTTTCAAAAATATGTATTTTATTTCAAATGTTTGAAATGCTTTGATCCACCCATAAGGTACAGTAGCAAAACTAAATTGAAAAGGTCTAATAGAGGTACTGACATATTTTCTTATCATTTTGGATCTCATGTTCACATAACCCAAAACCTGAAGTACTGTATATTTTGCACTATAAGACTCCCCCCTTAAAAAACTGGGTGGAAATATCTGTGCATTTTATAGAGTGAATATCATGGCAGGGTGGAGGGTATTGGTGTGGTGGCGGCGTTCCCCACCACTGGGGAATGCTGGAGCCTTCATTGCTGAGCAGCTGATTGGTAGTTGGTTCGGCCTCCTCGAATACGACTGATTAGCTGTTGTAGGTGGTGAGAATCACTACCTGTTCACTGCCACCCATTCACTGCCACCTATTGCCGCTGATTGGCAGAGGCAAACTAGTGGCAAACGGGCGGTAGCGATCGGAGGCGATAGGTGGTGGCAGCGATTCCCGCCGCCTAGAACAGCTGATTGGCAGTATTCCGGGAGGCCGATCCAACCGCCAATCAGCTGCTTGGCAATGAAGGCTCTAGCGTTCCCAGGGGGAGGCAAGCTGTTTGCTGTTTGCTACAAGGACGCTCGCCAGATGAATACCGGATGGATGCTCGGAGGCAGAGGCAGATTTTTTTCCCCTTGTTTTCTCCTCTAAAGCTAATTTGCGTTTTATAGTCTGGAGTGTCTTATAGTGCGAAAAATAATGGTATATCTTTTTAAAAATTTTCTTTGCCTGTTAATTTCTGTTAATTAGTTTGCATTTCATGCTAAATAATAATATGGTTCGGTTGATTTTAACCAACTGCTTTGAAATCCTTACAAACCATTGAGGTTTGTAAACTAGGTTTTCTAGCTTAACACTTTGTGAGAAGCCAGTAATTGTGGAATTTTTCTTAATGATGATATTAACTTAGCCAGGGTTGTATGTTGTTGTCACATACATAAAAGTACATGATACGTTAAAGATTCACTTTTAAAAAATCTCAGTTTGCATGGGGGAAGACGTTCTAATCTACAAAATGATACATTTCTGCCTTGCTTAAAAATAGGATATTATGTACGTTACAAATGCTTCACCAAAGAATTGGTGACTTGAATAATCAGTGTCTTGGCTTTGATTCTGTACTGTATGTAGAATCTTCTGTTGCTTGGCTTTCTCCCTGACACCCACATAAATGCTCATATGCATATGCAGTAAAGAGCTTTTTGTAATACACTGTACAGACACTGAGGCTAAACTGAAAACACAGCAGTTGTAGATAGATCCAGATGAAACAGTTGGCAGAAAGTAAAGGTTTGGATGACTGTCTTCTTTCTCTCTCTTTTTGAAGTAGGAATAAATACTGGCAAGCCAATCTGCTTGGGCAGTCTGTTGCTTTCAAGGAGAGATATGATTTGTAATTATCTCAGCCTCTCATCACAAAACAGTGTAACATTTAGTCCATTTTTTAGTTTGAGACTATTTTCAAAATTTTCAATTTGAATAGCTTCCTTGGTTCTTCCATTTCAGTGAATTGATTTTTAAATCTCTTTCTGGAGACACATTTTTCATTTGCTCTACTTGCTTTCTCAGGTTCATCCTCCCCCTTGCTATGTGTTTCTTTTTGCTGACCTTGCAAACAAGCATGAGGTCAGATGCTCTTTTGCACACACATGATTATTGATCATGTTTTACTGGGAAGTAGAAGTATTTCTTTTGCTTCTATAAGGAGCTAGGTGAATGGATGGGAACAAAAAGCAAACTTAAGTTTTCCAGGAATTTCATTGTACTTTCAGAGTAGATGGCCTGAGCAGCAAAAACTGTATTTCTGCATCTCACTGGAAGCCAGGAAGGGATGGCCTTTCCCAGACAAAGGACTCTGTGTGTGTGTGTGTGTGTGTGTGTGTGTGTGTGTGTGCATGCGCATCAGACTGCCTATCCCTTTGTTCTCTTGTTCTGGTGTACCATACGCTGACATAGAAAGCTGCTTTCCTGTGGCTTGGGATAGGGGGAGTAAACGGGTAGGTTGATTGAATTGCAGGCAGTGTAGGGTAAAAGACATAAGATCTCTGGCTCCATTATGACCCCAGAAATGTTGGAAAAACCACAGGACTTTTTATGAATGTCTCCCAACCAGCTTTATCATCATTACTATAATTTAACGTAGTATTGCATATTAGAGCAAAGAAATCCCCCCTTTTTAGGTGAAAAGCAAGGAATGCTGTTGTGAAATATGGGTAATGTCTGTTATGGAAAGGCAAATCTCTGGGGAGGTTAATGCAAGCTTAAATATGGAACTAATCATGATTAAAGGAATGAATATAAACTAGGAGACCAATTGTATGTCTAGTCTATTTGATAATCATTCATATACAGAAGTACAGTTTTTCCTTTATTTCATTTTCTGGGTCATTAGCTTGGGAATATTATTGAAGGACTCGTCAATAGTTTGCTAAATGAACATGTACATGATTCTGCATGTTAGCCAATTTTTTTCAAAAAAGATATAATTAGCAAAGCCTGATGCTACTTGATTTCCCATCCCCTCTTTCTATTATTACTGATTTTGAATTTTCTTCCTTATCATGTATGTGCTTCCTTACATAGAAAATAAATTATTTTGAAGTTTCATATTGTCCATATATGCTGGGCAATCAATACAATGGAAATATTTCCAAGGAAATATTCATTGAATCCTCCTGCCCATGTTAATAGTTAACACGCCTTTATTTTTTCCTTCTGATTTTAATATTTACAAATACTTCAGTAGAATAATAGCTAAACAAAGTTTTCCTTTAAATATAATTCCATCTAGTAGAGTATTTCAGGAATAAAATGCTAAAGTATTTTTAATTTGATTTTTAGCTATTTTACACATTAAATAAAATGAAAAATTAATATTGTACAAGAATGTTTCAGAATCAGAGCCCACCTGGCCCTTAGTAAACCAATTATCAAGAAAAATTGTTGCTCTGCATGCCTGCTGTAAAAATGCAGCAGAACTGATGGATTTAAAACTTAGTTTTGTCAAATCATGTATGGGTACATGGGATTGTGCATGTTATTCAGCAAGAATTCTGTGAATCAGTTTTCTACTATCTTCAAAGACAAAAAAAAGCATCCTAACTTTTATTGTTACCTCTACGGTAACAACAAAGATTCTGGAAATAAATGCTATAGATTGTACAAAGAATTGTAGATGATGATGATGATGATGATGATGATGATGATGATGATAATAATAATAGTAATAATAATAATAATAATAATAATAATAATAATAATAATAATAATAATAATAAATAATTCTCCCGAAGGACTCAGGGAGTGTATAGCCTATTAAAAGCACAAAGACAAACATAAATTAAAAATAATTAAAATTATAAAATAATTTCAGCTGAAATATAAAACCCCAAATTTAAAACCCCGAATTTAAAACATCCAGTTATCTCTCGAGTTTTATTTTTTGGACAGATTAATTTTACATTGCATTCACTATTTTTTATAATTGTCATGGAAATTAGATAGTTACATAATAATATTATTTGTTAACAAAATAGAAACCACTACAATGTAAAAAACTAAACTTGAAAAATTTTAAAAAACAATATTTTAAATTGAGCTAAGAATGCAGCTAGCATATGGAGATGGTGGCAGATTAAAAGTAAAAGCCATAGCAATTGAAGCTGTTAACTGAATTACCAGCCTTATAACAAGAATAATTTATTTAAGCTAGTTATATAATACTGTACTTGAATTTGAAGAACTGTATAATACAACTTTTTCCTTCCTTATCTTAAAGAAGAAATCTTCTGATAGATTCCTATCAGACTGACAACTGACAACTCCTTATTCCTGGTCCCAAAGTGCTTTTTCATGAGGCAACTGGACTTTTTTATTTTTTTCTTTTAAGACATTTCGCTTCTCATCCAAGAAGCTTCTTCAGCTCTGACAGGATAGTGGGGAATGGAAAGATTTATATTCTTTGCAGACAGCTGGTCATTTGCATTCTTTGAGAGGGTTGTTGAAGCACTTGGAAGTTTATCTGTGTCCTTGGGCTCACAGATAGTGCTCCTGGTTCCTGTAGAATGCAATTTTTTTCTTTGGAAATGCATTCCTATTACCACATCTTCAAAGAAAAAACAAAAAAGTCCAGTTGCCTCCTGAAAAAGCACCTTTGGGACAACCATGACCTGAATGACTGAGAATCTCTACAGAATCCTTATTCCTGGGTTTTTCCTAATCTAATATCCTACTGTTTAAACTTCTTATACAATCTGATATAGTTGATTTTAATTGCTGAATTAGATGCATCTGGTTGTCCCTAACCTGTGGACAAGGTGGAGTAAGGCTTGTTTCTGTGTTTAGTAATTTGTACAGAACCTACTTCAAGTAGAATGAAGATGTAGGCTTTTTGAGGTTCAATGTGGTTGCATTGCAGAAGCAAGGCTATTCTGAACCAGACCCTTATCTTGGTTCAGAGGCTCTAAACTAGGTTGCCTTTTTTGTCATTCTGTGCTCTCTTTGTGGACATGACATGACAAAATAGATAATGTAAACGAAACAAAAAGCAATCGGAAGTGACTCAGCAGACTGACCCCCATTTCCTAAGATGAACACCTAAAAGAAAGATTATTGTTTTTGAGTTTTAAGATCAGTGATGTCAACTTAATGATAAATCAGTGATTGAAAATCAAGAATTGAGAATGCAGTGTTAATACAAAAAAGTTACACAAATGTTTATGTCAGCAATCCCATAATGAAAAAGAATCTGTTGAACAAAGCTTGCAGTTTGTTCATGATATGATTAGGTAATCTAATTACACAATGCTATATGCAGCATTAATTTTATCTATGAAACTCATAGAAACAATACAAAATCCTTGAACATTTAGAAATGAATGATAGTTTTTGTTAGTGTTAGTGATAGTTCTGTTAAAGAGAGAGTAAGAGAAAATACGCTGGAATTCTATATACAAAAGTCAATCTCAGTAAATTCAAAGAATTCAAAGATTCAAAGAATCTTAGTCTCTGAAAAGTGCACTTACAGTTATAATGTCATAATATATGGTTATGACCAGGGCTGTGGAGTCAGAGCCGGAGTTGGAGTCGAGGAGCCGGAGTCGGAGGAAATTTTGGGTACCTGGAGTCGGAGTCGGCAAACACCGACTCCGACTCCTATTAAATTTAGATTGGAATTTTAAAAAAGCAAGTTTAAATGTCCCAATTCTCCTGACTCCACAGCCCTGGTTATGACATTAGAAGAGTGAGCCACAGGAAGTGGGTTGCTATTCCTTTTTCTGTGTTCACATCTTTTAGCTAATTGTGAGTTGAATGTTTTAGTAACAAGGGATTGAATAATAGATTTTTGGTCCATTATATTTTAGATGCTTTCCAGGAAATCTTTTCAGAAAATGGGTGGAAATTACAGATTTTAAACTAGAGGTAAGTTGCAGATGTTGTTCAGTCATAGTGCCTAGCAGCCTTAGTTATCTTAGACATTGCTAAGGAGTGTTGAACAATACGATTCAACAACATCTGGAAACTGACATGTTGCATTATCTCTGACACAGTCTTGATGGTGCAAATTGCAAGCTAAAAACTGCTGTTGCTTTTTGTAATCGGAACCATGTTGATTTTCATTAAACCAAATAAAGCAGTACCTTCACAGTGTTGAAATAATTTTAAGATAAGTCTATACCTGTAAACTGAATTCTCTGTGGAGGCCTCTTTACATGTCTGCCAGTAAGATCTATTATGATAGAGGCTTTAGGAATTCTTTGGCGTGCATGATTGAGAATAATTTTCCAAAATTGAATATATTTTGTTTTTCTAGTATTTACCCTTGATATAACAGTCATTAATCAAAATTTGTTTCATAAATAAAGCTTTCTAAATCCTATGAACTGTCACGTTGAAAGATGCAACAAAATTCAAACAGAATTTATTTGACCTGTTTTTTTAACTTTATTCTTTTTTTGGCCAATGGAAGATAAAATCTATCATCGGAGATTTGTATTTGGATGGTCTCACCATGTGTTTATTTCTTTCAACCAAGATGAATTGGACAGTTTCTTATTCCTTGCTCCAGATGAGAAGAAGAGCAGACAAAAATGCAAGAATTTTGGCATGTAGAGTGTGGAAACAAAACAATTAGCAAGCATTTAGCAGTTTGACAATATTGTCTTTTTGAGAGTATGGTATTTAATCAAGAGGAGCTTTCTCCCTAAATCTTTATTAAAAAATAACAACAGAACAGAATAGAATAGAATTCTTTATTGGCCAAGTGTGATTGGACAGACAAGGAATTTGTCTTTGGTGCATATGCTCTCAGTGTACATAAAAAGAAAAGATACATTTGTCAAGAATCATAAAGTACAACGCTTAATGATAGTCATAGGGTACAAATAAGCAATCAGGAAACAATCAATATATAAATCATAAGGATACATGAAATCCATTTTCTTAATTAGCCTTCTCCAACCTGATGCATCTATTACTGGTAGCAGTAATTCAATACAGCTGGAACTAGTTTGGGGAATGCGATTGGAAAAAATGGACTAGTTTTCCTTGTGGCTTATCAACATAAGCTAGTTACACATCCATTTTAGTCTGTTATAAGCAATGCAAATAAGTGTCCCACAAATAAGTTCTAAGGGATTGTTTATAAAGTCCCACTTTCTTTCTTGCTATTATTGCAGCTCTCCTGCTGAATTCATAGGAAACAATGTTTTCCTATCATTTAAAGGGAATTGGTTAAATAGGTTATATGAGACTTTATATAGAAAGATCATGTCAGTAAGTCCCCAACAAATTTAGCTGCTTAGTCAAAAACTTATATAATATGATCCGTGATGTATACCAAAATGTTCTTTTTATTGCTTGGAAAAAAGTCTTTGCTAGTAAATTATGTCAACCAGCAAAAAATCTGAGAGTCCCAAACTTAATTAAATTTTCTTGTCTACCTTTGTTTAGAAAAGTTATAATAAATAAACTTAGCATATACCTTGTTTCCCCAAAAATAAGACATCCCCTGATAATAAGCCAAATTGGGCTTTTGAGCTCATGTGCTAAAATAAGCCTCCCCCGAAAATAATCCTTCCCCGAAAATATTTAAACGCACAGCTGGAAATCAGGTAAGATGGCAAGAGGAGCCCTATCTTGCTCCACACACCCCAAAATAATAAGACCTCCCTGAAAATAAGGTCAAGTGCTTATTTTGGGGTTCAAAAAAATATAAGACAGGATCTTATTTTGGGGGAAACACAGTATTCTTCAGTTAAACCATTTAGAGAATAGCAGACTTTTAAGAGAATTAAAGTACTGTACTGAATAAATACGTTCTAACTTTTATTATTGTTCCTTCCAACCTCATTTTCTAACAAGAAAACAAGAAAAATGAATATTATTCTATATTCTGGTTTAGTGATGCAAAAACTGAACAACAGTATCAACTGCAATATGAGTTACTCCTTCAGACTAGATTTAATATAGTATTTCTTGAGGATGAAAGTAGTCTAATGCTCAGTTAAATATGTCTACTTTCAAAATATAACTATGCCATACTATTCCCTCCCCATTGCTCATTATTATTCAGTACAGCAGCATGTGTAAATTTATGTACTTTACTTTGTTGCAAGCCTCCTTAAAAACTACATCCTGATGTTCTGGGTTGAGTTTCGGTGGGACTGCAAAGATACTGTTTTCAGGTGAATCCCTTGAATACTTCATGAAAAATAAAATCAAAGGTGTTTTCTAGTGGTAATTTTTATACAGAAAGCAAAGCTGTTCATGGTTTTGATTTTCTCTCATTATTTCCATGTAATGAAATCTGCAAACAAACCATCAGTCTCAGAGACCACTAAGAACTCCATAGGTATCTCTTGCAGGGTTTTTGTATTTTCTTAAATATAGGCAACTCTATACTGTTGGGGAGGAGTACAAAATCTACTCTCTCTAGTTGTGTCACATGGAAAGCAATGGGAAAGGATATCTATTCATTGCTGCCTCTGATTTTGTTAAATATTGTATAGCTGTTCTTTTATCTACTTTTAATTTTTCTTATCCTTGGAGATTCATGTTGTGCAGCTTGGGTACATAGATGTTCAGGCATTGGAAGTGCCTTCTTCCAGTGCTTCGTCTCACACTATATCATTTAAGCAATCTTCTAAATTCAGAATATTTTGCAGTTTAGGTCTGTGGATATTGTGTACACCATTCTCCAAATTATAGCAAAGTTACTTTCCTTTTAGAAATAATGCAATAATTCAGCTCTTTGCTGTTACAAATTATATAAATATTAGTATATCAGGACAGCATAACAACTTATGCTGAAACATAGCTGGAGGCAGTTTAATTTTTCTAATATTGGATCGGCATATGCAAAATCTAACTGGGATTCTAATTATGCTTCCCGCTTTCTCAGTCCTTAGTAGGGGACTTGGATGCAAAATCCATCTTTCTACCTGAAATTTGGCAGGTTGCATTAGAGATGTCATACCCTACCTGTGTAATTATAAGCTGGCTTCAGTTAAGGAAGAACCTGTTACTTCTTAAAATAGAAGATAGTTTGTGATACTGCTGTGAAAATTGCTCTTTGAGTACAAATGACCTGGCATGGATTGGTCCAAATAGATATGCATTCAAGGCATCCAATCCAGTTGTTGAAAAAGCAAAATGGTAGGTAGGTAAGGTAGGTAGGTAGGTAGGTAAGACAGACAGACAGATTTTTGTTAATTACCAGTTTGAAACAAAGTATAAAAAATTCCAGCCAAAGAGAAATAACATATTTAAGCATAAATAAAACAATGTAACATTGAGTTCTATTAAGAACTGAGGGGAGAATACATTAATCATGGGTGAAATCTAAAAGTAGATTTGAAGTATATAGTGCAATGAATTAAGCTGATAGGAATAAAAAGGCCTGTAGAATCCAGTAAGGAAGAAAAAAATGAAATGCTTATTTATCTTCTTTTCTGTCCTTTGAGATAAGATTAGAATCTAACAGGTGGAAGTTGTAGTAGACTATCCTCCATATTCTGCCTGGACTCCAATCTCTTCTGTCAAGTTTATATTCCTCTATAGCAGATGTATATGTGTGCCAGAAGGAAGTGTCTATACAGCAAGCATTCAGATACTTCAGAAACCAAACAAAAACAAGTTGCATAGTAGCCCCTTCCCAAACCTCATTTTGGTTATTACCCAGATACCTGGGCAGAAAATGTCCCCTCCCTAAAACACAGCTAATTATCTCTTGAATATGAATTACATGGATAAATGTTAATAGGATTTTTTTGGATAGATTTTAATTCTCTTAAGTCACTGTCGGCAACTTCCCCTCCTGTCTCACACATAGATAATATATATTCCAAAATACTTGATTTTAAAAAGTTACTGTAAAAACAGGAGTAGAGTTTTAAATCTATTGAGTCTAGTCTATCCGATCTGGTACAGGGAGAGTATTGGTTTGCACTGTGCTTGTTTTCTTTGGCTTGTATGGACAGGCCTTCAAAAAAAGGAGTATCGCACTCTCTTCAAAAGCCCAGGTTTTGCTCTGCCCTTAAGGAGGGGCCCAGAGAGGAAAAAAAGTTTGATCCTTTTCAAGATTCTCTCTACCTCTGCCAACCCCTAGATAAGAAACAACCCTCACCACTTTGTATGATGTTATAAGGCCTGGCAGTGTGCTTGTTTAAAGTACAGATCTATATCATTTTGCTTTTTAGAAGTAACAATAACAAAAAATCCTGTGCTGCAAGCTGTAGCCAGCTGCTGGTTGGCAGCTTTGCTTGAACATCTGGTGTTCCTGGGCTGTTCTAACGATAGGATTCATAAAAGATTATAATTCAGGCCTTTAGAATTCTGAACCACCACCCCCTCAAAAAAAGTAAAATCCAAGCTGATTTTACTGCATTTTTTTAAAGGAGACAGCTGGAGGGTGTGTTAGCAAAATAGTCAGGATGCTTCAGCAGCTTTGTAATTAGCACTGCTATACGGAGGTTGAATGGGAAATCGGCCCTGATGGGAAACTTTTATTTTCTCAAAAAGTAAAAATAAATTTAAGAATCATTGTACATCATGGTTACAATTTTTATTAGTTCACATCCCAAAGATTCTCTCTCAGAAAGAAGTGATTGGCTTCTGTTTGATGGAGAGGATCAAATATATGTTATAACATAGCATTGAGATGCTGAGGTCAAAGAATCCCAGATTCTTTTATGCATTGGCAGCAAAATTATGTAACAGCAGTTTTATTTGGAAGTGCAGTTCCATCTTGCAATCAGTACATCATATATTCCAGTCCTTTCCCTAGCCCTTTATTTCGTTAGGAATTAATTGAAGCTTGAATACTAAAAAGTTGAAAGTACTTTTGCTTGAATGCTGTCCAAACTATAGACTAGGAAGGAAGAAGATAAGTCCAACTACAATGATTTGATCAGAAATCTATGGCAGTTGCAGCAACTTTTAAAATCCACAGAAAACAAAAAGTCCCATTGAAGTGAATAGTTGTATCTGTATATAGTGTCTATTTTGACCTGGATTTTTAAAAGTATATTCTGAGGGTTGAACATAGAAATTTTTTAAAGCTAATACTAAATACTTTTCTGATGCAAATTTTGAAGCACCCCAGGCAGTCAAGGACCTATGAATTTTCTGCCCAGCTTCCTTCTCCACCATTCCAAGTCCTATGACAGATTAGTTGTACACTTTGGATTCATAGGTACTTCTTTTAAAAACATATAAATTCAGTCACAAAGCTGAAATGCAGGGCCCAGGAAATAGCATTGGAGCTCTCAATATCACAGCATTGCTAAAGCTAAGTAGATGTGAACTTGATCTGCTAGGAGAGAGCTCTGGGATAACTAGGAAAAGACCAAATTACAAAATTGTTTCAGCACCCCAGATCATAAAAAATAATTCTCCTGGATTTTTGAGTCATAAGTGGATTGTAGATTATTGCAATTTAAGTGTCCTAGTAATGCAAAAACATATACTTATTCAGAAATTTTTGTAAGTTTTGTATATTATTAGGTGGCTGTTGTGCAAAAGGCTTCCCAGAAATGCAAAACCTATATGAATGGATCTTGAAACCAGGGTTTGTTAAAGCATTTGCTCTGCTTCTCTTTGTTCATCTTTCTAGCTGTTTCAATGCCTTTCTATGCTAATTTGTTGTTGGACAAAGTTTGTAGTCTCCATTAAAAGAATGGAGACTTAACACACACCTAGGGGTCCTATGTACTTCGCTTATTGTTTACTTATTTGTTAATCAGACTAACTGCCACTTGGTATGTATTCTATTGAAGGTTCCCAGAACAAATTCTGTGAGATTTGGAGGTTGCGTGAAACTTTGAAAGATATACACATGGAGGTATAGAGCTCAGCTGATGAGGAAGGGACATAGAACAAAAACATGGAATTGAATTATCCGGTCAACAGATGCCGGAAGTCTGATAGGGGGCCTGGCCTGCTTGCAGCTGCTCTGATCCTGAAAGTTCCAGGAGGTAGATTGTAGAGAAAGAAACTTTAAGAGGCAGGAAACTGGAATCCATGCATGTACATATTGCATTTCAGTCAACATCTTCTTTCATGCAGCACTATAAACAGAGTATCTAAAATATTTATTTGCATTGGTTTTGTTTTCTAGAAGCTGCCAACACAGAGTTGCTTGATTATGTCATTTTCAGAACGGAAGCCAGATTATTCCATAACACAATTGCAAAAAACATTTTGCTATTTGAATGTCCACAAACACAGTACAAGATAATCCTTTGTCTTGATTGCTTGATTGATATTCTTGGAATGGAGACCTTTCTTTTTCTATCCCTCAATCCCTTGAATCAATAACCAGTCAAGAAATACTGTTTACATTCCAAAGAAGGAGAAATTAGGAATAGTTTGACATCTTGGTTTGGTAAACTATAATTTTACAAATATTTCCTGTTTTTCTTCTAAGGAGCAATGAATAACATACGTTAGAGGATTTTTTTGAAGCTGTTATTTGATGTAAAACAGTGCAGCTTCTATGTATAGATAAAACATATGACAAATTCTGCTTATTTGAAGAGTAAAGCCAATTAGAATAAACTGAAAACGCAAGGATCCAAATGATTTTAAATGAGGACTATAAAAAAAACACAGCAAAAACAAAAAAACACTAATTATGATATGAAAATAATATGTAGGAAATGTAGAAATCTAAAACATCACAATCTTTAGTTTTGTGATTCTGACTAGGAATAAAAGGAAGAACTTCATTCAAAATAAAGAGGTGCATTACTCTTGGCTTTCAGTGCTTCACTTTATAGGAATGAATTTTCCCTGTTGCAAAAAGTACTTTATGTTCACCAGATCTTTGAAATAGGGCAAGCATGAACCCCACCAATTGGCTACATTTTCTCCTTGAATGTTGGATATGAAAAGAAGAGCATTTTTGTTTGGGTAGAGTTTGAGGAGCAAAAATGGGTGCTGTACTGCGTAACCAGGTCTCAAATAAAGCTCTCATTTTAAAAAATTGCATGCTATTGTGTACACCAGCTCTGCTAACATCACTGAACACTTTTTCTGGATGGCCCTAAGGCTGGGCAGACAGAAATGTTATGTCCAGGCCAAAAATAGTTACTAACCCACAAATAGTTACTAACCCACAAATAAAATGCATCTTTTTTCCTATTGATAATTAATATGTTCTCTGTAAAACTGAAGTGCTTCCAAAGGAGCCAACTAGTCAGCCTTAGGTATAGCAACATAAGCATTATTATAGCATGTGACACTAAAATCTTCATATAGATTGCCCCAGAGATGTTTGTTTTTGGCTTTCTAAGTCAAGACAGTTTTGTATTTTACAGCTACTTTTGAACTCCTATAGGCGTAAACCTCAAATTCCTGGCATATTGCTGTGCAGATGTCTTTAAATGACAGGTAGTAAATTGCTTGCTTTAACGTATGAACAGTTTGAGGTGCAAGACTTCACAGATCTTGGAGAAGTCCATGTTGAAATTAGAGACCAGATTAGAACTAATGATTGCCACCCCTTTTTAGGTGATTGTTTCTGAATTCTCATCTACCAATTACTAACTTTTACATAGCAGTTTTGGTTTTTTGACTTTATTGTCTTTATTTGCATAACATTTTATTTGCATGCACCGTTCCACACAATGTATTCAAAGTTACTCTGGAAATAACACTACCGTATGTATTAGATTAAGATGGTAAAAATGTGGAGGACCACTAGATGGGAACAAAGGATATGTATATCTCTTGGCTGCCAATTATTTATTTTTTTAGGTGATCACATTTCCTTCTCTGATCTTTTTTATGATTGTGCTTTTAAATATTTTTTTAAAAAAAGAATTTGCAGGCAATATTTGATAGCCCTATCCAAGTAATCCCTATTAATTTTAACAGGGAGTTCCTTTGAGGTAAGTGTGTTGTGTATTTCCATTTTATGGCCTGATACTTGGCACATTTACTAAAGTTTGATGGTCCTTAATCCTTGGTGAGTGTGGATAAGAGTGCAGCCTCATTTACCCTACACTCCTGATCAACAGGAAACAGTACAGTGAGGCCTTGATGTAGGTTACACTAATTCTAAATTCAGGAGGAGGGTTGGTCAGTGCCATCTGGAAAATGTGAGTGGAATCTCCTCCATGCCACTTCCTCATTGTTGGTCCTAACTCTTGGTCCTGTTTCAAGTAAGTCAGGAGTGACTGGCTGATTTATTATTCTCCTCCCCCCCCCCCTTCCAATTTTCTCTGAGCTGCTTTTCAATAGGGCATATTCTTTTCCTTACTTAGCAGAGGATAAGGTCTGCTCTTTTAGCCACTTATCTGCTCACTTGGCCACCAGCCTAATGTTACTGTGATTGACGAGGCCATACAGTACTGCTGACCTCATTCCCCTCAGTCCCCTACTGAGCCAATGCACATGGCGACGCCCCCCTGTTGCCTTGGCAACTGGGCCAGAGCAAGCCGCCTTCCCACATAGCCTTAGGATAGATGGATTGCAGTTTGATGCAGGCCTTTGAGTTGGGCGTTTATGGCTGGCAACATTCCGCTCATTTTGCTGCGCGAGGGAGCGTAATCTAATTAGAATCTGAGTAGACAAGTTCCTCGGTGGTCAGTATCATTTTCTTTTCCCCAGAGCAGGAGAGGAAGCTATAACTATTATGCAGAACTGCAGCAAAACACAATGCAGAATTCTAGCCCCAAGCAAGAGCAGGAAAGGGAAGAAAGGGATGGGTGTAAAGTTGTGTATATGTTGTAGTTGGTCATCCCCATTTTTCTCACTTGTAGCCATGTTCTTTCTGAGCTCTCAACAGGGTGTCACCCAAATATGCATCAAAGTTGTATGACTATCTGGAGTGTCCCACTTCAGATTATATGCTTGTGGGCTGCATTTTTAGCAATCTGCCATTAAAGATCATCCGGGGAACAAAGAGGCTGTTCTTTGTGTGGAACATTATTCAAAAATATAACTTGGCCCTCAATCTGGCTTGGTATAGTTATGTATCTGCCCTCGGGCAGAGCAGTTTTATTGCACATATAGGTTAGATGTAAATTTTGTTGTGGGGATGATTGTGTTATAAGCATGGATAAGCTAATATTTACAGGTTTCTTGTGTCAGGTGACTACACAATGGTAAGAATCAAGAAACTTTTAGAAAGTAAACTATGCATTTCTTTATATATTTGTGCAATAATTTTTAGACTGCCCACTTTAGCAGAGGACTCAAGATTAAATCATACAAAAGTATAAAAACAAAATTTATCCTAACTCATATGAATAGCCCTTATACTATTAGCATCCATATGCTCTGTAGAACTACTACATTTTTAAAAGCTTAAAAGATGGGGGGGTTGGGGGGTTGGGCATTTCTAATATTGAGTAGCAGGACATTTTTCAAAAATGGCAACTCTAAGGTATATAGACTTCAGCTCCCAAAATTTTGACTGGGAAATTCTGGGAGTTAAAGGCCACTTATTTTAAAATTGACATTTGAAAAATATTGTTCTAAAGAATGGAAGCTGCTTCATTGGGTCCTACCTCCCTCACCGTTTGCAGGATAGGAGCCCTGGGCACACTTTCCTTCAGTGATTGTAAGGATTAAGCTGACTCTGGGTTGAAAGAGGAGTCCAAGTGCTAATTTTGCTTTAAAACCTGGCCTGTCATCTCTCTCTGCCCTATTTTTGCTCTCATCCAATGAGATCTGGGTCACATTACTACCACAAACAGAAAAAAACAGTTCAGAGCAAAACGTTCCATCTGGCGCACAGACAAGTAAGCAAAGCCATAAGGTATCTTTTTCCTGCGTGTGAAATAAGCAGCATAATGTGGAGATTAATAGTGGAAACTAACAATGGAATATTGATGGCAGGGATAAGCAAACCAGGAGTGATCAAGACCTAAGGAAGTTATAGTCCAGGATACCTAGTTTGTACTTGGGCCACCTACTCATTCTTGAGGTGTAAGCATGGGTCAGCCTCTGTTCTGGGTCTAGTTATAATTCATTGTTTCAAAGGGAAGGAACATGGAATAGAATTCTCTTGCCTCCTCCCCTCCCGCAAATGTTCTCTTCTTGAAGGCATTCACATGTTGACCTGCCCTTGTTCTGGATCTTTTGAGTGTGTCCTTGGAAGCACATCACTCTCTGTTGCACTCATCATTAGTATTCAAGCTACTACTTTTGAAATAATCCTGCTGGTGCCAAAAGAATGTGTCAATTGCAAATAGAAAAATCAACCTGCTGGAAAAGAAATGCAGATCTCTTCCATGGCAACGTACAAAAATATCAAATCTTCCAGGGTCTCAGTGGGCTGATACCTCTTTCTTCTGCATTATTTCAAACTGAGATAGGATGACAACTGGGCTACAGCCTCTGCAGATAATGCTAATTATTTTTTCTCCTGTGTCCTTGAAAAGGAACCTGAATAAGATCAACCCGGCACTCAGTAGCAGAGTCGAAGGGATGGCAGTTTTAGAAGCCAAAGGTCACTCCCCCCCACTTTCTCTGAATCCCATTCATTCTACTCTACTCTCATCTTGCTGTAAATAAATTATTATTAACCAATAAACTGTTCTTGTAGGTTTTGGGGTAATTGGTGTGTGCAGCCATCCTTCCCCAATCTGAGAGCCTCCTGTATGTATTAGCCTCTTTTCCCAGAATAAACTTGGCTGCTGCTGAGAATTCTGGCACTTGGAAGTCTGTATGGCTGGAAAGGTCCAAGTCTGAGGACACATTATGGCCAGGAAGCATCTTATTAGTGATACCAATAATGAGTGGAGTTTTCTATGATATGTTAATCTTAAAATCAGCCATACTTCATTTCAGAGAGATGCCCTAGATTTCTATTACTATCCTTGGGGAATCCTCTGGAAATTTTACATATGCTAGTTTTCTGTCAAGAATTCTTTGCCTTATAATTTATTTCTATATTTTGACATTTCCCTTTATAAACAAAATAATCTTCTGACTCTGTATCAGAAATATACTTGGAAGAGGGGGCTTTGTGGAGAACTAAAAATAGGGCGAAGCTGCAACTGTAAGAAAAACAAGGATGGGATAAAGTCTGAATTGCAGGGCAATTTCTGTGGTAGCTATCCTAAATCTCACTGTGGTATTCATGCTTCTTTAGTATTCAGTATTCTTGAGTTCCAGCTTTTGGAAGCAAAAGTAAGAGGGTGCCAATGGATTTTTTTCTTCCATTCAATTTTGTCTGTTTTTTGGAGATTGGCTGGACAGTTTTCTTGGCTAGATTTGTCAGAAGTGTTTTGTTATTGTCTCCTTCCTAGGGCTGAGAGAAAGTGACTAACTCAAGATCATCCAGCTGGGCCTAAGGCCAGGCTAGAACACATGTCTCCCAGTTTCTAGCCTAATGCTTTAACTACCACACCAAACTGGCTCTTGTCAATGGTTTAATTTTTGGCAAAAGAGGATGGAAAAAATGAAATGAACAAGCTTTCCTGTAATCTCAATTCTAATTTGTTTTGTGATACTTTCTACTTAAAATCAGATGGGATTTTTCCATAGGAAAATGACAAGTCCAATGCAGCTGTTGAGTTTTCTCTGTACCTGACCAGGCCAAATTTTTGAGAAGAACTATACAGTTGACTGGGTGATGCAACATACAGTGTAAGGATCTGGGAACGCCTTTCTGACCTTGGATTTCTAAAGCATGAAATTTAATTATCCTGGTCTTACCATGCATGACTTAAAGTTATGGCCCATTAAATTATGTAGTCAGCAGACTTGACTCCATTACTCCTCAAGGGTGTCATCTCATTTGGTTTGGCTTTGTGCCATAAGACTAAAGAAAGGAAGTTTCCTGAATTGCCCCAGCCAAGTTCAGCATTTCCTGCTTGGTTGTCACGAGGTTAGCCTACATTTCACAAACCCTTCAACAGAAAATTCTTGGTAGAGTTCCTGCACAAATGTATGAAAAGATATGGAATGCAGTAGATTTTTCTTTAAATTCCTAGTTGGAAATGTTGTTTATTTAGAGCATTTATATGGTCTCCCAACTCAATGATTCTGGGCAGCTTAGAAAAATAAAGTTATTTTATGTTAAATGCCTTTGCTAATTTCATCGTACATATTTGAAAATAATTAAAATATAATTATAAATGATATTAAATTGGGAGATTATTTTTTTTACTTTTACAATCCCTTCCTGAAAGCTATTCCTAGTGCTACAGTAATGTAATCAGCACAGACTTCTACCCACTTTTAACAGGGTGCTGTGTGAATATTCCCAGAATCTGATGCTGCCCAAAAGCAGAGTTAATAATCAGCTCCAATTGCCATATAGAAACATTTTGTACTATTGCAGTTGCTTCTAATGCTAATCCTCATACTTGCACTCCAGTGAATGCAGGCAAGAAGACCTTCGTGCTTACAAGTCTGCCACAAAAATGAAAGCCAAACTAGGTAGATAGGTAGATAGGTAGATAGGTAGATAGGTAGATAGGTAGATAGGTAGATAGGTAGATAGATAGATAGATAGATAGATAGATAGATAGATAGATAGATAGATAGATAGATAGATAGATAGATAGATAGATAGATAAAGGAGTCTCCCAATGGGAAGCAGAGTGTTTGCTGGCTGCCAGAAAAAAAGCCTAGAAACTAATGGATTGTGATTTCACTGAACTAGGGCTGCATAAAAATCTTGGTTTACGTAGGAAGAACCTGGCTAAAGAGAAATACACATGAAGTCTACAAAAAAGGAAGGAAAACATACATACATACATACATACGTACATACATACATATATAATATTTGATAATTTAAAATTGTCATTTTTATTTATTATTTAAAATATTTCTTATATCATTTCTCTGAATTCTTATGGCAGTACATAGTATGTATATGAATATAAAAAGTTCTTAACTAGAGATTTTTTAAGCAAAAAGAGTCACTTAAAGTAGAACAGGTAAGAAGCTGAAACAACAGACAGTGATAGGTATGTGTTTATCAGATTGTCTATGTAGTATTCCAAATTATTACCACTTTATAATGCCTTGGTAAGGCCACACTTGGAATACTGCATCCAGTTTTGGTCGCCACAATGTAAAAAAGATGTTGAGACTCTAGAACAGGGGTCAGCAACCCACGGCTCCGGAGCTGCATGCGGGTCTTTGGGCCCTCTGCTGTGGCTCCCTGTCGGGTGATCCCACCATTGGCTGGCCCCGCCCCCACCCTTCCCTCCCAGTCACTCCTCACAAGGTAAGGCGCTGGTGGGGGATGGAGAAGTGGCCAGGGCACAGACAGAGAGATACAGAGAGAGGGGGGGGAGAGAGAGATATAAAGAAATAGAGAGAGAGAGACAGAGAGAGAGATTCAGAGAGAGGGGAGAGAGAGCAACAGAGAGAGATACAGAGAGAGAGAGGGAGGGGGAGAGAGAGAGGTCAAAAGGATTTTGTGGTTCCTGGTGTTTGTTAACAACTGGTTCTCTGCCCTAATGACCGGCTGGGTAGGCGTGGCTAGGGGGTATCATGTGACTGGTGGAAGTGAGTGACATCAAGTTGGCCATGGTCACCCAGATTTTGTGGCTCCCAGTGTTTTCTGTGGGAAAAAATGGCTCTTTGAGTATTTAAGGTTGCAGATCCCTGCTCTAGAAAGAGTGCAGAGAAGAGAAGCAAAGATGATTAGGGGACTGGAGACTAAAACATGTGAAGAATAACTGGGTATGTCTTGTTTAATGAAAAGAAGGACTAGGGGAGACATGATAGCAGTATTCCAATATCTCAGGGGCTGCTACGAAGAAGAGGGAGTCAAGCTATTCTCCAAAGCACCTGAGAGCAGGACAAGAAGCAATGGGTGGAAACTAATCAGGGAAAGAAGCAATTTAGAACTAAGGAGAAATTTCCTGACAATTAGAACAATGCATCAGTGGAACAACTTGCCTCCAGAAGTTGTGAATGCTCCAACACTGGAAGTTTTAAAGAAGATATTGGATAACCATTTGTCTGAAGTGATGTAGGGTTTCCTGCCTAAGCAGGTGGTTGGACTAGAAGACCTCCAAGGTCCCTTCCAACCCCGTTATTCTATTCTATTCTATTCTATTCTATTCTATTCTATTCTATTCTATTCTATTCTATTCTATTCTATTCTATCCTATCCTATCCTATCCTATCCTATCCTATCCTATCCTATCCTATCCTATCCTATCCCTAAAACACCATGAAATTATTGAAAATAATTGTAATTGAAACAGGATGGCGAGGAAAGAGATGGAATTAGGTTGTTCAAGCACGTGATGCTCTCATGTTACAGTCTGTGGAATTTATCTGAATGAGTCTTGTCTCCAAATCAATATCAGTGTTAAACTGGGACCTCCAATAGCTAAAGCAGCTCTAAGGAAGTAGAATACTACTTCCTTTCATTTAGTGGTCTATTGTTTTCAGACAGAAAAATTGTGTCTGCACTCTTCCTGTCTACATTGTGTCACCGGTTGCTAGGGAACTAGCTATAGTAACTTAAGGGAGATTTTACTAAATGCAGCAAAGTATTCTGTTACATTTAATAAGCTTGCCTTGTGTAGGGTGGGGATGTAAAACTTAAAACACTTTTGTAGAGGTCGAGCCAAGGATTGCTTGTTATCTTGTTTGGAGTTTCAATTTTTACTTTGTCTTTTGAAGATAAATGTAGTATGTCTTTCAGTTGATATGACTTTGCTGAGGGGTAAAGCAGATTTGTCATTTATGATCTATAAGGAAGTAGTAATCAGATGAACCCTGTTGTTGAAGGAGCTGCTGTAATTGTTCTTAATCTCTCCTTCACTCACCCAATGCCCTCCAAGTTGTGTTAAATTTGAGCTCACAGCATACCTGTCAGCACTGACTAGCAGTAAATTGGGGTAGTAAGAGTTGCAATCCAACATATCTAGAGGATTCCATGTGTGGAAAGGCTGTTGTGGTCTAACTGAAACGTTATACTAAGCATTTACGTTGCCCCATTTTTGAAATCTTGCAATTTGCCACAGGAATCGGCAGATAAATAAATATAAGTTTCTGATCCCATTGTTTCTAATTATAGCTAGCTCTCACATGGGAGTTAACAGTTCTAAAATGAAATTTGTGTATATGGGTAGTATGCTTATGAGCCATGGTTTGTCATACACTTGATTAATTACAATGATAAGAAATATAAGCTTATTTTTTGCAATATGTGCTTTATCAAGACCCACATGTCAAAGTTTTACATTGTAAAATATTTTTTATTTTTAATAACACATTTATGTTATGGAAGAAATCACTTTTTTCTTAAATTCAAGGAGTAGGACTCTGGAAGAAATTTAAAGTGTGTAAGAGGAGAGTGTACCATTCTGTTGGGTAAGCTGTAAAATTTACAAGGACAATCTTAAATAGTAATTTTTTTGTGTGTTCCCTTTATTTGTTTGATGTATGATCATCTCCCTTTATAAGAGGCAACTATCACTATCTTTTAACAAATTGTTTATATTGAAAAAAAAGGATGTCATAGACTTAAAAAAGAACAGTTTTATGTGGCTGTGTAAATGAGAGCAGATACTATCTATGTGTGTGACTAGGGAATTAAAAGGTGAAGTAAGTTTTGTTACTCTTCCTCTGAAATAGAGTTGATCCTGGATTCAGATTTCTTTAAAAGTTCCTGCTAAACTAAAAATGTCAGGATGGAAAACAAATACCTAAATAATGAATGGTTTTCTTTTGTTTTTGATTTGTTGGTAAATTTTCCAGGGCTTCTAACTCATCACTAGATAATCACTGCTTTATATAAATGGAACTGGATGAGTCATTTGGCTTGATTTATGTCAGGGGACATAAGAAGAAAAAGCCTATCTCAGCATAATATTGGAACTGATCCTCTCAGGTCTCTGACTCCTTTTTAGTTTTTTGAATCAGTGACATAGATCGTGCTTTCATATCAATGGGTTAATGACAGACAGGAGATGCTTCATTTTTCAAGATGGCATCTCTTCCAAATTCACTTCTCTGAATGGTTGTAATTGATTGCAATGGCCCAGCATTAGAAATTTTGGCTAATATGTTATTTTAATTTAAAATATTTTTATTCTGCCCAGCCTGAATTCATATCATTGACACATACACTGAACTTCCAATGATTGCACTAAAACAGAAAATGAATTCCAATAAGTAACATTTAAAAAAAACAAAGCATAGTAGCAAAACAACAAAAAATCTCTTTTTGCTCTATGACAGAAATTTTTGCATCTTTTCTGGAAAGAAATGAGACAAAAGGTGTTTTACTGAACAGTTTGTGGCATTGATATTAAGTTTGATTCTACTTACTGTTATGGTATATAAGGATATGTCAAAAACTGATCAATATCAAATACTTTTCATTTCATTTAGTTTATGAAATATTCTATGGGCTATTTTTAAAAAAATAAAGATTTTTAATACTAGACACTAGATTTCCTAAAAAGTGCAAAATTTTCCACTGAACCTCTTATTCAAAATTAGTGAAAAGTCTCAGAATTGTTATAATAGTTTGGTAGATCTGAGCAAAAGGTTTACCCAGTTTTGAAATCTATGTTCATCTAGACACATTGGAATATTTACTGTATTTTTTGGAGTATAAGACACACTTCCCCCCCCCCCCCAAAAGAAGGTGAAAATTTGGGTGCATCTTATACACTGAATGCAGCTCCACCCACCCGCCGGCCCCCACCTTTGGTCTCTGCCTCCCAGCAATTTGTCCAGTGGGGAAATTCAAAAATTTTCCGTACTGGTTTGGTGGGTGTGGCTTGGTGGTCATATGACCAGGTGGGCCTGGCTTGGTGGTCATTTGACCGGGTGGGTGTGGCTGTGCAACTGACTCACACGCAATGTAAAAGCAGCTGGACTTCATACAAAATGACCCCTGCAACAAGCAGGAACCTCACAGAGTCACAGAGAGCTCAAAAACAAACTATCACACTTTACACAAAAATAACACAAAAACTACACAACTGACTCACGCACAGTGCAATAGCAGCTGGACTTCCAACAAAATGGCCCCTGCAACAAGTAGAAACCTCGCAGACAATCAGGCACAGCTGATTGTCTCACAGCTGATCAGTAGTAAAAAAAATGCTTTAAAAAAGTTCCAACATTGCCCAGCACAGCTGATTGTCGGAACTTTAAAAAAAACTTTTTAAAGCACTGTTCTACTACCAGTTCCGGCGAATAGGTAGTTTAAAAAATGCTTTAAAAAAGGGGAGGAACAATGGTGCGGCACAGCTGATTGTTGCACTTTTAAAAGCATTTTTTAACTACTGGTTTGGCCGAACAGTAGCATTTCACTCCTGAATTTACCCCCCTGCAGCAAACAGCAAACAGCCTGTTTCAGTTTCAGCATAGCCTGATTAGCACAAGCAGCTGATTGTCAGTTGGGTTGGCCTCCCGACCATCAACTGTTTCAGGCTGCAGGGATTGCCATTGCCTATTGCTGCCTCCGCCTGCCCCATTTTCGGCCTCTGCTCCTCCCATTTTTTACCCATTCCAATCCTCGCTGCCTAGACAGAAAAGGCCAAAAATGGGGCATGCGGAGGCAGCAGTTGGCTATGGCAATCCCTGCAGTCTGAAACAGCTGATCCTCGGGAGGCTGATCCAACCGACAATCAGCTGCTTGTGCTAATCAGGCTGTGCTGAAGTTGAAACTGAAACGAGCTGTTTGCTGCAAGGAGGCAAATTGCTGGGACGCTGAGGCAGATTTTTTTCTTGTTTTCCACCCCAGTCTTACAGTCCAGTCTTATAGTCTGGAGCATTTTATATGATTACGGGAGCAACCTGGCACTCCCACGTATCACCTCTCCTGCGCGAGCTGCCCTGGCTCCCGGTGGTCTTCCAGGTGCGCTTCAAGGTGTTGGTTCTCACCTTTAAAGCGCTCCATGGCATAAGGCCAGGGTATTTGCGAGACCGCCTGCTGCTACCAATAACCTCCCACCGGCCAATACGCTCACACAGAGAGGGCCTCCTCAGGGTGCCGTCGGCCAAACAATGTCGGCTGGCGGCCCCCAGGGGGAGAGCCTTCTCTGTGGGGGCACCCACCTTATGGAACGTCTTACCTCCTAGTTTACGATTGATCCCGGACCTTCGGACCTTCCATAAGGCCCTGAAGACCTACCTATTTCAACAAGCTGGCCTAGCCCAAAGGGTTTTTTAATAGGGTTTTTTAAATTGTATGGATTGGTTTTTAAAATTGGAATTTTATGGATTTGGGGTTTTAAATTGACTAGCCAAGGATTTAATTCATTTTAGTTTTCTTATAACTTTTGTACTTTATGTATTTTAATTTTGGCTGTTCACCGCTCTGAATCCCTTCTGGGAGAAGGGTGATATACAAATCTGAAATAAAATAAAAAATAAAAAAATAAAAGATTCTAAAAAATACGGTATATTGTACTTTAGCTGCACTCAAAATCAAAGATGATTGTATTTGTATAATGGCAATCCAGTGTGATTGCCATTGGTATCTATAAATATTCCTGTTAGTGATTATTCAACAGAAGGCATAGCAAATGCGGTATTACTTTGTATAATATGCATAAAATACGTATTAAATTTGCTCCTTCATTCATTTAAGGGACAGGGAATTTTCATCATACCTGTCTTCAGATGTTTGTATCCTATCCCTCCTCAGTGCCAAACCCAAAAGCAGACATGTAGAGGTTCAGATGTCAGCATTGGGAGAAACAGAAAGGATTTAATTTGTTCCTGAAAAAAATAAATAGGCTCATTGCACTTGGTTTTGCTTGTGCAAGGATGGTCAGTAGAACAGCCTTCAGCCAAAGCACCTCTGTTGGATGAATCACATCAGTAGTGATATTCAAAATTAAGGGGGTCTCAGTTACTGGTAAGTTAATGGTAAGTTAAATATCAAGAGCCTTCCCCACCCCCTACTCCCAGGTCTATTATAGCTTTCTCCCACCTAGTTTCTAGGTGTTTAGACTGCAATTCTTATCCTCATCAGCTGCCATGGATGGTTATGTGCTCACTGGGAATTATGGAACTATAAACACTGGGAATAATAGAGCTACGTATATAACTATGGAAGGAGTTATAGTTCCTTCCAGAAAAGGAACCAGGTTGGGAGAAAGTAATCTCTGATATTCAGCAGTTAATGGTACAGATGTTGAAAACTGATAGATATGCATATGCTTCACATTGGTCCCTCCCACATTTGTTACCCTATTTTAAATCTTTCATTTTCTATTTAATAGCTTTGATCATGAATACTGTGAATGTTGTTGGTCCTACTTCAACATACGAATGTTTCAATTCAGGGAAAGAACTGAGAAGTCTGCCAAATGTGGGATGTCCCCATTCTCCATAATGAGGATGAGTTGAGAAAAATGCAAAAAGTCTCAGCTTTTGACTTGTACTGACAGGAAAGTGAATAGAAAGAGGCCAGGAACTGATAGCATTTACACCCTATCCAGCTCACATTTCAAAATGGATGCTGAAAGATCCATCCCCGTCTGTTTGGCTACACTGATATTATCCAAGTCATGCCCGAGCCTTTCACAGAGCTTAGTTTAGATTTTCTTAATAAACTAGCAAAGTAGCTGAGCTTTTACAAACAGCTGTAGTTGTACTTTGCCTAGAGAGAATGCAGCTCTCTTTTAAAAGACCTCTGGTATCACTTTTGGGAAATCTTTTAAAGGATAGGTTAGGGAAAGGTAGCTAAATAGGCAAAAATGAATTATTTTCTCCTTAAAATGCATGGTTTTGCAAGCAGTTTTATTTGTTGTGTTGCAGCCCTCTATTGTTTTATCCCAACTTCTGTAGTTAACAGGGCTCAAGGTACCTAAGGCCTGCAGGAAACATGAAAACAAGGCAAGAGTTCCAATATTTTTGCTTAATGGATAGAAAAGATAGTCGCTTTCTTTCCACTTATATTGATTTACTCTTCTCTCTATTTGAGACAAGAATCAAGTACTTGATTATAAACCTCAGTCGGCTATTTATGATTGCAATAATCCCTTCAGAACTGGCTTTCCTATTGCTCCTCTGCCTTTTCTTACCACTCCACTTTCCTTCTTGAACTTTCTAATCCCTTATTGCATCATTGGTGGCGTAGTAAAAAAGTTAGGTAGATTTTCCCCTCCAAAGAATGACTGGATAAGAAGGGGGGAGGAATACACATACCCATTCTCTCTCTCACTCTTGTTCTCGTTCTCCCTCCCTCCCTCCCTCCCCCTCCCTCCCTCCCTCCCTCCCTCTCTCACACACACTATTTGGGGACTGGTAAATTAGGTTACCTTGATTTCCATTTCCCCTACTTTTATTGAAATGGTAAATGTATATTTTTTAAAAGTTTTGATAATGAAAAATATGTTGTCACCTGAGATTTCTTCCCCAAAGGTCAGAAATGTGAATACTTTGTGTTATATTAAAATATTTTGTGTCTCTCTTATCTCCAGTTCCTGAAGATTTTGTTAACAATTACTAACATAGCTGGAGTAGGAAACAAAACTATTCTCCATTGTAGTGGGAATAGCATCCAGGAATGGGTTGTCCTTGTCTGTCAGCCAATTAGACTGAGTCTGTCAAAGCTGCAAAGACACACCCTCTGCTAACAGTCCCAGCTTTTGACTCAGTCTTGGTCAAAGACAGATGTAATTTTATTTAGCTAACCTATTCTTGGATCACTTTCTCATTACAATTAACATTTTGAATTACAATCTTCAATTACCATCTTCAATTATCATCTTCAATCCACATTGAACTGTCAACCGGCTTCTAGCCAAGGCTGGTGGAACTGGGCTTTTCCAACGCGAAGGGCTTTAGCCCAATCCCGCTGAAGGCCGCGTGGTGGCAAGCCAGACAGAAGGACATTCCTGGCAGGGCAACAAGCAGTAGCATAGCTCAACACTGCTGACCGTTGGGTTGTGCTGGACATCGACGGTTGGCGCTCCTCTCTTTCTGTCTTGTAGCGGGTTCCCTGCTAGCAGCCAAGGGAGCGCCAATTACTAAGAGTGTTCCAGATCATCAGACTGTGAGTGTTAGCGCCGGTCAGCTGTCCAATAGCCCAGCCTTAGCCTTCAGGCTCAAAAGGCATCTGAGTTCCTGCCCGGATCCTGGGCAAACTCTGAGTGCCAAGCTATAGCCACGCTCGATAGCAGCTGGGCCGATTCTGGCGAGTCCCAGATCTGGCTCAGGATGCTGCTGCGGCCACCATTAGCATGTAGACCGCCCTTAGCAGCACAATTCCGGCTCTCTTGGTCCCTCAAGGTGGCGATTTGGAGAGGCCTTCTGGACAGAGGCTTGCAGGCAAAAGAGCCATGGCAATGCTATCACGGCACCGCAGAGCCTCCAAAAAGGCGTCTAAGACCTCAGAGTTAGACGAGAGGAGGCGGCAGAAGGCTATCAATTGGGAGATCGAAAAAGCCATGAAGAGAGCTGACCATCTGAGGGAATCACCTCAGACGGTCCTTGGATCAGGCAGTAAGTTCCCGCCTTTTTGCCTTGCAGCGTTGGCGCTGCTGGAGGATTTTGACAGCTGCCCAGCCTTGCAATGGTCACCAGAAGTCGTTAATGAGCAGCCCTTGCCTAATCTGCCTAGCAACAGAGAGCCTTTGCTGAGCTTAGTTCCACAGGCTTCTCACACAAGTTCTGCCTGGCAACAGCCTATCAGGCAAAAGACTACAGGCATAGAGGCCACCTTTACTCCAACGTCCAGATCAGGTGCCTGCCAGCATGGGAGACCTAATTTCTGAGGCTATTAAGCAGGGAATTATAGTTGGCTTACAGCAGAGCCACAGAGCTGCTTCCCTTCACTCTGACTATCCCTTGCCTCGTTCCTTCCTTCCAGTGACTCATACCTCAGGGGAGTTTTGTGCACCATATGGCCCCTACTCCCCAGGCCCTTCACACTGTTCATCGGTGTTTGAAGAAG
This sequence comes from Masticophis lateralis, assembly GCA_030761175.1. Lineage (NCBI taxonomy): Eukaryota > Metazoa > Chordata > Lepidosauria > Squamata > Colubridae > Masticophis > Masticophis lateralis. Next base: position 48,383,306 of record JAUDYJ010000005.1, read on the forward strand.
AGACAGGCAGGGACCTGGACTTGTCAGAGGATGAGGGCTTGCAGCCAGATCAGCCTTCATTTGCAGAACTGTTCAAATCAGCCTTGTTTAAGTCTTTGCTTTTTAAAGCAAAAAAAAGTCCACCAACATGGCGTCCACTCCACTGTATTTGGATCCTTGTTTTCTGAGCCCACCGAATGAGGCAGAACTGGTGCTATCTCCCTGCCTATTTTTAGATGTTGTACAACAATGGACCACGCCAACAGCTGAGCCTTACCCAGACTCGCTGGACAAAAGATTGTACAACATCGGCTCTGAGCTCTCAAAGGTGCTTATATTACCTATGGTGGATATACCAGTGGCGCTAACTGCGCAGACCATGATACCAGAGGCCTCAGAGGAAGCCATTCTTTCAAACGCCATAAGTAGCTACACCACCAATCCTCACATTGGTGGATGCCTGGCCTATTTTGCCAGGTTTTGGGAGGGTGCCACCACTGATGTATGGGTCTTGGAGATGATCTGGTCGGACCTCTCATTAGAGTTCCTCTCTACACTCCTGAGGTTTTTCATTCGCTGCCCTATTTCAGGGCTCAAGGCGAAGCAGGCCCTCATGAAAACTGCTGTTCAGCATTTGCTGGATATCCATGCGATTCAGCCAGTTCCACAGGACCAGCAGGGTTTGGGATTTTATTCCATCCTCTTTGTAATTCCCAAGCCCTCGGGGGTACAGAGCAATTCTAGACCTAAAACGATTGAACCGCCTTATCATCTACAAGCGGTTCAAGATGCAGTCTCTTCAGTTCATTTTTGACTGCGTTAGGGAGGGCGACTTCATCACTTCTATTGATCTTACAGAAGCTTATCTTCATGTCCCCATTTTACCGGGACATAGGCAGTACTTTAGGTTTTATTACTATAAGGCATTGCCATTCGGCCTATCGACAGCACCCAGGGCATTTATGAAAGTGTTGGCTGCCTTAGCAGCACACTTCCGGGCTCTTCCTGTGCGCGTCCAGTGCTATCTGGATGATATCCTGATCCAGTCCGCCTCTTTCACCCGGGCATGTGAGGATCTCAGATGCACCATACAGGTGCTTCAGGATCACGGGTTTTTGATAAAACTCCACCAAGAACCATTTCATACCAACTAACAGGTTGCTGCATTTAGAAGGGGAAGTAGATACTTGGCGTGCAAGGTACACCTCTCCCAAGAGCGTCAGGCAAATACTAAGGAAATGGCAGGTAGAGTCAGCAAGGACCATACGATAGCCCTGGTCACCCTCTCGCAGCTGCTGGGCAAGAAGGTCTCCTGCATTTCTATCATGCTCTAGGCAAGCCTTCACGCCAGGTCGCTCCAGTGGTTCCTTCTCCCATACCAGAGGGTAGGTAGGAGCAATTCCCATTCCAGAGTCAGGGTACCACCAGAAGTGACACGCTCCCTGCTCTGGTGGGCCTCCCTGACGATTAATTGAAGAGCCTTGGTGGCACAGCAGACTAAAGTGCTGTTAACTAGCACCAGCTATCTGCAATTACTGCAAGTTCGAATCTCACCAGGCTCAAGGTTGACTCAGCCTTCCATCCTTTCGAGGTAGGTAAAATAAGGACACAGATTGTGGGGACAATAAGCTGACTTTGTATAAAAAAGAACATCACTGGGGTGGGGGTGGGGGGCAAAGCCCTACTAATCAGGTATATACAAAAGTATGAAGGCTATTGCTTAACGCATTGTAAGCCGCTCTGAGTCTCCGGAGAAGGGCAGCATATAAATTGAACTAATAATAATAATAAGGGTAGTCTCTTCAAGGAACCTGAAAGACTAGCACTTATGACAGATGCCAGCCTCTTTGGTTGGGGGGCAGACCTCCAGGGTAGGATGGCCCAAGGACAGTAGTCACAGGCACACAGGCCACAGTATTAACTGGCTGGAACTTAGGGCCATTCATCTAGCCCTGCGATAGTTCTAGAATATAGTATCGGGCAAACATGTTCTAATTCTGATTGACAATGTGGCCATTAAGGCACACATTTAACAGGAAGGCTGAATGCATTCTAGGGCTCTTATGAGAGAGGCAGAAAGGCTGTGCCTATGGGCTGAGAGATGTCATTTGTCTCTGCAGGTGGAGCATATTTGGGGGCCACAAATGTGCAAGCAGGTTGGCTTAGCAGGGCCACTGTCGATCATGCACAGTGGCGCCTGCATCCAACTTTGTTTCAGGAGCTGATGGGCCGCTTTGGACGGATGGACTTGGACCTCTTCATCACTCTGGACAATGCCCAGCTGACAACGTTTTTTACGAGGTTTGCGGTTCCAGGTGTGGAAGGGGTCAATGCGCTTCATAGCCCTTGGCCTCAAGAGTTCCTGTATACTTTTCCCTCTCTTTCCCTCATCCCGAGGGTAGTAAGAAAGATTTTGGTGGAACAAACAGAAGGTCTTGCTTCTGGCTCTGCACTGGCCACGGTGACCATGGTTTGCCAGTTTAGTCGTTCTCTCAGTAGCCAGTCTTTGGAGTATACCACTGGACAGAGTCTCCCTCAGCCAGGGGGCATTGGTCCACCCAGACCCGGAGTGGCTCCAGTTGACCGCCTGGCATTTGAGTGGAGGTCTCTGAGCCGTGACAATTATTTCTCCAAGGTGATAGACATCATACAAGCCTCCAGGAGGCCTTCCATGAACAGAATTTATGATGCCACCTGGAAGGCATTTTGCTCCTGGTGCTCCAGGTCATACTTGGACCCAACATTGATATCTGCACCCCAGATACTGGAATTTCTTCAGGCAGGACTGGACAAGGGTCTTTCACCCAACACAATCTGTTGTCAGGTAGCAGCCCTGTCATCGGCCCTTTCTTGCAGAGGACTGGACTCCCTTGCTCAACACCCAACTGTCCGCAGGTTCATCAGGGGCGCAACGAACTTACGGCCTCCAATGGTTCACCAATACTTTACATGGGACCTCACTAAGGTACTGCAGGTGCTGACTGAGGCCCCATTTGAACCACTGAGAGGGGCCACATTGCGTTTGTTGATCTCCAAGGTGGCATTCCTGATGGCATAACATCAGTCAGGTGGATATCGGAGTTGGCGGCACTTTTCATCTGACAGGACCTCTATGTGTTCCACGCCGACAGGGTGTTTTACATTTGGACCCTTCTTTTGTTCTGAAAGTAAACTCATGGTTCTACAGGGCCCAGGAACTTACCTTACCTAATTTCTGCCCCAACCCAGAGCATGCACTGGAATGGAAGTGGCACATGCTAGACGTGAGGAGGGCACTCCAGATATATATCAAAAGAACTTCCTTTTTCAGGAAGATGGAGTTGCTTTTTGTGTCATTCCAGACGGCTTCTTTAGGAGCCAAGGTCACTCCATCGACCCTGGGCTGCTGGATTAGGGTGTGTTTCGCCAAATCATACAAGATACAGGCCATTCAACTACCCAAGAGTATAACAGCACATTCCACAAGTAGTGTGGCCACAAGTGCAATGTGGGCAATGCAGGCCTCTCTGGAAGAGGTCTGCCAAGCGGCTATCTGGTCCTTCCTGTCCCCTTCCATCAATCACTATAAACTAGACAGCTATGCCTCGGTGGAGGTGGCTTTTGGGAGGCAGGTCCTCCAGAGGGTGTATGCGGATGAGAGGACCTCGGGCCAGGCAGCGACCCACTCGTAAGGACAAGACTGCTTTGATATATCCCATTCCTGGGTGCTGTTCCTACTACAATGGAGAAGAGCCATTGGTCTTACCTGATACGCTTCTTCTCGTTGAGTGAGAACAGCATCTAGCCCCACCCTTGTGACTGGCTGGTCATCAGTTCAACATAGCAAACATCAGAGATATCCACGTCGAGTCTGTCCCTTCATCTTCTCCAAAAGCTGGGACCGTTAGCAGAGGGCGTGTCCTTGCAGCTTTGACAGACTCAGTCTAATTGGCTGACAGACAACCCATTCCTGGATGCTGCTCCCACTCAACGAGAAGAAGCGTATCAGGTAAGACTAACGCCTCTTTTGCATAACGTTTTGAAGAAACAGATTATTTTAAAGTTAAATATTTAAAATAGCTTTTCCAAACGTGTTGTTCATCAGAGGTGTTAGAATATAAATTACATCATCTCCACTTAGCCTCAACAGCTGTTCAGAAAGGCTGACTATGGAGTTTTATTTTAGGAGATTTATCCTATATTTCTTATCCCCAGAAAAGAATGAATCTTCTAGTATTCTGTTACATCTAAATGCATTGTCTATTATTTATAAATTATATAGATATGCTGATTCTCTGCAGTTTATATAAATTGAAATAGTTAGAATTAAATAACATGCCGACTATTTTAATTACACGATAGCCCTGGTTTGCATTATTTTTAAATGCAAATTTTTCCATTTAAGTTTTATCACCAGCATTTTAGAAGGGGCAGCATACAAATAAGAATCTATTACTGCTTAAAACTCCCTAGTAGCGCAGATAATGATATCCTACTGCAGAGCCCAGCTTGAATGGTGTCAATTGAATTTCATTAGTTGGAGGAGGTAGCCAGAAAAGAGAGAATGAAATGAAATACATAGATATTTATTTATTTAGAGTAATTAATGTTTGATCAGTTTAGTATAGTCAAAAGAGCACATGATAAATCTATACTATGGAAGTTTAGGGGATCTAGCTCTTCTTGAAGAGGTGGCATCTCCAGGGGACCAAGTTCTCAATTCTCAGGAGGCAGAAGGGGTTACAAATTTTGTAGATAAATCATTAGTGATATTTATGTATTTATAAAAATTATATGACCACTCAACTCACTCATTGTGACTCTGGATAGCAAAACACAGTAACTGCCCCAATCTCCCCCACTCCCAGTAACAATAAAAACCTTTGCAGTCCTAAACTGACCCTCCGGTTCATCTTTTTCTCTAATCTTATCTTTCACAAGATTTTCCCTAGCCAGATTTCACATATATACCAATCAGACCACAATGAATGAATATGATACTTACACTACACATGCACGTGCTTGTTGCAGACAAATATCAAATGAGAAGTTCATTTCTCCACATACGTGTAGAGTTATGTTACTTATGAGACACATCCTTGTACAGATTCAGTATGTCAAAATGCATTATTTTAAGCAGTAATAGATTTTTTTTGTTATCTTATTTGTATGCTGCCCGTTCCCAAATGTTGGTGATGAAACTTAAATGGAAAAATTTGCATTTAAAATAATACAAACCAGGGCTATCGTGTATTTAAAACAGTGTTAATCTTCTACTACTTCTTAGGACAAATTTTAGGATGCGGCATTGATTTTTTCATGTATAACATCAGCATATTTATTTGAGCTATGTAGCCATCTGTGTTTCTAAACTTTTTCTAGCTTAATATTTATTGTCAGCTAGGTAAGATACCATTTTATCTAGTGAGTAATGACAATAGGTTGATGAGAATTCTTCCCCAGTGTAATGTAAAGATTTAGTGCTGGGCTTGAACTAGGATGACTTGAATCTGCTGTGACAAGAATCTGCCTGGGTGGCCTTGGGCATGTCAGTGTCTTTCAGCCTAGTCATCTTCGTAACAATGAAAAAATAAAACAACTTCATTTCCACGGAAGTAGGGCAGAGATTTAACCTGCAGTTACCTGGGTGATGAATGGTCAAAGGTAGACAGTTCATACAACAGTTGAAATTACCTTAGTCATATAAAAATAAGTTTCATATCTGGGTAATATTATCTGAAATCAAAGTGCATTCTATTTGTATGTAGAAGCTGCTTATTGAAGCAAAGGGAAGAAATTCTACAAGACTGGTTTATCTGGCTCTTCATTATCATAGAAATCTCATTTGTTTGAAATTACAGTAACGTTCTTTGTGACGTTCAACAAGGAGACTTAGTTATCTGAAGACCTGTTTGCCCAAAGTGTTTTCATAAGTCCAATGTTTTCTGAATCAGTGGGGAATCTTTTTCTTTCTTTGCCTCTTTTCCTTTTCCTACCAAATGACCCAGGGAAACTGCTTTTTAAGTAGAAAGGGCCTTATCTGAAGTTAGTGCATAATAAGTGGGCAAAATAGTATCAAGAATTTTTAGGTGATGTAAAATGCTATCAATAATTTATGTTTATATTGAAGTTTCCTAAAATGTGCTATAGTTTAGACGCCTGAAGTAAAAACTCTCTTATTTACACAATAGTTTATAGCATTTCAGAAATAATTTTTAAATTCTGTTTTTAATCTCTTAAAGTTTAAGAAACAAAAATATATTTTGGTAAGATGGCTCATAGCAAAGATTTGAACAAGTAAGGATGTAAAAAGTCCATCTAAGAACAAGAAGCATCCCAATATAATCTTTTCCCAATTAGCAAAATACTCGTGTGTGTGTGAGTGAGTGAGAGGGAGGGAGGGATGGTGGGTGGGTCTTTTTCCACTCCTGGCACATACCTGTTGCTTACAAAACAAAAAAATAAATGATTTGAATAAGGTCTTATGTAACACAATTAATGGATTTACCTTTTCTGAGGCACATGTCTTTAGTCTTTAATAACTTCTGCATGGCGTTCAAGAATTTGAAAAAAATCAGGAGTTCAAGCGAAGCAGCATTCACCCAGTGTGTGGCCTCAACTTGCTCCTTTTTCAAAAAGCCTAGGTTTTTCGTTAGGCTGAGGGTCAGATGATTTGCAACCCAACTTTTTGGTCTATGTTTTTGATTAGGTTGTTTTCTCAAGGTCGTCCTTAGCAGTTCTACTGTTCTTAATTGTTTTCACTTCATTATTTCTCTCTTTTTTCTTTTTAAAATTCTAATTATTTATACAAGTAGAACCTCTAGTCACGAATGCTTCTGACCACGACCAGATCGGGTTCCGGCCAAAAAATTCACAAAAATTCCACACCATTTTTTTTGTAAGCGCCAAATTTCCAAAATTAGATTCGGGTCATGAGCAAATCGCTTTGTGACCAAAGTTATGGAACGAATTATGGTCGTGATCAGAGGTTCTACTGTATTTTGTCACCTAGAGTTGCAACTGTTAAATTGATTAAACAAAGAAGAGTCACATTTGTAATATGTACTGTTCTAATTCATAGTATATTACCATAGGAGCAGTGATGGTGAGTGGAAGAACAAATCGTTTATCATTTTTTTCTTTTTCTAATTAACTGAATGCTTTTCAGATTAGTTACTGAAATACAAATCTAGGCTTGCCGCTGTAACTTTTTATAGAAAGAACAATGGAACACTATGAACCAACATTCCTTGTAATTATTATATACCTTTTCAATTTTTTCCCCTCTCCCTTAAAGCATCTTAACAGCCTTTCTTCTGCTTGTTCTTTCTCTTGCAGAAGATGCTGGTGAAGCAGCAGGACCGTCTGGAAGAGCGTGAACAAGACATTGAGGAGCAGCTGTACAAGCTGGAATCTGACAAGCGCCTGGTTGAAGTAATTATAATTTACTTTAAAGCTACAGCTAAGAAGAATTCTGGTCATCTAGCAAGAAAGTGTTCTTGATAGGGGAATTTCCAGTGAAGGTTTAGTCTTTGGAATCCTTACAAAATAAATGACATACTCGTATATTATTGTTCCTCCATGCATGGAATAAGAGAATTCCCATCAAAGACATCATTAACTACAGCTCTCTAATGTTAATTATATCATTTCAATATGTCTTATTATGATATGCGTGAACATTGGAAACCACTAATCTAAGGTATAAGCCTAAGGTCTAAGCCTAAGGTATTTTTCATACCTTAGGCTTAGACCCTTTTTCTTAGGGCCCTGTCTTCCAGTGCAGCTTCCTGTTTCAGGGCATGAATAATCTACTGAATATGAGATATAAAATAATTTTATTTTGCTTCAGCCTCATACTTCAGCTGATTGTTAGATAGGGAAATTGTCTTTCTAGCATATTAGCTTGGTGTAGCAGAGGAGGTGGGGCTAAGGGGGTGCATTGATGTACCACAATGTGTTTGTGAAAAACCTCTATTCACTGCTGGAATGCAGTGTTTGCCATCTTGATCTAGGATTAATTTGGCCTGATCTTGATCAAGGACAAAAGCAAAAATTATTTTCTTGTAGATGATGCTTCACAGCTGCTATGTGCCATTTGCTAAGATGTGCATCCTCACCACTTTGTTGAATTCACATCTGGAAGTAACTTTATTCTTTTAACATTTATATAGGCCAATACAGCAAAGCAAATGAACCTGTGTAAAAAATGAGAGTGAAAATTGCCTAGAATAAATTTTCTGAGTGCAGCATTACCACCGCTATCCATTATGAGTGATGTAGTAAGTAAATAAGGGAGGACATTGACTCTGGGCACTCTTCTTTCTCTGTACCAATAGGAGAAGGTAAGCCAGCTGAAGGATGAGGTGCGCCTACAGTATGAGAAGATGCATCAAATACTTGATGAGGACCTGCGCAAAACAATGGAGATCCTTGACAAGGCCCAAGCCAAATTCTGCAATGAGAATGCTGCCCAGGTGCTGCATTTGAGCGAACGCATGCAGGAGGCCAAGAAACTGCTAAGCTCTGTTCAGGTCATGTATGACAAGACAGAAGACATCAACTTCATGAAGGTGAAAAGTGGGATTTGTTTGGAGAAGAAGAGGTCTGGGTTGAGTGCTTAGAATAAATGGATGATTCAGAGCTTTTAAAGAGTCTCTTCAAGCCAATACTGGGTGCATCAAGCTCACAGTTGTAACTTAATTTCCAATCTTTGTCTCCCATCCTGGCAATAGAAATTTCGTCTTTCTTCCCTCTCTTCATTGTAGCCTTTTCAGCTTGCATATGCCATTTCCCATCTCTTTGCATTTGTTTTTCTCAATTTACCCTGATGAATCTTCCCATATTTATCCAGCAAAACTACATTATTTTAGATTTGATTAACTTTCTGTAGTTTTACTGACTTATTTGTTTTATTGTTTATGGCTTCTTTCTCTGTAATAATTTTGAAGCTTCTGCAGCAACACACAAAGATATTATGCAGAGAGAGGATGAAAGAATAGATGTTCCTCTAGAAAAGAGTATTCAATTATTATTCCATTTCCCTGTTTGATATAGAAATGCTGTCACTGTTTCTGCATGTTTAAATGATACTTTATCCACAAAGGATGAGAATGTCCCAAAAAGGTTTATAGAAGTAATAAAGGAAGTAGAACAGAGATGGATTTAGATGGATATTTCAAATAACATTAGTTTAAAATAGGTTAGGGATTCTGTTGACTATTTTTGAAAACAGTTGCACATCTGGTGTCCATCAGATGTGTTGGGCTAGAAGTTCCAGCTATGGCAAATTCTGGGAGTTTTAGCACCATGCCTCAAAGGTATCAGGTTGAGGAAGGATTAAGGAAAAGATAACAGTATTATTACCCACCATAAAAGAAATTGTAATTGAAATAAAATAAAATATTATAATTTTGGTCAAATGGCCCAAGGACAGAATCCAATCAACATCTTTTAGGCTTATGTATTTGGATTTGAGATTCAAATATTTTATCGGCTTATTTAGGATTGTGGATTTCCCTTAAGGTTGGAGATGCCTAGTCAACCCTCCTATTGGTTGTAGCCTTCTTAGGTCATACAGTAAAAAAAAATTACTTCCGATCTGACTTAATATAAGGTTCCACTCAGCAGTCTTGTCTAAAACTCTTCATGTACACCAAATGACCTAATACTCAGTTTAGGAAGTTTCTTCACCTCATGAATATTAATGCCTCTATTAAAAAGAGGCTTGCTTGTAAATCTCAATAATTGATTGGCAAGGTATTTACATTCTACTAGAATATCTCATTAAGTGGGTTGATACATTATATTGCAGTTAATTGTGCTTCAGCAAGAGTCCCAAACCAGACTACTAGAAGAATGGCAGAGTGAATTTAAAAAATTAATGTGCCAGAATGTGAGATTATTCTCAGTGTTATTAATGTTCAGTAGATGCATGAAGCCAAGGAAGTGTAGGGAAATGACAGCAATAGTGGTAATCTTATCCTCTAAAATCCTGAGTCTATCTGCCATATACTACAGCTAAAATAATAAAAACTAGAATCATTATAGAGCAATAAAGTTATTGAGTTTTCACCTAACTCAAAATATTTGCTTAGTAACTTCTGCTATTTGTTTCAGAGATAAGATTATTTGTAAAATTAATTAAATTTGTAAGATTAATTAAGAAAGCTCTCTTATTTTCATTCTTGTGGTTCAGGAGACCCTAGCAAATCTATCTAAAACCAAGAAGCTTTGTGTAAACTAGTAGTATTTTTTGCAATTAACCTAAGGTATATTGTATACCACTAATGGAACTTGAATAGCTGATTCCATACTGATCCCATATATTTCAGTTACAACAGAGAAATGAAGGGGTATTGGTAGAAGCATAATGTAATAGTAGGAAAATAGTACTTCAGATAATATATAGTAATATAGTACTTCAGAATGCTCTACATATATTCTCATGATCTTTACAACAACGCTGAAAAGCAATCCAGATTATCTTTTATGAGAAGAAAAAAATTGCCATCTACCTTGATAGTATTCATAATGATTATGATTCCACTAGATTCCAGAGTTTAAGCCAGAAGCCATTCTTGTTCACTGAAAAACTTTGGAAAATGCAGAGAATGAATCGGATAATATGCAAAACATATGACTCTATGAGCCATAATCATCAGGTAGTTTGGTTATAGAGTACTTATAGGTTGTTGGAGATGAATTTAATAAATTTATATAATCAGTGGGAATACCCTAGATATCTGCAGAATTGGGGAAACTGTAGTTTATATGCCATCAGAGGTCTATATGATTGACAACTACTAATTTTATTTCTTTATTATTTTCTAGAATACAAAGTCGGTGAAGATCTTGATGGATAGGTAAGAAATCTATTGGCGGCAATTTGGGATTGCATAATAGAGGGTGGTTTGAAATGCAGGAAATCCAGATAACCATCTGAGTTGGCTGTAAAGATAACATTAACAAAGCTTATTTCTTTCCTCAGCTGCCATTATTAAAACCATGGGTTATTGTTGCATTGTAATGGAACTCTCTGTTGTGTAGTTTACTCAGAGAGAGGGTTCAAGAAAATGACAACTATATTTCTCAAACATGAGAAATACAAGTTTTGCTTCTACATTGATGGAATTAAGTTATGGTTTGGGGAGAATTGTGCTTTAGTTTCTGCTTGTGTTACTTGTGTTACAAATCAGAGCAAAAAAAAAAAAAAGTTGCTTTGAATTATGCCCTATATCTGAAAAACTAGAGAATCCCCATAAATAAATTGTTCTCTGTTAGTAGTGACAGAAACATGTAAGAAAAAAATATTAATTTAAATGGTGTTTGGAAGTTGAGAACACCGTTTTCTTAAAAAGACATGGGAAATCTTAAATTTATAGAATTGTTTTGCAAGGAGAAAGAAGAATATATGGAGGAAAAGAAGTTCTTTTTAGGGATATAGGGGAAAAAGTTTGCCAGAATCCACTGGAAGAGAAAATTTTGAACAATTGAGGCTTCCCTTAAATTAGCAGAAGCATGGAGCTGTAAGAAAGAATCAGATAGCCTAATAAGAGATACTGTGGATATTTTTCCAGTGGCTTTTGTAAAAAAAATATATATTGTAATAGATTGTAATGCTCATTTTAAGGACTCAGAACTGCACGGGAGGCAGTCTGCCCCCTCCTAAGATTGGCCACCTCAATTCCAAGCTCTTCCTGAATGAGATTGCCAAGAAGGAAAAACAGTTGCGGAAGCTCCTGGAAGGTGAGTGATACTTCCCGTGACATTTCATCATTTGTATACTCGCTATTGAATTTTGATTGGCATGAATCAGGAACAGAGTATCTTTCGGCTCCCTTTTTTTAAAAACAATTCATTTTATTTTATTTTATTTTATTTTATTTTATTTTATTTTATTTTATTATTTTATTTTATTTTATTTTATTTTATTTATTAATTTATATTGCCGTCTATTCGCCCATGGCGACTCAAGGCAGTTTACAGAATATAAAAACCACATTTAAAAACAGTAAAACTAATTTAAAAATCAAATAAATTAATGTAATAAAATCCCCACTCCCACACCTCCCACCCCAGCGACAGCTGATCACAGCCATTTAATGGGTCCCATCCTGCTCTGGATTCCCCAGGTCTGCTGGCAGAATCAGGTCTTCAGCGCCTTCCGGAAGAGAATTAGAGTGGGGGCCGTTCTAATCTCTGGGGTAATGATGTTCCGGAGAGAGGGAGCTGCCAATTTTCAAAATTGGAAACCACAGGAAACAGGGTAATGGGAATGTGACATATATGTGAGCAGGGCCTTTTTTGGTGGGAATATTGTGGATTGAGTTTTATATAAGCAAGAGACTGCACAACATATTCACAGATTTGCTTCTGTATTTCAGTAAAATAATCCCAGGAGAAGAATTTGGGTTCTATAAAATAGGGAGTTTAAATCAGCCAATGACTTAATAGCTGGCCCCAATCAATAACTAAAAAGCTACAGACAACCAGATATCACATAGATACGCATAGAACAGCCCAAAACACACATTCTGCTAGAAAGAAGTTCCCTGAATGTGGACTTCAAGACGAGTTCAAAAGCTCAGAACACTAAATCTCTGGTCCCGGGGACCAACTCAGATTGGATCCCAATCCAAATCTGTACATGGTTTTCCAACTATCTATTTTTAGGGGAGTGGGGAAATAACATTTTATTTTTTGTGTTATTTCTTTTAATTTGTCTTACATTCCTTACAGTGTGCGCTTTTTTAATTGGCAATTTAATTTTAATTCAAAGGGGTTAGGGAGTTGTGGCATGGATGTGGCACCAAATGATATTCTTCCCACAATATTTTCACTGTATATTGTTAGTTCCAGATGTATTAAGGTATATTTTAGAAACAAAAGGCATTCTGCATTTTTGTACACAGGTCTTAATAGCCCTGGAAAAATAACTCAGTCTGATGTCTTGGCTATTTTCTACCTAACCTCTAGAATAGGAATGGAAAATATGTTTCCTTCCAAATGTTATTAGACTCCCAGCTCTAACGATTTACCATTTTGATTGAAACTGGTAATCCAAAAGCATTGGAAGGGCCATAGGATTTCTACTCTGCTATAGAGTATGGCCTTAATCTAGGAAAGAAGTTAAAGAGGTACAGGCTCTTTTATTTAAGATATTTTTCCTATTACTGCTATACTACTGATTCCCCTGAGTAATTCTGTAGCAACCAATATGTTATTATTATTATTTGTCAGGTACCAGGGGTGAGGAGTGTAGATTATTATCCAAAACATTTGGAGACTGCTATTTTCACCAACTGTAATTTGGCTGCATTCAGAATAGCTGTTAATGGGTTAAAATTTATGAGGCAAGGATGAAAAGGGTTATAAATATATTGCCCCTTGGCTCTAGAATGTTGAGGATATTTCTGAATGGTATTTCTATATTCTCCAAAATGATAAATCATCAAGTTTTAAGATTTCAACATGGAACATTATATTCTCGTTAGATTTCAACTAATTATATTGATCAATGATTTCTGTGTTACTGCATGAGAGCATGCTATGGTGATGGAAAAGGTTACCAATTCCTGATTTATAATATTTGTGAATAATTATTTTAATGTTTATGCTCTCCTTATATGGAAATATTTGTACATCAGAAGAATACTTCGAGATGATATTAAATGGGGAAAAGGTCCAAGTGTAATATGAAATGCTTTACAGTCTCTTCAAATATATATTGATAGAAATAATTCATTAGAAAATGACAATGTAAGATATTACCTCCAAAAATCTTTTTAAACCACTCAACACATTAATATTAAATAATAATACATTTTGCCACAATTGCAGACTTCCTCATTATTTATGCACATTATTATTACATGCAGGTGTAATAATAATATGACCCTTTATTTGAACAAAGCAAAGAGTTGAGAACGACGTATGTGAATCTGATTGAAGTCAGTTGGAGGGGTGACATGGAAGTACAATTGGCAGTTTCTTTTATTCTATTTTTAATATATGGTTTTACTATTACTTCTACTATGTGTTTTATACTTCGTATTCTGTTATAACCTAATAGTTAATAAAATGTTACTATCCCAAAGGTACTTTTTCAAGAGGCATCTGGACTTTCTATTTTCATCTTTGAAGACTTCGCTTCTCATGCAAAAAGCTTCTTCAGCTCTGGCTGGATGGTGAGGAATGGAAGGAAAAACTAGAAAGTCCAGTTGCCTCTTGAAAAAGCACCTTTGGGGCAACCATGACCTGGATGACTGAGAATCTCCATAAAAATGTTACTATGCATTATGTGGCTGAGAGTTATTTTATGTTAGCTTAATATTGTTCTGAAATTATAACCATGTTGAAAAGAGATAGCTTCTTTACTTACCGACTTTGTCCAATCCATTACTTATATAATAATAGAATTTCTACAAATTTTAGGTAAGACCATATTGTCAAAGATTTCCATTGAGGCCAAAGTTGAGGGGTGGGTTATGTATCCAAAGCTACCATTTACCGTTACTTGTAAATGATTCATGCTCAAATGATTATAGGCTACTGAATCAGCAATTGGGCCAAGTGCAATGTAAGTTACTCATAAAGCACAATTTCCAGGGACTTGGGGCATTTTGAGGTTTTTCATAAAATGGTTTGTTTCCATTTCTGCTTCCATTTTTATATACGCTGGATAATATTTGAAGAGTGCATCATGCATGAAAATGGCCAGCAACCTCATCTTCAGAAGATGAAAATGTACCAAAAGTGTCTTTTCACTGAGTTACCTGGTCTTTAGTGAAGTGTTTCTTGCGGGAATAATATAAATAATGTTTGCTTGTTAATGTGTATATGTCCCAGATCACATATTTCTGGTAAAAGTGCACAGTATTCGTATTATATAGTGCTAGTATTTCCTATTTGACTTGATAGGACTTTTTTTATTCAGTCTCCAAATGGTACATGTTATTTGAAATTGTTTGTTACTTTAAGTTAGTGAATAAGAAGCTGTCTCGGATCAGATTATTTATTTTCACCACGTAATCAATAATAATAATAATAATATAATAATAATAATAATAATAATAATAATAATAATAATAATAATAATAATAATAATACTTTTATTTCTATACCGCCCTTCTCCCGAAGGACTCAGGGCGGTGTACAGCCTACTAAAAGCACACAAAGAGACATCAGTTAAAAATAATTAAAATTAATAAATAATTTAGGCTCAGATTTAAAACCAACATTTAAACACCCAATTTAAAAATCATCCCATTGATAGCCCAGCCTGGCGGAATAGCAGGGTCTTGAGGGCACAGCGAAATATACAGAGGTCAGAGATCTTACGAATTTCCGGGGCAGTTCATTCCAAAGGGCAGAGGCTCCCACAGAGAAGGCCCTCCCCCTGGGTGTCGCCAGCCGACATAACTTGGCCGATGGCACCCTGAGGAGATCCTCTCTGTGGGAGCAGACTGGCCAGTGGGAGGCTACTGGCGGCAGAAGACGGTCTCGAAGGTACCCAGGTCCGATGCCATGGAGCGCTTTAAAGGTGGTAACCAATTAATCACTTAATCTGATTGAGAAAAGGTAAATAGAAAATAAGCTAGAAGTGAAATAATGAGCAACAAGGAGGTTAATTAGTTGTGAATAATACAAGAGTCAAATTTGGCTGATTCGTGAATGGATTACTGGGTCAAAATGATAGGAAATTCCTCAAGGATCAAAAATTGTGTATTTCAAGGATGAGACTGGGTGATTGGACAAGCATTTCACATTTGCCTGTTGTTGGGGAAATTACTATAAGAATGCACCCTAGCTCTTTCAGGATTGTAAACCCCCATTCTATTTTATCTTTATATAAATGAAGAAATTAATACATTGGAAAGCTTAAACCTTTGAGCCCATTGTTCTGGGTTCCAGAAATCCATGTTCTGCATCAAAATTATATTTGACTTTATTATGCATATTGGAAAACTGTGCCATCTTTCCCGCAGATTATAGATAACAACTTTTAGTGAAAAATATTTTCTCTTTTTATTTGTTCATTATAAGAACAGAAGTCTAGCAGGCATCTCCATCTAAACGGAGGAGGCCCCTAGACATTACTTTTATGGGAAGTGTACAAGGGATAGCTGGAATAATCAGGGGTTCTTTTCCTAGTTTCTATTAGTTTTGAGATCACGTCTGTCGTTGGCATTATCTGCCAGAGTTGATTATATTACTAGCAAACATATGGATCTATGCTGGTGCCTTAATCACTCAGCTGAAAAAGCAGAGTGACGTTTAATGGAGATGTCACCTATTTTCTATGTTTCATTTCAGGTCCCTTCAGTACCCCTGTGCCATTCTTGCAGAGCATCCCTATGTACCCCTGCAGCGTCAGTAACTCAGGAGCCGAGAAACGCAAGCACTCCACAGCTTTCCCAGAAGCCAGCTTCTTGGAGCCATCCTCGGGACCTGTTGCCAACCAGTACGTCAGCCAGGGGGCTTCGGCTGGTGAAGGCCAGTCTGCACAACCCATGGTGCCTTGTAGCTCCACGCAGCACATAGTAGGACTCCCCAGTGGCCCCCAACCAGTTCACTCCAGCTCCATGTTCAACCCTTCTCACTATCCCAACAGCACATCATCTCAGCAGTCTGTGCTGTCCCAATATGGTGGGCGCAAAATTCTTGTCTGCTCAGTGGACAACTGTTACTGTTCCTCAGTATCCAATCACAGTGGGCATCAGCCATATCCACGATCCGGCCACTTTCCATGGACAGTGTCATCACAGGAATATTCCCACCCACTCCCACCTGCTCCATCTGTACCTCAGTCGCTTCCAGGATTGGCAGTGAGAGAATGGATTGATGCATCTCAGCAACATGGACGCCAAGATTTCTATAGAGTTTATGGTCAGCCTTCCACCAAACACTATGTCACCAGTTAACCATCTGGTTTTGGTAGAATCCTGTTGATTTTTGAATTTTTTCAATCTAGTTTTTATTGTTTTAAATCAAATCCATTTCCATCTATCCCTACCACATGCCAGATTCACAGTGGGGCATTGTTGTCATCTGTTATTTCTAATTCTTTAAAATTCCTTTCTTTCTATCAGGTTGGGGATGGGAAACTGGGGGAAAAAATTAACAAGAATTTCAATCAAGTATTTGCTTTGGATCATGTGACATTGTTACTTTCCTGTGGGGAAAACTTAAAGGGACAGATGATCCTTTTTATTTCAAAGTCTAGGCTCTTTGGTTTTCCTTTTAATTATTTTTTTCCTTCCCATTTTTAAGACAAATTTCTATCATTGATTCATTAAGAAATGACACTTGTAGAGTTTTTTTTTTAAGGCTGATTTTTTTGTGTGTTAAAAGGCCACGTATCGTACATATTGGCATTTTTTTCTTCTTTCAGAGATTTGTAAATACACAATGGCAGGAAATGAAATGCACAAAAAAGGGAAAAGAAACTTAAAAAAAAATTAAAAATCTGTTTTAGTTTCCAGGAGGGAAGTGTGTGCCTAAGTACACACATGGCTTCCTGTGTTTTGTTGATGCAACTTCCTCTAACAAGCACTTTGTATTAAAAAAATGGACTTCCTGTTATAAGATGCAGGTATTTATTCTGTAACCAATTTTAGAACACACACACAAAATATTCAAATAAATGTGATCACTTAGTGCAATGCCTTGTTCTGGTTTGCCTGTGTGGGCATTACTTTACCCAACTGTGTCTGGGAATAAGGATATGTTGCTCAGAAAGGGATCTGATATCCTTTAAAAAATAGATCACACTCTTCTTTGTCTATGCATGCCCTTGAGAATAATACAATCAGGGATGTCAAACTCGATTTCATTGAGGGCTGCATCAGGGGTTTTTTTGACCTTGTGGGGCTGGGAGGGCGTGGCCAGGATAGGCTTGGCCAGCTCAATGTCACTCATGTCAGGGGCACCTGCGGTGGCCTGGGTGGGGCTGGGTGGATCCTCCTGCAGCCCTCTACCAGTCAAAATGGAGCTTTGTTTTCGCTGGCAGAGGGCTTCAGGAGGCTGTCACAGTGGAAAACAAAGCTCCATTTTTATCGGCAGAGGAAGCGTGGGCCGGTACACTATTCCAGGGCGGTCTCACAGGCCAGGTCTAAGCACCCCACAGGCCATATTCGGGCCGCGGGCCTTGAGTTTGACACCTCTGCTCTAAATAGATATTCAGTAATGGTGTAAATATTGAAAAAATGGGTTAAAATATCTGGCAATACCCTGGTCCTTACTCAATGAAGTAGGAATGTCATTTCTGTTTGGATGTAATGAAAACACATGGACCAAACATGAATCAGAACAGCAGTTCAGAATAAAAGATACATATAATGATGGGTGCTATAATTAAGAATGATATGGACATTGCATAATGGTCAGATTTTGCTTCTTATTTGCTAAAACTTAGTTAAAATGTTAAAATGTGAGATTTGCAAATTAAGAAAGATATGGTCATTAACTTGATAAAGCAAAGCATATTATTAATATGATGCCATATTTTGCTTTCTGGGAGTATCTCCTTTATTTAAAACAAAAATATAACATTCTAAACTGTGTCAGAGTTGTACCAGAGGTTCTGCTTTTAAACTAATCATGATTGTCCATATGTTTCTGTTACAACACATTTCTGCAACAAACATATGCACATTTCGGCAACATTTGATTACTTAACTCAATGGAAAACGCTTCTACATAGACCTATAGAGGATTGTACTGCTATTTAAAAACAAAAACAAAAACAAAAAAATCTATGGTTTAGATGCTTTCTATTGGCCATTTTTTGAACCAATCTTCTCAATCTATTTCTCTTCAGCTATGTTGGATCAAAATTCTCAGAATCCCCAACCCATTGAAAATGCTGAATGGAAATTTCAGGAGTTGCAAATGCGCCCAGTGGGAAAGGTGGGCTTAGATTCCTTGAGGTCCAAGTAAAAAAAGATTCATTTTACCTTTGTGCTTGCTCTAGCCACATCTTTTACATAGAAAGTATCCTGATGGAGTTAAGAAAAGATTTTGTAGTACCAGAGCCTAACTTCCAATTCTCTGGTATTTTTTTTTAAAAAGCACATAATTTATTTTTATAAAGGGAGGGACAAGAAATCCACAGCTAGTACCAGCATCAACCATTCAGATTTATTTATTTATTTACTGGAACTTAGATGTTGGTCCAATTTAAACAGGGCTCAGTGGCATACATTCTTCAAAAGAAAATTAAAATAATCAGTATAATAAAAAGCAAACAAGCCCAGCATCCAAAAAGAATAACAGCAAACAAGAGGCTCTCTTTATAACAAATCTGCTCCAAACTTATTTGGAAATAACCTTATATAATGTCTCCAGCATTGTCCTTTCATTGTCTATTCTATCAAACAATGTGGGAATTAATACATTATACAAGCAGAAAATGAATCCTTTTTTTATTCACAAAAAAATAACTATAATCAGGTTTCAGGACTCTGGCAGTTCCATTAACTTCTAGATTTGTTTAAGTTTGTCTTCTGTTTGGTTTATATGAAAAAGACAAAATGTTCACTGGAAACTGATAGACCACTGTGTGGTTTCTCCTGGTGAAGAGTTTAGCAAATAGTGTCTTCCATTGACATTAGTTAAATAGCATTTAATTTCACTATTTAAAAAAAAACCAATATTTAGCTTTTAATGTAAAATCATTTTGTTCGTCTGTTCTGTTTACCAATTTTGATTGCATATCAACTTTTGATCAAATGTTACTTCAAAGTTTTATAATATTCAGCAGTTGCTTAATAAGGGAGTAGATAATCATCCCAGAGTTATTTTAATTTTAGATTTGCAAGATAATTAAAAGGTCAGATTTGGTAGTTTTTAAAATTAAATCTGTCACAGGCCTGTCATTTTTTTACATACAGAGGAGCATTAATTCAAAGCGTGGGCACTGTATATGGAAAACAGATTTAAAACAGTATTCTGGTGTTATTTATTCTGGAGGTCCAAATAGGAAAGCACATATGAATGAAATGTTTTGAAACACCCCTTTCCCTCATGCACAAATCTCTTTTAGTTCTTAAACCTTGGTCGTATTACATGGATTGTACACAGATCTTCAATTCAGACATGGATCTCCTGCTATGGACTATAAGGCCCTCAAATTCATCTATAAGATTTGTGGAAGCCTAGGAAACTCCTTAAGGTCCTGTTGTTGATAACTGTATTGTAAAATGACAATGAACAGGCCATAAACCCATAGAAGACATTCAATCATTTCTTCACACATTGTTTACCTGTGTGTTTTTGTTTTGGTGGAAAGTAACATTTCCTCACAGGAACCTATACTCAAAGGTTCAGAGTTGAAGCAGGAACTGCTCTTTTCAAAGAAACAAGTTTTAATCCTAACTAAATTTGATGAAAAGACCAGATGCATTCTCAGGAACTGGTGCTTTTGTCAAAAAGTACAAAACGGCATTGTACCTTTGCAAAGCAAGTTTCATCTCTTTCAAAGGTCACCTGCAGATACTATCACAATGCATAGAAAAGGGAGTGAGGAGCTTATGTCTCTCCGATACAATGCATTTTTTCCCTCTTGATTTCCTTCTGGAAGAGGCATTGCTTCTAGACTTGGTATTATATTTAGGGTTGCCCTGCATTTAACTCAAAATAGATTATGTCATCTGGAGTTTCCTGCAGTCTACTGTGGTACAATGAATGGTAACCATGGATTAATTCCAACTCGCTCTTCAAGCAGACTACTATATCAAAAGGCATTGAAGATTGCCATGTAAACAACCCCTTTCATGCCCATCTGAGCATGCTAGGTAAAAACCAGCAATTTTGGATTTCCATTCCTAACCGGACAATGTTGAAAAAACTATTGGTTTTCATTGATATTATTCTAATAGCCACTATTTAGTAAAAAACAACAATTGTTTATGCAGGATGTTTATAAAGTAAATTGCAGAGGAAGTAATAATGTACATTATGATACTATACAAAAGAGATACTTGTTATATTTTCTTCTAGAAGTACTGCTTTTCCGCTTCCTGTTGAGAAGGGCACTTCTGGCTTTCATATACTTAGGCATTAAACAGTGAAACCTTGTGCATGTCTCTCGGTCACATTTGGAAGAACGCACAAATCAAAATGCCATTATAGTTTTCTGCATCTTAAAACATTACCGCAGAGGTAGCATTTAATTAGTTGCAGGTTTCTTAGGAAGAAACTAAGGATGATGCCATTGCTCTACCTGACAAGGCTCTGAACTGTAAGAGAATCATCAGTGCCACCTTCTTTACAAAGCCACTTGGAAATAAGTCATTTTGTTGGTAAAATTGTGATGGATAGTGAGTATAACTTAGTAGTGCAAAGTTGGGCAACCAGGGGCCCTTTTTCATAGTATACAGAATCTCATTTTATCTCTGAGTGATAGTTTATTGCCATTTGGTGATGAGTGATTAAGAAACATCCATGTAAGCTGGCGCTGCCCATGCCTATGATGCAGTTTGACTTGCTCTGCGTCATTGGCTGTTCCACTGCAGCTCTTGGCCTTCCCCAGAAATATTGTATACAGCTCCAAGCACCAAGTTTCCTCACCTGTGCCTTACAGGAACTATGGAATGAATAGGATTTCCAAAAGAAGTGGATAGACAAAAAGACTAGATTATGAAGACTAGCTTCAGTAGGGAAGAGAAAAGTGCTTAATAATGTTCATTCATAGTATAAGAAAGTAGGATGTAAAACACCCAAGTTTCTATAACCTACAGCTTATGACCTTCCTAGAATTAGGATATTTTTTCTAGCCACACTCTTAGTTCTTGATTGAGTGAATGCATTAGTCTTATTTCTTTTTAAGAGCCTAATCAGTTCACAGCAAGGGGCTGCAGGGGCAGAATGACATTTTTGCTAAATACCCATGCTGTTTTCGTTGTCAGAGGAAAGGCGATAACTTTCCTGAGAGATCTTGCAGCACTGAGCCTCACGGAGCCGAGTATAAATGTCTGAACAACCTTGTCCTATTCAAATGCTCTAGGAATATAAAAATGAAATTAAATACATGACCAAAAGAGCTAGCCCTTTCATTATCCAAGTAATAACTCTACCGTCACTAGAATATATTCAAATACTCTTTTCTCTTTATAGTATCTTGCAGCAATAACATGCAATACAGTAATGTAAAAATAATTAAACTACCACTTGAGTGATTCTGCTTAAAGATCAAGCAACTGAAATAGGTGGGGAAATCCTTGGTTCAAATTTCAGTACTCATTTTCTGACCTTTTATTACCAGGTCAATTTGCAAAATAATTTTTTAGGGTGTTTCCTAGATCAAACAAGTGTAGGGGGAAAAAAATGACGATTTTTCATTGGCTACATTGATTTAAAAGCATAGTGGAACAATCATTTTCTCGCTCCTGTGAAGATTTCTTCCATGGGACTATTTGAAGGTGGATTCGTCAAATTGAAATTTTAAAAAAGATGCCTTTAAAGATGAAGCAAATGCATTTTGCTAATACAGAATTTGTCCAGCAAAGCTCA
This sequence comes from Masticophis lateralis, assembly GCA_030761175.1. Taxonomy (NCBI): domain Eukaryota; kingdom Metazoa; phylum Chordata; class Lepidosauria; order Squamata; family Colubridae; genus Masticophis; species Masticophis lateralis. The sequence goes on from JAUDYJ010000005.1 coordinate 48,405,779, forward strand.
AGTAAGAATAACAGCAGATGACACAACAACAGAGTTAGTGAGCAACTTGCTCTCAATCAAAAAATGGTAATTTTATTCTTTCTGGATAGCTAACAGTACAGAAAAGTTTCATTGCCTGTTATGGCGCTTCGAAGGTAGGGAAATGGTTTAGCCAAAGGATTTATGTAAAACACCCAGGAATCCCTTCTGGTTTCCATATTTTCATCTTTTACTATTGGTTTGAATCAGTGGTGAAATGTAAAATTCGTTACTACCAATTCTGTGGGCCTGGCTTGGTGGGGGGGTAATATTACTGAGTGGGCGTGGCCAACCTTTTTTTTTTTACTTTTAAAACCATTTTTTCTACAACCTCTTCCACTGAAGAGGTTGTAAAAAAAAGGCTTTTAAAGCCTCTGACAATCCCAGCTGAGTAGCCTGATCGGCAGAGACTTTCTTTTTTTAAAAAAAGCCTCTGACGATCCCAGCTGACTTGCCTGATTGGCAGAGGCTTTCTTTCTTTTTTTTTTTTAAAGCCTCTGATGATCCCAGCTGAGCCACGCGATCATCAGAGGCTTTTTTTTTACTCTTAAAAGCATTTTTCCGGCCAAAGAGGTTGTAGAAAAAATGCTTTTAAAATTTTTTTAAAAAGCCTCTGATGATTGCATGGCTCAGCTGGGCAATGGGGGGGGTGGGGCAGAGATTTTTGCTACCGGTTCTCCGAACCACCCGCCTCCATTGCTACCGGATCGGGCGATCTGGTCCGAACCGGGAGCATTTCACCCCTGGTTTGAATGCTGGCCTATGACAAAATTGTTAGTAAAAAATAACTTGTAACATTGGAAGATATTTTAACTTCCTTGCTACCATTCTACCCAAGAGGTAAGATAAAGGTGAAAAAGTTTTTAAAAAAAACTTCCAAAAACCAGACCATAGGTCAGTGTCTCCAGAAAGCTTGCTCATTCTGATATGGCAGTGGAATCTGCATTATTTAGGCCAACTACATTAGAACTGTATGCTTGCGGCTCTAATGTATATCTGACAGAAAGAACTGCCTAACTAGTCTTCAAAAGGTAATAAAAATCCTAGCTCATCATTCTACTGCCTTCTAAATCATTTATAGACTAAAGTATGTGATAAATCTGTTGAAAGGGGAAAAGGGTGGTCAGGTTGAAAAAAAAGAGGATTGATTTATTAAGACTGAAATGGTGATATTATCCAACTTCTTAGTATGAGAACAGATGGAAAAAAGATTGGAAGACCTCCACGTGCTTTATGAAGTCCCACCCACAGTGTTCATTTCTCACCACAGCAGGTTTGCTTTGCTGCCATATTTTTAAGCAAATAGAACAGAGGTAACATAACAGGTACAATCAATGCAAGGCCATTGTTGAAACCAATTCCCACCTGATCCTGCATCGCCAGTGGTAAAGAGATTTCAGCAGCTGCAGTCCAGGATTATACATGCAAAGGCTCCACTCTATTCCTGAAGGGCAACTGAGGCCAATTCAGAATAAAGTCCATAAGAGGTGACTCATCAGATCAATCCTTTTTTATCACATGGATTATTTCTTTTTTTTCTTTTCTTTTTCTTTTTTTGATAAAATAATGTTGGAATTAAGGGATAAAACTTCTCAAGATATCTTGTTCAACTGAGTATTTCAGTTCACCATTCAGGTACTCAAGAAACTCTGCAGATAGTGGGATAGCATAAATTCACAATTGTCAGGGCCCTCAAATTCAAATCTGAATGCATTGATCTGCAGATTATGCACTGTTAGAGAATGACAATGTGAGTGTATCTGGAAATTTTGTTTCTTTTCCCTCCCTCTGACCCAAATGTTAATGACGGAATGAGACCCCTCCAAACAGTCAGAGGGAATATCTGTCCAAGGGCAATACATGATAAATTATCCAAATACATCCATGAAAATGAATTTGTGCATTGTTAACATGTGATATACATAAATAGTACACACATAACTGTCTAGGAGCTGCTAAAAAAGATACTGTCTTCAACCTATTGAGCTAGCACAAAATAGAATACTGTATTTGCCTGTCCAATATACGTCATTCATTCATTCATTCATTCATTCATTCATTCATTCAAAGAAATTGCAAACTCTCTTCAAATACTCTCTTACCTCTTTAAAGAAAGGAATACTATCTAGAATATTGCTTGTGTTAGTAGGAACAAGTGAAAGGAATGTTACATGGATTAATATACAGATAGTAAGAATCCATATGTGAATAAATACATAAATGAATGATATAACATGAACATGATTATTTTTGAGATGATAATCTTACTTCTTCTCTAGTGTGCCAACTTAAAGATGGGGGACTTGATTTTTGCCAAACATTTCAAATACCAATTTCTATCATCTTTAATACTGACCAAGCTACCCGGAAACTATAGGAGCTATAGTCTCAAACTGTATATTCTCAGAGCAACGGCATTCAACTCCCTGAAATAAAGTATAAGCAAATCACAGGGTCCAGGGGATCACCAAGACAAGTTAAGAGGTCACAGTTTATTCTGGAAGGCTCTATTACTGAAAAGAAATGTAATCACTCCTTTTAACATCTGCATTAAGACGGTACTTTTCAGTTAGCGGGAGAGGTTGCATAAACCAAGAAGTGCATTTCAAATTTGTGTAACCGTTTTGGTTGCTTCCTTTGTCCTGAAACGAAGCAGCATGCTCTGTTGCAAGCAGCAAAAAGAAAAAGAAAACATTGAGTTTCACTAAGAGTTTACTGAAAATATGGACAATCATATAGTTTAGCATTGTCAACTTTGGGAATGCTTTCCTGATTGCTAGTGAATTGCCTGACGACCCTTATATGTGTACTAATCTGGCACAAACCTTCTTAGCTTCTAAATCCAAACCAGGTTGCTAGGTACTCAACCAAGTGCACCCCTTTATGCCAAGGACAAGCGGTGACTGGTTTTCCCTTATTTGGCAACTGACTAGTTATTACTAGCTTTAAATTTGGGGGGCGGGGGGTAAAGAAAGCCATTCCTTCCTTGTGAATTGAATTTGGATGTCTGTGGGAAGTGGATGTTATTAAAAAAAAAAGGCTGGGCTTAGTAATAGCAATGTCTTAATCAAATACCATAAAAGGGTGGAGTTCCTGTTCTTCACTAGAGAAAAGTATCTGTTCTATCAACAGACACTTTTAGTATGCCAGGCCAGATAGTAAGAGGCCAATGAATTCAGTGCCCTGGAATGACTCCATGCAACAAATAGTTAAGCCCCCAAGACGTTTAATGCAAAGCATGCCTCCCTGGAGAAGAGTGCGGGGGTTGCTGCTTGTTTTTTTCAGGAGGTGCAGTTGTGCCAGAACATACAGCTGTGCACATTGAGGATTCAGAAAGGAGAATGAGAGGCTTTGTATTTCATCAGTATTCTTTTGCAGTCTTTGTGATGCAGCAACGGCTTCTAGCTTCCTCCTGTTCCCCCAGTCGCAGATCCAGCCAGAATCTCTGCTTTTGGTGGCCAAAGGAATCTCTGCCTGCATTCAGTGTTTCCCTGCTGTTTGAGAAATGAGGCTCTCCCAAGGGGCAAAACCTAAACTGATTCCCCATTAAAAAAAAAAAAAAGTTGTATATTTACATGCATATATAGAAGAAAACTGTCTTACAATTTTTCTCTAAAACATACTGCCTTTTACTAGCTAAATTGTACCTCAAAACGTTTCTGTAATACAAAGTTTTTTCACTACTATAAACTAAGGATGAAGGCAGTGCTAGCTGCAAATGCAACTTTCATTTTGTATAAAAAGCAGTTTGGGAGAACAATGATAATTCTAGGCTACAAATCCCTTATTTTGATGTAATTCTACCAATTTTCAAATCTGTACATTGGTACTTTTCTGCATTTATTACTATTCCGGACCTATTCATCTCTTTTCAAGTAGGATCAGTTCTGACAAAGTAACAAAGAACTGAACTAGAAGTCTTGAGTCAATGGTCTAAATTGTAGTGTCCAATCTTTTGGCTTGCTTGAGCTGGAATGAGTGAAGAAGACTTATTATGGGCCTCATTTAAAATATCTAATATAGGTAATGTATATAAACAACACATAATAATATTAAAAGTTTATAACCTTGTGGAGCTGCATTAATTGCTGTCCAAAGCTGCCTTAGCCCTTGGGCTATGGGTTGGATATGTCTGGTCTAAATTATATTTAAATTTTAAAACTTTTTCTCAGTTTGGTGATCTCCGGGTATGTTGGAACTGAAAATCCAGTGGGCCGTGCTGACCAGGAATGCTAAAGATTTCCATGTCACTATATCTGTGTAAGAGAAGGGAAGGTGTTCATCATTTGTACTTTAATATTGGGTCACCCTAGGTCTAAGACATAAATGCTGGGCATAAGAAGCTTTCCTGAAAAACTAATCTGCAATACATTCATTTAACCACAATATTCTGATTTTAACAATCATTAGTGCTAGGTTGTCCTTAAAGCCACCTTTTTCGAGCATGAATTCTGTATTAGAAACTCACCAGCAAAGCACTGCAGTAGTCCTTGTATAACTGTAGCATGAATTACACTGCTATTAGTTCCTTTGCTTCAAGATGCATGCTTTAACTTTCTATTATTTGCTTCATCATAGGTGATCACTTACAACCTCTGGGTAATTGCTTAACAGCTACAGTAATACACAACTGAATTATGAATCTCAGCTGTTCCCAGCTTCTCTAGCTTCTGCAGTGCTTTGGATGTCAATTTCCATAATTCCCAGCCAATATCATCTTTCCATTCATCATCTCTGGAGGGTACCAAGATGGTGAAGGCTGATATTTTATACAAGCAGGAACATTAGCAATTCTTGCTGATGTAGTAGGCATCATCAGCCTGTGCACAGAGAAGCTGGTTTTGATTTCTTACTAGGTCTGCTAGCCATCTTTAAGATCTACCAGCATGATCCAAGAACATCTGCTGAGCATCTGCATAACAGTCCCATAAATTGTAGCCATAAAACACCTCCCAACATGTCTGATTTCAACCCAGATATACCCAAAAGCTTACAACGTAAGTTCTTAGTCCCTCAGGGTACAATATACTTCTACCAGAGTCTATTGAATATAATAGTATTAATGATACCCAGGAGAGAATTTAAGAGAAAGGGCCCAATATTATTCGAAATCTGGCAGAAAAAAACAAATTCAGCATGGGATGGGAGGTGTAGGAAAAACTGGGCCACCATATAGAGTGGGAAATGGAACTAAAGAAGGACTGTGAATGAATCATAGGCCTACCAGCGTGGGAACAGGGCTGACCCAAGATACTTTGCTGCCTGAGTCAGAGCTGCAAATAGTTCCTGCCCATGACTGTTCCCCATTCAACTCAGAATGACTATAATCAAAGACATCCATGTTGGTTTTATGCCCGTAATGGAAAAAAAATTATTGACACCCTTCTCTCTATTGGTGAAATGCAATTACAAATTAAATAACATAATTTGTTGATTTTGACATTTCGTACTCCCCTATGTCTATTGCATAAGGCAGTTGCTTATCTGCTTAGCAGCAGTTCGTTTTATGAGGTAGTAAGATGATTGAAGGAGAAATTACTATCCATATTTCTTGGAAGATATATGTGATAGCGAACATCTAGGACCGTGATGGTGAACCTATGGCACGGGTGCCACAGCTGACACGCAGAGCCATATCGGTGGGCATGCGAGCTCAGTTCTGATATGCATGCGTGCGCCAGCCAGCTGATTTTTTGGGCTTTCTGGGCCCACAAGAAGTCAGAAAACACACTGTTTCTGGCCTCTGGAGGGCCTCTGGGGGTGGGTAGGTGGGGAAGGCCATTTTTGCCCTCCCCAGGCTCCTAGAAAGGCTCTGAAGCCTGGAGAAAGCAAAAAATGGGCCTACGGGGCCCATTGTGCCATCATGTGCCAAAAGCGGGGGGAGCATGGGGGGGCAGGACGCATAGAATTATGGATGTGAGCACGCGTGCATGTGACCCCAATGTGCTCCCCCCACTTTTGGCACACAATGGCAAAAAGGTTAGCCATCATTGATCTAGGATGACTTGATTTTTTTTAATGTAGTTTATTTATCAAACAAATATCCACCCAATTTACATGCAGTCTCTGGGCAGCATACAACATTAAAAGTCCACAGTTAAACATTCACAATTTAACCTACCATTATTTAATATTCTAAGACCTAACCATAGGTCACTTGAAGACTTGAGTTTGCCCAAATTATGTTCATTTCCTGTCAAAATGACACTACTGATAAAGGTTTGGGAGAAAGGTTTGCCAGAAAATCTAAAGGAGGGTCAGCTGTCCAATATGTACCACATGCTTTGATCAGCTTTACAGTTCTCTTTCTTAATTAGTTCTCAGTTTGGGAATTTGCTTATGGACACCAATCCCAATAAGACTTGCTTGGTGCCTTGTTGTGGGTTTCCTTTTTTCCTCCAGGAATCTTAAATATTAGATTGTTTCTGTTGTCTTAATTTCTTGATAACATGTTAGGGTAGTGATTTTTTAAAGTTTTATTTATTTGCCCTCATACTGTGTATAGTTTTATTTATGATTTCACTGCCTTTTATTCTTATAATAAACTTTTAAATCCTAATATTGGTTGGGTTAAATCTGTTCAATCAATAAATGTAAAAAAAAGCCTTTTCAGGCTGAAGAGATTTGTGTAAAGATTTGTGAAGAGGAAAGATTTGTGAAGAGGTAATCAAAAATGGGCTGACAAGATAAAATGAAGGGGCTGTGCCAGCAGCAGCTGGATTTCCATGAAGAGCAATAACAAGAAACAGATTTGATAGCTGTATAAGAAGCTGTTTTGGGGCCACCAATTGTGAAGAGGAGGGAATACTCAAAACCTGCCCTCCCACTTTTAGGCCATGCATAAATATTCCTCAATGTGAATTGCATTTCAGAGTATTATACAATTTAAAACATAGCTTCAGCAAAAGCTTACAAAATGCAATGCCTTTTCCTTTTTTTTAAAAGATAACTTTATTAGATTTTTTTTTAACTAAAAAGATGAAAACTAAAAAACCCTAATACTTAAGATAGGAATTTAATCAAAACCAAGCATGCAGAAAGAGTACAATACAATGAAATCACTTCTGGCTTTCTTTTACAATAGGTGAATTTAAATCAATTTCTTACTTAGGCTTCAATATAACTTACATTGTTTCTATTATCTACTCAAAATGCATTGCTTCACCCCTTCCCCCAGTTCAGTTTCAAATATACCTATATAGGTTTCGAATCATTCTGTGAAACTAGGTGACCTGTTTGACCTGCCCCAGTCGAAAGCAGAAATGACTTTGTTCTTTCCAGACTGAACAGCAGTGTTCATTGTGGCTTGTGAAATGGGAAGGCATTAAGATGTAAATATAGCTGAGGGATAACGGCTGATTTCCTTTTGCTTTTTCTCCTGTCACTCCTGTCCAATCCTGCTCTTCCTTCTTATTCGCACATTTGCTTTTTGAAGTCCTAGGTGAAGAGTAGGTGAATTACCATAGATTGTCCTTTCACTTGCTCATCCCTACATATGTGCAGGGATATGACACACAGACCCCAGAATGAAAGCCTGGAAAACTGATTCCAGCTAATTCTTGGGATGTCACAAAGCAGAAATGGAAAACCTGATAGCTTTCCCATTTAGTTATAGCCTTCAAAGATCTGCCGTAGGAGAAATTAACTCATGTGACTTATCTACAGCATCAGGATTAGAGAAGACAAATGGGAGAAATGGATTTCTGTGTTGGAATAAATAAAATTGTATGGTTTTAAGAAAGATATTTTGACAATGTTTTTCAAACAGTGGGCCACAGCATCTTCTTGATAAGTTATCGTAGCCCATCATTCAATGACTTTCTCAGGCAGTTCTGTATTCAGCATAAATCCATACTGCAGGAGAACTGTGATTAGGCTGTGTGAATTAAGTGTATAGTGGTTCCCTTATGCAGCTGATTTTTATTATTATTTCTTTACTGTGGTATTCTTGCAAGCAGCGATGGAGGAAGAACTGGAAGTCTTAATTCGGGAAGATCAAAATGGTTTTGTAGGTATTCCTGAATCATAATGGGACAAAACGGAATTCAAAACAGAGTGATGATACAACTTACTCAAGAGTGCAGGGCAGACAAAAAAGAAGGAGCGGCATTTAATGTGAAGGAGATATGCATAAACAGAGATCCAGAAATCTGAGCATAAAGGTCTAATCCAGAGCATTTGGGTAAGAATATTTGTTGTTAGTTGCGAAGTCATGTCCAACCCATTGCGACCCCATGGACAATGTTCCTCCAGGCTTTCCTGTCCTCTACCATCCTCTGGAGTCCATGCCTACTGCTTCAGTGACTCCATCCAGCCACCTCATTCTCTGCCATCCCCTTCTTTTGCCCTCAATCCTTCCTTCTCATTAGGTGGCAAAAGTATTTGAGTTTCATCTTCAGGATCTGGACTTCTAAAGAGCAGTCAGGGTTGATCTCCTCTATGCAGTGGTGAAATGTAAAATTTGTTCCTACCAGTTCTGTGGGCGTAATGGGGGGGGTAATGTGACAGGGCGTGGCCAACTTTTTAAAAAAAACTTTTTAAACCATTTTTTCTACAACCTCTTTGGCCGAAGGGGTTGTAAAAAATGCTTTTAAAGGCCTCTGATGATCACAGCTGAGTTGCCTGATTAGCAGAAGTTTTTTTTCTTTTAAAAACATTTTTTCTACCACCTCTTTAGTTGTAGAAAAAAATGCTTTTAAAAGCCTCTGACGATCCCAGCTGAGCCGCGGGATCGTCAGAGGCTTTTTTTTTTTTACTTTTAAAAGCATTTTTTCGGCCAAAGAGTTTATAGAAAAAATGCTTTTAAAAATTAAAAAAAAGCCTCTGATGATTGTGCGGCTCAGCTGGGGATGGTGGGAGGGGCAGGGATGTTTGCTACCAGTTCTCTGAACCACCCGCTGCCATTGCTACCGAATCAGGCGATCCGGTCCAAACCGGGAGCATTTCACCCATGCCTCTAGGACTCACCGGATTGATTGCCTTGCAGTCCAAGGGACTTGCAGGAGTTTTCTCCAGCACCATAGTTCAATTCTTTGGCACTCAGCCTTTCTTATGGTCCAACTTTCACAGCCATACATTGCAACTGGGAAAACCATAGCCTTGACTATATGCACTTTTGTTGGGAGGGTAATGTCTCTGCTTTTTAGTATGCTGTCTAGATTTGCCATAGCTTTCCTCCCCAGGAGTAAGTGTCTTTTAATTTCTTGGCTGCAGTCCCCATCTGCAGTGATCTTGGAGCCCAGGAAAATAAAATTTGTCACTACCTCCATTTCTTCCCCATCTATTTGCCAGGAATTGAGAGGGCTGGATGCCATGATCTTAGTTTTCTTAATGTTGAATTTCAAGCCATCTTTTGCACTCTCCTTCTTCACCTGCATCAAGAGACTCTTGAGTTCTTCTTCACTTTCTGCTGTTAAAGTGGTATCATCTGCATAGCTGAGGTTATCCTCAGATATGCAGATGATCCTCCTGGCAATCTTAATTCCAACTTTTGATTCATCTAGCCCCATCATTTTCATGATGTGCTCTGCATATAAGTTAAATAGGCAGGGCAAAAGTATACAGCCTTGCCAGACTCCTTTCCCAATTGAACCAATCAGTGGTTCCGTGTCCAGTTCTCTCTGTTGCTTCTTGACCTGCATATAGGTTTCTCAAGAGAAAAATAAGATGGTCTGATACTCCCATCTCTTTAAGAACTTGCCGCAATTTGTTGTGATCCACACAATCAAAGGCTTTAGCATAGTCAATGAAACAGAAGTAGACTTTTTCTGGAACTCCCTAGCTTTCTCCATGATCCAGCGTATGTTGGCAATTTGATCTCTAGTTCCTCTGCCTCTTCGAAATCCTGCCTGTACTTCTGGTAGTTCTCGGTCTACATACTGCTGAAGCCTAGCTTGTAGGATTTTAAGCATAACCTTACTAGCATGTGAAATGAGTGCAATGGTGCGATAATTTGAACATTCTTTGGCATTGCCAAAGAATATAAGAATAAAAAGGAAGGCTATTATTGTGAAGGAATACTATTACAATATAGACTGCCTAGCCAGAAGTTTTGAATTCAGTAATACCTTTCTGCACCAGTTTATGTAATTTAACAGAGGAAAGACATAGTAATAATTGCAGGTTTTAATTACCTGGACATGTACTAGAAAACTTATTCAGCCAAGACTCAAGATCGCCAACATTCCTCACTGGTCTTGCTGACTTTCTTTTCTAAAATCATGAAGAATAATCAGAGTCCTGAAGCTAACCAATATGGAAAGAGCTGGTAAACGCAGTGGGAATTTCAGAGAAAATGAAGACATATTTCACACACACTAGATTGCAGAAGAGACAATTACAACAACCTACAGAAATACTAATTTCTGTAATATAATACTATACACACACACACAGATGTATATATGTATATATATATATATATATATATATATATATATATATATATATATAGAGAGAGAGAGAGAGAGAGAGAGAGAGAGAGAGAGAGAAAGAGAGAGAGAGAGAGAGAGAGAGAGAGAGAGGGAGGGAGAAAGGGAGAGAGAGAAACACTAGGTAGTATTTTATGATCAGAATCTCAGGTCAAAGGATGAATCAAAGAACTGGGAATTACTAAAATAGGATATTGAAGTACACTCTCATACTATTTCACTCTCACACTATTTCAACTGCACAGCTGGGTGGAAAATAGCCCAAAAAACGGGTGAAATCCTCCCGGTTCAGTCTGGTTCGCCCGAACCAGTAGTAATAATATTTTTTAAAAAGTTCTGACAATCAGCTGAGAGACCCATGATCATCAGAACATTTTTTTAAATTACTTTTTTAGCATTTTTTTTTACTACCAGTTCTCCAGAAGATACTCAGTGATGGAACAGACTTCCTTCTTCTTCAAAGGAGCTGTTTTAAAAAATAGCTTGGATGAACTCTTGGGAATAGTGTAGTTACAAACTCTATCCCTGAGCAGGGGATTAGATTAGATTAGATGATTTCTAAGATCCCTTCTATCCTTGCATTCAATAAGGCAGGTGCAGGAAAGCCAAAGATCATCATACTTTTGCCATCTTTTGACAGAATTACTTCTCATCAGAGCCAATTTTGTGGTGCTGAGCTTCAGTTATTTTCATCCTTTTCTTGACTGGGCTCTAGGGATAGTGGGTCAGAAACCATACTTAACATTGTTTGGAGAGTTGAAGACTGGAAAGTGGGTGAGGCTATGTGGCAGTGCTTTGGCAGGCAACTGAGGTATTATTTGGGGAGGTTTTTTGTTTTCATCATGATAAGACATTTTAAGAGCGTCTGTTACAATTACTTTGTGTTTCCCATTTCAAAGTGGAAGGAAGCGTATATCATTCATTATTAGCAATTATATGGGGGTGCATTGTAGGGGGGCAATGACATCTGGAAAATGGACTTGGGGCCATAGGTGGCACTATAACTAGATTGCCCATCCCTGTCATGTAAAGTATATATCAGGGCAGGATTTCAAGTCTCTTAGTTTTCCTGAAGGATGATAGGTCTGATTTTTATGCAAGAAAAATCATTCCTATTCAGTACCAGAGGAATAAGCAAATTGTGGGGCATTATGGTATGGAAAATATTGGCGCTTGTAAGGAATCCCTCCAATTCATGGAAAAATAAGAACAATAAGAAAAAAAGAACAAAATGTAAATTGCAGAGAGAAGAGTTAAATAATTTGGGCGTAAACTGCAAATCCCAGACATCTGTCTGTCTAGCACTGGCTGCTCAACCAATGTTCCTTCACTGGTTGAACTCATTACAAATTGGTTACACAAAACAAGCTGATAAAAAAAGAGATGTGGAGTCACAGACAGTTGTGAAAATTGTGGCAACTTCCATACGGTGTTTGTACTGAATTTCTATGTCACCTTGCCTTTTAGAGATAAGTATTCTCTGATCTATCTTGTGATGATAATGGAAAACCAAGAATGTCTCATATCAACCCAAATTAGAACACCTCTGAAAATCTCACAAATCCTTCCACTCTACTGTATTGGGGCCACAACATTTTCTAACTCATGTATTTCTAACTCTAGAAGAGCTTGACCTTGTCATTCAGAACTTATAGCAGAGGGAAAGCAAGATTACAGATACGTTTAGCACAGTTTGTGTGTGTGTGTGTGCCGTTATCATGCAATATCTACATACTGTACAAGTTCCAACAACTATTTTTTGTCTCTAGTTATTTTCCATGTTAATTCCAAAATAAAATTTATACCAGAAAGATCACAGAAATAAATGTATGGTTATAGCATCCTACCCTTTCGTGGATCACTGCCTTGTAGTGGTGAAGGAGCTTGTGCAGTGCAATGAAGCTATGAGCTATGCCATGCAGTGCCACCCAAGACAGACAGGTCATAGCAGAGCTCTCTGACAAAACGTGATCCACTGGAGAAGGAAATGGCAACCCACTCCAGTTATTTTTGTCATGAAAACCCCATGGATAGTACCAAAAGGCAAAAAGTTATGACGCTGGAAGATGAGTCCCTCAGGTCGGAAGGTGTCCAATATGCTACTGGGGAAGAGCAGAGGGCTAGTACTAGTAGCGCCAGAAAGAGTGAAGCAACTGGGCCAAAGCTGAAAGGATGGTCAGCTGTGGCTGCATCTGGTGGTGAAAGGAAAGTCTGATGCTGTCTATGCTTCATAGGAACCTGGAATGTAAGATCCATGAATCAAGGCAAGGTGAATATGGTCAAACAAGAGATGACAAGACTGAACATTGACATCTTAGGAATCAGTGAACTAAAATGGACAGGAATGGGTGAATTTAATTCAGATGTATACTGATATAGTATACATCAAGTATACTACTGTGGCCAAGAATCCCTTGGAAGAAATAAAGTAGCTGTCATAGTCAATAAAAGAATAGGAAAAGCAGTACTGGGATACAATCCCCAAAATGACAGAATAGATCTCAGTTCGAATCCAAGGTAAACCATTCAACATCACAGTAGTCCAAATCTATGCCCCAATCACTGGTGCTGAAGAGACTGAAGTTGACCAGTTCTATGAAGCCCTACAACACCTTCTAGAATTAACACCAAAAAATGATGTCCTTTTCATCATGGGGGATTGGAATGCTAAAGTAGGAAAGTTTGTATCAAAAGATAACCCGAATAACAGGTAAGTTTGGTCTTGGAGTAAAAAGGCATATGCTTGGAGTAAAAAGGCAAATTCTACCAGCATATGAGGTGGGCATATGCTGGTAGAATTTTGTCAAGAGAATACGATGGTCATAGCAAACACTCTTTTCCAACAACCCAAGAGACATCTATACACATGGACATCACCAGACAGTCAACACAAAAATCAGATTCACTATGTGCTCTGCAGCCAAAGATGGAGAAGCTCTATACAGCCAGTAAAAACAAGACCAGGGCTGACTGTGGCTCAGATTATGAGCTTCTCATGGAAAAATTTAGGCTTAAATTGAAGAAAGTAGAGAAAAGCACTAGGTAATTCAGGTATGAACTAAATTATATCCCTGATGAATATACAATAGAGGTGACAAATAGATTTAAGGAATTAGATCTGATAGACAGAGTGCCTGAAGAACTATGGATGGAGGTTCGCAACATTGTACAAGAGATAACAACTAAAACCATCCCAAAGAAAAAGAAATGCAAGAAAGCAAAATGGCTGTCTGAGGAAGCCTTACAAATAGCTGAGGAAAGAAGGGAAGTGAAAGGCAAGGAAGAAAGGGAAAGATACACCCAATTAAATGCAGAATTCCAGAGAATAGCTAGAAGAAATAAGAATGCCTTCTTAAATGAACAGTGCAAAGAAATAGAAGAAAACAATAGAATAGGGAGGACCAGAGATCACTTCAAGAAAATTGGAGATATGAAGGGAACATTTCATGCAAAGATGGGCATGAAAAAAGACCAAAATGGCAGGGATCTAACAGAGGCAGAAGAAATTAAGAAGAGATGGCAAAATCACACAGAAGAATGATGCAAGAAGGAGCTTAACATCCCTGATAACTACGATGGGGTGCCACTGTCCTTGAGCCAGACATCCTGGAATGTGAAGTCAAATGGGCGTTAGGAAGTCTGAGCAACAACAAAGCTAGTGGAGGTGACAATATTCCAGCTGAGCTATTCAAAATCTTAAAAGACAATGCAGTAAAAGTGGTGCACTCAATTTGCCAGCAAATTTGGAAAACTCAGCAATGGCCACAGGATTGGAAAAGGTCAGTTTACATTCCAATTCCAAAGAAGGGCAATGCGAAAGAATGCTCAAACTACCACACCATTGCACTCATTTCACATGCTAGTAAAGTTATGCTTAAAATCCTACAAGCTAGGATCCAGCAGTATGTGGACCGAGAACTAGCAGAAGTACAGGCAGGACTCACTGGAGAAGAGCCTAATGCTGGGAACGATTGAGGGCAAAAGAAGAAGGGGACGACAGAGAATGAGATGGCTGGATGGAGTCAATGAAGCTGTTGGCGTGAGCTTAAATGGTCTCCGGGGAATGGTAGAGGACAGGAAGGCCTGGAGGAAAGTTGTCCATGGGGTCACGATGGGTCAGACATGACTTTGCAACTAAGAACAACAGTAGCTTCTTATAAATATATGTAATTTATTCTTCCCATGTTCACACTTAACCTATGGAACACCATATCAACCACCAAGGAACCAACTGTGAGAAAGTTTGAAGCTGTTTACTGAACTATAGGACAGTAAAATAAAAGGTTTCAATATTGTTGCTATTGTGTTTTAATCTAGAGCCTACTTAAATAATATTTGCATTTCTGAACATTTGATATTATTTATGTGCTTCAGGAGTTTAAAATGGAGAAAGACTGATGGTTTCACCATTCAAAGTATTTAAGACTACAGCATCATACATGTAGTTCTTTTTACTGAGACATAATTGTCATTGTTATAGAACCTAAGTGAGCTGTGATGTTAGTACATGTGGACTGCATAGCCCTGAGGCTCTGAATATGCGCTTGAGCAAATTACTCTTGATCTGACTTGTGATTTTAGACATACTTTCCCCTGGGTTGACTGGAAAAAAAATTGGCTTATTCTTATCTTTTCTTGAGTACTGTTTGTGAGGCACAAAAATTCAATGTTAGTTGCAAGATACTGTACTGCCGAAACATATGACAGAACTATGTGGTAAAACTGTTTTGTTATTTCTACTGTATATTAAAAGTACTGGCTGTTTTCACATGACATCAACAAACTGGTGTTTGATATAACCATGGCTTAAAATTTCACCCTCTATTTTAGGTTCCCTCGAATATTACAAGATACACTGAACAACTACTAACCACATAAACTGGCATCACCCTATACACTAGGCCAATCAGCTAGTCTATGTCTCAGTGGGTTGTGCAAATAATAGAGCTTCATTTTAAGATAACTTAGTTCAATAAGTGAAGTGAAACGTTAGTGGGCTCTTTACTGACTCAAATGGTACACACTCAAGCTGCTACTACAAACACTCTCATAGGCTGTTTCTCAGTCACTCCCTCGGATTCCCCCTTACACACACACAAAAGAAAAGCCTGGCAAATATGCCAAACTGTACAACATTTAAATGGCTTTGCATTTCAGCACCACCCTTTAAAAGTTCAAGCTTGTTTTAAAATCTTGGGATTTCAAAACAACACATTTACAAATTTTCCTTTGCCTTCTGGTTTACTGCAAAACAGTAGGACACTCCAATTCAATACATCACATGAACAGATGTGACACTTCCCTCTGGGAACAGAATCAGCTTTCTTTGAGGAGAAGCCAGCTGTCCTGTGGCAGCCTTACTGACAGCAGCCTGTCAGCATTTTTGGACCAGAGGAAGGTTTAGTCAAGTCAAGAGGTCTCAGTCCCTAAGTGCTCCAACATTTTGGCTTAGAATTTAAATTCAGAGCTTTTCTGACCCTGCATAAATATTAACTTTTTATTTAAAAAATGCAGGTACACGGGGCTACTGAAAATAGAGTACTTAGAGCTGATCTGTGAGTAATTTATCCTGTTTCTTGCTCAGTGGAGTAGGGTTCTCCAATGATTCAGCAACCATCTTCAGACTACAGTCTAGGATCACCAATGTGGCTGTTTACTTGGGAGAGTTATGAATTCCTTGCAAAAGCAGAGTTCAGTAGTATTCCTTAAAGGAAAGCTTCTGAATGTATAGATCAAACATTCACACACATCATTCATATATACTAAAACTGTCATGCTCCCAGTATGACTAAATTACAGAATAAGATTATAGTTTTGGGATTATTGCCAAAATACTGACTCAATTTCACGTGCACTCTTAAGTGAAGCAAAGAAATTGGCATACAGGATGGGAAAGAGAAGGCACACCCTTCTAGTGTTGTTAGTTGCTGTAATAGTAAGAGGCTTGACTGAATGTGCCTAACCAGAACATGACAAATCTAGATGATTCAGAGCCAATTCCCCTCCCTTTACGTCTCTTACATATCACATTGGGTGTGAATTTAAGTCTCAGTTGGAAGAAACAGAGAAAATGAAGCCAGTGTCAACTGATCCATCATCGTCATACCAAATTCTTTCCTCCAGAAAACAGAGAATTAAACCGAGTTATGATCAAAGAAATAAGAGGAATTCCAGAGTAACAACTGTCTCTAAAACCAGAATATTTTGTTTTAATAGAGTCTAATTGCTGAGACTAATTGCTCATAACTCAAGGAATATGAAGTATATTTCTATGAATCATACTGCTTTTTCTATTCCATAAGAGCCTTACCAAGTTATGTAGATTATAGGAGGAGGAGAGGGACTGGGAGGGAAGATAATTTAGAACAGGGGTGTCAAACCTTGGCAACTTTAAGACTTGTGGACTTCAACTCCCTAAATTCCCCAGCCACTCCCAATTTAAATTTTACAGACACTTCTTCCAAGTGTTTCCTGTCACCAGTCAGGCTGAGACTCCTGAGACATCCTGACCTAGTTGGTCTGGCTGGAACTTTTCTCAGCCTTTTGGTTAAAGGTTCTCCCTTCTATGCAGTTCTAGGGAAAAAATCCCTCCCCTTAAAAATCTCCGCCTAAAATCTAGAAATAGAGAAAAAAATGTATGCCAATCCACAAGGGGCAGCCTAGTAATCATGCAATTTACACGTGGAGATTTTAAATGATAAATTCTTTTTTTTCAAATGAAGTCAAATCTTAAAAGAATTATACTATGAAAAGGACGATGTAGGAAAAAAAATCAAGAAAGTCAATCATCACACGTATCATTTTCAATAAAAACAGTACAGCCAGCCCCTGTTGAATAACTTGTTGGTTTCAGTAAATGTTCATTACAGAGAGGGTAGATGTTCAATTGTACCTCTTGCTTGAATATTATTAGTCAGGCCTCTGTATTTTTCTTCTTAAATATTCCAGAAGATGACAATAGCAACTGTTGGAAGAAATGTTCATCTGGGTTCAGTTCCAAGTGGGAAGAAAGACACTGGAAACATGGAGACTGCTTGGGAAGATGGTTTAATGGTGGACAGGACCACATGGTTTGAAGTCCTGGGCAAAAAGAGCAGATGGGTGTGTGTGTGAGAGAGATTTATACCCTCTCTTGGGCCCTGCCTTGGAGCTTCCTATTCCTGTGCAAGAAATGTACTCTGGTTATCAGACTCCCATGGGGTCATGCAGAGTTAACTTTGCCTTGAGTCCCAGGCTTGGTTGAATCTTACTGGGTGATGATGTAATGAAGAGGGTTTGGAGCAATTCGTATTATGGCTGAGAGCTAATCCTACCTTTGTTGGATCTTGGGTGATGGTATTTGCTTATGAATAGACCTAGCCATCTCTTTATCTCTTAAGGGCTGACATCTGCTGTGGGCTATTGAGGAGGATGAGGGCTATTAAGAATGACTCTGCTTTCTGCCTAAAAAAAACATGTTTCCCCATTTCTCAGCCAAGGAAATATAATATTCTGCCTTTTTAATAATTCCAAGAATATTTCATTCTTCTAGGAGATGGGTGAGTGCTAACTTTCTTACACAACCAAATGGTAAAATGTTCTTAAGGGAACAATAGAGATGCCTTCATAAAGTCAACATGTGTTGAGTTCAACTTGAAAGATCTGTTACTTTTTATTTTCAATGTTATCAAATTTGGAGGATAAGCCACTTTACAGAAATTGTTGCCTCCCCCATTCAAGGAAAGTGTTTATCTTTGATAACCTGGATTTACCCAGCACATTGAAGAGTTTCCTTCTGAATTTCCCTTGATGGAATTATAAAGGTGCAAATAGTTTTCCCCAATTTTGCCAATGGACAAATAGGAATCAGGTGAGTAAAAAGGGTTTTTCTGAAAGGTGAAGAACAAAGCTGAATTCCACTTATTCCTCCACAAATTTTTAGAGGCCTTTGGTGTGCTATACCAAAAGCAATTATCTTTTTAGAGAGTTGGATTCTATTTAGAGACACTGTTTAATCGCAACGAAGACCTCTAACCCAGACTTCAGAAGCCCAGTATGAAGAAAAGAAGTCTCTTCAAACTAGTCTTTCTCAAAAAGTGAAAATCTGTTTTGACACTGCTAAAAGGCATAGAAGTCTGAAAAAGTCATGGTCAGCTGACTGTTGTGATTTCTTTAGTGAACTAAAGGGGGAAAATAATGAATATCAGATTTTGTACTAATAAAGCACCGGGATAATGCATCTGCATCCTATAAAATAAGTAACATAGGAGTGAACTATTGTCACCAACCGTATTTTTTTTAGAAGTTAATAATTATCTTTACAAGCCCAGCCTTGCCTGTTCTAATACTGGACAGTTAATGATTGTTACTAAAAATATAAATAATTGGGAAGCATAAAGTTTGTAAAATCTTTCTGCACAGTAATCCTTTATACAGTAATTAATGTTTAGCATTTGGGTAGTGCATCCACAAATGTCCTTCAGTGTCAGTATATACCAGGGATGAAATGCTCCCGGTTCGGATGGGATCGCCTGATCCAATAGCGATGCCAGCGAGTGGTTCAGAGAATCGGTAGCAAAAATCCCTCCCCCCCCCATGCCCAGCTGAGCCGCGCAATCATCAGAGGCCTTTTTTATTATTATTTTTAAAAGCATTTTTTCTACAACCTCTTTGGCTGAAAAAATGCTTTTAAAAATTAAAAAAAAGCCTCTGATGATCGCATGGCTCACCTGGGATCATCAGAGGCTTTTAAAAGCATTTTTTCTACAACCTCTTCAACTGAAGAGGTTGTAGAAAAAATGGTTTTAAAAGTAAAAAAAAAAAGTTGGCCACACCCACACGGTCACATTACCCCCACCACCACCACCAAGCCATCCCTACAGAACTGGTAGTAACAAATTTTACATTTCACCACTGGTACATACCCGACAAATAATAAAGAGAATTGTATCCCTATTGGGAAAGGACAGAGCTGGGGAAGAGACATCATCACTTTGGCCACCCTATTAAGCTCAGTGAAGACATTGGACACATTGAGTGTCTATGTTTGTGCATCCTGCATATCTGTGTTAATTAATATGCTTTATTCTTTAACCCATATTCTGTTTACATGATATCTTAACTTATATACAGTATTAAGATGGGTTTATACATTATGCTAAAACAAGATGATTAGTTTGTAGATCAGTGTGTCATGTTATTGTATCTGCTGAATCTATGGGGATAAATACAAGGTACTGAGATGATATCTAAAATTTTACACAAGCTGATATAGACAGAAAAAGGGAATCATAACTCTCAATAAATTAGCTTTTCCCCCATGACTTTAAAATGGTCATTTTTTAAACAATTAATCGGTTGGGAAGATGTTCAATCATATATACAAATCTGAATTATTTTGTTTCCCTGTCACTGCCACCAAATTTAGTATTCCATTTTGTCCTCCATCTTCAACTGGCAGATGCATTAATCAGAAGGTAAATGCTAATGTCAGCATCACTTGATGTTTCCCAAACCTCATCAAAACCAAATGTCATACTATTAGATGTTGTTGAAAGCCATAGCGCAATATTTTATATGTTGAGACTGCCTGGTTATTTTTAAAAGCAAGTGATTCAATCTAAGTATCATTGTAGAGATAAGAGGAATGAGAAATTGTCATATTGTATTAATGCTGGAATTATGACCTGGATTTAATCTTGGGATAAAAGGTTCAGCTCTGACTAAGTAAACAGTGTGCTATACTTTTTTAGAGTGATTCATCAGTTGGTATATTTCTCTATAAACGTAGTCCTCAACTTACTATCACAATTCAGGCCAAAATTTCTGTTGCTAAGTGAGACAATTGTTAAGTAAATTTTCCTCCACTTTATGACCTTTCTTGACACAGCAGTTAAATGAATCACTGCAGTTGTTAAGTTAGTAACTCCGTTGTTAAGTGAATCTGGATTCCCATTGACCTTGCAGGTCAGAAAATGACAAAAGGTGATCACATGACCCTGGAAAACTGCAACCATCATAAATATGAATCAGTTGCCAAGCATCTGAATTTTGATCACATGACTATGGGGATGTTGCAATGGTTGTGTGAGAAACGGTCATGTATCATTTTTTTCATTGCCATTGTAACTTTGAACAAACTCTAAATGAACTGTTGTAAGTCAAGGACTACCTGTATTGTAACTATCTTGAGAAACAGATTGAGGGATTCTGGCAGGCAATAAAGACACAAATAGAAGAAATCAGAAATCAGAAACTGGAAATGAAGCCGGAAATCTTTTTACTAGGAATAATTACAGGCCATTACGAAAAAGAAATAAAATATCTAATTATCCACATACTAATGGCAGCACGGATATTCTTTGCTCAAAATTGGAAACATGAGGACATACCAATGGAAAATAAAATAATCAGCAAAATTATGGAATGTGCAGAAATAAAAAGAATTACAGGACTCACAAAGGAATTACAGGAAAAAGATGAAACACACTATTTAGTATGGCAGAAATGGTATAACTGGTTGGAGAAAAAGAAAGGAATATAAAAACAGGGACACAAAAGAGAGGTCATAATTTATAGACAAAAATTAGGTACCAATTAAGGAACATAATTAATTAAATATGGAGTTTATCATATTGTTTTAGATGTAAATATATAGATATACAGATAAGAAATATAAATACAGTCTACCGATGTGACCATTTTGAAAAAGAAGTCGTAAGACTTGATTCATGTTTATTTGTTTTGTATGTTGTGTTGTCGTATTTATGTTTGTTCGTAATTTTTAACCAATAAAAATTTTTTTTAAAAAAAGAGAGAAAACAGAGAAGAGGGAATGCCAACTAGTTTACTAGTTTGGAAAGAAAAAAAAGTTCTCAAAATATATTTTAGTGAGGAGAGACAGTTTTACTGTATATAGCAAGCTGGGCACCTATCAAAACAGATACTAGGTTAATGTCACTAGATAATAACTTATAATAAAACGTTGGATACCAAACATGAGATACCCTCATTTCCATATCAAGAAAGGGAATCCAGAATAAGAAGTGAAAGGATGAACATGGCAGACCCAACATTCATTCAAATGTCTCTCACCAAGTTGCAAAAACTTAATCTTGCTGCTTTCAAGCAAGACATTTATTGGGCCTCTGTCACTCCATTTTATACAGGCGCCTTGTTTCTATGCAATCCTTCCAAAATTTCCCACTGCTGCTTCTATCATTTATCATATTGCAGAAAACCTGAGGACACTGCTACTGAGGAGAGAAAAATAAAACAATCTGCAGCGTTGCAGATTTCATTAGCTCTACTCTTCCATCCTTTTTTAGAAGGCACAATTTAGATGTAGGCAGTAATGTACATTACTGCACAGTGAAAATAATCATAGTCAAGGCTAATTTTTATTTTTATTTTATTTCCTTATTAGTTTACCAAGTGTATACTGCTGCCCCCATCTAAAGACAGGTGAAGCAATCATCTTCTGAGAATGAAACAAAAGCTTCAGAAATCGGCTGGTGTGGACTTGTTAAGGGCAGCTCCCCACTATCACCTTCACAAGGACAAGGGGGTACAGCAGCAGGTGTGTACTCAAAGGTATGGCACAGCTGTAATTGCATAATGTATCGAATTGCAAAGTGAACATTTTAACTGGATATATTGTGCAAATGTAATCTGTATGGATAATTTATGATTCAGTGAGTTTTGCAAAACAAAACAATTTGTATAACTGTGTGGGTCATCACACAATCCAAATGCAGACACCGAGGCTTGCCAGGATTTCAGAATACTGAGGACACCAAGTTCAAGGACTTTTCAGGCTGAGTAGCCTGTAGGAAAGAATCCCTCAAGTATACCAAGCCTACTCATGAGTGAATCTGTGTTCACAAAAAGTGTCAATTAATTTTGAAAGGCTAAGAGCTAAACCTCAATGGGGCCTTAAAACAGAAATATTAGTTTGTGGCAGACCAATGTTGGAACAGTGTCTGATATCAGTCTGGCTAACCTGACTTCCTCATAACTCTGAACCTGGAATTGTTCATTTTGCTTTCATTCTCATGCAATATTGGGCCTGTAAAAAGATTTTTATTATTTGGATTTTGACTTTAGATCTGGAGAACATGCAGATTCTTATTTACCACTGTTTCTCAGTAGGCTGTTTTTCTGTCAGCCTTTGAACAGAATAAATTTCACAAGTATATTTTTAATAGAAGATACTATCGTATTCCAATTATTGAAAAAAAAGCTACATAAATAGCTACATAAATGAAAAACTGTTAAGATTCAAGTACCTAGCTGGTGCCCATAACCATTTTTCTTGGTATCTACCAGGCTTCCTGCCATATCTTTTTTCTTAATTTGCCTAATTTATAAAAAGTAAAAGAAAAATAACCATTCTCTCAGCTCTGTATAGTGCTTTGTTTGCAAGTGATTACTTATGCACACACAAAAAACCTCCAAAATTAATACAAGGTATGAATGGTTGTATCATTCATTAATTTACAAATAATTGGGAGATTTGTAAGTGATCATTCGAAATCATTCCTCAGGCTTTCAAAATTATGTTTACTGGGTGAAACAGATTGGTAACCTTTGTGATAAAGGGATCATTGTAAGGAGAAAAATATGTAATTTATATCAGTAGTGTGGAGATAACATTTTCAATTTCACTTGTTTTCTATGGAAAAATGGTCATGAATCATTGGTCCAAAGTATCCTGGCAACAATTTGAGATGCCGATGAATGAAGACTGCCACTCTTGAAGACTGTAAGCTATGGGACAAAGTTAGTTCCTCAATCCATACCAAGTGTTGTAATACAATGCTCTCTCTTGCTCTCTCTCTAACATGCACACACAAATACACCTTTGATGCATGGGGGCGAAGGTGAAATATGGTATTAAATTTGACAGTCACATGGCAGTGAGGAAATAAGCCCTGATGACAGATGTCCTAGTTTCCACCAGGACAGACCCAATGAAAGAGTGTCATGACTCTAAGCAAATTTCATTAACCATAAACATATCTGGGACCATTAACATTTAATTAGTCATACAAATATGGGAAAAACAGCTTGGAATTTCTATCTTGTCCAAATAAGGTCACTGCACATTATGTTCTCCCCATTGTTCATGGTTTCCAATTTTGATTTTTTTTTTCTGTTGGGTTCATATATTTGAACAAACAAGAGGTCAACAAAATATATTATGATTTACTGTTACATGCCGTTCTATATTGCCATCTGGAGAGCCAGTCTGGTGTAGTGGTTCAGGCATCAAGCTTGAAACTGGGAGACTTTTGAGTTTTAGTCCTGCCTTAGGCACAAAGTGAGCTAGGTGATCCTTGGCCAATCACTCTCAGCCCTAAAGAGTAGGCAGTGACAAATAATTTCTGAAGAAAATTTCTTGCCAAGGAAACTGCAGGGGCTTGTCCAGGCAGCCATCAAGAGTCAATAATGATTCAAAGGCACACACACGCACGCACATACCATGGCAGAATGAAAGTTTCTTTGTTTCTGTGGTGCTAGTATACTTTTGTCTGGTCTTTTGCAGTAGCAATATATTTCACTAACTTCCTTTGACCAGGACAAAATCTTCAACAGTTTTCTGTCCCATTTTTCATGTTTGGGAAATAGTATAAGATCAGATACCAAATCAAATGATCTTTGATTTTTTCTTTTAAGGCCTCATTTATAGCTAAATCTTAAAAGAAAAGAAAAGAAACACGAGGAGCAAATTAGTTGCCAAGACAACTTTTTAAAAACCTGCAGTTATATTACCTCTTATGAAACGAGTAAAAGGAAGTATTTTCTTTCACATTCGAAAATAAAGTGTGTTAAATCAGATAGTTCCACCTAAAGGCCAGTCCTGGGTTAACCTGCCAGTAAAATCATGAGGTTGGACACTATATTTTCAGGCATTTCAGTACAGCACTCAGAAAAGTGAGACACAGAGATGAGTAGGATTATTTCTATACCTACAAATGGAGCTGTGATGGCAGTAAAAAGGTAAGAAATGTATTGATAGTCCTTATTGAAATGAATTAAAGGGTTTTGACTGCTCTGCTTGTCTAACTTTGGTTAACTATTTTTAGAGTGGGAGAGTGGCTGCAACTCATAAACAGAGGTCTCCATAACTATTTCCCACATCTAGTGTAAGCCACAGCTCAGAGTTACAGTACAAACATCCTGCTTTAACTGGAGATGGAGACGGTGGATGGAGGTCACGGTGGGTTGTTTATTAGTGTTTCGGTTTTAACAATCAGCAGTTTCAGCAAGGGTGATAAAAGGTGACTGAAAGGTTAGCTCCGGAATGCTGACATAGCTGATGTGAAGTAATGATGTGTGGGAGAGAGACAGTGAGAGATACATAAACAAATGTAAAAAAGTAACTGTTCCAAACTATGAGGGGAGATTATTTAGACCATCAAAAACAGACCCTTCTTTCCAAGAGTTTCCTGCCACCAGTCAGGCTAAGACTCCTGAGACTTCTTAGTTGGACAGGCTGGAATGGCCTCAGCTTTTCAACAGGAACTTTTCCCTTTAGTCCAACTCTAGGCAAAAATAAAAAGATCTTTTGGTTCTCCCTGCCCAGAAATACAGACTTTAACAAACTTTGTGCCGACTCTGAAACACAAATGTTAGCTAAGTAACCAACTAATTTGCATATGGTGAAGGCTTTAAATACGGAATTCTCCTTTTAAGTCAATGAAGTCAAATCTTTAGATTATTAAAATGAATTTACTGGGAAAGGGGAATATCGGAAACTAAGGAAGGCAACGCTCACACAGCCATAATTCCTTAAACAAGTTTTGGGATTTCAATACACAGGTACATTCAGAGATCTTTGCAAAGAAGATGGTTAGAAAGATACTTTGGATTGTCCCTTTTCTTGTTTCCAATTAGGATTTTTCTTCTTTCTTAAGGTAGATCCTTTTCTCGGTTTCATAAAATCCAATTGTTGTTTGGCCGATTAGTCCCTCTCTAATATCTTGGGTGAGCAAACAAATCCAGAAATTATCTAGAGCTGAGTCCATCTTCCTAACAGGATGGATTGGATTATAAAAGCACCGATTAATTTTCACCATATATATCATTCCATAATGAACAGATCATAAGGCAATTTATCAGTAAGCACCTTGAAAACAATGAAATAATTACCAGGTGTGGATTTATTAAAAACAAAACAGTCCTATCTCATTTTTTGATCAGAAACCTTTCTTAATAGTTTTTGGGGATGCTATAGATATTATATATGGGACCCCAGTAAACCATTTGGCAAATTGTCCCATTATTGTTGATTAGCAAATATGGACTAGATAACATGATAATTAAAAAATGCATAGGTAGCTCAAAAATTGTACTCAAGTATTACTAATCAATTGTTTCATACAAAGGTATCCACAATATCCAGCTGTTTTCAACATTATTATTACATTTTTTTTCTGTGATGAACATAACTAATACTCCTGCCTCCAATTTTTCTGTATAAGAACAACTTGGTGAGATGAACAAAGGGGAGAGAGAGAGGGAGGGGGAGAGAGAGAGAGAGAGAGTCTGGTTCAAGTCACCTAGATGGATTTCATGCTTAAGGGAGGCCTAGAACTCACTGCCTCCTCTTCTGCAAATATGTGCAATGTCACAACACACATAGAAGTGGTGGGGGAGAGTCTTGCATTGCTGTGAACTAGTTTTCCTCAGTTTGACTCTCTTTGTCCCTGTAACAGTCACTGCTGGTTTCTCATTAAATTAGAATGTTAACTTTGACAACTGTAAGGTATGTGGGCAGCCTGGTTACTGGGAATTTCATTTATATTTTTTAAAATTAAATTTCTATACCACCAATCTTACTTAAGTGAGGTTGGATAAATAATATAAAATAATATAAAAATATTACTTAAAGCATAGTTAAAAACAAAATGAAAAACAAGGTCAAAATTTACAAGTATAAAATTAGAGTTAAGAAATTAACAAAGCTAAAACTTTAACAAGATCGAGGGAGCACTCTTAAGCCATCAGCCATCTCCAGAGTTGCGTAACACTCTTAGATCCTCATGCTAATTGGCAGAGCCAGGTCTGCCAATGTGTTCTTCTGGAAGGCTACAAGAGGCAGGGGACTCTCCTCAACTTCTATGTTAAGATTTTTCAAAGAGTGGGGGCAATAGAGAAGGCCCTCTCTTCCTAGTCAAGGTTTTTTAACTGATGGGATTCACAGAAAGCCCTCCCTGCCTGACCAGGTGGATTGGGTTAGTGTAATTGGAAGGACTGATGTCCACACATCTTAAAGTTACCAAGGTTGAGAAGCACTGAATTAGAGAGAGGCATTAAATAGATTACCACCAGAATCTGTCCTGTGTCCTCAACTTGTTAAGACTGTCATTAATAATTTGAATGATGACATGGAGAAAGTTTCCTAAGTTTCCAGAAGCTAAGTTTACAACCCAGCCTGGATGGTTTAGTAGCTTACTAGAGCTGAGAAATAAATTTTAAAATAATCTTGATAAAGTGGGAGAAATCAACTGAAAACAACTAAACCTAGCAGAAACAAATGCAAAGTTCTTCACTTGCAAGATAAAAATCAAAGGCGGAGATATAGGATATGGGGGTACCTGGGTAAGTAATGTTCATAAAAATTTCTTGAAACAGTTCATTGAAAACTAAATATGAGCAAGCCACCTGATGTGGCTGCAAAGCATCAAATGTCATTTTAAATTGCATCAACAAAAATATAATTTCTAAATGATGGGAAGCAATTATGGCCCTCTTTTCTGCTTTGTTCAGACCAAATGTGTGCAGTTCTGGCACCACACTTTAGAGTCAGAGAAAGTGGAACAGGTTTAGAGAGGACAACAAAGGTGATTAAGTGGGCTAGAAACAAAGTTCTTTGAAGAGAGATGGAAGGAACTGGTTAGCTTTGAGAAGGAAAAATTGAGTGGGGATATGACACACTCTTGAAATGCCTGAAAGGAAGCCACATAGAAGATCAAGAGGCTGAATAATGGATTTTAGTTACAGGAAGGCACATGCTAAGTGAATAGTAGAAAGGAAATCATGTCCTAACAGCAAAACAATTTGCCAGTAGAGGTAGTTACACAGAGAAGTGATATGCTTCCATAACTGGATGGATTCATACTATCTGTCTACTATTCATACTATATTATCTAGTATTTTATCTGTATCAGAAGCTTTAACCTGGATTCCTATAAAAGAAAGAGAGTCAAGGAGATTTTATGACCTAAATAGATCCTTCTAAATCTATGAATTGATTGGGAGAGACTTTTTTAAAAAACACAATCAAATCTATTCAGGTCTCCAAGCATGGGGTCAATTTATCAGATGGTTTAAGAAGCACCATTGTGCTATACAAAAAACTAAATGTTTGCCGGTACAAATAAACTAGGGATTACTGGAGAGATGTAAAAGCAATAGATATAATAATTGTAGCCCTGGAGGTCACAACCAAGATCAGAAGGTGTATTGCTTCAAATCTGTTCCCAGTTGGCATTTGCATTGTGAGGGAAGCTTCTAGATTTTTAAGGGAAGTTTCTTTCCCAATACAAAGAACAGCAAGTGTCGAGATAGATGGGGGCAATTCAGATTTTAGTCTGCCTTCACCCAAAGAAGTTTCTGGACTTATAATTTTCTTTCAGGATTCTGGAGAAAAAATAGAAAAAGAGTACAATGTATGTCATGCTGAGTTCTTGAAGGAAAGCAAGTTATAAACCTAATACTTGAACATGAATGTAACATTGTTTACTTCTGGAGTTTTTTCACATAGCTGGACTTTTACTACATAAAAACTAAGTTATTTTCGGGTGCCTTTTCTCAACTTTATGCCTTCTACTGCAGAGGAATCAGGGTTTCATTCAGCCCCGCTTAAATGTCATCCACCACCTGCCTATGAAAGACAGATGGCAGGAATCCAAATTGTCTATTTTTTTTTTCTCCTTTTGGCAGAAACCATACATGTAGCACAGGGAGCATCTTACTGGAGTTAAACATATATAGATCTATGCTCTTGGAGTTATCATTGAACAAATTGTTAAGATGACTTATACAATGATTATCTATGTAGATGAAGGCATCTGGTATATAAGGAACTACCACAGCTAAAAAGCAAACCCCTTGAGCCATTTACATAACATAACAGGCACTTGATTATTTCTTCAGATATGCAATTCAGTGGTGGGTTGCCCCAGTTCGCACCAGTTCTATAGAACCGGTAGTAAAACCAGTGGGAGGCTCTGCCCACCAATCCTAACATCATCAGAATGCTTCTGCGCATGCGCGCAGCCCCATTGCAAACCGGTAGTAAAGGTAAGTAGAACCCACCCCTGATGCAGTTGCCTTCTCATTACACACCAAGTAAAAAGTGGAACTGTTTTCATCATATAAAAGTTATTGTAGAGCCCATTTGAATATGGATCCCTGAACAAACTATCAAAATCCACTATTTTATGCTGAGATTAAGGGACAAGCTAATTGCAAGAAAGCCAAATAAATTCATCAGTGAAAAAGTCATACACTAAGCAGCCAAAAGTTGACTCTCAAGTACCATGGCACCTCTCAAGTCCCTTGGGAGTTGGGCGGCATTATTAATTAATTAAATTAAATAAGCATGTAGCCAATCTGGTATCATCCAGATTTGGAAAAGCTCCTAAAATGCATGGACAGCATGATCAATGGTCCGGGGTATTCAAGAAGTGCACCAGAATTTTCCTTAAAATTCATTTGCTTAAAAGCCATTTGATTAAACTTTTTACCATTTGAAACAAACATTTCTGGATTATCAGTCCCCAATCTTGTTAATTTCTGATTGTTTTTATAGCAGGTATGTTTTATATCAGATATCTATCCATTTCTAAGGTTGCCTCATTTAATGCATCCTTAACAATTTCCCCTTGGGCTCTGGCTCTGGTTTCTTCAAATTATTCTCATTCCTTTTCTTTCTTACATGTTACTCTTTTTAGACTGCACAGCTGTGGGAAAGATGTGCATTTCCTTTATTCTTGTACACTACCTTGCAATTATAAGTACTTTCTAGAGAAAAAACAAAGAATACATTATGATTTAAAGCATCCATTTTTTCAGCTCAATTTTACTTTATCATAAGTAACAGTAAATAGAAACCCTCTAAGAGATAAAGCCACACACTAGCAAGTCAATTGCAGTATTAAGATGTATATCTACTGGGAGAATCCGGAAGCAGCGCGGTGGGACTGGCTGGGAAAATGCCAGGCTCTGACGAGCTCGCCAAAAACCAGCCAGACGAACCAACACCGGGGGGTCTTCGGACCGAAGCTGTCCTGTAGGGACAGTGAAGAAAGAGAGGCAGCTTGGTGTCTAAAGAGGGACAGGCAAGTCCCTTGGATAGCCCGAGAAACTCTCTCCGAGCTGGTGACAGGAGGTGGCAATCAGAGTGAATCACCATGAAGCTGGAGCCTCTGGAGCAAGCGATGTGCAGGAAGGAAGATTTGGACAGAGTGCTGGTGTTGTGTGAGTGATCGGCTAACCCACAGACAATAAAAAGAAAATTCTAAATATTTTAAACTACTAAACTATTACTAAAATTACCCTGGCATGAAAATTGCAGCTAAATAGTGGGAGGGGGAGATGGTGGATGGAAAGAGAAAGTGAGAATGACAAGCACGCCATAGAAGAACCCAGATAAAGAATTAAAAGTGATTGACAAATGGAAATGTAAATCTGGAACTTGGATTCAATTGGGATTGGATTATAAACTGATTGGTGGTATATAAAGGTGGAAGAAGGGATGAAAACTGGCTTTTTACCCATTTATGACTCTATAAACATGGATGTAGATTACAAATAAAATGGCGATTTGTTAATTAGTTGAGTGGAACTGTGGATTATAGAGAGACATCTGCAGGAGAAGGAAGAGCATGACATGGAATTGTTTACTTTGAGAAAACCTTTGAAGAAATAAAACCTTGAACTTTTAAGGTTTTACGTTTTGCCTACAAGAGGATAGCCTTTGATGATTATAAAAGAGGGACCTTAAAGTGACTTAAAACTGGAATAATTCAACCCAGAAAGAATAAATTGGAACAGGAACTTAATGAACTGATAAAGACAATGTGTTTGGAAATAAAGGAAATGATTATAAATTTGCATGGAAAATCGAAATCTGGGGAGACAAAGACAGAGCTAGAATGCACTAAAGATGAAAAGGAAATGACTAATGAGAAACAAGAAAGAGACAGGGATAATGAAGAAGACAAAGACAAAGAGACTGACAATGGAAAATTAAACAATTGTAATATTAAGTATGGACAACAAGAAAAGAAACAAAGGAGGAAAAGAGGAAAAGAGGGTGGAATAGGAAAAATATAAAAAACTTAAATGATTACACTGAGATTTACAGTGGAAAGATAAGAAAGATGGAAAAGAGATGGAAAATAATAAGAAATGAAGGACAAAATAAAAGATTTTATGATTTTAAAATACAAAATAAGCATACATACAATGAAAAGATACAAAAAAGGAAAGAGAAAGGAAATACAATGGGAAATATAGGGCAGAATAGGAGAGTGCAGAAATTTAAAATAGAAAAGAAAGGAAGAAGAAGGGAAAACAAAAGGCAAAGAAGGAAAAGAGGGTAGAGGAGAAGAAAAAATATTAAAAACATAAATGATTACAATGAGATTTACAGTGGAAATATAAGAAAGAGGGAAAAGAGATGGAAAATAATGGGAAATAAAGGGCAAAGATTTTATGACTTTAAGATACAAAATATTAATAATGAAAAGATATGAAAAAGGAAAAGGAAAGTAGAAACAAAGGGAAAACTGTAATAAATGTCACATGCTCAAATATATAGTTTGAAATATTCCAAAAATTACATTTCCCCCAACTGGTTTATTCATATTGTTAAAACCTATTCTATAAACCTTCGGATGCCACTGCATGTAATCACCAGAGTTAAGTTCAACTCTATGAAGTCTTTACCTTTTACCAAAAAACAGGCTGGACTGATTAGAGCAGGGCTGTCAAACTCCCAGCCCCATGGGCTGGATGCGTCATGCACACCCATGCCCGGGTTAGCAAAGGGGGGAAAAGGTCCCAAAACAACACATGATGCCAACATGATGACATGTGTTTGACACCCCTGTATTAAAGAAAAAAAAATTGGGGAAATTTTACTCCTCTATCTGGCCATTTTAAAAAGACAAGCAAGGCAGCTTCTGGGTTTTCACATTTTAAAAAGTTAATCTAGATGAATTGCTAAAGATGGAAATAGTACACTTTCAACCAACCCTTTTCAGCAGTGTTTAACTATTGTAAACCTAATTGCTGCTTTTTCACAGGTGCTAGCCCACCAGGCCAGCCTACAGTCATATGTCTGCAAAGCCTTCATCTCCAGTTGCTACAGCACAACTGTCAGAGGAAACATGACAGGGGCTGCAGTGGAAACAGTTGGAAAAGGAGAAATCAACAGAAGGAGGCAAAAATGGAAAGAATTTCAATTGACCTAGTCTGAAAAACATAGAATCAATTAGAAAGTGAGAGCATCACTGATACTGGGACAAAAAGCTCAGAGCAATTGCTTCTTCTATATCACTGCCTAAGACCTCCAAAAACTGAAAGAAAAAGAAGCATGTGAATTCCATGTTCTTGGTGATGAACTGGGAATCCACATTACAGAGCTGATCCTGTACATAACTATGTACAAGGCTTGGTATTCAGTTTAGTACAAATTAATAGAAATAGAACTGCAATCTTTTAGAACAATTCCAACCTTTCTTTAACTCATACCAAATCCTGTTTCTTGAAGCCAGACTATTCAAGGTGCAATGGCCTGAATCATACCAGAAACTCCATGATATAGATGATAGGAAGTTCTGTGAGTGAACTGAATTGTGTGTGTGTGCGTGCCTGTGTGTGTAATGATGGTAACATATAAGACTTCATTATGCTTCTATGATCCTTAATGTTTTTTTGCAAATTTTGCTCAGCAAGAATGTGTTCTGCTTATTTATAGATTAACATGTTTGGTAAATCCAGTTATTATGGTTTATTATTAGTTGCTATGCAGTGCATTGACCACAAAGAAGGCTGAGCATTGTAACCTATATCAGTGGGTCTAAGCAGGTGGAAGCATCTGGCAAATACTGTGTGGGCTTGGAAGGTAAGAAGGTTGGGCCTGGTTAGTACTTGGATGGAAAAACCAACAGGGAATTCTAGAGTTAAAGACTATGCAAAAAAGTTGAAAAAAACCTACTAGAACATAGCAATAAGAAACCACTCATTCAATTACCATATTCCAACAACTTATTCATCCCTATACAAGATATCCAGGTGATTACTGGAACTTAAACGTGTGCTAATTAGACTAGCTGAAGCTGAAAGGAGCTGTTTTTTCTTGCTGTTTGCTTGCAAGAAGGTAACTGCTGTGAGGCAGAGGCCAAAGGGTGGGGGCCAGTGGATGGGCGGGGTTACATTTGGTGTATAAAACCCACCTAAATTTTCACCCCCTTTTAGGGGGGAAAAGGGTGCGTTTTATACTCTGAAAAATACAGTAATTCTTGAATGTCCTCCCTGGTTTAGGGGTGTCTTTATTGTACCTATATCCATACTTTGTTCTAATGGCTGGAAACACTCTTAACCCCCACATACATATATTAATTTCCTTCACAGATGTCCACCCACTTCTACCCTTTCATTTATAAATGTTTTATTAAAAACAAATCTAGCAATTCGTTTTCCTACCCTAGTTTTTTTTTTCAGCTGTGTTTTAGCCATGTGTTCTGCAACTGTAATGATTTCTGAACATATTGACAGGGAAAGGAGGAGAAATTGGTGGGTATGATGGAAGGTTGACACCTCATGTTTTATTGATGGAGTATCTCTTCCTGAAGGGTGAGGGCTAATGTGGGAGTAGGAGGAAGAGAAAGCTTGAAATAAAGCATTAATATACAGTTCAAGTTGTAAATGGTGAGATATAGATTAGGAGTTAGTTGGAGCTGTGTCAGAATGAGGGAAGAAAAATTAACAGCTGCCTAAAGAAAAATGAGTATCTGATGAAGGACACAAGGCCTGGTGGAAGTAAGATACACAAAGCTGGTAGCATTGTCTGCTGAAGAACAGCTGGTTATAATAAAATAGCCCTGTAGATGTGGGATAAGTAAGAAAAAGCCAGAGGAGATTTGTGAGCCTAGTTTGTTCACTTCTAGCTCTCTCTGATTCTGATCCCTATTACAGCAGCAAAAGTAGTTAAGCCATGATGTGGTTTATTCAAGTGTTAGCCCTGAAATGTTGGGCAAATCTGCCCAGTTGTGAATAATATTTATAGTGTGTGAAATCAAACCATTTTCTGGTTTTTTCCACTTTTTCTGCCTTCTGAAATTATGGTATTACATACCAAAGGCAGAAGATTCAAACTTAATATCAGGTAAACCTTTCAATCATTTAGAAACATTTGTCAAATTCTCACACATTTTCTAATCTACATGAATTGAAATTGTTGCCATTATAATTTTCACTATAAGCTTCTTAAATCTGTAATGTGATTGCTACAGAAATAGTTTTTTAAATGAATTGAATACACTACTGCAACACCTAAATATAATCTTTATGAAGCCCATATCACCAGGTTATTAATAAAATCCCCAGAATCAGTCTCCTTCGACTACAAATGCTCTTTTAGTCTGAATACACTTGATATCTTTCATTATTTATAATTGCCTAATATCTTTTATTATAGTTCTTAGTTTAGTAATATGCATTTAGAATAAATGACACAGAGCTCTACATTTCCTCTTGCAACTGAATTGATCACCTATCAGGATGAAATGGAGTCTGAATTCTTTTATCTAAGGAGAAGGATGAAATAACACATCTTACATTTCAATAGTAGCACTGTCTCCTTTAGCCTAGGTGCTAATTCAGTGGAATTCAATGAGATTTACTTCTAAATAGAGTCATATAGGATTATAGTGTTAATTTTGCATTCAGATGAATATTTGTGCTATTAAAGAAGCCAATATTGCAAACCCAATTCCAATCCAGTGTCAGAAACTTCTCATCTATCTTCCTGAGTATTAAAGACAAGTTTAAATTTTTTTTATTTATTTATTCATGAATAAACAGTGATCTTAAAGAAGTCTAAGTGGTTTCTTCTTCTTCCTTCTTCCTCCTCCTTTTTCCTTCTTCCTTCCTCCTCCTTCTTCATTGTTTTTTCTCTTCTTCTTCCTTCTTCTTCCTCTTCCTTCTTTTCCTTCATCGTCATTATCATCATTCTAGCATTCCTGCAGATGCAGAGTTTACTAAAGAAGTCTAGGTGGTTTAGAGAGATCAAAACCAAAAAAAGCCAATGCAAGGCATAAATACAAGCACACCAAACCATTACATACTGTAATTTAGTCATTACACAACAGCAGCTCCATATCAGACAGATTTTAAATACCATTTTTATAAGGATACTGCATGATATGGGAGCAGGAACCACCTGCACCTTAAAAGGCAATTGTCCCAAGGAAGGGGAAATTCTACAGAGGATGCCTATAGTAAAATACCTGAGAACCATATATCTCCCTACCTTCCCAGTCACTGACTGGACCTGCCCAACAAGAAGTGCCATAACATAGTGCTTCCAATTCCTAAACTTCATACTGAAAATGACTTGAAGGAATGCTGAGAGAAGGTCTAGCTGGCAGAACAGGGATGGCCACATTTCTTCCATCAATGAGGTTGACCAATGCAATTTTAGTACCATACTGTATGTGGGCCTGAATTCTGACTCCCATGGTCCAGATAATCCATTTTTTCTCTAAGAATCTTTGTAACTGTCATCCCGTCACTTTCTTCTACAACTTTCTTCACAAGGGGAAGACTAAACCAATATTTGTTGAACTATAGCAGATCCAGTGGCAGACCAGTGCTTTTTCAAGGTTGTTGGCACATCCCTCTCCCATTTACTATTATTTGTATCTACCTTCCTGCCTCCTTTCCAGCTTGTGTAACCAATCAGGAGGAGCAGGAGTCAAATCCTACAGGTATTGGAGTGAAGATCATATGGAATTTTGTGCTGTCCGCCAAGGCTTCCCAGTCACAGCAATGTTAGCCATGAAGTGATCAGTCAGATGATTGCAGTTGATTGTATCTTCTAGTCCACAGGTGTCAAACTCATGGCATCACATTGCCATCATGTGACATTTCACGGTGTTTTTTTCCATTCGCGGAGCTGGGGTGGGCATGGCCTGCATGTGATGTATCTGGTCCATGGATCACTAGTTTGACACACCTGTGAATCAGTGGTGGGTTTCAAATTTTTTTACTACTGGTTCTGTGAGCGTGGCTTGGTGGTGTAGCATGGCTTGGTGGGCGTGGCAGGGGAAGGATATTGTAAAATCTCCATTCGGTCCCCAATCTAGGGGAAGGTTACTGCAAAATCCCCACTTCCTCCCAATCAGCTGGGACTTGGGAGGGAGAGAATAGGGGCAGGGCCAGTCAGAATTTTTACTACCAGTTCTCCAAACTATTCAAAATTTCCAGTATCAGTTTTCCAGAACTGGTCAGAACCTGCTGAAACCCACTTCTGCTGTGAATCTACCCAGCTCCCCCAAGAAGGAAGAGGGTCACTTTGAACAGCACAGCTGACATTCCACTGCTGCCATAAAGACAGTATGGTAAATTTATTTTGCTGCCATTATTGCAGTGGTGGGTTTCAAATTTTTTTACTACCGGTTCTGTGGAAGTGGCTTCCACATGGAAGTGGGCATGGCATGGCTTGGTGGGCATGGCAGGGAAAGGATACTGTAAAATCTCCATTCCCACCCCACTCCAGGGGAAGGTTACTGCAAAATCCCCATTTCCTCCTGATCAGCGGGACTAAATAGGCAGAGAATAGATGGGGGCAGGGCCAGTCAGAATTTTTATTACCGGTTCTCTGAATTACTCCAAATTTCCACTACCGGTTCTCCAGAACTGGTCAGAACCTGCTGAAACCCACCTCTGCATTATTGCTACAATATAGGACCGTATTGTGTCTGGTCCCTTTTTTGTTCTCTACCAGTACTGATTCAAGCATCTATTCATCTATCCTGGAGCCCCAAAATAGCTGCTTAGGAGCAGCTATTTTGGGGCTCCAAAATAGCTGCTCCTAAGCTATTTAGCAGCAATTCTTTTTAGTGCTTCTTTGCACTATATATCAGAGGCTAAAAGGTATTTAACTGATACTCCCCCCACCATTGTTGGGGAAAACCCCAAGTATTCATTTGGAAACCTTGGAGAGTCCATGTTGAAAAACAATCACTTTACATCCATCAACCAATCTTCTGCCCTGCAATGTCCTTTATACCCAAAGCAATTATGTTTTTACTTCCTCCTTTACTTTTTGAGTGGGTCCCATGCAGTGGTGGGATTCAAGGAATTTAACA
The DNA here is from genome assembly GCA_030761175.1 of Masticophis lateralis. NCBI lineage: Eukaryota > Metazoa > Chordata > Lepidosauria > Squamata > Colubridae > Masticophis > Masticophis lateralis. The sequence continues at coordinate 48,442,596 of JAUDYJ010000005.1, forward strand.
ACCGGTTCTCTGCCATAATGATTTCTTCCAACAACCAGTTTGCCAAACTGCTCGCAAGTTAACAACCGGTTCTCCCAAAGTGGTGTGAACTGGCTGAATTCCACCACTGGTCCCATGATTATGTAGCTGCAGTAGAGGCAATAGGTGCACTTTTAAAATAAAGGTAGACTCACCTTCAAGACAAACTTAACTCTGGGTACAAGATGCATCTGTGGCAGCTTTCTTAGGAATGATACAGAAATTGTTTATGTCTGCCTTCTTTGGTAACATTTTTCAATTTCTCAGTCTTATAGCGTTAGGTGGCCTCTAAAGTGAATGAGTGACTGAATTCCTAATGTTCTTTAGTAATCTCTCATTTAAGTACTAATCAGAACCTACCTCCTCAACTTCTAAATCCAGACGGGTTTAGCCAGGTGCTCCCCTTTACTGAGGATAGTAATGACAAAGTATCATTCACTGGATATTACTGGATTAGACAACATCTTCCCTCACTACTGATCATAGTAAGAATATTTCAAAAAGCCACATGTCACCCCTATTCAAAAATTCAGAAAGTTGTGAAAAAGGCCCTTGATTCCTAGCAAATTATATTTTTTATGAAAATTCTCAAGATACAGAGAATACTGGGGAATGTGCATGTTTATTAAAAAAAAATTAAGCAGAGAGTTTTAATTGCAAGGAGAAGTATATTTAGATGTCATCAATTTATATGCACAGAACCTTATGAATATGGAAACCTATTTAAAGGAGCTTTTCAAGATGCCTCATCAACTAAGAAAAAATATGCAGGAGTATTAATTAGCAACTATCTGTTTTCCTGTATCTGTGTGTGTGTGTGTGTGTATGTGTATGTGTATGTGTATGTGTATGTGTATGTGTATGTGTATGTGTATGTGTATGTGTATGTGTATGTATATGTATATGTATATGTATATGTATATGTATATGTATATGTATATATATGTATGTATTTCTCTTTAGCCAGGTTCTTCCTACGTAAACCAAGATTTTTATGCAGCCCTAGTTCAATGAAATCACAATCCACTAGTTTCTAGGCTTTTTTTTTCTGGTAGCCAGCAAACGCTCTGCTGTCCATTGGGAAACTAATATATATATAACATAAAGTTTACTTGCTTTTCTTGTAAAAAGAACTTCATATGATATAATTCTAAGATTTGGTCCACTGAGTTTTAAATTCAAAAGATTTTCTGTACCAGTGGGGTTTAAATATAGCAAGATTTGTAGATCTTTTGTAGCCCATGTGATCTGCAGATATTTCAGTAACGTCTAGTTTCTTGGTTATTTATTCCCCATGATGTCAGTGGAACTTATTTCTTAAGAAGAGTGCATAGGATTACATCCTTGGAGCACAAACATCTACATGTTTTTTTTTTTAAATAAATCTTTATTAAATATTTACATTAAAATTAACACAAAGTAAACATTGAAAAACAATATAAATGGTGAAATGTAGAAACACATAAACACAAGACTAAAACGAAACGACAAACATGACTAACCGAGAGTTAAGCTCACTCGCCAATTAATAATAACTAGTATCATCCAAACCAAACATTTCAATAGAGTCAATTTCTACTAACTATCTACGAAAGAATTAGCCTGTTTTTGTCGAAATTTTAAGAAATCATATAGCCTAATAAATATCTAATTAATCTAAATGTTTAGTCAGAAATTTTACCCTAGGTTTTGTAATAAAATCGGACATTATTGGTAGTTTATTTACTATTTCTTTCTATATTTAATTTGATATGCTGCAGTTTATAATGAAAATTGTGGATTTCAGATAGGCTAGTCTACGTTTCTGCCCTACTAAAATGCAATTAGGTTCCTTATATGTATATTTTCCAGTGGTCCTTAAAGTTTCTCATCTCAATACTTTCTGAAGTCAGTCTTGAATGCAGCAGAAGGATTCAGTTTACCACCAGTGATATAGGATGGTTGCCTAAGGCTTCCTAGCTGGTGGAGAATTGTGGCAGTTGCTGGGCCTATATATTTGAAGACTGTGAGGTTGGAGAAGGGTGATGCTGTCCAAAATGTGGGAGCAAGAAGCTAAATGAGATGCTATCCTTTCTCACGAGCAAAACCAAAACCATGGCAAAAAATGTAAAATCTTCTGAAGTTTAATAATCTTGTGGCTTTACCGTAAAGGAACAGCCCTAGAGGAAAATTTCTTTTTCTGAATATTTTTTTTTGGCAATTAACAAGCAAAAATTTCTTCTGGAGCTACAGAAAAAAAAATTGAAGTCTTTTTTTTCACTCTAAAAATTGCTATCTTCCTAGCAAGCCATCATCTTTTAAAGTTTATTTAATAAGCATTGATTAAACCGTGTCTTAGTACAGTTTACTAGAGAGTAATTCCAGCCAACATTTCTTTTGGGAACACCCCTTCTTTAATCTTGCAAAGAAGACAAATATATACATTCAAGGTTTCCAGGTTCTCTCAGAGAAGGCACTTTCAGATATTGAGATTCTTAATCATAACAAATTTTTTAAAAAGTTTCACTTTAATATTAAGCAAGACATTCTCAAAATTATTAGATACAATTTATCTTAATGTTTAAAAGTGAGTAATTTTAAGTTTTAAAAATGAGCTCCAACCGGCCCTCCCGCCCACAGGCCCAATTTGCTTCAGTAATAAAAAGAATCTGTCAGCCTTGTATTCTAGAAAGTCAGAGAAATCCAGGGAAAATCAACAGCAGTAACTGAATGGAGAAACTTACTATTCACTGCTGCTTTTGTTTCCAGGCTTATATGGTTGGCATGAGCTGGAGGTGGGGAACATCTCAGGGCTGCACATTTCAGTTCTGGAAACTGGAGGGGTTTATGAGTTATAAGCAGCAGCTGCAACAGGTCCAGGGACAAAGTACTTACTACCACTTGGAGAATACTTAAGAGGGTTACCATGGGTACTTAATCAGTGTAACTCAGTCTGCAACCTCGTCATTTCCATTAGTTTACATTTTGATTTCTTCTTCATACAATTGGATATTCACCTGTTGAACTAAATAGGGTTATCTCAGACATTCTCACCTATCCAATGTAAAATATTTTAGAATTTTTCAGTCTCTGTCCTACTGTATATGTTCTTGGTTTTATTTATAGGAGAGAATACTTTATATAGCAGCAACAAATAGAACTGTATTTACACCAAAATGTGATATATTATATACTGGCTGTATTCACACAACTTGCTAAACTATAAGCATTGGTTTCTAAGCTATAGATAGTCCTCAATTTACAGCAATTCATTTAGTGACCATTTGAAGTTTGTTTGTTTGATTGTTTGTTTGTTTATTAGTTCGATTTATATGCTGCCCTTCTCCGGAGACTCAGGGCGGCTTACAATGCATTAAGCAATATGCAATAATTAAGAAATTAAGAAATTACAATGGCACTGAAAAAAGTGATTTATGACCATTTCTCACACTTATGACCGTGACAGCATTTCATGGTCACACAATTTACTTTGGATGCTTGACAACTGGTTCATATTGATGACCGTTGCAGTGTTGCAGTGTCATGTGTTCACCTTTTGTAACCTTCTGACAAAGACAATGGGGAAGCCAGATTCACTTAACAACTGTGTTATTAATTTAACAACTTCAGTGAGTCACTTAACAAAAGTGACAAGAAAAGTTGTAAAATGGGACAAAATTCACTGAATAAATTTCTCACTTAAAGACATAAAATTTGGGCTCAATTGTGCTTCTAAGTTGAGGATTACCTATGTAGTCTAAATCAGTGGTGAAATCTAAAATTTGCTACTACCGGTTCTGTGGGCGTGGCTTGGTGAGGGGGGGGGTAATGTGACTGGGTAGGAGTGGCCAATTTTTCTTTTTACTTTTAAAACCATTTTTTCTACAACCTCTTTGGTGAAGAGGTTGTAAAAAAATGCTTTCAAAACGCTCTGACCTTCCCAGCTGAGTTGCCTGATCGGCAGAGACTTTTTTTCTTTTAAATGCCTCTGCCGATCAGGCAACTCAGCTTGGCTCGTCAGAGGCATTTAAAAGAAAAAAAGACTTTTTTTCTTTTAAAAGCCTTTGATGATCCCACTGAGCCACACGATTATCAGAGGCTTTTTTTTTACTCTTAAAAGCATTTTTTCCTTCAAAGAGGTTGTAGAAAAAATGCTTTTAAAAGTAAAAAAAAAAAAGCCTCTGATGATTGTGCGGCCCTGCTGGGCATGGGGGGTGGGGCAGGGATTTTTGCTACCGGTTCTCCGAACCACCCGCCTCCATCGCTACCAGATCAGGCAATCCGGTCCATTGCTACTGGATGAGGCGATCCGGTCTGAACTGGGAGCATTTCACCCCTGGTCTAAATCTGAAGGAATACACTAAGGAATGCACTAAGCACATCATTATGTGCCTTAATATGTTGTATGAATCCAGCCACTGGATTCATATACTGTGTATTTAAACAATACACAGTATATGTTTAATCATATCTGGATATTTTTTTATCAATAAACTTTCTTTACAACACATTTTCATACATTTTCAATGTGTACAAAATTACTAGATATTAAACTAAATCAGTTTCTCCTATCTGTAAGGGGGAAGAATGTGCATGCAGCACAGATCAATTGGCATCTGGAAAGATGGCATATTCAGGAACATATTTTGAAATTCTCACGTAGGGTTCTCCCCCCTTTGCTAACTTATTCTGGGTATTGTAATGTACGTGCCCAGATGAATGATAAGGGTTCTGTTTCATCAAAATTCACAACCATAAAAGTTTCTATTTGGGTATATGAATCAGAAATTTCAAATTTGAGTTCTCATGCTTGAGATTTATATATTGCTAGTGCAACTGTTTCTCCAAATTAACCAAGTCTCTTGAAAATGACAATCTCAGCCATTCTCCATTGATTCTGTTGGAAGTACTCTGTTTCCTCCAAAATAAGACATCCCCTGATAATAAACCCAATCTGGCTTTTGAGCGTATGGCAGTAAGGCCAAGCGCTTATTTCAGGGTTCAAAAAAATATAAGATGGGGTCTTATTTTTGGGGAAATATGGTACCTTATCAATAGTATTTTTCTTGTTAATGAAACCGGATATCATTTTAAAGTCTTATTTCTGAGGTTTGGGTTCCATTGAAGCTCAGGACTTTCCCCCCATCACTTATATTCTACCAGCTTTGTCTCCTTGCATTAGCAGCATAACTTCAGTGCATAAATCAGTATGGTGCAGCAATGCATGATTTTGGTTTCCTGTCATTTTGCCATGCTTGTAATGAATGTTATTGTATCTCTATCCTGAAAATGTAAGTCAAGCGTAGGAACACCCTACTAGTGAATGCATAGTGGTGAATTTTGACCAGGGACTTCCTGACTCCAAAACTTTACACCAGTTCTCAAAACAAAAATAACTCTTCAGTGATTATAGAAGTGTTGATGTGGTTGCCTTTTGGGCAAAGCAGATTTTTTTTTTAACACTGCAGTGTATTCTGCTGTTGAACATCTGGGTACCACATGTATGAGGCTGAATTCAGTAACATGGTCAAACTCTAGCAAAAGTCTGAATACCACATGCAGAAATCAATTCATTTGCAGACAGGACTGTGATATTATGCATGCATGAGAAAGCCCAAACATGGCTTTTGCACTTTTTTTCAGTTTAGTTCTCATTGTCATTTTTTTAATATTAGGAACAATAGTAGTAATATTCCTATTAGTAATGATTTAATTAGGTACTTTGAAAGTATTTAAATAACACTCATTAAAGTAGAAGTTCCAAAGGACAATTATGCATAGTACTTAGTAATATAGATTCATTTTCATATTCTGGTTATGTTTCCGTCTGCCTCCTCTAGTCTTTTGTCACTTAACTTTTATCTTAGAGGGACCATGCTGTTATTAAGCTTCATTCCCATCGCTTTCTTGATCAGCCCAATCACTTCCAGAGTATGTATTCAAAGAGCAAACTTGAATTCAACCAATGGAACTGGCTTCCACATTGTAATGCAAACAAAGCACATTAGTATTATCTGTGTAATTTGTTCCAAATGTAAATATATAATGTTCTCACACGATGCAGAATTTGGATTACTCTTATGAAGAGTGTTGGTTCAGTATATTGGTGTTTTGTATTATTGACTTTCCTGATTCTTTCATGTTGCATCCTGTTCTTCCTTCCCTCCGTGCTGGACATGTGGCTGCAGGCTGATACAATGAAGCCTGGCTCTCTGCTAGGAGTATGTGGAGAACTTCCTTCCTAAAGTCTCTGTGAAGATGCTTATTAAAGGGACAGCCTCTGCTTTAGAAAGAGCTGACAAAGCCAGAGGATCTCTGCAGGACAAAAGCTTGTTTGTTCTCGTTAACACACACAGAAAACAGCGAGTTCAGATTAGTCCGCTTTTGGGGAAAGTCTATAGGAAAGGACAGTTGATGACAATGGGGTTGAAATTCTTCATGGAATTTAATGTTGTGGGAGAAATTTGGGTATGGGGACAGATTTCTTAAAAAACCCAGCCAAGACTTCCACTATAGAAGCTCATGACAATTGAGCCCCCAGCTATGAATCCGTCAGCTGTAGGCTGAACAATTTCTCTCTTTTGCCACTTCCCCTCCCCAACTCCCCGGCTGCATCCTTTGTGACATCCGGGCCAGGAGGTGAACTTCCTGGTTGCCGTAGAAACCGAGATGAAGGCCAGATTCAAACAAAGCGAACCCAAAAGTGCCTCTTTGTCTGTTGGTGGCTGAGCAAGCTCCTCCATCCAAGTAATCCTCTCTTCTCTTCCTCCCCCCCTCCTTTTTTTTGGTTGTTTAGATCTCTGTGTATAACGTGTCAGATGGATCTCCATGCAAGGGAGAGGCAGGCAGGGCAAGGCTCTTGAGGGACGCTGCCTACGGCAAATGTAACCATGTCATTAGCTCTGCCATAGGATGAAGCAACAATAATCAATTAAAATGGATTTGAAAGAGTTAAACACATTTTCTTTCCTTTAAAGAGATAATTGATTTCAGTTGCATGGTCTGGGATTTTTTATTCTGCAATTGGATTAGCATAGTGTTGTACCAATATTTTTACCACACTTCACTGTCTAGAGAGGGAAAAAACAGTTTTTTGTGCAAAGAAATGCAGGTCTGTATCTGGGGCTTTGCTGGGCCTCAGCTTCAAAATCCAAATCATGCTTTCAGAGCACACTGGCACACAAACACAGCACCTGCTGCAGCTCTTAGGGGGAGCCATTGCTTCAATCAGAATAGAGCTGGAAGGAACCTTGGAGGTCCTCTAGTCCAACCTCCTGCTCAAGCAAGAGACCCTATACCATTTCAGATAGGTGACTGTCCAGTCTTTTCTTAAAAACTTCCAGTGATGAACCACTTACTACTTCTGAAGGCAGCTTGTTCCACTGTTCCACATGTTTCCATCCATTTGTCTTGCCTTCTGGTGCTCTGGAAAATAAGTTGACCTCCCTCTTCTTTGTGGCAACCCCTCAAATAAGGAAATCTGCGATCATGCCACCCCTGGTCCTTCTTTTCTCTAGACTGGCCGTACTCAATTCCTGCAACCGTTCTTCATAGGTTTTTGTCTCTAGGCCCTTAATCATTAAGGAGTGATGACAGCCTCGGCACCCTTGCGTGCTCTGAAGCATCTTTTTGCTATTCAATCCAAAACACTACACAGTTCTGTGCCTGTGTCATAAAACTCATCTTTATATCATAGTATGAAAAACTATCCCACATCTCTTCTTAGTATGCATAATTCAGGTGAGCATACATATCCCTAAATTGTGTGGTCCCGCAAACCATGAAGTAATGTAGATAGCTTTCTTCACAAACATTTCTTTCATCCAGGGTTCCATGGTCAGAAACTCAATTGCTCATCTGTGAAAACTAAACTGTTCCCCTAAACTACCAATCCAGGTTAATGCTAGAGATGCTGTAACTGGGAGCAGAACTGTTCTTGTTTCAGGCGCTCTATAACGTAAGTGCAGCCACATGCAAAGAGCAGGATTGAGAAGAACTCATTCATTGCACTCTCTCCATCTTTATTCTTCTTCTTATTCAGCGTGAAGTTCTTATGGAAGAGGGGATCTTCTCTCCATGAAAGCTGTCTATTATGCACAGTTCGGGAGAACTTTTTTTAGTGTGTGTGTCCTTCAATCAGGCTCTTTCACAAATAACTATTATTTTCTGTCCTCCCCTCACCCATCTGAAAAGTATCTCTTTGCTAATCTATTTTTCAGTTTTTTCTAGAGATTGCTGCCAATGCAGTAGAAAGAAGAATAAATTAAAAACATGAAAACATTACTACTTTTGTACATGAATGCTAAACACTCACTGTTACATTTTGAGTGGTGGAACTCCAACTGAGAAACCGTGTATCTTTAAAGTGGGGGTTTTGTGCAACTATTGCAAACGTTAACTGTGGCATAGTGAAAATAACTACAAAAGTAAACACAGACAAAGCCATCCATGAAAATGTTAAGAATTAGAAGCACCAAGATAAATTCAAGTAAAAAAAAAATCCCAAGAAATCTAAAAGGTCTGAACAGATACAAATGTTTCACCTCATATCAAAGGACATTCAGTTCTAAACCAAGGAACTTTCCTTGGTTTAAAGTGTTAAGAGTGGCACAATAAAAAAAAATCCTTATCACACCAATTTACTCAAATCTTAGAAAGAATTTGAAAGAAGGTGTAAAAAGGGCTTTATGGTGAACAATCAAAATCTGAAGTATGTAAATTTTTAAAATGTAGTGTATATAATTGGTGACAGTTATATACTAAAACTACTGTGACAGCTTCCAATACTTATCCTACAGAAGGTACTGTAAACCAAGTTTTCCCAAATTGGCTGATTAAGGATAATGAGTTATATTCAGGGGTGAAATGCTCCCAGTTCGGACCGGATCAGCTGATCCGGTAGCGAAGGCAGCGAGTGGTTCGGAGAACCGGTAACAAAAATCCCTGACCCCCCCCCTGCTCATGCCCACCCAATCGCCTGGTCGCCCGCTTGCCGCTTCTTTTAAAAAAATGCTTTTAAAAGGTAAAAAAAAGCTCAGCTGGGATCATCAGAGCTTTTTTTAAACTACTGAATAGGTTGTAAAAAAAATGCTTTTAAAAATTAAAGAAAAAGATTGTGCGCCACAGCTGATCACATGCACATGCATGCTGTTCTACTTACCTCATGCCTCCTTTTGACATGTGTGGTGCCAGCGAACCGGTAGTAAACCGGTTCAGATTTCACCACTGGTTATATTCCAACCTATTTGTAAGGAACCTGATTGGACATGTAGATTCATGGAAGGGGTGATTGAAAAGATTTCTTTGACATTTATATTATATGCATTTTGTTGGCCCTCATTTATTCAATGATAGATCATTGAGGCGACAGATACAGGTAGTTCTTGCTTACAACCAAAATTCTGGGCCCAATTGTGGCTATAAATCATTGCAGATGTTAAGAGGGTCATCATGTGACATGACTTGATTTTACAGCTATTTTTATGGTGGTCATAAAGTGAGTTACTACAGTCATTAAGCAAATCTAGCAATGTATGTTTTTTTGAAATTTTTTTTTTTTTTGGCTGGGGAAAATAAAACTTATAGCAAATTGTGGTCAGGTGCATGCAAGACATTGCAATGGTCATAAATGTGAGCCAGTTTTCAAACAGATAGTAACTTTTTAAAAAAAGTCATAACTTTGAACAACTGTCAAGTGAGAAATCATTAAATGAGGACTATCTGTGTAGGTCATTGATCGGTTCTTATTGGGATCTGTATAGAGTATCACAATCCAGAGACATGTCTCTGGTGTTAAGTGGAAATGAAGAAAAAGTTTTGAGAAGAGATAAGAAATCGTGTCTGGTAACTCCAGACCAGTGGTGGGTTGCCTCTGATTTGCACCGGTTCTATAGAACCGGTAGTAAAACTGGCGGGAGGCTCTGCCCGCTGACCCTGACGTCATCAGAATGATTCTGCGCATGCACAGAAGAGCGTGCGTACACACGAGCGAAGCGAGAGCACATGTGTGGCCATGTTGCAAACCAGTAGTAAAGGTAAGTAGAACCCACTCTAGATGCTAGCTGTGAAAGCTGTGCAGGACAGAATGATTCATGGAAGGTTCTTCTGGCCTTAGGAAGCAAGAACAAAAATTATAAAATAAAAATAATTTATGTTTATGTAGTATCACTATGAATGTTATTCTTTATTCAAAATTAAAATTCTCTCATTTTTATTTATTCATTAATTTGTATCCTGCATTTATTTTTACAAATAAGGCGGCAAACCTATCCAACTGACACCCAGCTGACTTTCAAATAGGACTTGAAATCATGGTCTCCTGCTTTCTATCCTGGTAACTTAACCACTAGACCACACTGGCTCTATAGTATTATATTGGCCATGTCCCAATTTTAAATCATAATTTCTCAAATATTGAAACAATGCAATCCCCTAAAATGATAGATGAATTTCTGCTCAACTCACATGGATAAAATGTTGGATCTTTCTTTTGCCATGGTCCCAAGTGAATTTTGCCAGAAATTCACAAATCCCTTCATGTTTGTCATATGTGTGGCTTCTATACCTCTGCCTATAGGTGTAAGGAGTGACATCATACATGTATAGAATTAACATGTGAGTAATCTGTTACTTCTGTTGCAGGAAGACTACTTGTAAGTTCTCAAAGCCTTTCTTGTTAAACATTCTGGCCACCCTTTACTCTCAGGCCATTTACAAGACATGGTAAAATAGGTTTCTATGTATTCTTCCTCAGGTAACTTAGGGATTTTTATGTCTTTGGGACTATTTCCATTCTCTATATGTTCCAAAAATCTTTGAGGTGATTGTGCCCCTTGTGGTGACTGGACTTTTAAAAATAAGTTTATCAGCCCCCTAAGCTCTTTTTTTTCTTTCCTCTTTTACTCTTTTCCATTCTAGCCTATCTTTCCTGTCCTTCCAATGTCACTCTTCTTCCTCTTTTGTAATTAATCCCAGCTTTTCCTCTTGCTTTTGCTTTAACATTTCTGTGATAATATTGGCCCAAGTATCTGAGCCTAGCCTTCTGTCTTGGCTGACCTATCTTCATCTTTGGCTTAACTACAGGCATCGGGTGTCTTCGTCTCTAAGAGTCCGTCCCTTCTACATTTTCCATGTCTGTTTGCATGGTGTAGGTTCTGGTAAGAGGTCTGGTTTCTGCAGTCAGGATGTTGACTGTTTCCGGCAAAGTTTGAGGTCTGCCAGAGCATAGCTCTTTTCCTTTCGAAGCCAATTTTTGTTTTCTTTTTATGGAGTGTTTAATGAACTCCTTGAGTTTAAGCCACCTCCACTTGTGTGGTTGCCACCCTGTGTTTGATACCCCACTTTTTTTTTATGGATGTCCCATCATTCTGTCACAAGTTCTTTTAAATATACCCAATTCAGTAAGCAAAAACCACAAAAGAATCAACACAACACTGGTCCTTAGACAACACAGGTAACACACACACAAGCATTCACAAGCTATTACTGACTGCTCACCATTACTCCACTCTTTCCCACTATTAATACTCCCACTCCAACTACTACACCTCATGAGTACTGATAGAGAAAATTCTCTCTCCCAGCTTTAGGACATTTCAGGATGCTTTACTCTCACACACACCCACATCTTTTATAGCCAACATTGCCCTGCTGGCTGGAGAGAGGGCTTAAAGAGAGAGGACAAAAGCAGCACAGGTGCTAGATCTTTTTCTGGACATCCTGCTCTCTCACAGAGCAGCTTTTTATGCATAAGAAGCATCTTACATTTATGATCCCCATTATGTTCATTCCATGGAAAAATGCATGGGAAAATCCCATTCAGGGATGGAAATCTGCTTAGAGTTAGGCTTCCATGAAACTGGAGAGAAAATCAACATCACAGAGAGATTCAGAGAGTCTCTTTATGCACCGAGGGACTCTTATACATACTATCTTCATTCCATGGATAGATTAATGGGAATTCCAATTTCTAATATGCACTTAGGGTTAGACGTTCATGAAATTGGAGTAAGGACCAGCATCAAAGAGAGATTTGGAGAAAGTATTTATTGGTTCCTGTTAATTCTGGACATGGTAAAATAGGTTTCAGCTATTATGAAATAGACCACATAGGAAACACGGTCACTTTCAGCTTTATGAAATAGACCACATAGGAAACACAACCAAATGAGCACATTCTAGTTTATTGTAAAACTATATTAACAGAATCTTGCAGGTTTCAAACTACGACTCCCCCTCCCCGCCCTTTTCTTTTACAGCTTAAAACTAGCGAGGATCTTTTCAGCCTCTTTTCAGCCTCTTTCCTGTCCCACATTCCTGCTTCTGACTCAGCTGCCTTTTATCTGACCATTCCCTTGGCTGCATGTCATTACTCCCAAGGATATTTCCACATACCATTGCAGTCATATTCCCCCGAAGGAGCAGATCCATGCCTTGGGGGTGGTGGTGGTGGTGGTGGTGTTCCTCTTGACTTACAATTACTGCTTAAATAGCAACTGGAGGTTGTTGCCAGCAGGGAACTTTGCCTAGCTTTATCCGGTGTTCTGGTTTCGGTCTTAAGTGAAACAGAAAATACTGGTAATAGCTAGAAACTGTTTCTGATATAGAATGCAGTGGCTAGACTGCTGGCATGCAGGTCCTACCATTCCGGAGTAACACCTACTTTATAATTGCTGCTCTAATCACCAATAGGCTTGAACTATCAAAGTCCTGGACTTGCTGAATTACCTTTGGGACATCCTTATCTTTAATGATTCTGCTCGTTCTGTCAAGTCAACTCAAGATGCCTTCTTCGGTTCCCAACCCCTACATGTGATGAGAGAATGTCTTCTCAATAGCGGCCCTTACTCTGTAGAATATACTGACCTTGGAGTTGGTCCTTGCTCCCAGCCTTCAGAAAGCATTTTTAAAAATGTTGTGATAATTTGTAATGCCAGGGGAGGATAGATGTTGGCAATCTGATTTTATTCTGACTTATGTTCTTATTTACTCTTTGGATTTTTTGTGCTGGAAAATATTAGTTTGAGATTCCTCTGTTCACTCCTATCTTTGGGCAGTACTAAAAAGTTAATTAACAAGTAAATAAATGGGACAGCTGACTATGGACATTAATACTTGGACAGTAATTAAACCATCTCCTGTACGGTTTGGATAGTTAGAAATGGAATTGTAGTCCATGCAATTTTTCAGAACTGATCATTATTTGCATTTAGCCCCAGTTAGTAGTTAAGCTCTTACAGTATATTTTATACTACTTGGAAGAGTCCAAGTAAATTTCCAAGACAGCACAAATATAATCTGTCATAGTAAGCTAAGCAAGATGTTACTAGAGCATGGCTAATTGTAGTCATGTATTTAGCTATTGTCTGAATGTGTGCTATTTTACTGAATATATTCTGCATTTTTTAAAAGTCTGCATATATAACCATGCACCAAGACAGCAATTTATCTTAGATTTTGCTGTCAGATGTAGATACACTCTCTGGATCATAACATAAAAATTTGGTGCATATAATTAAAGAGAGCCAACAAAGTATTTTTTTCTATATGGCTTTTCCGTAGGGAGGCATTCTTTAATACTTTCTAAATTGTGGTTTCATGATAATAGTGGTAAAAACATTTTGTCTTTTTTTTTCTTGTATAGTTTGAGCTGTATCTCTCTACTTATTATATTGGTAGATGTATAGGACATTATTCTATATCAAAATTCCTTTCTGTTTTGAAAAGATATCCAGTAAAGATTTAAGAATACTGCTTAACCTCAATCAAGAAAATATTCATAGTGACTTTTGTCAATGGCTGTATAAGATGAGAGCAGCAAAAAAACATTTTCATATATCTATTTGTAATACATTTTTATAAATAAATATGAAAACGAACAAATCCAGGGTCATATGCAGACACAGCCAGGTTTTGTTACCTAATAGTCATTTTCAAAATGAGAGAAGCTAAATGTAAGTCCCACGATGGCCAACAACATCCCTTGGTCTGGAAAATATGTATGCACCTCAGTCACTAGAAGCTCATGGAGGGACAAGTGAAAAGGACTTGAATGCAGCAATAGTTAGAAATTAAGATTAGATTAGCACTGTGAATGAAAACCTCTCTTGAATTCATAAAGACCATAACAATAAATAATCAATTTTATTAACAGCTTTCCTCTATTTCTTGAGTTGCTGATGGGATGCTCAAGGTTGCCAGTATATCCTCCTTTGGCCCCATTAAGCTTCATGTGTTTAGGGGGACCCGTATATGGTTCTGGGATAACAATATATTGTTTATTTCCAGGAGTTTCTCTGAGCATCACATAAACACAGGAAACAACAGCAACAGGAGATTACAGTTCAGTTCTTTGGAAGTATGTCCATCTGTCCAGAGAGAAGATAGAGATACGCTATAATTGTAGAAGACCCCCTGGGAGGCTATGGAGGTTGTGGGACAGAGTCTCAGAATTTATCTTCTGGGTGCCATTTTATGACCTCATCCATCTGCAGATGTGCTCAGTTGTACAAGAGATTATTGCTGTAATACCAATATCCCAGTTATGCAGATTAACAAACTAAAATAACAAAATGCAAAATGAAAATATGGTTTTATGTTTACAATCCGCTCATCCACTAATTGTATTCAATTTAAACACAATACCAAGCATTTTAATTACAACTGAGATGTACTCCATGATAACATCTGGCACCCAGGGCTGGAGCATTTCCTTTAAGTCCGTGACTGCTGAATTAATTTCTGACATGATCGGGATACATTTTGGCTGGATTTTCTGCAACAAAATTATTTTGTTTCAAAATTATGGTAACTGACAGCCCTTAAAATAATGGCAATCAAGGGCTATAGGAAGCCCAGATGTGATGCATCTGTGATAGATCCTAGAAGACTCTGTCTCTGAATGAAATGAATGCTTTAAACTAGAACTTTATTCAACCCACTATGCCATTTTGTCTGATTGCAATGGTAGAACACCACAAGGGGAAAATGTGGGTGATGCTTGTTCTATATGCTTGCTCTATAGACTCTACTATTTCTGATGCTTGCTCTTTCCTGAAAATATGATTTATCTCTTCTCATATTTGTGGGGTCTGTCCTGCCAGATCCTTCTAAGTGAAGCTAGATCTGCTGAGTACATAAGCATTTTTTCTATATTTCCCTCTCTCTATCACATTCTGTATATATTTATCTCATCCATTGAAATTTTGAAATCAGAAATGAGCAATCTGCAGCTTACATATAGCCATTCAGCTTATTTATGTAAGTTTTGGAGCCTCTTGGGATCATGCTGCAAATCACAATGGTACCTCATCTCTGTAATTTTTAGCAGAAAATAGAAAAATTCACTAAGAAATGCACCAATAAAACATTTTTTTAAAAAAGAAAAAAGGGAAAACAGACCCCAATTCCTAGACAAATGTTTGTATTGTCAGGAAGCCATCACTATCATTATAATACCATTCTATACCATTCCAGTAGAGTTGTAAAAATTAATAATAATAATTTGAGAAGCACAGCCCTAGTAATAAAAACTTGCTCACACCTATCTAAACTATTCCCCCGTTTTGGATTTATTAAATCTGACTAATTAGTTTTCTTTGCACCAATTCTACCTACCCCTCAATAAATTCATAAGGGTTTGAGTTTAAGCATAATGTGAAACTGTGGTTGCTTCAACCATGGTTCACTAAATAAGCCACAATGTATGGCTTTATGAATAATGCTAAGGTGTATATTATGGTTTCTGGGTTCACCCAATCTAACAAATAAAAACTAATCACATAATGCTTTAGTGCAATATATGAAGCCAGCTACTATACGATTTATTGTACACTATGTATTGTGCATGAATCAGAACACAATGATTTGTTCAGTAAACCATGGTCCATAAAATGCCATGTGAACCTAGTTATAATCTTGACATTGCCACTTTCTAATCCCAGCCCCTTTTCCTTTTGAAAACACCAATAATACCACTTTATAAACATCCTTAATCCAAAGATCACTGTATAACTGAACCATCTACCAGTATTTAAATCCAACCCACTTTAAAATTACCAGACTGGAGACATCTAGCATAAAACATGATACGTCAACCATTTCCTGAAGTCAAATGAAAGTTGTATCAGCCCACTGTTGATTGCCTTCCAGCTTTGTGCTGTATGGACATGCAAAGCCTGGTCTGAGAGTTCCCAGATGCCTTTTTTAAACAGGAATGCAGCCCCTGAACATGGCGGGAGAGGCCCATCCTGGCTCCCAGGGGGATGGGGAGGGGACTTGTTACACAGATACTGAGGATGCTGTGTGACTTGTTCAGCAGATACTGATGATGTAGCAATATTGAAGCCATGCTTTCCTGAAGAGATAAAATATTAGAGTTTTGTCTGATGAGATACCAGCCAGAACATGATTCTCCCTTGATCTGAGCTTGTTAAAATGGCAAAATTTTGCTGACAGCCTTAAACTCCCTTGGGCCTTTGAATCGTTCTTTCGTATTTGTCCCCACAAAATCTTCCTTTGCATGCATTTATTTGGCAATTGGAGAAATAGTTTGGCCCATTTTTTTAAAAAATGAATTTGTATTCCACAGCCTTGTAAAACAGGGAGAGGCTTCTCCAGTCCTGGAATGTGGTTAATTTAGACCTTAAAACTAAACATACTATTATTAAAAGCCCCCAGAGATGATGAGTTTCGTGTTTCTGTTGTTAGAAAAGATGTGTAGAAAAGATATGTGCACATGAGTTGCTTCGATTCTTGCTTCCAACTTAAGTCCCTATGCAGCATCTGTAGATTTTACTAAGTAGTTGTGCCCAGCAGCATCTTGTGGTAATGAGTTCCACAATTCCAACGGGTGGTTCTTTGACTGAACAAAGATTTCTTTCACTGAATCTTGAATGTGTTTTCTGAATAGACAGATGGACCTGCCTGATTTTTAGAACATGTGAGCACCACAACGCTATGGCCTGCATATTTTGTTGGGGAGATCTTAACATTGTGTTTTTCTATGAATTCCAATGTAAATATGCCCTCACTGCAAAAAAGATGTAATCCAGTTTCTTTCCACTTGAGAAGGTGGTAATGAAACAGAAAGAGATTCTTATCTTTGGTTTATGGACGTTTTCTACTTTGATGCCATTTTCATTTCAGTCTATGTTTGTGCCCAATATTGTGAGTCTGTAGAATGGGTGGGAGTTAGATTTGGGGTCTGTTCATGACCATATTGAAGAGGTGTAGGTGCCCTTCCTCCACTGTTATACTTCAAATACTCTATTAACAACTGGAGACTTCAAATCATGTGAGCAGGAAATCCCAGGGAAATCACCCTGCCAGATTTAGAATCAGAAGATTAGAAAGAATTTGGAGCTTACTTAATTATCCCTCTGTTTAATTTTGTTCAATGAAATAATGATCCAAATAAAGACCACATTACAAAATGAATAAACCAAACAGTTACTTGTAATTAACTTTATAAAAACAACCTCTGTAGAAGATTAAAATTCAAAAGGGGCTTGTGTGAGAATTGACATCATCTGCAAAACAATTCAGCAAATCTGACCAGATTGTTCCTCTGCTGAAGGAACATTAATACAAAGATCAAGAAATATCATATATCACTAATGTTGCAAATCAGGTATACTTTCATTCCAACATTCATAGTTCTTTAGTGAACTCTCATGCATGAAGCAACCCTCATTTCTGATGTCTTGATAATTCCAAATGCTGAGAATATAGAAACATAAGTGTCTAATACGGAGTGATCACTCTAAAATCAGGTTAACAGTTCACTGAATTTCGGACCAATGTAGTAAAAAGATCCTGAATTTCAGGAATTAATATTGTAATTCCTAAAATGCATCTCAAACAGCAACATGAAGTGTCCAATGTGTATGGCACTATAGCATACAAATGGCTATTTAGTCTTTATTCCAATGAAATGATGGGCTCATCATGTCTTGAGGCCATCTTTATCTTCTGCAACTATTTTCTCCTACCTCCAACAGTAGCAATCTCTAATTTGGAAACTTGCAGATCATATGAGTTCAGACAGTCGTGCATGACCAATATAACATGGGAAAATGTTATGTTGGAATATTAGTCACATACTGCCTACTTTTATTATAATGCTTTTTGTCTTGTGCCTAATATCACTTAACTAAACAGAAAAAAGCAACTTCAGAGATGCTGGTTAGTTTTTCTATAAGTAGCATTCACTGGATCCACTCACTGATTAAACCATAATATAATTGCTTCAGAGTGCACTTCAGGGTGTTGGTAATCACTTTAAAGACTCTCATGGGTTGGGTCCAGGCTACTTGAGGGAGTGTCTCATCCCACTGGGATTGGTCCGACCCACTCATGCCAGCAGAGGAGGCATGTTACTGGGCCTATTGGCCTGATTATTCCAACTAGCAGGGTCCAGGAGAAGGGCCTTCTCTGCCTTTGCACTTGCCCTCTGGACCATCTTGCCCTCTCCCTGATGTGAGGTTAGCCCCAACCCTTATGACCTTTCATAAGAATATAATGCAAAAAGGAAATACAATCTTATGGCATCAGGACCATGAGCTGTCATTATTTCTCTCAATTCTGTGTTGATCAGACCACTCCTAAAATATTGCATATACTTCTGGCCACTGCATTTCAGAAAAGATATGGGCAAACTGTGAATAAATGCAGAGGAGAGTCACCAAGATGGCAAGGCATCTGGAAGAAAAACCTACGAGGCGTTCAACACATTTAACATGGGGAAGAGGAGATTCCTGGAAGTATTGATAACAGCCATCAAATAACTATAGGGCTGAGTTGTTCAGAGTTGTTTCAGAAGTTTCAGAAGATAGGTCAAGAAATAATGAGTTTACATTATGAGGAAGTATATTTCATTCAGACTTCAGAAGAAAAAATCCCATCAGTCAGATGGGACAGTGTTCCTTGGGAGATGGGGGCTCTCCTTTACTGGAGGCTGGGGAACAATGTGCAAGGGATGCTGTAGCAGTGGATTTTTGCTAGGATCTCCCAGCTTCCTTTCAAAACTTAGATTCCATGATTTTATGAAATCCGTTCATTTAATAAATTTCTGCCTTCCTTTTTTTGAAACCTCAATTATCTTTCTTTCTTTCTTTCTTTCTTTCTTTCTTTCTTTCTTTCTTTCTTTCTTTCTTTCTTCCTCTTCCTCTTTCTTTCTATTTCTTCTAAAACTTTCTTTCTATTTCTTCTAAAACTAACCTACATAAGGAAGAACTGCCTCAAAATAACACAATGAATATCCATGCCTCAGAGTGGATTTAAATCAAATTACTATAGTTCCAGTTGAACATCTTAATTATCACATTGGATCTTTAATATCCTTCAAAATAATGCCTTATATCAAAGCAAAGTAATCCAGATAATCGCCTTTTTCACAGGGTTTTATTCCAAACTTTATGATACTTGCAGCCACATAATAAATCAAATTTCTAACTCATTACTAATTTGATGTCTGAAGTTATTGCTTGGACTGTTCACAGGAGCTCCATTTTAAACTCAGTGCAATCTTTTTTCCTAGCCCCAATCCCTGGAATAAAATGGATGGTATCAAATTGGGCCTCCTGGTGGCTGGATATCGTCAGGACCTTTGGCTGCTAATGACAAAAGATGTTCATTCCCATTTTGGGTCCTCCTTAGGCATCTGGCTGTTAGGCACAGAGTCTCCCAGTATGACATTTCAGCTGACAAAAATGAAGATTTTTTTGAGTGGTATTATTTATTTCTTGACACTGATGATTTTACAAATGCTGTCAATTTATGGTGAGTTTTTTGCACTGACATCAAGAATTCATGAAAGGATAATACAAAGTAGAAGTACATTGGTCTTACTTCACTGAACTGACTAGAGCGACGAAGGTAACAGTGATCTTAGCTTTGAATTCTCCAAGGAGAGTTAATTAGGGGAATTGTTTTTGATGAGGAAACCATAGCAATGCAGAAGATTGCCTTAACCTTATTGCAAGCTATCTGTCCCTGGATCTACTAAGGGTGTGGGAGAATCAGAGTTAATTCAGAGGCAGCCTGTAGAAAATAGATGGATTTGTACATTGTTCTAATGCATAATGTGCTTTGTAATTTAGCATGTTGCTAAAAGCCAGCCAATTGATTCTTATTCAATAAAATATTGTTATCGAAACCATTATAATAACATGTGGGGTATGTAAGCATGTGAACAGCATGCACTATTTCTAAAGAAAAGTCTCATAGTATATAAAGGTACACATCTGGCAAAGCACAATTTCTTATTGCTTTTATTTGATATGCATAATTTAATATTATGATTCAGTGAAACACTGAAGTCCCACACTATGGCCAATGAAGATATTCATTCAATTTTCTGACTTCTCAGTCCAACCAAGTTATGCCCACATACTTTCTTATCGATCCTACAGCCATTATAGACCAGAAATATTTTAAAGCTGTTTTTTTTTCATTAGCATTACAACTGGCTAACCACGTCTTTGTTTGGTGAACTGCTGCAAAGGTCAGAATGTACAGTAATGCTGAATTAATCATGGAGGTAATGGTTAGCGGTGAAACTCTCTTCTGGAATGTCTGTGTGGAACATCTGGAATGTTTCTGAATGAGAAGTCAATTGGAACGTTTAGAAGAATATATTACAGTGAAAGGGTGGGGCTATAGGGCTGCAGTAGAACAAAATTATTGGTAATTTGAAATAGATAAAGACTGCTCAAACTGCCCGTGGAATTGTTTGCCCAATATTGTACCAGTACTTCAGAATACTATTAGATTATTTACCATTTGGATGGCTTAACTTTTACAAAGACATTATGAGTTGCCTATCTGTATTTTACCTTTTATACCAAATAATGTTAAGACTTATTAGAAATCCATTCCACTATTCTGTGATGTCTAAGAGAAGAGAAACATGCTTGGATTGCTTTGACTGTCTTTTAACTCTTATTTGCATATATTTTCCAACATTGAGACATAGCAGTGAAAATTATTTCCAATTAAGGCCTATCAAGTTCTGTCATACACAAACCTTGGATATTAACCAATATCAACTGCAAACCTCTCTTCATTCACTTTAACCAACTTAGTGGCACTTATTTAGAAGTGAATGCATTATACAGACAACCCACACAGGCCCATGTAGCTCTCCCAGGATAGCCCCATGTTTTGGCCCCTGGAGGCTCTTAAAATTGGACCACTTAAATACGGCAACAAGTTCCTAATTTGAGGAAAGTTTTAAGCTTATCAGCTTTGATTTCCACTTCATTTGAGGATTAGAATGTTTCTTTTTAGAATATCAGAACAGCAGTCGTCCATCTCTTGCCATAGAAACCCTCCTGCCTTCATTTTCAATCTCTCCCACACATATGTGGGATGGCATTCTGGTCCATTTCTGCAATGTCAGCAAAGACATAAAACTGAAGAAGCTGCCATTGTTCAATCAAGATAATTCAGCTACTTCAAAAGTATCAACTGGATAAACTCTTAAATGCCCTAAGAACCCACACCTCCAAACTAGGTCAAGTAATACTCTGAACAGAGAGGGAAATATGCGCTGGGCCATGCTGGTGGCAGAAGAATTGCAGCAGCTGTGTTCTGTCTTTATATATGGTTGTGTCTATAATATATAGATCAATGCATATGTATAGTCTTTTACAGCTGTCAGGCCTTCTGCTCATTAAAGCCAACTGTTTGGGAGCCAGAGGAAACAGCACAGATGAACACAGACAAGTTTGTTGGCATACGCAGAGACAAACGTGCCAGTAACAACTGCAGTCTCTGCCCCTCCTTCTACCCACAGCAGCTGTGGGGCTGTTGATTGCTTTTCATTCAGCCCCCTTTGACTGCCTCTAAGCCATTCCCATCAGATGACTTCAAAGTCATCACTGAACTCATCATTTCTGCATGTACCCCAGATATATCTGTGTTGGGAAACAACTTTTTTTTTTAGAGTTGTATTGATAAAAAGGGGAACCCCTTTTAACCTCAACCTTGTAATTCCTAAAATTCCATTGAGGAAGTCAGTCTTATTTCTGTATTATTTATGTCAAGGTTATCTCAATCATGATGTATTTGATTTTGCTCTCAAAATAGCTATTTCTATAATGTTACTATGTTTTGAGATAACATAATTTTGCATTATCTTCTGGGAGAATCATTAACAGCACAATCATTGGGGACTTTTTTGAATGCCTCACTTTTGCATTCAACTATGAATGCCCCTAATAGAGAAAGCCACACTAGTATCTTTGTATTTTTAAACTGGGTCTTAATTGGAAGATGTGTAGTCTAACATGCAAAATCTCTGACCAAAAACAGGCAAAGGATCCAACCTGAGTTGGTCACGGGGAGCAGAAGTTTAATCTTCTGAGCTTTCAGACTTATGCCAGAGTCCATCCTCAGGGAACTTTTCTCTAGCAGAGCGTGTGCTTAAACAGGCAGATTTCAATTATTTGGAATGAAGGCATTTCTCCTTTGTCATTGATTTAGTATTGATGTATTATTGCACTTGCAAATCAAATGGGACTCTTCTGCCAACGAATAGCAACTGATTACTTTTTTCACATTAAGTTCTCACCTTACACAAAAGGAATACATTTAAACGTTTGCTGAGAAGCACTGGATCTAAAGATGTTAGAAATAAACAGTCTTTTTAAAATTTTAGCCTCGTGCCATTGTTGTACAGCAGAACTGGACCTTGAAGGTTTAAATGTATCACAGTCATAATACTATTTTTCCTCCCTATCATTTTCTATTGAATTCTCTTCCAGAAATTTGACAATGGATACTCTCTAGGAACTCTCTGTATGTGCAACAACCATCTTGTGAGATAAGTTGGACTAAGAGAGAGAATAACTGCCAAAAGTTATCCAATCACCTTTAGAATAAGAATAAGAATAAGAATAAGAATAAGAATAGAGTAGAGTAGAGTAGAGTAGAGTAGAGTAGAGTAGAGTAGAGTAGAGTAAAAGAATAGAATAGAATAGAATAGAATAGAATAGAATAGAATAGAATAGAATAGAATAGAATAGAATAGAATAGAATAGAATTCTTTATTGGCCAAGTGTGATTGGACACACAAGGAATTTCTCTTGGTGCATACGCTCTTAGTGTACATAAAAGAAAAGATACATTCATCAGGAATCATAAGGTACAACACTTATTAATAGTTATAGGGAACAAATAAGCAATAAATCATATTAGGAAACAGTCAATATAGATCGTAAGGATACCAGCAACAAGGTTACAATCATACAGTCATAAGTGGGAGGAGATGGGTGATAGGAACGATGACAAGATTAATAGTAGTGCAGACTTAGTAAATAGTTTGACAGTGTTGAGGGAATTATTTGTTTAGAAGAGAGATGGCGTTCGGGAAAAAAACAGTTCGTGTGTCTAGTTGTTCTGGTGTGGTGTTGTATAGTGTTGTTTCATGTCTAATGTACAACCAAGTATACATAAGGTATACTAATTTAAGAGAAATTTAGGCAACCAAATCCAAGGAATGGAACCTTCAATATTCCCAAATAGCCAGGGGCTCTTCCCATGACAAGGATATTTTAACTTTTATTCAGATTAAGGGCAATTTTGGGCCTTTATATAGCATTAAATGTGATTTATGTAATTTAAATGAAATATGGTGATTATGATTTTCAATTCATACATTTATTATTATTTTTATTGCAGAGTTTTTTGTAATATTTTACATTTTATAATATTTGTAATAATTTGTAATAATATTGCAAATACAATAATTCATTGGCACTTGCAAACTCATGGATTTCATGGTCTGATAACCTTGATAACTCAAGTTGTTCAGTGCCAATCAAGAAATCCACTGAAGTCCCCCCACTGCATTAAAACAAGCATTTACTAATTTAGGTATATAAAAGTTGTTCTTTTCTATATTCTTTTTTAATTGAAAAAAAGAGTGCAAAACTCCATTTTATATTGCATAAAGTATTTTCTCCTTGCTAGTTCACTTTTAATATAAGAGCACGGAAATATGACTTAAAGCTATGATGAGATAAGATAGAAATGGGATTGTTTTTGTTCTCTGCTTTCATAGTTTTTCTACTATACCAACAATAATTAAATTGGTCGCGTTGGTGGATGATCTCTGGAGGGCCCGGGGTAGGGGGTACTCCTCTATCCTGGTGCTGTTAGACCTCTCAGCGGCTTTTGATACCATCGACCATGGAATCATGTTGCGCCGGTTGGAGGGACTGGGGGTGGGGGGCACCGTTCTGCGGTGGTTCTCCTCCTACCTCTCCGACCGGTCGCAATCCGTGTTGACAGGGGGGCAGCGGTCGACCCCGAGGCGCCTGATATGTGGGGTGCCACAAGGGTCGGTCCTCTCGCCCCTCCTGTTCAACATTTATGTAAAGCCGCTGGGTGAGATCATCCGTGGTTTTGGGGTGGAGTTCCATCAGTACGCTGATGATACTCAGCTGTACATTTCCACCCCAGACCACCCCAACGATGCCGTGGAAGTGATGTCCCAGTGCCTTGAAGCCGTGCGGGTCTGGATGGGGAAAAAACGGGCTTCGACTCAACCCCTCCAAGACCGAGTGGCTGTGGCTGCCGGCGTCTCGATATAGCCAGCTGACTCCATCGCTGGTTATTGGGGGCGAATCATTGGCCCCCACGGAAAGGGTTCGCAACTTGGGCGTCCTCCTGGATTCACGGCTGTCTTTAGAGGATCACACGACAGCCGTGGCCAGGGGGGCTTTCTATCAGGTTTGCCTGATACGCCAGCTGCGGCCCTTTCTAGATCGGGACTCCCTACGCACAGTCACTCAGGCTCTTGTCACTTCCCGCCTGGACTACTGCAATGCTCTCTACATGGGGCTCCCCTTGGGGTGCACCCGGAGGCTCCAACTGGTGCAGAATGCGGCCGCGCGGGGGATTATGGGAGCGACGGGGCGCTCCCGCGTGACACCTCTCCTGCGCAAGCTGCATTGGTTGCCGGTGGACTTCCGGGTGCGTTTCAAGGTGTTGGTTATCACCTTTAAAGCGCTCCATGGCTTAGGGCCAGGGTGCTTACGGGACCTCCTTCTGCCACCAATTGCCTCCCACAGGCCGGTTCGCTCCCACAGAGAGGGCCTCCTCAGGGTGCCGTCAGCCAGGCAATGCTGGCTGGCGACCCCCAGGGGGAGAGCCTTCTCTGTGGCAGCACCTACCCTCTGGAATGATCTGCCTCCAGAGTTAAGAACAATTTCTGACCTCCTGACTTTCCGGCGGGCTTTAAAAACTCATCTCTTTCAGCTTGCCGGCTTAGCCTGATTCCTGTAAATATTTTATCACTTTTAGAGTTTTATTATCTTTTAATTGAACTAGTTTTAATTTACGGCTATTTATATTTGTTCTTTTATGGAATTTTTTAACTTTTGTGTATTGTTTTTTTAAATTGGCTGTGCACCGCCCTGAGTCCGTAAGGAGAAGGGCGGTATATAAATCTAATAAATACTAAATACTAAATGGGCACATTTCTGGTGTGATCCTAATCTTGAACTTTTTGACTTTCATCCACTTATTGAAGTTCTGCATTTGACTAAGATGTAATTTTTTTAAAAAAAGAGTTGATATGTTATTAGCAGTTTCATGAACATATTGAACATTTTTTATTTATATAAATGTTTTAAATAAAGAAGGAAAAGACAGATCCATGGGTCATTTAGATTGTTCTGTTAGCAGGATATGAGGTTTTATCTCATATTCCTAAAAAAAATCAGAATTAACAGAACTGCATTTTCCTGCCCTTTTCCCAGTACCTACTTGCTGCCAGTCTCTCCAAGGTTTCAAATCCTGTAAAACCAGGATTTGAAACCATATTAAAATAAATTCCATCCAAGAGATTCTGAAATTGCTTGCAGTCATCCACTCAGTCACTCAAGGGATAAGAGTCCACGGAGAGAAGGAAGAGAGAAGGGAAGTAGAAGCACAAGTATTTCTGACAGCAATATTTAATTCTTAATTAAATATATATGTATCACTCCTTGGAACCGAACCATTAATGCCTTCTGTTTGGTATAAGAGAATCAAAGTTGAAGAGGCAAGTGTTTAGTCAGTTCCCATATGCATCTTACAGTCACGTAGGCCTTTAGGGCTACCACATCTGGACTGCAGAGCAGTATATATTTATAAATAACTTGGGGTGCATTTCTAGATTTCTTTATCTTGGAGCATACATTTATCATGCAATGTGGCCCAATGGAATTCCATGGCCATCTCTCAGCTTCTTTATGATGTTCCAGTTTGCATTTTTTTAAAAATGTAATATTTTGGAAGCCATCCAATCCAACTTATAAGTTATACCTGTGGTTCCAAGATACATCAAGAAGGTTGTTTCATGGTTAGAGACAGATAACATTTCTGTGGGTGCCAGAAACTGGTCCTATCTCCTTAATTTCTAGTTGATTCTTTTTCCTCCTGTGGTCTGGCTCCACTAGTCCTCCAAAACCGTATTCATCAACTTGGCTAACAAAAGCTAATGGCTAACTCCAATCCTTAGAACTCTGCTTGAAAAGCCTCTGTCCATTAGGGTTTAAAAATGCCAGGAATCATTTTAAAAAATGTATCTGGGATATTGATTTTCAAACTAGTTTTAGCCTAGTATCCAAACCCCAATTTATTATCTTTCTCAAATGGGCAAGTGCCATCATTTGACTCAGTGTTTCTCAGCCTTGGCAAGTAAGATGGGTGGACTTCAATTTCCAGAATTCTCCAGCTAGCATGGAAGTTAAAGTCTATCCAATCTTAAATTTGCCAAGATTGAGAAAAACTGATCTTATCTATGTCATTTCTAAGTTTAGCACAATTTATCATGATTACCAGTTATTTGTATCACAGAATTCTAATAATTGTATTTTATGTAATTTTATAGCATTTTATGTCTTTTCAAAATTTTACTACTAATACCGTATTTTTCAGACTATAAGACGCACCTTAATTTTTGGGGAGGAAAACAAGAAAAAAAATTCTGCCTCTGTCTACCAGCATCAGAATCAGCAGTGTCCTCACTACCACTTGGATTTTGATAACAAGCAGCACAGATCTTTTTATCTTTTATTTTTAAGAAGACAGGGGCGTCTCGGGAGTGGAGCCTTTGATGCCAAGTCCCTCTTCTGCCCCCATGAATATCATCCCTCACCCCACCCACTCCAATTAAATGCACGTAAGATGATAGGGTTTGTTTTAAACAGATAAAAAGATCTGTGCTGCTCGTTATCAAAATCCGAGTGGAAGTGAGGATCCCTACCGCCTGGATCCACTGGAAAATATAATGCACCGAGGCTGACAACCTCTGAAGGGTGGGGGCCAGCAGTTGGGTGGGGCTACATTCGGTGTATAAGACATACCCAAATTTTCACCCTCTTTTGGGGGGGGGGTGCATCTTATACTCCAAAAAAATACGGTAATTAGATTTCTTATTTTATTGTTGTGCCAAGGTCATAATAAAAGTTTAAGTGATTGAGTGATCACAGAAAATCAGGCAACCACTAAATGGAAGCAAAGAAATACCAAACTGTCTAGGTATTTGCAATCTCCTAGTGCTCATCCAGATATCTGGAGCCTAGATTTGACAGCCTTAACCATGTCCCAGAACACCTGGTAAAGCTCAGGTTGCTATTCTAAGAGTGCAGTGGTAGAAGTGATGTGACATATTAGAAAGAAAGGTTATTTTGAATTTAAAATGACATTGCAAGGTTAGTTAGCATATGAATAACATGCATATTCTAAATACCTATTGTCCAGTTTTTAAATAATAATTATAAAAAGCTAAAATGCTCTGCAATTTTAGAATTCAAACAAACACCTGCCATATAACATTCCAGACTTAACAATTATTGATAAGAAGACAAAAGTCTGGATAGTGGGCATTGCAATATCTGGAGAAAGTAAAAGACAACTGGAGAAAATCACAAAATACAAAACCTGCAAATAGGAGAAAATTGTGGCAAAAGAAAGCAAAGATAGAAGAGTACCACTTAAATATTTGAATTGACACTGACCAAATCTCTACCCATCAATTGCAAAAAGCAGACTTACTTGGAATGGCTGCAACAATATCTTTAATATTATCAAACAACACCTGCTTATTCCAGGTCCTTCGGAAGGATAGGTGGATAAAAATGCCGATCTAAACACCTGCACTCAACAATAATACATTTGCTTCTTGTCCTACCTTCAGCACCTGAGGGTAGGACAAGAAGCAATGGGTGGAAACTAATCAAGGAGAGAAGCAATTTAGAACTAAGGAGAAATTTTCTGACAGTTAGAAAATTAATCAGTGGAACAACTTGCCTCCAGAAGTTGTGAATGCTCCGACACTGGAAGTTTTTAAGAAGATTTTGGATAACCATTTGTCTGAAGTGGTGTAGGGTTTCCTGCCTAGGTAGTGGGTTGGACTAGAAGACCTCCAAAGTCCCTTCCAACTATGTTATTCTATTCTATTTTCCTGCTAAAATCATGGAAAATTAGTGCTTAGGGCTACAATATTTAGGCTGCAAAAATCGATGTTTAGGCAACTATTAGATGAAAGCAAAAATGGCTATCTATATCTCTTTAGTGCCATCTGGTAAGCAAACAGATTTATGCAACCCAGATATGGTAGTCCTACCACAACCAGAATAGTTAATGCAGTTGATAATGTATTAATTATTTATTTAATAGAAGCTTCTTATATTCTTATGTTCTCAAAAACAATTCTATAGATTGGCCTGTAGTTTAGCATCAAGAAGGCAAAGACAGGAACAGGAACAGGAATTTTTTTAAAACCCAAGAATAGATGTAGAAATAACTTTTGAGAGAAAGGGACATGTTTTTGAAGTGAACCAGACACATTTTGATTATTAATTTGATGCCTATCTAATGTGTATTTAAATCCGGAATTTGAGCTGGGGTATTGGGTGAGGTGATTATACAAACAATTGAATGTTGATAGACACTCAGACAAGAGGCTTTGTTTTATGCTAAGATAATTGTCACTGTAGCGGAATGAATTTGTCTCGGATAAAATTGGCTGGGACTCTGTCCTTCTCCAAATGCATTTGTGGCAGCTCTTCGCTTGAAACACCTTGATTTGTTTTATTAAACTTGTTTTACAAGTATTTTTAGCACCTTGCTTGAGTTTGTTCTCTGCTTCATATGACATGAACTAATTTATTCACAATGCTGGATATGGACAATTGGATCACACTGGAGACAGACAAGTAGCGCAAGACAGAATTTCTTCACGAGTCTCCCAGTCATGGAGTGATGGCTGTGAATTAAGAATATAAACCATTTTTGCTTTCTTTATAGTTTAAACATGAGTAAAAGAAAATGAAGACATAAATAACACACTATACTCTGTTGTCACTTGACAATGGGGAAAAAAGTGCAGATACTTGAATTGCCATATGTTGGTTGGAGATTAATCCCATCTCATTAAAAAAAGGAGAAGGAGGGAATCTTCTATCCTTTTTTCTTAGAGGTCCTTTTGCCCAAGTCTCCCTGCCTCTTCCCGGTCTTAGTTATGCTGATGAACAAAATTGAAGCATTGTGTTCTGCAGTAAGTTAGACAGCAGTATAATGATATAGTAGGTATATCAGCAGCTTTCCTTTTTAAATAATTACAGCATTGATCAATAGCTAGCAAGTTTATTTCGTATTTTGACTTGTACAATTTGATTTCAAAACAGACTAAAGCAACACTCTTTTCCACTCTCCCTTATGAAAATTTCCAGCATCTTGCAGCACTAAACTATCATTCAGCTGTTTTTTGCTTCACAAATAGTGGGTGTGACTGTTGAAAATTTACAGGGGGGAGTAAAAATAAAACTCCTGTTTTGGTGCCAAACAGCTCAGGCCATGTTTGCCCAGCTGTAGAGATGCTCACTCTGCTGGACATAACTTAAATTCTCCCCATGGCCTGCACCTGTCTGAAGACAGCAGTGTCAGAGTGCAAGATGTGGGAGAACATATACAAGTTGCTCAGTTCTTTTTCTAGCTTTATATTTTTGCTGTTCAGTGTTCAAACACAGAGGAGTAAAGGAAGACAAAGGAGACCCGTAATTGTTGCTGTATTAACTTCCAGCTTTTGTGGAGGTTTGAATTTGCTCCTTCCAGGTGTTGCGTCCCCTCTTTGATTATGGCTCTGTTTGTCCCCATAAATTAAACAGCTCATCCTCAGAGATACATTCAACACCTGCATTTTTAAGCTAAGGATAAATATATTTGGACAGTAATATATCATGGTACCATGAGCAGGTCCTTCCTTCCTTTCTCTTTCTTTCTCTCTCCCTCTCTCTCTCTCTCTCTCTTTCTCTCTCTCTCTCTCTCTCACACACACACACTCTCACACATAAATGCCTATGTGTGTATATCACATAAACACAATCCTATATCTAAAATTCTAACTCAGGATTCTAAGTTATGTTACTCAATTAGCCCAATCAACAGCCTTAAATACAAACCTGAGTCCCACTTTTGAAGGACAATTAAAAGAAAATAATCTCATCCAATACCATTTAGTCAGCTGGCAAAGGTGCTCGCTGAAAGATGGCTGGGATTGTATGAGCTGAAATGTTTTTGCCTGTGTAGTAGCTAGCAGAGTAGGAAGGAGGTAATAGGAATAATTGCCTGGCAACTTGCAGGAAGGTTTGTTGGGGTCAAAACTGACAATAATGCAGTCTATAGCACGCTGAAGGGCTTAGTCAAGGCTATAGGTGGGATTTTTTTTTTAGTCCAAACAATAGAGATGCATCAAAATCCACAGTAATAAAACATGCCTGTGGTTCTTCCTCAGTTCAGAGGTAAAACATACAGGGCCAAACCAAATCCTTGTCATTTTAACGGTACCCAATCTATCATGTAAATATAAAAGCTTTGGGATATAATTCTCCCTGCCTGCCACACAAACAAGGTCACAGAACAAACTTGTCATAAATTATATGGCATTCTAGGGCAAAAAGCAACAGGAGAAAGAAATGCAGAAACCTGGAAGCAAACAATAAATAATACTGTGACAAGTTCAACTACTCCCAGGGTATGTGTGTGCCAATGAAACCTTCTCCATATCCAAACCATCAGGAAAACTGGAAGTGGCTTAAAAACTCTAGGATGAGAAAAAACCCTTCCTTCCCCCAAATTAAATCAGACTATTTCTTATAGAGATTTGACATCATGCCTTGCAAAATAATGCAAAATTCTCAACTTAATTTTAAAGCAAGGTGTCCTCTCTACCTTTCATAAACTTTTAAAACAAGTACAAAGAGCATCAGACCAAATAATAGCTAACATTTATATGGTGTTTTACTGCTTAAGGATCTTCACACAAGTTTTATCTCGGGTAGTGAATGGGCTTACAATTTGCACTAAATTATAATGTGGTTGAATTTTCAGCTGTGGTACATGGAATTAAATCAGCATATGTTATCACTCAGATTGTGAAAGTGTAGCTGATGTTAGTCATATCTTGGTGAACACAATTCAACAAATGTGAAGTTAAGCCAGGATAGGATGGCAGCATCCTAAACTCATACCTCATGTCCCTATATCATTACCCCATGCATTATAAAATTAGAATGCTCACCAGGGGAGCTGTCTGTTTAAGTTCTGCTCCATCATTATTCAATGGCAGAATTATTTCTTCTGCATGTGCAGATTCAGTTGCAATTGTCTACAAATGAAGATACTTTTTGCATAGAAGTGTACTTGTGTAAGATTTCACATGTCAAAATCTAATAAATTGGTAAATGACAGGATGCTATTATTACATAAGTGCCATTTGTGGGAGGTTGCACTTATGCAGGGTACTCATGCTTCGAGTGCCACAGATATTTTAACATAAATAAATTTATATTCCAATCTCGCTAAAAAAAAATAATCGTGCACATAGCAGAAACTCTCGTGCACATATCATTCATCAGCTGAAGTGTGCACATCAGATGCATCTTTATTTATTCAATTTCTAATCTTCAAATATGCATTTGTCTTCTATCCACACTGCATTGCTTTCAAAGAAATGCACACTGACTGCTAACATCGCATTTTCTTTTTTCTTTTTCCAAGCCCAGGAAAAAAGTTATAAACAAAAGAAATTGGAGGAGGTGGCAAAGGAAAGATAACTAAATCTGGTTGCACCATGACTCTTTACATGCATACTTTTCTATCCATGTACAAAAGCCATTAAGTTCATATATTGTTTCATACGTTGCCCTTTGTTTTTTAAACTTCACACATTCCACTTTCCTTTTTCAGGAGCTCATGAACTTCATTCAAGCACGACTATTCTCTTTTTTCTCAACCTATTTATTATTCCTTCATATATTTATATGCTTATTTATTCTCTCTGTATGAGCAAACCTCTCAATGTGCTTCTTTCATATTGTTCAATTCATATGTATTCATCACATTCATCCTTGAACCTATCTATTCTCATTTTACCATACACATTTCTTAAGTAACAGATTCCCACTGCATTTCCTTATCTTTGTTTTCCTGTGATATAGTTAAACAGCTCTTACTTCCATTTTACAAAATGAGCTGAAGGCTGGTTTTATATTTTTGCTTCTTTCTTCATTCATTGCAACAAACCAAATATTACTTATTATCCTTCTGCCAGCATTTGCATGTTTTAGGGTTTTTCCATCAATTTTCCCATCTTTATTAAACATTCTACCAATATACACCACTTCATTTACTTGCTCTAATTTTTGCTATCCATGGATAGCTTGCAATTATTCAATCTAATCTGCCCCTGTCAAACACAACTTTCTTGGACTTCAGTTCATTAATTTTCATATCTTGTCATAATTGCATTATACAGTCTAACATTCACTGAAAATCATTCATGTTTGAAGCTCATAACATGGCATTATTTTGGATAGAAAAGTACACGTTTACTTACATCTTCAATTGACACAGAGCTAATGTCTATAGTAGCATTTTGTATATACTTATCCACAGATACATATGCAACTAAGGGGATGACGACACATCTCTTTGTGCTGAATGTTTCTCCATTCCTTACTAATCTTTTTAGTTATTCTCATGCCTGGTTTATTTAATTATCTATTTACTAATAGACAAGAATGTATATATCTCAGGGTTGACTTATGGAGTCTTTGATGCTCTCTGATCTTGGTTGTTTGCTTGTAAAGACTTCATTACCCGACTATGTAATATCTTTGGTGCTAGAAAAGAGTGGGATTTGCTGTCTGTTTGTGTACAGTAGCTCACCCTATCAGTATTTGTGGGCAATTGTTTTCTTTTTGGTAGTTTCTTGACTAGGCTATTGTTTATTAGTGTAAACAACAGCCTAACAATAAACAACAGCAGTAACAAAGAATCAAGCTCAGAGAGCATCAAGGACTTTGTTATTATTTATTTACATACATGAATTAGAGACAATGGAGTTTTTAAACATTTAAAGCAGGAGTCCCCAAACTTGGCAGCTTTAAAACTTGTGGACTTCAATTCCCAGAATTGAATTCTGGGAGCTGAAGTCCACAAGTCTTAAAACTGCCAAGTTTGAAGACCTCTGATTTAAAACAAGAAACAATTAAAGGAACAGATGATATGCCTTCAGAAGAAAAGCATACATAATAATAAGAAATCGTACAGGCATTCAGCAACCACTCTATCCTAGGATTTGTGAGGATAAAGTTAACTTTCAATGAGTTTCTGAACATCAAGGTGGAACCAATATGGATCTCCGGGTGATGCAGGCATTCCAACAGAGAGGATACAGTGTCCAGATACATATTGATTGAGGATGCCTGCGGTGCACCTGCTGCCAAATCTTACCAGATGGGTATAAACTATTGCGAATACTAAATAACCAGGCTTTATGCTAGTAAGTAACAGCAGGATGTGAAACAGAAAGCTAACTGGCAAGCTCACAGAGCAATGATGCCATATGGCATCTCTTGGTATGCCTATTGCCTATTCCATCACTATATTTTGTACCAGCTATAGCTTCTGTGTGGGCTTCAAGGAGATTCTCATGTAGACTCTCATGTAGAATGCAATACTACTTTAGTGAGGTGACTAATGAAGGGTTCCTGTTCCAGAAATAGTTGCAAGTGATACACTAGATGGAACTTGCAAATGTCCTACTAACTACAAACATCACCAAGACTCTCCAGATTGTATATACTCTTGAACAGGAAAGTACTACTCCAGGCAAAATTAAAAGTGGAACATCTTCAGGACCAGGGAGCCAAATATCCACAACCACTTGATTTTTTTCAGGATTGAGCCTTTGTCTATTTTTCTCCATTCAGTTCACATAGCCTGCAGAAATGGGGACAGTGTCATTTGGATGATACCTACAATTGGGTATCATCAATACATTTCTGTATATAAGTGAATTAGTATTGGCATCGGATGCTATTCAGCAAAGATATAAACTCCTGGAACCAGCCACAGGAATCAGGTTGGGAAATGTGACAGCCTCTCTGTTCCAACTATGTCAACATATTTCTCCAGTAACAGGAGGATTGAGCTGCAATGGGTAATGCGGATAAATTGGATAAATGAACAATGAATATGATAAATGAGTTTTACATCCTATAAATGATTTTGGAACCTATGGGATGTAAAAGACACAATTTCCTTATTTCACATATAAGTCAATAGCCTGTTAATTCCCAAGACAATGGGAACATTCAAATAAGAAGTTGCAAGGTTTCTAGAGGGTAATAATGGAATTAAATAACTTTTCCATTATGGGTTCCATATGCATTGCTGACTTAATTATCTGACAGGTTAAGACAGGGGTGTCAAACTCAAGGCCTGGGGGCCAGATCCGGCCCATGGGGTGTTTAGATCTGGCCCGTGGGGCCACCCTGGAAACAGCATAGGACCGGCCCGCGGTGCCTCTGCCAGTGAAAACAGAGCTCAGAAGGGCCGCATACGGCTCTCACAAGTTCTGCTTCTGCCGACAGAGGGTTGTAGGAGGCCATTGCAGCCAAAAACAGAGCTCGGGAGCCCATTTTCGCTGGCAGAATGCTTGGGCCACCACAACACGAGTGACATAGAGCTGGCCTTGCCCACCTGGGCCACACCCACCCCAGCCCCCCAAGGTCAAACACAATCCTGATGCGGCCCTCAATGAAATCAAGTTTGACACTCCTGGGTTAAGGCATGTTACTGTAGCATGCCTTAATCAGTGAAATTGGTCATTTCTTCCAAGTTCAATAATGCAGAAAAACATTATTTCAGAGCCAAGTTATGTCTGGAAAATTACAGGTTATATCTGGAAAATTACAAGAAGCAAGTTTCTTCTTGTTTTAGATGTTTGAGTATCATTTAGTTTATTATTTATATCTTGCTTTTGTTGTTTTTACAAATAAGCTGGTGATAATATCCAATATACCTTCCTCCTTCCATTTTACCCACAACAATCCTGTGAGATGGGTTGGGCTGAATGAAAGTGACTGGCCCAAAGTCACCCAACTGACTTTCATGACTAAGGTGGGACTTGAACTCAAGGTCTCTTGCTTATCCTGGTGCTTTAACCACTAGATCAAACTGGCTCCCCCCTCCCCCCAAGGTCTTCAAAGGAAGGGATTGAATTCTTAGATTTGAAACAATTGAGACACTTACTAGCAACTGGATCCTTGATCCTACAGGAAAACCACTTCAAATGTGATGGGGAGGTGGTGGTGGGGGGGGGGGAG
This sequence comes from Masticophis lateralis, assembly GCA_030761175.1. Classification (NCBI taxonomy): domain Eukaryota; kingdom Metazoa; phylum Chordata; class Lepidosauria; order Squamata; family Colubridae; genus Masticophis; species Masticophis lateralis. The sequence continues at coordinate 48,478,259 of JAUDYJ010000005.1, forward strand.
AAGGAAGTTTACACAGCAATAAAATGCAAAGTACAGTAAAATCCCACAATAAAGTTGTAATCTGTATTATATCTCCACTTCTGGCAAAGGAGATCGGTTAGCTCTGAGTTGCATTACTTCCATCCCAGAAGGATCCAAAGATATGAAGAGGGGGAGAGGAAATGGACATAAAAAGGGTGCAAATTGCAAAATATTTTCTTTTCTATTCTTTTTTTGCCTCAGCTCTTCTCATTTTTCATTTATCGTTGTACAATATTGAAAAAGCTCTTCTAAATTCTTCAGAGTGTTATGATGAACTAGCTCATCCTGCATTTCAATAGAAAGACTATCCTGAAACTAGAACTAATTCAACCCTGGCATAAGTTGAAGCTTTATTCATTTAGATGTATATGGCCACCCATCTCAAATACATGACTATTTTATTATTGTAGACAATAATAAAAAGTGATTTTAAAAAGTTATCCAAAACATATAATACTGTAACATGGAGAACACAGGAAAAATTATGAAAATATAGTCTCTTAACATAACAAACATTCACCATCACACACCCAGGGCTCCAGGCTTGAGCACATCTCCTGCTTCACTCTGTGCTTAGCTTGGTACAATCTATGAATTCACAATTAGCAGTAGCTAATTCTCAGCAGCTCCATTTCTCTGAATAGTTATCCATCACTGGGCTGCTGTTGACTGTTGTTGATAGGAACTACTCACTTGGCAACTCCATCTGTCAAGAGTCCAAGAATAAATGCTACTTGAGAGAGAGTTACTATTTAGTGTACTTACAATCCTGGCAAGCTCTTGGTTCTAATTACAGCAAGAGTTTGGTTACTTTTCCAACCCTGAAGGTAGTCAGATATATATGGGCTTTATTGGACAGAAATCTTCTCTCGGGAGAAGTTGGAGTAATTCATGTTTAGAAATGTAAGCAGCAGTGGCCCATCCATTAGCTATCCTTCCTTCTTTTTTCTTCTAAATAATGCAATCTAGGCTACGTCATACTCATAAAACTTATTTTCACTCTTTGGAATCCTTGGATCATTCATAGTAGATGTTAGTATAGACACACTGAGCTGCTCAGTTTAACTCTGCTTTGGGGGAGTTTTCCAATCATAAAACAAACAAACAAAACCTTTTCATTATTAAAACAATCTATAGAACAAATAATCTGATACCTAGGATAGACCATCCCATACTTTGTGAAATATTCAGTATGAATTAGGAGTCTGTTTTATTTTTAAAAAATATCAGCACGCTTACGATACCAGGCTCTATTGTAAACAGAGAATTTTTCTTTCTCAGGCCGAGAAACAAATCCATATTCAGATGAAAGAAGTCTAAAAGTAAACTAAGCACAGCTACAAGGTTCAAATTTGCACTTACAGTACAGTGATAGGAAAGCTTATTCTTTCTACTATATTGCCTTCATGGACTAAATCACTTTGTTTAGTTCATCAAATTCCCTTTTGGGAAAATAAATGGCAGCAGATTTCCTGCCTTACTTTCAACAACATTCACCATTCTTAATAATTTAATAAATAAGTGTATAAATAAAAATCTTGACTGTCCATGTTTATAATCCAAGGTGGCTGGGGCAATGTTGAGCCATATTAATCAGATTTCCTTTGGCCAGTGGATTCTAATTTAGTGGATAAGATACTCACAATTATGTTCCCTGCTACCTGTAGGCCAGATCATGCCTTTCCTGGCTTTTGCCTAGGACCAGAGATTGTATAGTTGGCTGGATCTGGAAGTTGTAATAGTAAGTTTAGAAAGGGAGTTTCTTTTAGCCTTGAAGGAGGTTGTGGTACATCCCAGGGGTGAGATCCAACAGTTTAACAACTGGTTCGCTAAGCACATGCTTTGCTTCGTGGCGTGCGCATGCGCGGTTTGGAGAAAACTCACCTTCCGCATTGCTGCTAGCAAGGAAAACAGCTGAGGCGCAGCAATCCACTCTGCCACACCTATCAGATGGGCTTCGGACATGGAAATATATGTAAGTATAACGCAGGGTGGGCGGGCAGGCCCATTTCAAAATCAGAGCGAACCAATTCGCTCATGGCTGATAGTCAGAGATAACGGTTCGTCCGATTATATTCAGACTGTTTGATTGAAATGCAATTTTTATATGTTATATAAATAAAATAAATAAAACATGGAAAAAAAAATTAACCCAGCTTCTGACATGGTGGGAACCGGTTCATTCTCCTCCAAGCTGACATCTAAAGAGGTATCTGAAGAATTATCCAGGGAGTCATCACATTCACAGAGATTCACCAATTCCTTACTGGGTGTCTCCAGTTAGTTGGGGGTGGGGGGAGGAGATAAAGATTGGTGTAGAAGAGTCCTACATGTGAAGTACCATAGTATTCATCTCCCCATTTTTTAAAAAACTACATAAATTCACTGGGGGAGGTCCATTTGTTGGACCTTCCCCAATGAATAACCAGGAGCTGATAACCAGGAGCTGATAACCAGGTCTATTATATCTGTCCTGCAAGCTCTGTGTTGGTTACCAACACACAGGTTTTTCAAATGAAAATGGAAATACTGGTTTTGGCATACAAAGCTTTTTATGGCTTGATTCTGAGTTACATCCATGATCACCTCCTAAAATTAATACATTTGATATAGGTAGATAAAGCTGCAGATACAGATACATACACACAGTGGAAAAAATTGCTTGCAACCCTTCATTTTCATTAAGCTGGAGCACAGCAAGGTAAGGGGAAGTAGGGCTAGAAAAGTTTTCTCCAACATGGCCCTTGTGTTGCTGAAAAGTCTTTCCCTGGGAGTATAATTCTAACTGATAGCCCTGAGGAAGCAAAGGAGACCAAGTTTTTATTATTGTTATTTTTTTCACTGTGTCACTTCATATTTAGATTGTTCATTAGTATTACTGATTTCGATGAAGAGGGGATTTTTTTTTACTATGGATGTTTTATGTTTTTGTATACCAGCAGAACTCTCCCAATTGCAGCAGTACGAGAATTGAATAAATAATAAAGATTCCCTGAATATAACATTAACTTGTGAAATCTGATTTTCATACATGCCACAATCTAGAGAATATCAGTATTGTCTGATCTACATCAGCATGTTTATTCTTACTTTCCTCAGCTTCTCTCACAACATGGTAGGACCTTCTTTTAGATCTATTTCATTCTTCCCCTTTCTCTTAATTTCACAACACAAAATCTATTTATTTCATGTACTAATTCATGTAATTTAACATTTACTCTCTTATATTCTAAGTTGCAATATTTCATATGCCATTACTGTCACCAGAAAGATCCATAGATATTCACCTTTATCATTCATTACAACTTTGGTCATTAATAGCTTCATTGTGTTTGGATGTACAACAGAAAAAGAATATAACTAGTTATTAGCCTTAGTAGTAGCAGTACACATATCAGACACACATTATGCTAATGTTAAGGTTTTGAAACTGAAATACAAGTACAACCAAAACCGAGTTTTGCTTCAAGCATTCCCATTCAAAGCTAGCAGTTAAGACTTTGGACTAAGATGTGAAAATGAAGTCTATCCTCAGTTATAAAACTCATTGGAAAATTCTGCGCCAGTCAGTCTCTCAGAACACTAACTCACAGATTGTTGTTGTGGGCATAAAGTAATCCTATGTAAGGTACCCTGAGTTCCTTTGCAAAGGTGAAATGGTAGATGATGATGTTGATGATATGATGATTGCTGTTGCTGTTCTGCTCGTTAATATAAATGCAGTGCTATTGTTACTATACTAAATGCATCTATATCTATAACCATATTCTGGCATAACTAGTCATCACAAATATTATTTAGCACTATAACCAGAATTGGACAAGTATAATAAATACAGAGTTTTTCATAAAATAATAGAATAGCACCTGACCATTAACCCTAGATCTGAGTTTAAAATGAATTCCTCTTGTATTAACTCCTACCATATTTTATATGGCAGCACTGAGTATTGCAGGAATGATTGTGATTTAATGGAGTAAAAATGAAAATGGAGAGTTGAAGCTCTCTCAACAATCTAGTGGTCATCCTAGCAAATACACTAAGCCAGTCTTCCCGTACCATCTCCACCAGCTGTACTGAATTACAATACTTATAATAGTAGGTGCAATTCAACACATATAGAGAATAACAAGTTTGGGAAAGCTGTATCTAACTTTTTACGTGGCGGGACATATTGATTAAATGGGATGCTCTTCTGACAAACACATTTAGCACTGTAATACACCTGAGCCACTCAAAACATGATTAAAAATTTGGTCTGCTTTTACTATCTAGAGAATATGCACAATTAATGTCAAAAGACCATAGACATTATTACAGACAATCAGGCCTAGTAGATGAATGGCCATTAGAATACAGAAACAATAAGAAATACCATTTTAGGACGAAATGAATGGAAACAGAACATCATGTCAGTCTGTCTGTTTCACAGACTATTCTCCCAACCACCTTCATTAAAAAAATAATATAGAGAATTTATTATAAAAATGACAGAGAATCATAAAGTGTTTGTTATTTCTTCCAAATTTAATTCAAGTGTGCCAAATATCTAAATGTATACATAGGTTTGATATTACCAAATCTCGTCAGACTTCTTTTCATTAACTTCAGAAAAGAAGAGCTTATAAAATTGTTTTTTAAACTAAAAAAAAACAAAGATAAGTGTGCTGGATAACATTTGTAGGCATGGCTTTATAAAGCATTTGACATGATCTTAGAAAATGTTTGTTTAGAGAGTAAGGAAGCTGTGTGTAATGAAAATAAACAATTAAACCACATTTGAACCATGCTTTTAAATATGTTTTAACATGTTAAATCAGGTGTCTTAAGCTACACTTCAACCTTTCTGACCTACCTTTAAATATATCAACACAATTTAATAAAAAAGAAAGAATGTTTTACTGGAAAAACAACTTGCCAAGTACTCATAGCATAGCTTTACACATTGTACCATATTTATTGCATATTGCTCACTCGGGAATATTATAAGGACCAGTAAGAGAATTTTTTAAAAAGCTGGGCATGTGGAGATTTAAGAACAGCTAACTAATGCTGTGTTCTGCTAGCGTTTTCATTTTGTAAGGAATAACCGGAGATTGTTCCATGAATTATCACTTCTTCCATGTTGTTCATGAGGCAGTTATCCACTAAGCCATTACCTTTAGCAAGATACTAGCTTTTGAAATCATTAGGCCAATTCCATCTGGGGTGGGGGAGAGAGAAAGGGGGGGGGGTTCTTCAAATTTTCTTAGTTCAGAACGAATAAAACTTGATAGATGCATTAACACTGGAATTTGGGGCTTGCTGAATTCAACAAAGCATACTGATTGTTTCTGGTTATTCCAATTAAATCCTTCTCAACAACATACATAAAATTTTCAGCAAGAAACTCATCAAGAAAAATGGGAAATTTGTATTTAAAAATTTTGAGAGCTGAAAAGTGTTTGAAGGTCAAACTGTGCATAGGAATATAATGTGTTTCCAACATAAGAGGGAATTCTGGAGAAGGAGCTTGATATACAAGAGAAATATACCTATTTTTGAATTGACTGGTGTATTATGACATGAGCCTCTTTGATGTTTGGATTAAAGGATTACAGATCATTTTTGTTTTATTTTAAAATGGCAAGCAACATTTTAGCTGTTGTATATAATGGCAAACCTAAAATAAAATGAAATACTCTTAAAACACCTAGGAATGGAACATGTATATTAATTAGCAGAGTTGGATTCCCTAGAAGTATTTAGATGGTTACCCATGCTTCATTTTATATTTCCTACTTCTTATAATATTTAATTATGATCTCTCATAAAACATCAGAATAGATGAGATAGAGTTAATTTATGTAATCTACAATTTGTGCTTGTTTTAAAATACCAAGGAGGAAAATATCTACCCCATCCCACCCAAAAAAGAGTAAGGTATGAGCAAGGATCACAAGATAGTAATTGGATAAAGAATATCTGAAAGAAGCTAGTGCTGTCTGGTTCCTCAGTAGATATGCCCACGGTTTGAGGATTAGTAAAACAGTCTGACTTCCTCCAGGAACAAAAGGGAACATTTCAATTTCCATATTTTTTCAGTCTTACAATCTGGTTATATTCTGCAAGTGATCTCTTGCACAAAAGAGTAGGCCCATGAAATGATTTGGACAAATTTAGCAAATAACTTAAGAGGCAAGAAGCATTAACCTGCAACATATACTGGTATTGTGGCAGCACATTAAGGTTTATTACATCATGTGTCTTTCTGGGGAATATATTTAAAATATTATTGATTCTTTATGGTTTTCTTCTCTTGCTCTTCATTTTGTTGCAACAATGTTCTCATGGCCAAAAATAAATCTTTGACAAATTTCAATATTTCAGATATCTAGATAATGACTTCCTGCAGAGTTAGCAATATTAAATGTAAATGAGAATGGCGGGAAACTATACTAACTCACAAAAAATACATACAAGTCATGACTCTTTAAAATGGACAAAAACTTTCACTTCACATTTTTCTACTGCTTGTATTACCAGAGATAAATTCATTGACTTTATAGATCTTAGGTATACTAAATCACATATTGCATCAAAGCCGTTCAGAATATGACCAAGCCTATTGTTACTAGCTTCTTGTATAAGACTTTGAGCTTTGAGTTACTTTCTCTATTTTAAAAAAATCTATTTTCAAGGACTAATACAATGCAATAAGCTTGAACATTCAAGAACTCTTAGTGAAACCTAACGTTTGGGGAAAGTTTAGGCCAAATATAAATGTAATAACAACAAATGTTGTTTTATTTAATTAAATTATGGCATCCTGCTTCTCCATTCCAACAGCTAAGAAAGTGACATGTCTTTATGAAGGAAAGACAGGCCCTTGGGCATATGGCCAAATGAGTGTAAGCATTGTACTAAGGTATGTATCATTTTAAAATTGAAGCATTTGCATGAAGAAAAGATCACTTTATTGGATAATGAGAAAAGTTCTGAACCGGACCGGAGGAGAATCTTGAATGATTTAGAATGGATGTGGCCACTGATATATATTGCTATAATAATCTGACCTCTGTGGAGTTCATCAGAAGTCTCTATGTCAGACCGCAATCCATTCCTATTTTCATTGCTAGTATGAACAATAGGGAGACCCTTAATACTATTTACTTTTTTAAATGGATGAAAGAAAGATTTGCATGAGGATGGGGATGGTACTAGTCAACAGATAAAGTTCCTATAGAAGCAGTAGGCTTAGCTACGGTTACCAGTCTGAACAGCTGTAGCTGCAGGCGGATGAAACAATATTTGGTCAGACACTAGCAGCTGGCTAGCGTGTTTGGCTCTTGCTGTTTCTCTAGTTCCAGGCAATTCAGCTTGACTTACTTCTTCTTTGCATTGACATTTCTGCAGACCCAGTTCATGCCATCCTTTAAAGACAATAAAAAAAGAACATTAGGTTAGACAGAATAGGAAGGCAGATCCTGATTATTTTTCTCTTAGATTGGTTTGCAAAAGCACTTTCCCAGTCTTCCCTTGGTTCCCTCTACTACAGGTAGTCCTTGACTTGTGACCACAATTGTACATTGACCACACCAACTTACTCCCCACCCCACCTCAATGAAATTGTTAATCAAGAATTAAGGATCTTTAAACGAACACCCACCCCAATCCAAGCAATTCCAGGCTTGGCCCTTCCAAACCCTGAGCCTCAGTAAACTAAGGCACTGCCTGCAACCCCCCCACACACTTATCTCCCCCCCCCCCATATTTGCTCTTTAAATGCCCTGCACCCTGTCTAGCAGTATGCCAAGCAGCCCCAGAACTGGTTCTGGGGCTGCTTGCCATGTCCTGGGAAGCCTCAGGCGTACCAGCCCACACCAACAGCAAGTGCTATCAAGCATTCATTTGCCTAGCTGCCTTCTCTCCCAATTCCCTGCTATGACTTTTCTCTTCTTGTGCCCAACTGCCACAGCCAAAGCAGAAGCCCCTTGCTGTCTTTTTTGCAGACCCAGTTTCTCCAGTGAAAATTTCCTACACATGTCTCTGAGTGCTCTCTTTGTAAAGCTCACTGTCTTAAGAATGCTGCACTATATCTGAAAAGCTGCACTGCCTTCAGAACACTACGCTGTCGGTAAGCTGCGGTGCCTTCAGCAGCTTTTCAAAAGCAGTGCAGCTTTATGAAGACAATGCAATTTAACAAAGACTGTACAGTGTTCCAAAGGCTTAGGGACACACATGTAGAGAACATTTGCCAAAAAAGCTGGATCAAAAAAGAATGCAGCAGTGAGGTGGAGCAACTCAGGAAGTGGCCGTACTGTCCTTATATTATGAAAGCATCAATGATCTTTGACAGATATCAAAATGAGAAATAGAACTTTTGTTTAATATTTCTGGTATCAGAACTAATATATACTGCTAGGATATGATTTGGGCCTAACAGTTGTCCAGGCAATATATGTGTTCTGTTACTTTAAATTTCAATGCTGCATCATGCTGTAATGCTGAGTCATGCTCTAATTACTTGTAATTTAACAATGTATTTAAGCACGGTACTGTAAGGGGTTCAGTGGATGATAAGCTGCCATTGCGTGCGTGTGTGGGTGGGTGGATCTGCTACCATCCGGGGTTTGTGAACCAACTACTGTTTGTTTGGTAAGAGTTTGTTTGGAGTTAACCGGTAAAGACTTGGACTGTTTAGAAGACTACGAGATTGTTTATTTTCCATTATAAAGAAAACTTTTGATAACACCAGTTTGTATGTATCTCTATCTCATTGCTCTCAGCAACGTTTCTCTGTGCACTTTACTCTGCTAGTTGTTACACAACAACAATATCCTTAACATTGGTTATGGGCCCAGAGCCAACCAACCAGAACTAACTAGGATTTTTTCAGAGTTACACTGAGAGCTAGTTTGAGTTTGTGAGTAGTACAAACTGTGTTTGCGATAAACAATCTATGTGAAGATGGCACTAGAACAAGCAGCAACTTTTTCCATGATAACCCGGCTGGACGGAACAAACTATGTATCCTGGTCTACAAAATGTAGTCTACTTTTGCGTAAAGAAGGACTGTGGGACATAGTTAATAATCCACCGGATGTAACAGCATGGGATCCTGCTGATGAGGAAGATGCCAAGAAAGTAGCCAAGTTTAACAGAGACAATGAACAAGCTCTATGTATTATTGGACTGACACTGGGTGACCAGCAGCTTGTCCATATCCGTGGCGAAGAGTCTGCTGCTAGGTGTTGGACCAAGTTGAAGAGACTATATGTTCGTGACTCTGTGGGTGTTCATATATATCTCACACGAAAATTATTTAGACAACATCTTCTTAAAGGGGGAGATATGATGGCTCATTTGGAATCCATGACCAGAATTTTCCAGGAGCTGCATGAAAAGGAACTTGTTTTCTCTGAACTACAACAAGTTTACATAATTCTTTCTTCTTTGGACAATAGTTATGACAACTTTGTTTCTTCGTTAGAGGTTTTGTCCAGAGATGAACTGACATTGGCTGGCATAACTGGTAGGTTGTTGGAAGAATCCAAAAGAAGACAAGAAAGGGATCAGTTGAGAGTGCAACAACCAAAAGAAGAAAAAATGTACTCAACTGCTTATTTTGTAAAACGTTGTTTTGCTTGTGGGGCTAAAGGGCATATAGCTAAATATTGTAAAAATAAGAAAATGCCTGTTAGGGACAATAGTAGACCCAAGAAGGGTTGTAATTTAGCTATATCTAGTTCAACTACTGATGTTAACCAGGATTGTTGGGTTGTTGATAGTGGTGCTTCTCAATCTATTACTAGAAAATGTTTTGTTAAAATGGAGAAGAGTAACCAACATGTTAAACTAGCAAATGGCTGGAAGGTTAAGGTAGCTGGAGAGGGTGTTGCTCGTTGGTCATTTAGTAATGAACCATTGCCTATGTTATATATTCCTGGTTTAAAATTCAATTTATTATCTGTTAAATCTTTGGTACAATTTGGGTTTACAGTAACATTTAAAAATGATAAGTATCTTATAGAGAAAGATGGCAGGGTTTTACTGCAAGTTTAGAAAATGATTTATTCATTTTAAGGGAGAACCCAGTATTGGTGGCTAAGTCTAAGTTTGTTTATGAGAATGTTAAACCACATGATGAATGTATTCATCTGTTACATCGGAGACTTGGGCACTTAAATTTCAGGACGTTAAAGAAGACAGTGCAATTATCGGAAGGGATAAAACTACAAGCATGTAGTAAATATCTGAACTGTAATGCCTGTAGTCAGCAGAAAAGTAGGGTTACACCAGCAAACCGTGTTAATGGTTTTAAAACTACAAAGCCGTTAGAGGTAGTGTTTATAGACCTAATTGGACCCAAGAAACCCAGTATAGGAGGTGCCTGCTATATACTAAGCATAGTAGACCATTATTCAAGATATGGATTCTGTTATCTTATGAAAACAAAATCTGAAACATTCCAGCATATAAACAACTGGCTGCGTTTTGTGGAAAGGAAGCAGAAATTTAAAGTGAAATGCTTAGTGACCGATAATGGTACAGAATTCACTAACCAAAGGTTAGAAAAGTTTTTGCAGGATGCAGGGATCCAGCATAAACGATCGGCTCCGTACAGACCACAGCATAATTCCTATATTGAGAGGCGAGGACAAACATTACAAGCCATGATTAGAACTATGTTGGCAGATTCTGGTTTGCCTGAAAATTTATGGGGCGAGGCTGTTATGTGTGCTAACCATGTGCTAAACAACGTGGTTCATTCCTCTACAGGGGAGATACCATTCACCTTATGGCATGGGAGGAAACCAAATCTTAGTTATTTACACACATTTGGAGCCCCAGCTTGGGTACATATTCCATCTAGTGTTAGGAGAAAAGATCAACAAAGAGCCAGAAAAATGTTTTTCGTTGGCTATGAATCAAATCATAGATCTTTTAGATTTTGGGCACAGGGTACTACTAGTGTTTACTGTAGTGCAAGTGCTAAATTTCTAGAGCACGAAGGATGGGATAAACTAGAGCGTGCAGATTTCAGACATGATAATAACGCTGTTAGTATAGATCATATCCCTGATGAGATTCCTGAGGATATAGATACTGTAGAATCCTCTATTAAGGTTGAAGAACAAGAAGTAGGTTTAGGGGAGGATGAAACTGAAACATCTGAAATGAGTCCTGTATTGCCTAGAAGATCTACTAGGGAAAGGCATCCACCAGATCGATATAAGGCAACTGTAGTTTGCCAAGTTAACATCGAACCTTCAAGTTATAATGATATCAGGCTTTATCCTGAAAAAGAGCAGAAGGCTTGGAAGGAGGCAATGAGTAAGGAAATTAAGTCATTGACTGATCTAGATGTTTATGAAAATGTGAAATTGCCACCTGGTGAGAAATTAATAGGTTGTAGATGGGTTTACAAAATTAAGAAAGGTATAGATGGGACAGTAACCCATAAAGCTCGCCTTGTAGCTCAAGGTTTTTCTCAGACCGAAAAAGATTTCGATGAGGTTTTTGCTCCTAGTTTACGTGCTAGTACTTTAAGAACAATGCTGGTATGGGCGGCTAAGAACAAATATAGTATTAACCATATAGATGTGGAGACGGCATACTTGCATGCTCCATTACGGCACACCATCTATATGAGGAAGCCTTTAGGATTTGAAACACAAAACCAAACTGATTGTTGGAAGCTCAAGAAAAGCCTTTATGGTTTGAAACAATCAGGGTTTGAGTGGAACCAATGCATAGTTAAAGAACTAAATAGGATTGGTTTTCATGAAGGTATAGCTGATAAATGTCTCTTTAAGAGAGAAAGTAATGGGTTAGTTTCATTTTTGTTATTGTTTACAGATGACATAGCTATAATAACTAAAACTGACAAGGAAGCCATAGATATTGTTCACCAGTTACAAACTAAATTTAAGATTAAATATTTAGGAAATATCAGGCATTATTTGGGAGTAGATATTAGTCAAATAGCTAGAGGTTATAAAATATCTCAATCTAGCAAAATTAGCCAGATGTTGAAGCGGTATGGCATGGAGCTTTGTAAGACGGCCAAGACACCTATGACACAGGATTTTAACCATGAGGAAATCCAAAGCCCTAACTTTAGCAAAGAGATCTACCAGTCTCTTATAGGTAGTCTATCTTATATCAGCAATTGGTCGAGACCGGATATCTCATTTAGCGTGAACCAATTAGCAAGATACAACTCAGAGCCAACTGATAGGCATTGGCAGGCCGCAAAGAGTATACTAAGATATCTGAAAATGACGATGCATTATGCATTGTATCTAGAACCTAACCAAGATTTAGTACTGAGCGCATATGCTGATGCCAGTTTCGCTACTGATGTAACCACTAGAAAGTCTACATCGGGTATAGCTATAATGTTAGGCAATTGTTTGATTGGCTGGAAATCAATTCGTCAAAAACATATTAGTCTATCTACAATGGAGGCAGAATTTTCATGTCTATCACTGGTATGCACTGATCTGATATATTACAAACAACTAATGATGGATATTGGTTTAAAAATGGATTATCCAATTATTAATACATGAGGACAATCAAGCTGCTATAAAAATGGCAACTAATTTAGCAGTTAAAACTAGATCCAAGCATACTGACATTCGGTATCTGAATGTTCGCCAAAGTATCCAAAGCAATATGGTTAAACTGGAATATTGCATGTCGGAAGACAATATCGCGGATAACTTTACCAAAGCTCAAGGTGCTGTTAAACATAAAGCATGTCGTGAAAGCTATGGATTGAGGATCTAAACTTTATATATTGTATTTAAACTGTATATATTGGCCTGTCCAAAGGGGAGCATGTTAGGATATGATTTGGGCCTAACAGTTGTCCAGGCAATATATGTGTTCTGTTACTTTAAGTTTCAATGCTGCATCATGCTGTAATGCTGAGTCATGCTCTAATTACTTGTAATTTAACAATGTATTTAAGCACGGTACTGTAAGGGGTTCAGTGGATGATAAGCTGCCATTGCGTGCGTGCGTGTGTGGATCTGCTACCATCCGGGGTTTGTGAACCAACTACTGTTTGTTTGGTAAGAGTTTGTTTGGAGTTAACCGGTAAAGACTTGGACTGTTTAGAAGACTACGAGATTGTTTATTTTCCATTATAAAGAAAACTTTTGATAACACCAGTTTGTATGTATCTCTGTGCACTTTACTCTGCTAGTTGTTACACAACAACAATATCCTTAACATATACTATAAATATAAGTACAATAGTAAGGAATGCATCTTGCAGTACAAGCTATTGTTGCAATAAGCTGCAGAAGGAGTAGAGGCACTTTGGTGTCTTCTAGTTGCGAATGTTCCTCCAAAACTCCAACTCTAATGATCATAGATTCAATGAGCAACGATTCAATCAGAACAAGCATATTTCTTGGGAAAGATGGGGAGTATTTGAAATTCTTATCAGATAAGCACTCATTTTAAACATAGGTCTGACAACAGCACTGTTTCAAAAAGATTAGAAAAAAATTAAAGTAGCATTAGTGATAAACTTATGCAAGAAACATAAAACCATACCAACATCATCTGGACACTTTATACCTGACTTACAAGCAAAGATATAATTCTTAAAAAGGCTGAAAATTTGCCATCAAAGACTCACTAGAACACAAAAAAAGATTGAGAAAATGTATTTTTTATGCTTCTCTATATAATTAAAATCATGACTTATGCACTGGCGCTAATAATGTTTTGTGTTGATTCTTGATTGTTTATGTAAGATCCCAAGTAACCATATTACTTCCTTATTACCAATTTCCAGCCAAATGTTTAATTTTTAAGGTAGGTAAACTTCCATCTAGTTTGCGAATGCTCAAAGGGTTGCAAAGAATGTTGCGGACCATGTTTGGCTCATTCATATAATTTATATAATAAAATACTCTAACCTGGAAAATGGGCATGTTTGGCTTATGAACTGTCCTTTCTAAAATGAACCAAAACAACATGGTTTAAAAATACTGCCTGAATACATATAGTTTTATAATAAAGAATATATTAAATATAATAAAGAGCCTTGGTGGTGCAGCAGACTAAAGTGCTGTTAACTAACCTGCAATTACTGCAAGGTTATTCAAGAGCCAAGGCTCAAGGTTGACTTAGCCTTCCATCCTTTCGAGGTAGGTAAAATGAGGACCCGGATTGTGGGGGCAATGTTGACTTTGTATAAAAAAGAACACTGCTTGGAGGGGCCCGAAAGCCCTACTAAGCAGGTATATACAAAAGTATGAATGCTATTGCTTAATGCATTGTAAGCCACCCTGAGTCTCCAGAGAAGGGCGGCATATAAATTGAACTAATAAATAAATATTCAGTTTTATAATAAATCAGTACAAATATTTGTACTGATTAGTATATCTTGTGATGTGGATGAAAACCCCTTGAGAAAGTTCTAATGCCAAAATTCCTTGTACATTCACATTTTCAATTCCATTTTATAAATCCTCACTATATGTTACAAACATCAGCATGAACTAAACTGATCCTTATTCTGAAGTATTAGGGAGATCCAGATAGTGTGATTGTGTATCTCTCTGGGTTGACCTCCTTAAATGGGAAGTACAAAATCTGCTTACAGTAAGTCTCTGACATTAGGAAGCATGATTGATGTAACCAAAGCTATTTTCTCAGCTATGACATTTCAAAGCATCTTGATCAGAACTTTTCATTGGGTAATCAATGAAAATAAATCAACTTTTTCAAAAGGGTATCAGTACACAATCACAGCAGATTCTAATCGTAATTAATATTTTTAGTTAAAGAAACTCATTTTAAATAATTCAATTCTCTAAATGTGTATAATTTATTCATAACAATATAATCTCAATCATCTTGAAGTCTATAAGCTTTCTAATTTTACACATTATAGTATCACTTAGAAAACTAATTAACCTGACCTTCTAACCACTACATTTGTTACAATATTTATTCTTTTTTCATATTATACCTTGGGGCTATGACGAAGTTTTCCCTATTAATGTATTATCCATACTCTTCAGTTCCCTACCCCTGACCCCCAAATCAGCTCTTAACTTCCTGGATACTTCCCCTCTCCCATATGACATATCTACTGTCCTATCCCACCAACTTCTATACTGTATATGGAATCTCGGGGTACCTTCTTAATGTCATGAGTCAGGAGTAAAGTAACTAACAGCTCACTTGTACAAGTTACAAGTTAGCAAGAAGTTAAGTTCCCTAAGCCCAGTCTGATTTATTTCATAGGTAAACAAATTCAAGATTGCAACACATTTTTGCCTGAGAAGATAGAACTTCAGTTCTTGATACTAAAATCTGATTATAAATTATTAATTGTATAAGAAAAAATACTGAAGACATGCCAGAATCTCTTTTTAATCAGAACTATAGCAAAGTGTCAGTGATTACAGAGGGGCATATTCCCAAGAAGAAGAGCAAATGACTGCAACTTAAGTAAATTGAAATATTTTTTCCCCAAAAGATTTGCACAACAATATGCATTCTCAGCCTGATTGCAACACTAGACTGGTGTCATGCAGTAGGTACAGATCAGTGGTGGGTTTCTACTGGTTTGCCCCAGTTCGGGTGAACCGGTAGTGGCGGTGGTGGGAGGCTCCGCCCACCCACCCTGACATCATCACTGACGCTCAGAGTGCGGCGCATGAGTGAAGCACAGTACTGAACTGGTAGCAAAGGTAAGTGGAACTCACTACTGGTATAGATGTCAGCCCTTCAAGTGGATCAAATTAGGAATCCAATGCCATACAAGCCAATACTATTTTTATAGTAAAGCTATAGTAACAGAATCTTGCAAATCTGAATGCACTTGCCCACTCTCTCCCTTTATTTTTGTGAGAGGGATTTGTGTGTAATTCTTACTGTTACATTCCTGGCCAGGTCTCAGGATTCTTTTATATTCTTTTATCTGTTTATAGATATGAAATAAGAATAGGAAGAAGAGATGTTTTTCTTTGTATTTTTAGAGAAAATGATAGGTTATGTGTAAATGAAATTGATTTCTTGTTTAAGGTTCATATACCTATATAAAACTATATATATATTTCTGATAGCTCTTTATGGACTTTTGCTGATTAAGAATGAACGATGAGGCTTTATTATTTGTTAACAGATAAGATGAGATAAAGAATAAAAAGATTTTTGGCTGAAATGTTAGGGAACATGTTATGTTATTGAAATTGTTTGAGGAAGTCTTTGAGTGAGTGAAAGAAGGATGATCACACCTAGATTAATTCTGAAGGAAGAAAATGCTCTAAATTTATATGCAGTTATATGAGAGGCAAATGGTTTTTATATTTAGTCAAATTCCTGTGGGGGAGAAGGCTTAGTTGGGAAGGAAGTAATTCTGCTGACTTATCTTTCTATGAAACTATTTTTAAGCTGCACTGAAAAAAATATCAACATATTTTTACAGTTCACGAATGAAATATTTCAAAAGGCTAGAAATTAAATCTAAAATTAATTTTTCATCTAGTTTTTCTTCAAAAAAATACTTTTACAAGCTTCTGGTATCACTATTCCTGGGTTAAAAGATTGCACAGTAGCTGAATTTTAAGCTTGCTTTAAAATCTAATAAAAATATCTTCCATTCCACCAGCCAGATCATCTACAACAGTTTGCTTAGTGACCATTTGGCACTGAAAAAAGTAATTTATGATGGTTTTTCACAACCATCTTATGATTGTTACAGCACCCCCATGGTCACATCATCAAAATTCACACATTTGGCAACTGACTCATATTTATGACAGTTGCAGTGTCCCAGGGTCACGTGATCACCTTCTGACAAGGAAGTCAATGGGAAAGCCAGATTCACTTAACGACTGTGTTACTAACTTAACAACTGTGGCAAGAAAAGTCATAAAATGGAGCAAAAGTCACTTAAGAACTGCCTCGCTTATCAACAGAAATTTTGGGCTCAATTGTGGTCGTAAGACAAGGAGTACCTACATATATAGATATATTATTTCAAATTTTAATTTTGATATCATAAAATGTGATACATGCAAGAAATGTGGGGCAAATATATATATATGGTAAGTTAGAACATTCGGTAGCATTACATCTGCTTAGGACATATTAGATACATTGGCACCAGAAGAATAATATGTCTGCCCTTGGCATGTAGCTTTGCTGAAGGCAAAATGCTATGTTGCTTATCTGTTTCAAAGATCTATTCATCATGCATGTTTCATACAAAATGGAGTATTTTTTCAGATAAATCAAGCATTTTAAATTAGAAATAAAATATTCCAATACTCTACAAGACATAATGAACAAATGTATTTCCTGTTTAAATTAACTTTGATTTTGGTCTTTTGTAGGTAAAAGATTTATTCACCATATGTTTTCACTGGATCACTTGTTGAAGTTCATATTGTGGATGATGGGAAATGTTTGGAAACTAAGAAAACAAATGCCAAATGAATGTAGCCATATTTATATAAATGATTCATAACTTGGAAACTGACAAATGTACAAAATACTAGGAATTGGGGACAGAAAACTGTTTATAATGAAGTGAGGCAATAGTCATCTTTTTAATTTTGTTTAGCAGAGAAAACCTGGCCTCAACAATAACAATTCTGTGATTTTTGTCCTGTGACATTATCAAGCATAAATATTAAGATTTATTTTGAGGAACAACCACTCAGCAGATTCAAGATAAGATGAACAGAAACCTGATCTATACAAGTGTGTCTTCCTAGGAATAAACTTTGTTGATTATATTAGGATTTAGTTTGATCAAACATGCATAGAGTTAGAATATTATCCTTCATCTTAAACCTATTTATTTCTTCAGTTTATATTGAAAAACTTTAATAGAACCATAATGATTCATAATACATTAAAACAGGGATCAGCAATCCCTGGTCCATGGACCAGCACCAGGCCATGCAATGCCTGGGATGGAGGGGCCTTTCTGACATGTTGCTGGACTGAAGAAAAAGGAAGGTATAGAAAAGGAACAGAAATTGGAATAAGTATACGTACTTCCCCAATATCCCAATGGTTTACTGTTTGTTAATGAATATGTTATGCATATTAATGGAGCTCTATAGAGGCCTAATTTTCAGCTTTTGAAATTGCCTGGTTGTTATAGTCCAGAGTGCATCCCATTATGACTGAATTCCGAAAAGTAACTGAGAAAAAATGGAGCTTCATCTTGCATTTTATATTCTTTCCAGAATACTTTTACTGAGCCCTATTGTCATCCATCTTATTGTTGAACTCTTTGGTGACTCTGCCTAATTTAATAATGCACAAACATAAACACATATCCTTTTAATAGGCCCAAACCAGAATTCTATGTAGAGGGACCACTCACAAATACAGAATGATACGTACATACTTACACTGTACATAATTTTACACAATATAAAATGTAAAAGCTTATTAAAGAATTATTTGTGGCAAAAAAAGGCTAAATAAAAACTGGCACAATAAACATATTATCCTTAAAACTAAATTGGAATATAGAATGTATGTTGTTAAAGGAAGTAAATAATTACGTGAGAACAATCAAACAAGAATGGGGGTGAGATTATTGAAGCAAAAATATGAATTAGTGTGTGATTTGCAGTGGAAAAATCCATCATACATAGAACCTCCCTCTTGCCGAGTGAGTTAAAAATTACATTTCTCTATTATGTATTTGGTTCGTAGCTTACACTGAAAACACAAGAATGCAAAATAAGAGGAATGCCTATCTCTTTCAGATCAGTAGAAAAGCCATTCTACCAAAATAAACATTGTCTCCTCACCGACACACCCTCTCCTGTCAGGGCTGAACAAGACTGAATCTGCCAGACTCGATCCCGGATTGTGTGCAAGTTCAGACCCTCTGCAATCTCTGCAGCAGGGGCTGCCGTCAGTAAATCTTGTTTGTTTGCAAATATGAGTACTGGAACGCCACTTAGCTTTTCTTCATCCACCAGCTCTGCAAGTTCCTGAAATCATAAAGACATGTGCAGAATTTTTTATAAAATGAACACAATTTTCTTTTCCTTAAACAATTCTGGAAAAATATTGTAACATAATACTTTATTGTAGCAATATGGATGCTAGAATAAAGAGTCCAGGTATGTAACACAAGCAAGCACTGACACCACAATCTAAAGTAAGTTTTTCTAAATTAGTATAGACTAATTGTCTTCAAGGCAACAACAATGGAGTGCCCTAGCACTAGACTAGCACTTATGGAACAGCCAAAGTATATACAAACATACTTACAAGCTGAATTTGCCTGTATAGTGGAACAGCTCTTAAAAACAATTCATTTTAGTCTACAAATAGTTCAAATTCTGCAATCCTAAATATAAATTTTAAAGTTTGATCCACTTTATCCATCTCTGATATATGGATCATTAATACATCTTTTAAAAAATGTAATCTTCATAAGGCAGTTTTGATTACTAAAAGGAATACTGAACATCCCTGGTCTTTGGGTATTAACTGAATTTCGTTGTATGGGTATACTATGTATACATGTACAATGACAATGAAGTTGTTGTTATTATTATTATTATTATGTGTACTGGGCTCATGCACTCATTATTTATGTACTAATTAAATGAGTGCATTGAAGATTAAATACAAACTGATCCTGCAAATATCATACTAAACTAAATTCACTATAAAATGACCTTAAAAACACTCCTAAAATTAAAATAATTGTCATTTTTTACTGTGAGGGATAGGAACTTATGATACAGCGTACGTGTTTATCACATAAAAAAGGGAAATAAATGGAATGCAAAATGATAATTAGCATTTCAAAGAGGAGCACACACTTTGGGTAGTTGGATCCAGCTGGAAAAGTGTTATAATTATCAAAGGATAATAGCCTAATACCTAATATTAATAGGATTAATAGCCTAATCATTGCTCGATATAACATGGAGACCTTACATAATTCAACTGATGTGATCACTGTATCATAAATCAGAATTTACCAATCACTGCATTAAATTATCCGGAAAACCTTCATATTTTAAAGATGGTACAACAGAGTCTATGTAATTCAGATCTGAGTACAAAAAATAAAAATTATTTGGGTCAAACTTGTGAAAATTGAAAGGGGACTTTAAAAAATAATTTCCCTGTTTTCAGCTAATTACCAACTTTGACAGAAAGCTACAATTTAAACGAAACTCAATTTTTATTACTGTAAATTCCACCTCAAAATCTGAAAAAAATCATCATGCTATATCCCTATTTTCAAAAGCTGTGACATACTTACTTGACCAGTTTCTTCAAATCTTTTTCTATCAGCACTATCAATGACATAAATCTAGAAAGCAAATAAGGAAAACAGGCTTAAAAATTCAACAGTATGATGCCATTTCACAGACAGTGTATCTGTAATAACAAGTTTCTGCAATAATAATCTCTCAAAAGTAAGTAATCAATGCCTGTTGAAATTAATGGAACTTGAAATAGGGCAAAAAATCAGTCTAGGATAAAATTGTCAGCCCTTTTTAAAGCATTTTATATCACTTTTTTCAGCTATGAGAAGTATCTGAAAAAGAACAGAATTCTCAGAGTGAAAGACTATAGCTTGGCAATATTAGGTATAGGGAGAAAAAATATACAGGGTTTTGTTTAATAAGTGATAATTTACCAATGTACCTGTAATCGCAAGTTGTGATTACTAGTACCTCACAACCCATTCTTTTTGTACCTTGGCTTCTGGCCTCCTTTACTTTTTTTGGCTCTCTGAATAATTGGGTCTTGGGGGGGGGGTAAGAAAAAATGAGTGCATAAACCTCTGACTCCTGGTGTATATACTGCAATCTAGTAGAATTGAGCCCATATTTTAACCACCACAAAGCATTTAAATGAAGTCTTTCCAATTGTAAATTAGAATCTCAAGACAGACAACTCTATTACAAACAATCATGTCTTAAGCTGAGAGATAAATGAGAGCCTATACACCCACATCTTCCTGGTATAAAAATAGGAGCACTACCTTCATTTTTTTCAGATTGGGAAATTACAGTTATTAATTTAAGAACAAATCAGAACCATAAAGTATGTTATGAGGTTCATTTAGGATTCTAGCTTTCTCTAAAGCTATAAAATGCTTTGTCCCAGTTCAAAGTTAAAAGAAGGGGGGAAGATGATGATGATGGCAATGGTTATAATGAACTGAATGAAGACTAGTATATTTAAGACTGTTATGTATGAAAAAGCAAATGACTAGTGTTTGTGGGCAGTTTCATTCAAATTTTGGTTATTGTCCAATTAAGCTAATATAATCCTTTGAATGTATCCTAGACATCAAGCTTGACAATTTTGTCATTCTAGGATGTTTAGTAGTTGCATAACTGGTCATAGGAGCAATTTATACACATCATCCCAAAGACAACATTTATAATAATGACATGGTTTTATAGTCCTGATGAAACATTGGATTAAGCTTCAAGAAACAGCTATGTTTGCAGAACCACTTACAAGATCCCTGGAGCATCTGACTGTCTCTAGGACTTCTGATCTAAGCTTAAGTTATGAGAAGCACCTCACTAGAACTTGAGAAGGCAGACCTAATGCCAACACCACAATGAACAGCATTGCATCAAGCAGGATACATATACATTATCAAGTCCCTACTTCCATATCTAGAAGGTGCCAAGCAGCTGCAGGTGTACGTCTGAATATGCAATCATTCAAATATACACACCTTTATTTGTGCATAGCTTCCAAATAGCACAGGTGTGGGAGACTGAAGTATCTCCCATTCAAACACACTTGCGTGTTTATGAATGTGCAATCACTTCATGTGTTAAAAATATTCTTGAAGGGGCCTCTCACTTGTGCAATCTTCTTCAACTCTGAGCCAAGACAGGCTTCTTAGCTAGAATGCTGTCTGTTTACAAAAATTCCTTCAAGGCAAACCAAACTATCGTAATGTAGCCCCTAATCCAGCTTTCCCTTTACTATAATAGTGGATTAAAATGGAATAGCACAAGAAACTATGCCTTTGAGTTTAAAATCTCAATATGAATGATTTTTGGATAAATCATTTTTGAAAGAAAATTGTTATGTGTAAAAACTGATTTTGTATGAATTTTCTAACTGTGTTTGTGTGCGAGCAATGTCAGTTTTCTTTTTAAACTTCTTAGATTGAAGGAATTTAAAGTAACACATTTCTTTGCTTTATAACAGCTGTACAAGAAAGATCAGATTAGAGTTTAAAAATCAGTATCTAATTAAAATCTTTATAGGATAATTAAACTTGCCAAGATACAATATATATTGTTAATCACATGCTATTTTGTCCACATAGAATCTTAGCATCTATTACTCAAATTACAGCCATACTTGAATAGATCATTCATACGAGTCACTCAACTACTGGGTGGGAATATATTCATTTCATTGCTGCTAATTTACCAAAAAGTAATATCCTAAATGTAACGATAAACTTGTACAGAATCTACATAACATCAGCAATCAATTTCTTTTGTGATCTAGAAAGTCTTTCTGTGAAATCAAAAAATTCTTCAGGCAGCTTTCTTCAGCATTAATGCTAATACCAAGTTGAAAACTTTTATTCATCAAGCTTTTGAAAAACTGTCTCCATTTGTACATCTATTTTATATTTAGTTGTTTGGACTATCCCAACTGCTCTTCTTTTCTATATGTTTGAATATTTTAATCGATGGCTTCCTTTTTCCAATCGATTTTGATATATTTAATTGAAAATAGTATAAGCCTGGTGACCTAGTGGCGCCTAGTGGAGCAGTGTACTAAACTGCTGCTGTTAAAGTAGTACTTATCTGCCAGCTGCCTGCAATTACTGCAAGTTCAATTCTCACCAAGCTCAAGGTTGACTCAGCCTTCCATCCTTTCGAGGTAGGTAAAATGAGGACCCGGTTTGTGGGGGAAATAAGATGACATTGTATAAAATAGAACACTGCTTGGGGGGGCCAAAAAGCCCTACTAAGCAGGTATATACAAAAGTATGAAGGCTATTGCTTAATGCATTGTAAGCCGCCCTGAGTCTCCGAAGAAGGGCGGCATATATAAATCAAACTAATAAATTAATAATAAATAAATATCAGCAATTATTCTAAAATTTACCTTCACTGTGGTTTAAAAATCCAACTAATTGAAATGATGCACTATTACAGCTCCAGACTGGGGCTGTTAGTCATTGCTCCACTAACAGCCCTTTTGGTTATAAACTCCCTATAGCAAAATATTACCTCAAAGTTGAAACCAATGGGCAAGGATACAAGCGTTAATATTCCCAAAGAGGATGGGAGCAGATCAACATCAACACAAGAATAAATTCTGTTGCAATCAGGCTGGTACTGCCAGCAAAACTCTTAATATTGGCAAACTGCTGCTAGCAGAAATTACAAAGTAGAGGGCAGCAACTCATTTATCTACTCCATTTCTCATATGATTTCAGGCAATCTAGAATCCATGGATTTACGTTTGACAACCCTGCTGCCGCCAGAATATTCAGTCTGTATTTTTAGCATTACATTTTTCCAGAGAGGTAGTTAGGTTTGTTGGCTATAATTAAAATATGTGACTCAAGGAATTTAAAAACCTGTATATTTATTACAGTAAAGCCTTTATTGTTATACTTGGTTTCATCAGATGCATAAAGCTTTATTCTGAGTGAAGATTGTACAAATATTAGTATCTGGAAGGAATAATAAAGAGTATATCTGAGAAAAATAAAAACCAGGACATGCCAATAATGACACTTACCTCTTAAAAATGACTATTAAAAAAACAATATTTGGCTGTGATATCAGATATGCTTGCCTTGGTGAATTGATCTACATATACAGTTTAAAAACAACTTTTTTTGCCCATTATTGTATGATATTGTAGTTAGACATGTTCACCTGAACCCAGATGAAAGCATGGCTTACTTTATATTACCATATTCAGCCACAATTATATGTAATGCATGAATCTGGATCTGTGGCTCTTCTAATACCCACGGGAGGCACTTTCCACTGAACGAAGAAATGGTTTTGTTTTTTTTAAAATTAGATTTATATGCTGCCCTTCTCCAGAGACTCAGGGCGGCTTACAAGGCGTTAAGCAGTAGCCTTCATACTTTTGTATATTTTTTATACAAAGTCAGCTTATTGCCCCCACAAACTGGGTCCTCAATTTACCTACCTTAGAAAGGATGGAAGGCTGAGTCAACCTTGAGCCTCGAACTGGTGTAATTGCAGACAGCTGGATGTTATTAACAGGCTATTCAGCCGGTTGAGCTATCTGAGGGTTAGTAGAAGGATGTGAAATCGAACTATCTCAGGAATACCATTTCCACTAGTCTAGCTTTCACATCACTGTAGTTAAGAAATTACTTGAAATCAAAGAGGGCATTACGAAAGATTCAGCTGTCTCTGATTTGAGGACAGTGGCACCAGCCCCCGTTGGCAACTTAATTTTATTATGAAAATAATAAAGTTATTTAAAATAAAGTAATGAAAAAAGGTTAGAAAGCAGCAGACGGTAAATTTTTACAAGTTGGCTTGAGCATCTGGCCATAGAAAGAATAGTGTTGAAATGGTTTACTTGATTTATGGGATTACTGGCAGGTTAGTCCACTATTAATGTTGAATTAAATTCAGTCTTCCTTTTATGAATACGGCTTTTGTTTATGTTTATTCCATGGTAACAGAACACAATCTCTTAATTGCAGCTGAACTAAGCATAAACTAGTTTCGCTACTCCCTTTGTTAGACTCTTAATATCTATCGTCTGGTCTCACTGGATTTCCCCACCCCTCCCCACTGAATTATCAGAGAATTCTGTTTGTGCTGCTGCTGTTGTTTTACAAAAGAAAAATGTTCACCTCACTCTGACACTGATATACCTGTATTAACTGGAATGTCTCTGCAGCAACATATTGTACTGATAAGATCTGAACCATTCTTGGAAGTTTATGAGCTCTCCAGTCAGGCCTCCTTTTCACCAGGGTACAGAGTTGATTTGGTTTTATAACTGGCAAACTTCTCCTTTCCCTGCATTATTCTCCATTCTTGCTTAGAAATTTTTGTTTGTAGAAAGTCTGACTTTAAACTTTGTAGAGTAGCTATAGATTGTTATTGTTATCCTTTTCTCGTCAAACTTATGGTGATTTGTAACGAAGAAATACTCTGGTAGTTTTCTGCTTTTCTGGTTCCAGGTAGTACTCTTTAACAACCATTCACTAAAGTACAGTTTAAATTACAACTGCCTTAAAAAGGTTGTTTATGACTTGTAAAACTCTTCTCACCGGTGCAAAATACTGAATCCCCCTTCCCCTTCCCAGTCACATGATTGTGATCTGGGTGTTTGGCAACTTGTTTGCACCTACAATTGGTTGCCAAATGCCCTGCAATCATGTGATCATTTGTGATCTTTTCTGCAGCTTCCCCAGAAAGTCACTGAGGAAACTGGCAGGGAATGGACATTGGTTTACCTGAACGTCCCTTTTCTTGGTATGCAGAGCAATTCAATGGTGGGTTCTCTCATATCTGGTTAGGGACTGAGTGTAGTATGTCTTTAAATTTGTCTGGCCATGCCTCCCTGGCTCCATTGATCATCAGTTATTTCTCAAAGATGCCCACTGTAGACGTGACCTAAGGAGAAACACAAAGAAAACTCCCGGAAGGTCCCCCAGACAGCCTGAGAGGTGGGTTGAATTGCTCCGCATCGCCAAGAAAAGGGACATTCAGGTAAGCCAACGTCCATTTTCCATTGCGATGCTATGCAATTCAATGGTGGGATATGCCCAAGCACAGAGTCAATGGGAGGGAGGCTGGCTGGACCCAGGATCCCAGGGACAGACTGAAGTACCCTATGCCCAAAGGAGGCCTCCTCCGAAGCAAAGGAGTCCAGTCTATAATGTCTGATAAATGGCGTGAGCGATGTCCATGTAGCAGCCCGACAAATGTCTAGGATGGACACCTGAGTGGACCAGGCAGCAGATGTAGCCATGCTACGCGTGGAGATCCTACCCGGCAATTGCTTGCCCTGAGTACTATAAACTAGCGAAATGCATGCTTTAATCCATTGGGCAACTGTCTGTGAGGACACCTTCTTCCCCATGGATGCCAGGTAAAAGGAGACCAGAAGTGCTTCCGACTTGCGAAAGGAGGCAGTCCTGGCGATATAACAACATAAGGCCCGCCAGACATCCAGCGTGTGCCACTAGGTCTCCAAAGGATGCCTAGGTTGCATGCAGAAGACAGGCAGTATAATCTCTTGTCCCCTGTGAAATGTCGAGTTTACTTTTGGCACAAAGGAAGGGTCCAATCTTAGCACAATGATGTTGGGGCGGAAGATGCACAGGTCACTACGTAGAGACAAGGCTGCCAGCTCAGAAATCCTCCTTGCCGACGTAATGGCAAGGAGAAAGGCCAGTTTAAAGGACAACAAATGAAGGCTAACTGACGCCAAAGGTTCAAAGGGGGAAGTGGTAAGGGCCCATAACACCAGGAACAGATCCCAGGAGGGGTAGCAATGAATGAGAGGAGGTTCGTGGCCTCCCACAGAAAACTCCTAATTAGAGGATCGTGGGACAGGTTCTGAACAGCACCCGGGGCCAGGACAGTTGACGTCTCAGCATTGAGGGGGCTAGTCCTTTGACAAGACCAGACTGCAGGAAGTCTAAAATGTCGGGAATGGTCACCGACATCGGATTGACATGGCGGAAGGCACAACAAAGGCAGAAGGCCTTCCATGAGGCGTCGTAGATTCTGATGGTCGAAGGTCGCCTAGCGGCCTGGATGGTATGAATGACGTCACCCGAAAGGTTGTCCTTCCTCAGGCGGATCCTCTCAAGCACCATACAGTTAACTGCAGCCACTAGGGGTTTGGATGGAGTACGACCCTCTGGCTGAGAGAGATCCGGTCCTAAGGAATGCACCAGGATCGATCCATGGAAAGGCTCACCAGGTCGGCAAACCAGGAACGACAAGGCCAGTGAGGTGCCACCAGCAGTAGCTCTACCCGTTCCGACAATAGCTTGCAAATCACCCCTGGGATGAGAGGAATGGAGGGGAAAGCATAAAGCAGACCTGGAGGCCACGGGCAGCATAGGGCATTGCAGGCCTCCGCCCCCCGGCAAGGGAACCTCATGACAAACCTGGGCAGTTGCGCATTGTCCGGTTGGGCAAAGAGATCGACCAACGGCTGGCCAAACCTGGGCACCCGGTCCCGAAATAGATCTGGATGTAGCCTCCACTCCGACAAATCCAACTATTTCCAGCTGAGCCAGTCCACCCTGATGTTGGCTGCCCCCGAGATATGCTCCACCCTCAGCGATAACAGGTGAGTCTCTGCCCAGTCCAATAATGATTCTGCTTCTGCCATCAGAGAGCGAAAGTGCCCCTGTCCTGATTTATGTGGGCCTTTGCAGCCATGTTGTCGGTTAGGACAAGAACATGTCAGTGAAGCAGGGCGTGCTGGAAATGTACCAGAGCAAGATGTACTGCTCTTAGCTCCAGCAAATTGATATTGTCTAGGCAGTCTGTCTGTGACCAAAGTCCCTGAACTACCTGAGTCCCTAGATGGGCTCCCCAGCCAGAGAGGCTTGCATCCATCGTGACGATTACTTGGTTGGGTTTGAGAAACACACACCCTTTTGACACAGCCCCCGATGCCCACCATTGGAGAGATGCACGTTCTTGAACAGGAAGAGATACCTTGGTCCTGGACGAGCCGCGTCCTGTTCTCTGAAATGGTAGGAGAAACCACTGGAGCGGTCTCGAGTGTCTGCGTGCCCAAGGTACTATTGATAAACAAGAAATAAACTTGCCAAGCAGTTGTGATAAGTTTAGTAAGGTCACATGTCTCAGGGACAGAGTATGCTGGACCAACGCTTTGATGTTCTGCTGCTAGTCGGGCGAAAGAAAAACCTGTAGCCGCTCCGAGTCGATCCTTGCTCCCAGATGGATGATGGACCTGGAAGGAATCAGGTGGCTTTTCTGGTGATTTATGGATAAGCCGTG
This sequence comes from Masticophis lateralis, assembly GCA_030761175.1. Classification (NCBI taxonomy): domain Eukaryota; kingdom Metazoa; phylum Chordata; class Lepidosauria; order Squamata; family Colubridae; genus Masticophis; species Masticophis lateralis. The sequence goes on from JAUDYJ010000005.1 coordinate 48,506,284, forward strand.
TAGATCCAGGGTACAACATACGATCTGCAAGTCTTGCTGAGCTTGGAGGTGGGAAGGAGACAGAATTAAAATATTGTCTAGATAGCAGAGAATGCGAATAGGGACCAAATGAATAGTGGCTGCCACTGTGGCCAGAAGTTTGGTGAAGGTCCTCGGGGCTGATGAAAGGCCGAACGGCATCGCCCAATACTGGTAATGTCATCTGGCATACACAAACCTGAGGTATCTGCGATGATGTGGATGGATCGGCACATGGAGGTACGCTTTCTGGAGGTCTAAGGAAGTCATAATGTCCCCTTTTCGTATACAACCTAAGATGGTCTTGAGGGACTGCATCTTGAACCTCTTGTAACGAATGAACTTGTTGAGATGTTTGAGGTTCAAGATGCTCCTCCGACCCCCTGACGACTTGGCCACCAGGAACAATATGGAGTAAACCCCTGTCCTTTCCTGACTTTCTGGTATCCTTTCTATCGCCCCTATTTCCAGCAGATGCTGGATCTCTGCCCTCATATTGCCCTGCCTGTCCTTTGACGAGAAACTAGGAACGAATGAAAAAATCCTCGGGAGTACTGTGTAAATTATATCCTTGTCAGATGCTGTGAAGTTGACAGGCAGTATCACAGAAAAATATTTAAAAGTGACCCAAATTGGCTGTCAAAGACTTAAATAAGATGTGTAGACAGATTGTGTCGTAGCATCAGTAATGGCCCTTCAGCGCCCAATTGAGCAGAATATTAATCAGCCCTTTTAACAGTCGAAGGCCTCGCCAAACTGCCTCCACAGTCCAGGCAGGAACAAGAAAATCCCTGAAATGGCAGCGGCTCACAAAATGGCGTCCAAATTGGCGCGAAGCTCAAACGCTTCCTTTTTCTCTTCCAGTACTCACAATCCGATGAATTCTCTGTTGGTGAGTCCAGCGAACCAAGCGCAAGAGACAAATTGCCCCTTAAAGCGCTGCGAGGCGATCTGGATAAACAGAGTCTGACTCGGAGCCCCAAGCAGGTACTCTGTAGCTGCCCATAATTAGAGGGAGCAAGATGGTGGCGGCGGAATAGCCAGTGGACCAGAAATCCTGCTCACACAGGGAGTGTGCGATCCACGCAACCTTACAGGCTGTCCGGAGGTCCTCTCAAGAGGAAACTCTGATCGCTGCACAAAAAAAGATTAGAATTGACGGGGCAGTCAAGCCGGATTCCCAGTGACACACCCACACCAGCAGCGGGAGACTGGCTGCAGCCGCAGCAGTCCAAGTTCAGTTCATTTTGCTCCCTCAGCCTAACAAAAATTCCTATATACACTATACAACTAACTATACACAATATATACAGTATTAACATTAACTATCCTAAGAAAAAAAACAAGAAACTCACAAATAATGAGGAAAGCTAAAACACACGTCTCTATATCTAAGACTGAGAGAAATAACTGACGATCAACACCACCCTGACGGAGCCAGGAAGGCGTGGCCAGACAAATTTAAAGACATACTATTTATTTTATTTATTTTTTTATTTTTTTAAATTTATAAACCGCCCTTCTCCTTGCGGACTCAGGGCGGTGAACAGCCAGAATAAAACATGGTATACAAAAGTTAAAAACAATTAAAAATTATTAAATATTATTCGGCCAAGAACTAAAACAACCCAATTTAAAATCAATTTCAAATTTAAAAATGGAGGATGGGGTCAAGCTAGCCCAGCTAGATGGAATAAATGGGTTTTAAGGGCCCGACGAAAGGTCCGGAGATCTGGAATCCTGTGTATCTCCGGGGGTAGGTCATTCCATAGGGCGGGCGCCGCCACAGAGAAGGCTCTCCCCCTGGGGGTCGCCAGCCGACACTGTCTGGCCGACGGCACCCGGAGGAGGCCCTCTCTGTGCGAGCGTACTGGCCGGTGGGAGGCTATTGGCGGCCCTATCAACCAGATATGAGAGAACCCACCACTGAATTGCATAGCATTGCAATGGAAAAAATTGAACGCTCCTGTCATTTGCCGAGAGGACTCATATCTCTGAAAGCTGGCTGAACGAACTCCCTGTCAAAAGATTTCAACTCTGTGCAAGCAGATACACAGCTGAAATCTATCCCTCCATGCCTATGCAGGACCTGCAGAACTGTGAGGAAAAAAGGATTTTTAGCAGGGCTGTGGAGTCGGAGTCGAGGAGCCGGAGTCAGAGTAAATTTTGGGTACCTGGAGTCGGAGTCGGAGTCGGCAAACAATGCATCGACTCTGACTGCTACTAAATTTAGATTGGAATTTTAAAAAAAGCAAGTTTAAATGTCCCAATTCTCCCGACTCCACAGCCCTGATTTTTAGCTCTGCAATTGCTGCCAAAATCCAAGCAGACATGTATCTGAAATTCTTCTCTTCCTGAAACTCTGTCCCTGTAGAACTGCAGGAAGCATCATACCTGCAGAGCTGAAAACCGCTCTGTGCCTGTGGAGTTGCAGGGAGAAAGGATTTTTAGCTCCATGTCTACTTGGATTTTGGCTGCTCAAATCCAAACAGGCAAGGGGCTGAAACCCTTCTGTCCCACAATTCTGCAGGCACAGAACTGCAGAGAGCTCCATGCCTGCAGAGCTACTGGGAGTTTCATGTCTACGGAGCTGCAGGGAGAGAAAGATTATTAGTTCTATCCTGTTTGGATTTTTGCTGCCAGTAAAGATAAATGGGTTGCTTTGCACATAGTGGTGTTACAGGGAGCAAGCAGAGCAAGCTAAGGCATCCCAGGCCTGGCAGGCAGTAGGCAAAGGCCTCCTGGGCCTGGTGGGCAGGAAGCAGTCCAAGATGTCCTGAGCAATAGCAGCCTTGCATCCCACGGTAGCACACCTACAACTTGTGCTCAGTCTGCAGTGGGACTCCCAAGGCCACACACACTGCCAAGGCACCCATGCACTCCATTTAAAAAATTGTGCTATTGCTTTATGTCCACAACTAGAAGATTCAGGATTGCAATCACTGAGTGAAGCACAGCCTCATGAAATCTCGCTTAACAATGGTTTCACTCAACCGAGATGCTGCTCCCAATTGTGATTGTTAAGTGAAGACTACCTGTATGTTTTCTATAATAAATACATAGATGGTCTCTTCCTCACTGGATATTACTTCGTGCATTATGCATGTTTTATGCAGTAGTGAATCAATGAGCAACTTTGTAACTGATGGTAACTTCTCTTAATATTCAGGAAGATATGGATGACAGATCCCAAGAATAATATGGGCTATCTGCCACACCAACTTTGGATTCTCCTGCTATTCTGGTTCTGTGAATATTTAGTTTTCTATCTAAATTAAGTACTACTGGATTTTTATAGCAAGATAATAGGAATGCCACATAAGGCAAGAAACTATTTCTTGGCCTCAATTTGTCATCTGTATGTTACCTTATTTTAAAGAGCTGTTGTCACAAACATTACCATAATACCATAATTAACACAAATCTGAGAACACTGAGTAAGTGGCATGTGGTGGTGGTGGAAGGAAGTTTCCAAATGTGATGTGAAAAAGGTACCAAAATGGGAACAGCTCCTTAAAATGTTCCTTCCCTACATTAAATTCAGTTGTCTATTGGAAATATTTCATCTCTTTTACATAGCATTCAAGAAAAAATATGGATATGAATGGAAAGATTGCACATCATAACTCGATTCATTCTTTTCAATCTGAAATATCACATAATTTCAAACAAAGCAATATTAAATGAAACTAAGCACATGGCTGAGTTAAGGTAGTTAAAAATAAGAAGGTTTTAAAGATTTCATAAATTGACATATGCCTACTTGTTTGCAAAATGCACCTCCTGTCTACTACAAAATAAATGAAAGTATTTAGCAGCAACATATCTTAAATTTAAAGTCTCTGTGTTATTTAATATACCATACAATGTATCCAATGCTTACCAGGATATCGGTGTTCTCAAAATAATTTCTCCAATATGGCCTGATTTTCCTTTGTCCACCAATATCCCACACATTCAACTTGAAACCTTGGGCTTGCACACTTTTAATGTTAAAACCCTATAATAAATAAAGTTAAAAAAAAATGAGTGGATACAGTACATGGCTATAGTTTCATTGGCTCACAGTTTATATATCGCAACCCTGGAAAATGTAACAAGATAAAGCCTGTATCGCTATTCAGATGAATTGACTGTAGGCAAGGTGAAGGATATAGTAGTAGCCTTGCCCGAGTCGGGATCTATTTATGTCACAGTTAAAAATATATATGTGGCAGCTTATAATAAGAGAGGAGGGGCACACCGGGAAGTCAAAGAAAAAGCAAATAAGGGGAAAACAAAATGCCTCTGTTCTGAAAGCCAAATCCAATGGGCAGGTTAATCAGAAGCAAAACCCTGTACATGACTTCATGTAAGAAAAGTAGAAGCACCAGCTAAATTTCTGAAAGACCCATTTCATCAATTAAAGCTCCAACTGAAAGGGTGTGCAACTAGAAAAACGAGAAGTGGTGCAGACTGGCCACAAGCTGTGGCGCAATACAAGGGATGGCTTCTAAGCTTGGAATCGGAATGGGTTTTGCTTTGAGGCATGGGAGGATTTCATCAGCAACTGCTTACAATCCAGACCCAGCATACAAATCTCCAGCACCACCTGCTGGCATTTCTGAGATGTTCATAATTGGGTATCATTTGAGACTTCGCTTGTGCAAAAAAGAAACAAAAAACCGCCTGAGCTACATTACAGTCTATTCTTTTAATGTATATATTATATACAACACATGCACTCTATATCTGGTAACAGTAACATATGAATAAGGGTAGTATTCAACTTACAACCATTCATTTAGTGACCATTTGAAGTTACCACGGCCCTGAAAAAAGTGTCTTTTCATGCCTACAACAGTTGCCGTATCCCCATGGCCATGTGATCAAAATTCAGACCCTTTGCAACAGGTTCATATTTACGATGGTTGCAGTGACCTGAGGTCACCTTTTGCAACCTTCTGACAAGCAAAGTCAATGGGGAAACCAGATTCACTTAACAACCATGTTACTGTTTTAACAACTGCAGTAATTCACTTAACAACAGTGGCAAGAAAGGTAATAAAATGTGGCAAAACTCACTTAACAACTATCTCACTTTGCAACAGACATTTTGAGCCCAATTGTGGTTGTAAGTTGAAGAGTATTGTATATATAGTACCCAACAGTGCATCTAGAGCAAAGGCTCTTAACACCATTGCTCAAAGGTCAGTTTGTAGCCATTTCAAAATCAGAATTAAATTGAGGGATGCTGTCATAATTTTGTAAAACAAATTGTGCCACTTGAAAATGATTCATGACTACTTGTACCATCATACCACTGAAACCTGGAAAGGGAGTTGTATGCACATCCAGTGTAAATGTATTTTTGGAACTCTTTGCCAATCATCAAGATATAGTCTTATATTTAATCATGGAATATCTGCCATATCAGTAATACCATCTTTCATTACCTGGGTTGGAGTAATATGGGTGATATCTTCAGATGCCAGTTGTTTCAAAAGTGTGGTTTTGCCTGCATTATCCAGTCCCAGGAGCAGGATCCTAACCTCCTGGTCTGGTGCACTCTTTAATTTACGCAGAATTGATAGTAAGCCCTGCCAATCAAATAGAGAGGAAACTTGCTTTTTCAATCATCATCACCAAGACCTATTTTTGAAAAGTACATATGCCATTCCCAATATATACTAAGCACTGCACATTAATAAATTATACAGTTCCCCCTAATGGATAATATTAAAAAGAAGTAAAGGAATAAAATCTATTCATCAATACCCTATTTATTATTTTAAAATAAAACAGAGTATTAAGAAGGAACATCAGAAACAAATTTAATATTTAATCATTTATTAAATAAAGGAGAAAAAGGAGATTGTTGTATATAGGAAAAAGTATATACATTTTCTTAATAAAAACAATGCCATATATAACAATCAGCACAAGAAAGTGGAGATTTTGTAAGAGCATTAATATTTGACAAATAAAGGGACTGAGGTAAACGAAGAGAAAACAATTAACACTTTAAAAAGGGTGAAGGTATGAAGAAAGACACTATAAAAGACTATTTGTATACAGAACCAGAAAACCTGTGACCTGTTAAATCAACCTTTCAGACATATTTCCTTATTATATGCCTCAATGCCTTCAACAACAGAATTTCTAATATACTGCCTTCACTGGAAAAGATAGGATACATTTAGAGATCTATTTGCCTTGCGAACAGTCCCTGTTGAACTATATAGCACAGTCAAACATCAACATAGGAAAAGGTTCATGATATTTTGTATTATGACATAAACTTTTATAAGCGTTTTTATATTATAAAGTATTTTATAAAATTTGACAAATTTCAATTCCACAAGAGTCATAGGTCCTGGATTTTAGACACATTCTGTAAATTAGTCCTTCTGAGTACCCTGGCTTAAAAATTTAAACATTGTTGCCGTAGGATGCACTGTTTCTCCCAGTTGAAGGTTAGGGAAATGAGAATTTTAGTAGTGTGTGCACATATACAGACAACTGAGGAAAATAACGAAGAGATCAATATGTGTAATTTATAAATCATGTGACATTGCTAGAAGTTATATTTTTAAGTAGACTAAATATTTTGTTTTTGCTTGCAATTTGATCCTTTAAAATCAACAGATACCAACTGAATGGCTAACAATAGAAAAGAGCATGCATTTAAATATTATAGAACCTTAGACACTAAAAATGAAAATCAAACAAATGTATAAGTATTTTTAAATGACTTTTTAAATTTGATCTTTTTCATGTATGGCTCTAATCTTTCACTTGAAGCCTACAAAAATTGTAACAGAATATCAGGCAGCAATAGATCATATCACTCTCATTTTACTTCCTTCCAATCTGAAAGTTACCTATACCCACTGAGTTTAAGAAAGAAGCTTTGCTGTACATGTGTAGGTAGACCAATAAACCTATCCTTCCCAAAAAAATGCTGAATAAAGTATCTGCAAAACCAGGATCCTAGTCTCCCTTGCAATCAGACTGCTAGCAAGCATAATGGAGAATCCCTCTGCATCCCATGCTCTCAATGAGTAGAAAAACATTCCTAGAATATCAGCTCCAAAGAGTGGCATTAATAGAACTGATGTCAAGAACAAGAATGGTTTTGGTTGTTTGGTCTCTCAATCAGGGTAGCAATCAATTGGTTTACCTACCCATAAGAAAAAAGTCCAGAGAAATTGTGGTTACAGTCCTCCTAGCAGCCAACACACAACTGAACAACATTACAGAACAGGTACTAAACCTGGTGACCAGGTAGAAGAGTGCAGGCCCACTAGTTAATCAGAGCTGTACACAGCATTGATCCTGTCTGTATCATGTCAAACAACCTCTTTTGTGCATTTTACAGTCTGCATGAAAGCCTAGTTTCAGCATAACCTGGAAAACCCGCTTTCATATCAATTTGAAAGCCAACTGCCAACTGCTGTAGCAGTGAGTTCAGTGACATAGACATGTTATCAACAAGTGGCAAGTAAAACATCTTTGTTCTGGGCAAAGAAGCCATGTGGATGGTTTTATGTCACTCCCAACTACTGTCTAATAGTCATTACCTCTCTGAAATTTCACTAACTTTCTTACCTCTCCTTTTACAATTTCTTGTACAATTGTGCAAGTACAATTCTTCCCTTCTAAGAACAGTGTCTACATATTCTGTGCCTTTTTAGGGCTCTATTCCAAGCATTTGATGAAGTGAACAATGAAAGCATATGTTTTTTTAAAAAAACATGTGCTAAGTTGTTGAGAATTGCTTTTGCTGCGTTCTAGCGAATTCTCTAAAAATACTGTGAAATAGTTATATTAATGGAATTCAAATTAAAAGAGTAATATCACTGAAGGCAATCTAATAGCTTTACTAATAGCTACTCTATTTGGAAATAAATATTGTTAAATGTTTACATAGCTGCATCCAAAATAATAAAAATATTTTTTCCTAAATACTAACATAATACATAACAGCACTTTCCATCTCTTTTCAGGGCTCTCGGGCTTTTCATTCTTATCCTTGATCTGTTGATTGGTTTCCTAGCTAGCATCAGTGCTAGAACACTAACTGATCTTGCTATTCTTATCCTAAGACTGTGACATCATAATGGAAGGAACTACTAACCACTCTTCTAAGTGGTAAATCTTTTCACTACAATTTCTTAGGGAAACATCTTCCAGATTTTACAAAAGCTGTCTGTTCTATGTAGAATTGTGTAGAAAAAGGTTAGCAATAAGATCTAGCTGAGCTGAGCTGTGTCTCTGATTCTGGATTGATCTTTATTTCATTACCTTCTACCATTTTAATTCTGCCACTTGATTTGATCCTGACTTCTTCAATATGGACCCTAGTTTGCTTTGGACTATTATTACACTTCAGCCTTATTGCTTAGCTAAGGCACTATTTAGATTTTAGGAACTTTAAATATATAAGAAGTTCCATTCTCTAACATTTCAAAATCTATTTCAGTCTTTTTTACAGCAGGAATGCAGAGCAGACAGGCAAAAACAAGAAGCTTGAAAACAATTTTGCAGAGCTATGAATGCAAATTAATAATTGAAGTTTATATACATTCAGCTTGGGAAAGGCACTAATGTGGTGGGGGGGAATCAAACTGAAAGCTTATACTGTGTATGTTTTCCCCAATAGTCATCACTGCTCAAAAATTTTATTTAGGTTTTAGCTTTTAATTATGATACCCTATTTCACTTATGGCAATTATGTGCATTTATTTGATCCCATAAGCATCTCAAAATGGTATACAAGGGAAACTCCCTTTGTTCTCATGAAACAATTCTGTGATGTAGATTGTACTAACAAAGAATGACTGCTCAAAGCAACTTGTAAATTGTTTCCACAATAAGGTTGGATCTGAATTGTAATCTCTCTAACCTAACCCCAAACCTTAGTGAATATACTGTTCTTCACTGGCTATAAGGAACACGGGGGGGGTGGGGGGGGGGAATCCTATATAAATATTAATTTTGGTCACAATTTTAATACCAATAAAGTTCTAATATAATTTAGTCCCATTTAAGTAAATATTAACTGAAAGTGCTAAAACATTTGTTGCAAGCTCTACAGAAAAAAAGATTAAAGACTGACCTTTATTTAAACTATTTTCAACACCTATTTAGATTTTGCAGTCCTCCTAAAGAGGAATCTATTTTTTCTATGATATACTGGTTTTATTGAAATAGAGCTCATTTTCTATAGTTATACAGCACTTCACTGCACACTTTAAAATTTATTTCATAGCTGTTATTTTAGTTTGACTGGATAATTTTTATCTTTATTTTGCAAGAACCAATGTGGTTGTACTAGTTGTAAATGCTGGATTAAGAGTGAAAAAACCCAGACTAGACATCCCTTAAGTGTAGAAACCAGCTGTATGATTATGGGCTTCACTTGTCCTCTCAGACCAAATTAGCATCAGCCGCTGTTTGATAAATTTCATGTATTGATAACTCTGTTGATAAAAACTAGGCAAACAAATGGTACTTTTTAAAAATCTGTTTTGTTTTCAGAAAAGAAACATACAAAATAATTTTTTACCTAATTTTTCATAAGCTCGATTACCTTATTTTACCCACAATATAAAAGCCACAAGCTTATCAAAGGACATTTTTTCTCTGGGCTCATTGTACTTTTAAATTAAATTAGTAACAGAATAACATTCAATGTAAGCAAACTCTGTTTTTCAAATCCATGGATGTGGCAACTCAACATTCTCAGTAGCATATAATTACCATATATAAAGCTTCTAGTGAACGGGGTATCAATTGTGAAATTCCAGAAAAACTTAAGAAGATAAATTATTTATACAGATAGGTATCAGGGATATTTTTGGTAAGTGGGAGATATTTTTTGAAGGGCATTAGTAACACCATTTTGTTAATTTTGAAGATGGTATAATAAAAAACTACCTAATGGGAAAAATCAGTGGGATTTATCCATTTCATAGCATATTTATTTATGAGCATAGCATATTTATATTTATACTTTCTAAGAAATATTTATTTTCAAATTATAATCCATGTCAACTAATAAAGAAACAGAATCTGAGAAGAGTGCAAGAGAAAAAAGTAAAAAATAGAGAATGAATTATTTTAGGTCAAATATAGCTTTTCTAGTACAATGATCTGTTTTCTGGCCTACTGGAATGTCCTATTTGATACGTCAAAGCAGAAAATTATAGCAATATATCCTCTCCAGCATTCAAGTAATTAATATTCAGGGGGACCCATATCAGATCTTAGAAATAGGATATAGCTGGTATTATTTAGAGCCATTAGAAGATTTAACAATTAATGACAAGATTAATGACTAATCTTTTATAGTTGACAAGCACCTCATCCTGTGATAACTGCATAGCTTAAAATTATGTGCTATGTGAAGAATTGCTTTCTTTTCTCTAACCTGCTTCAATTATCACTGAAGTTATTTTTCCTGCACTTATTCCAACTGTACAATATCCTCTTTTTAAATAATTAGAGCCACAATTGTACAGAACTCTAAATGTGGTCACATCACAGATTTGTCTGAAGTATATTATTGGTAATTTAATTTTCAGTAATCTTTTGCACTGAATTCCATTTTTATTATTTGACATACGTTTCATGGGTTCTCTAAATTGCAGATAATTTGGTGAAACCGCTTAAAATATGTCAAACTTTTCAAAAAATATCTTACTATTTATTTTTTAAATTTAATTTGAATATTATCACTATTTGCCTTAGATTTTCAGAGTCCTTTTTCCGAAAACAGACTTTCTGAAAAGAAACAAATGATAACTATTCATGATATAAAAATACATTCAGCTTCTCTGCAAATTTAAGCAAATTTTAAATGCCTTATTCCTATCCGTTTCCATAAAATAGATTTAGTATAAGATTCTTTTTCGGTTTACTTCATGGTTTCTTTGCGAAATAACTAAATTTCTGCAAAAAATCTTTCTTAGTATTTAGGTCTCGTGTTTAAGCTTATAAAGCAGGCTTCCTCAGTCTGGTATCCTCCACATTTGAGATGACAAATTGCAAAAAGTACAAATAAGTTGGAATTTTTGTCCCACTACCTGGGGAAATTATCATCTGGAAACTAGCTTCTGGCACACAATATCCTCTGTGGTGACCTTGTTTCAATTTCAGCTGATGATTAATGTAAAATAAAAGGGAAAATATTTATTTTCTCTTCACACAGATGTTCAGCTCAGCTTCATATGTACTTACTTATCTTAACACATGGTCACCTCATGTTTGTACAATTTAAATTTTAAAGATCTAAACCAGAGTATCTACTTCTAAACACAGATTCTTTTTCAGTATGAAGTGAATACTATGCTGAATATTAAATACATATAATGAACATTAGAAGCTCATAGACATGCTTTAAATGAAGTTGGTCCAAAGTTTAATTCCTTGGCATCTTCAAGTAGAGCTGGAAGACCTTCTGGCTGAAATACTGGAGAAACACAAGGTTTATGCAGGTTGAATCTGTAGAAATCAAGCTGAGGGAAGTAAAATGCATGAAGTACACACCAATTATGCTAAGGCTGGAATGTATAACATCATTAATTTTCACATAGCAGTATAGATGAACTAAGTAAGGATGGCAAAGACTGCTACAGGTTGTAGGAGACTATGAAGGTATTTTCTACCAAGATCATGCATCTATTCTTTAAAGGAAAATCCAAAAAAACTCAAATTGTTCTACAAAAAGCTCTAGATATATCAATATTTCATCAGGATTCACTAAAATAAAATCTTAGTGCAAAAAGGAGAAATTTGTATTCTTCAATTATAGAAAATATTTTTTATTAAGGAGCTGGACTACTGGCCAGTCAAGTTGTTCTTGCTCAGCTAGTTCTCCCATTTCATCCCAAGAAAATATTGTAAAGAGATCCCCCCCCCCCCGTTAAATCATATCTGATTCTCAGAGACTGCGTGGATTAAGTCTCTGCAGTTTTCTTGGCAAGGTTTTTCAGAAGTGGTTTGTCACTGACTTCTTCCTAGGGCTGAGAGAAATGGATTATCCCAAGTCCTCTAGCTGGCTTTGTGCCCTAAACCAGATTACAACGTACTTTCCTGGTTTCTAATCTGATACCTTGCTTAGATAACCAACATATCCACACTAAATGGAATGTACAGAATATACATATAAGAACTAAAGAAGCTGCTGTTCCAATACTTCTTATGTCCTCTCCCAATGTCCCTGACTACTATAAATGGCAATGGAAGAGAGACAGGAGCTTTATTTTAGAGGGACATTAAAAGACAATTCCTCATTCTCCTAAATTACAGAAAACTGATATTTTGGGTTATGGAATCTAATTTATTTTTTTACCAGATTTCTAAGATCCATAAACCTCTTTGTTTTCTATGGCATACATTTATGCCCGTAGGATTGCTTTTAGTAGCAAAACTGAATGGAGTTTGATCTTTCCACTCTAATATTCTCTCCCAAATGCCTCTTCTTTATTTCAGCAGCATAATCAAAAATTGCTGCCCAACTATTTTAGATCACCAAAGACATACTATTAAATACCACCCAAAGTTGCTGAGAGTCAGGCAGCATATAAATTTAATAAATTGCTATTATTAAATATTATTCTAGCACTCCTCCATTCACAAGCAAAAGAACAGCAGTTATCCTATATCACATTTGCTCCCTCGCTTTCTCCTCTCCCTGCCCCTTAATTCTGTTCAGAATGTGACAGCAGGGTTACATAAGGTGTACAATCCCTCTGCCTATCACTAATTTAGCGTGATAAAAGGAAACCTCTAATCTGATACCTAATAGGCTTTTAAATACATATCATGTTCTGGATGCAGTCTAGTTGGTCAATTTCAAAATTGGCCACCCATGGCATATAATCAAAAGAAAATCTCTGGTATTAGAATCAGAAAAATGTCCCTTTTCTTTGTAACATTAAAAAAAACTCTGGAAAGATACATTTAAACACTATTTTTCTGACACTTTTGCATCTTAAGGGAAAAAAACGACAGGACTCCTGAGCCTTTCCACTTCTAAAATGGGTCAGTTCGTCCCCAAGAGACTCCAGGTTACAAAGGTTAAACTCCTCAGCAGTCACATGTCTCTACAAGATTAAGAAACTGTCTTTTGAATGGCACCAGTTCAATGCCACAGATAGAAACGATCGCCATAAGACCCGGGGCTTCGCAGTAACTCACATAAATGAATAATGAATCCTGATTTCAGCCGCTTTTAACAGCTCCGAAGAGCACAGTACAGTAGATAAGCACATGGGATGTACACACGCTAAAACGACCGAAAAGCCCTATTCCTGGAACCTCAACCTCAACCTCCTCTTCCTGGTAGTTATTTTGAACAGTTTCTCCAACCAGAGACACAGGGGACCATTCACGCTCCTCCCCCCCTCGCCCCCTTTTATTTCATTCAGGCCCATTCAACCACTTCCATCGCTTTGGACCAGCCTCCCCTCGATACCAAGCACTCCGTTCCCGAGGAACGGCTCTCTTCCACAACCATCGGCACCAGGAATTGGAGTGGGGGGCAACCATAATTCACCCTCCCCGGCCTCCTCCGTCCCCGGCTCTCTCCCCCTTCCAATCTCACACTCACCATCCTCTACGCGGCTCTCGGTTACCATGGGCAACTGCGGCAGGCGCGTGCGCACTGCATCCCTCTTACGTAGAACGTCCGCCCGGGTGCTTATCTGGGCGGTCCAAAGCAAAGGAGGGGCTTGACTCCAGAAACACCGCCCACTGGCTTCTTTTTTTTTTAAATCACGTTCCGTTCAGCGCATGCGGCTTAAACGAGGGACCAGCACATTCTTTCTTGGGTGAAGAGTCTTTGGATTGGTTGCGAAGGGCCACGCGTCCCAACTATTAGGGGGCGGAGAGATTAGGGGGAAGAATTAGTTATTACCCATGTGCTTTCAAGGGAAAGGCGAGTGGTGTTTGGCGAGTTACAGGTAGGAGTTTAAACTAGAAAGACTATGCGGAATATGTGCTTGTCTTTCAACCTGACAAGGGAGGAAGGAATGCAGGGTATGAGAAAGGACACAAAAGGCTCGCTTCTGGCGTTAGTGGAAAAGTGGCCGTAGAGTTTTCTGATAGTTAGGAATGAAAGAAGGGGCATGGGATGGTGGCAGTATGAAGGGGGAATTCTTCATACTGCTACCATATTTCTCAGCAGAGAAATATGGTAGCCACCCAAACTCCAGGTTGACTTTCATAAGCTTTCTGCTTTGAGTAAATTAATTGGTAGACCTACAGTTGCCAAAACGATTAACGCCCATCTCGGTGTTGTGTTGGACTGCAGCAACCCATAAATTGAGGACATAAATTTAGGAAATTACTGTCCCTCACTTAGGTTCAGCGAATATAAAACCTGGAGGGGGAGTGAAGCATAAATGATTTAGGACTCAAAAGGTAAATTGTTGTAGAAGGAGTCATTTCGAATGGGAAAGATGTAAAATCAAGCTAGATCTTGAGTGGTAAATGATTCATGCTGGTATTGCTTTGAAGATAAATCTCAGAGTACTGTAATGTGAAGGTTTTGAGCACACAAACAATTGTCTGCCTGCCTGTCATATATTTCAGCATATCAACCAAGCTGCCCTGGTTTGTTTTTTTTTTTGCCTTCGCCATAATTACCTACATTCTCTGAATACAACAGACAACTGTGATGGCTAATAAATACATAGTATGCAGGGGTACATATTAATGTTAAAAAAGAAATATAGCTTTGCTTATAGCCTGCATTTGTTCCACAAAAATAGCATACATCAGGTCTCCAAATCCTTTTTTGTAACTCCTTAGTGCTCTCTAAATTTGGTTGTTTTCTTGCAGAGATTTCTGCTAACACTGATGATTACTTAGTTTGAGTAATGAAACCTGTGCAAGAAAACAACCAAGGACCTCTTTCTCATCTGGATATTTACCAGATTTCTTTAAACTTCAGCACATTATTGTGTTACATGTTCTCAGATTGTGCCCTGAGTTATGAATGTTAACGTGTAGAGAACAAAGTAGTAAATTACTTCTTTTTTTTCATCTACTAAAATTTAGTTTCAGTGAACTATTCCTCTCAAATGCTTTAAGTGGCGTAATGGAGGCTGATCAAACTGATATGCTGGCACAGAATGCCCGATCTTTCAAGAAATTAAATATTTTGCAGCCCAGCAATAAGGAAAAGAATTTGTCCAATTGGCTAAGGATGTATAACTTTGCCAATAGAAATATTAGAAAATTGAAAACAGGAAACCTGAGAAAGCAAAGAATGAGGCAGCATAGAATTCTTTTTTAATGGGTTCATAAAAAAGAGAAGATGGGGCAGTGGGCAAAGAAGTATAGAATCGGGGTGCTTGTTCTAAACACTTTGGGGTGAAATATATACTAGGAAGGACAGACAAAAATGCAGGTTGGGTGAGATAAAGAACCTACCTTTAACTACTGCAAAAGATTTTTGTTTACTGAGCTCAAAAATTAATGTAATGATTCCTGGGGGTAGTTAGTATAAACGTGTTTCTAGTATTGAAATAGTGACAATGGGCTTTCTTCATCTTGGTGGCCAGAGACGTTGAAGAAGCTAAGGATGACAACTCTGCTTATACTCTCCAGAATGTGGGATTGCTCTTTAAGTTGATATTTCCATTAAATTTTCCACCATTACATGAAAATATTTTTGCCTAAGAATTCATGGCCAGCTATGAACTTTATGACAATATGTGCATATTTAAATTGGTCCTATGATGGCATATCAGGAACACTTCACTCTCTAGTTTTCATTCTGTCACATTGTTGGAAGTGTTGGAAGATGCTGTGGTAACACCTCCCAATCATTTAGTGGTTGTTATTCTAAGTAATTTAACATCACTCATTCTATATTATTTATTAATTTAATATTTCAATCTTTCATGTTTATGCACTTTAAAAAACCCTCAAAATTATGAATATGTATGAAATTCCACTAGTCCAATGCTATTGTTTCAAGATCTCAAGTTTATTTCTTCTACTGAAAAAATGAATTACAGATAGTCCGTGATTTACAACAATTTATTTAGTGACAGTTCACAGTTACAACAGCACTGAAAAAAGTGACTTATGACAATTTTTCACACTTAAGACCATTACAGTATCCCCATGGTCACATGGTTTATATTTGGATGCTTGGCAACTGACTCACATTTATGACGGTTGCAGTATCATGGGGTCATGTCATCAACTTCTGCAAACTTCTGACAAACAAAGTCAATGGGCAAATCAGATTCACTTAACAACTGTGTTACTAATTTAACAAATGCAATGATTCAGTTAATAAATGTAACAAGAAAAGTCGTAAAATGGGGCAAAACTCATTTATCAAATTTCCACATAAATTTTGGTCTCAATTGTGGTCATAAGTTGAGGACTATTTGCATTTTGTGTGTGTGTGTGTGTTTTTAAACCACTTACCAATCTATAGACAAATGTCTCATTCTATGGTATTGGGTTTACCATTAAGTCTCAGTACATCAAGTTTTTCAGACCATCTTTGCTCTTTATTCTGAGTGTTGGTTTAAGGGTGATGGCACAAAATATTATTTTACAAGGATGAAGCTGATTGGTTTTTGAAATATACAGACTAGCTATTTTGCAGCTACTCCAGCAGACCTAACTTAAAATTCGGCAGAGGAGGGGACTTCAAGAAAACCTGTTACTTGACCAAATCCTGGTCTTTGCTTTGGACAAGATGAGGAGAGGGGCTGTTTCTCCATCTTTTTTTCCCACTTTTCTTCCCATCTTGTTAAAAATAATGCAATTATGAAGGAAAATTGCTGCAGGTGTTAGTTGGGGATATGTTTTACTGGCAGTTTGAATCATCAGGGAATTTTGGCTCAATTTAAGACCACCCTGAACATTGAAAAAAGAATGGAAGATTTCTCAGCAGCATTAAAATATTACCCCAGAGAACATTCTAAGTGAAAATGTCAGTATATAGGAAGAATCAAATCAATGATCTTTTCAGTATGATTAATCTCATTCAGTTTCAAGGTTGACTCAGCCTTCCATCCTTCCGAGATGGGTAAAATGAAGACTCAAATTGTTGGGGGCAATATGCTGACTCTGTAAACCACTTAGAAAGGGCTGTAAAGTGGTATATAAGTCTAAGTACTATTGCTATTTCAAATCACTATGAAAAATGCTATAGAAGTTGTATAATAGTTAAGGTTTCAGGGAAAGAAACCAGTATATGAATAACTCCATGTATGATCAGATACAAACTGCTTTCACATTTTATCTTAAATGTAATGAGTCGTTTTTTATCCACCTCCCTTTTGCCAGCCTGTTTAGGAACAGTTGAAAGGGACCACAAGTGTTAGAAGCCAAATGTTTTTTTTTAAATGACCAAACAAGAGTAGGGTGATACATGGAGTTATTCAGTGCTCCAGATTTGATTCAGAAGAAATCCTCCAGAATGCATGAGAGATCCTGCTTGTGACTCATTTAAGCAGATGGATCTGTTTCTATGATTGTGCAATTACAGATTTAATGAATTGCCAAATTTCTTTCCATCTGAAATACCTCTTCCTAATCAGATCCAAAACATCATACTCCCAATGCATAATATTTAAATGAGACTGAAGTATGGTAGTGTGTTACATCTAGGGAGTAAATATATTCCCACTCAGTTGTAATGTTGACTGTGGTTTTTCTGTTGCAGAATGAAACCTGTTTTCTTTGACTTTTGCTTGTAATGACGTATTTATGTCATCGAATCCATTGCTAAGTCCATGCAAATCTTTCAGGAAAATTGCCTATATGTTTATGCTACTTAATGTATGTTTTCTTTCTTAAATAAATATGAGAATTTCTCTCTGAGATATTGTTCCTGGCATGGAAAGGAAGAATACTTTAAGATTGTCAGAAACTCTTGGTATTTTACATGCTTACATCTACAAATAGAAGGACTTAGTTGTTCTTGAGTTCAAACCTGCGTGATAAGTTATTTCTATAGCCAAAGGGGGTAAAGTTATACATTGTGTCATGTAAGGTTCATTGATCAAATTCCAAGAAGGAATTGATGTGTTTAAGCAGATTTTGTGTGTATTTTCAGATCCCTCAAAACATCTTGATCCTGCTCATAGATTAACCACCATTCCTGATAATCTACCTTTGACTGACTAGAATTCCTCTTTGGCACTTAACCAGGTACTGTACATATTCTCAGGCACCATCTTCCAGTTTACCAGTTGGATTCAAAATAATATACAGGACATAAAAACATAGTTGCTGTGTTCTTACAACATACTGTGCCTAAATCAAATTATGGTTTAAGTTCCACACAACACTGAGCCATAAACTATCTAATTGCCATTTAGCCTTACCTAATGTGTTGAGCAAACCTAGTCAATATAAATATTGTAAATTCACATTTGTAGGAATTATTGGATTTGGAGAAGGATTTGCTCAGCCCCATAAATAGGAGATGCACAGTTGGTGATGCAAACCATATAGATTTTAGTATTTTAGTTTTCAGTTCCATGTACAAATTGGATATCAAACTCTGTATAGTATTCAAATATGGGATTGCAGTGAGGAGATCCTTTCTGTTTTGTGATCTTCCAACTTATTTTACAGATTTAAATATGATATAATTAAATAATCAGTGCTTCCTTTCTGCTCTCAGTGTCTAGCCCCTCTTTCCAACAGTGTTCAGTCCTGTGGTCAAAGTCCTTTATATTTATGTTGATTTCTGGAGTTCTGTACTGGTAGTTTTAGTTATCTACTTAAGAGAGTGTGCTGTCCATTAACAAAAGGAGTTGAATATTTACTTAGCAGTCAAGGGCATTTAGTTCTGTTTTGTCCTAGTCTTTTGAGATCTAATTATTTTGTAACAAAAAACTAACCTGTACACTTGCTGAGTAAGATAACTCGATTTAAACTGCCTGTTAAAAGTTTTGCACATTTTTACTATGAATATTTAAAAATCTTACATATATTCTGGTTGAAGAAAGGAGTGTTTTTGTTGTCCTGATTCTCAACAGAAAGACTCACTAAAGAACTCAGAACTTTCACACAAATATAGTATAATCTATTGTGAGTATTAGGAAAAATTCAGAATATTTTTTAAAAATGTAAGCTGCATTTTGTTTTAAGTGAATTTTTTGCTTTTTCACTGTAAGTAAAATGAACTTTGGTTTACAAATCTTTCCCACATTCTTGACATTGCAGCTGCTCTTGATATTCTTCTTCCAACCATGTCAAAAACAAAATCAGCATGTTCTGCCCTATCTTCTTTTTTTGTGTTTTCTTGATTACATGGAGTAACTTGTGGTTAAGATGTTGAATTAGAGTAAAATATGACCTTATTTTTCATCTGAGCATAGCACTCTAAATCCTTTTATTACCCGTTATCATAACTGCTTTGTGTGGCAAGTCTGTTATTCCCATATATATTAGCTTGTTCCAATTTGGTCTATTGACAAGCAACAAATTTTGCACCCAAGGGTGGTGTTGATCCAATGTAGCTGGGGTAGGGGTGGGGGGACCAGACTGAGTAAAGTGTTGTACACAATAAAATAAAACTAAGTTTTGTCAAAGTTCATTCAAGTGTTTGTTAGAGAATAAAAGCAGAACAAAAACTGTTCATTTTATCGGTTTATTCTTCTGTGCTTCAAAGGTGGAATTAAACAATATAAAGAGTTCTATTATCTCAAATTGCTTTGAATTTAATAGAAAAACATCTAATAAAGCTTTCAGTGGTGACTTTTCACACATCATAGTTTAGAATGTATGAACTATTAAATGGTATCCCACGTTAGCAAGTATTTTAACTAAAATTCCAGGTTTATATAAAATGTGCCAGTAAATCTACGAAATAAGAATTTTCTCATGGCTGTAATTCAGAAGTGTTAGGAAAAAGTGCTTATGTAATTCTAAACAGAATGATTTTATTTCTTTATATACAGCATTGTGATGAACAGCCAGAAATTCTTCAATGTATGTAAGGAGTATAGATCTATATACATACAATAAAGAAATCTTTTTTAAATCAAATAAAAAAATATCTTTATTATTTGAATATGACTTCTAGTATCTTTATGGACTTGTCCCCAGACTTCAGTCACAACAATTGAAATAATTTGCCATTGCTTCTACCCCAAACAGACTTTTTCCCCTTTTCCTGTGTACTGGGGTTTAAGCCCTGATAGCTTCCCACAGAGTGTCTCCCTCATAAATTGCAACATTCTCTGCTTATTTGTGAAAACTGCCTTTGTGGTTTAGCAAGATAAGTTAAATAGTGCTTCTTTCACAGCCCAGTAAGCTTGTTGCTGCAGACAATTTTAAAATAATTTTGGTAGTCTTGAATGCCTTTGCCTAGAGAAAAGCTTAAACATTTTGCATGTTGGTTTTTACTATTAAAAATTAGTCTTGAGAAGTTCCTCTGTTTTAAGAATTCCCTTGCATCAGTATTTTAATTATTTTTAGCTTGCCTTTCCTTTAAAACAAACAAAAAAGATATGGTTGAAAGAGCCCCTCCCCAATCTATCTCAGGGGTGTCAAACTCGCAGTGTTACATTGTTGTCACGTGATGTATCGTGACTTTTTTTTTCTTCGCTAAACCAGGGGTGGGCCTGACGCATACGGCCCACAGGCCAAGAGTTTGACACACCTGATCTATCTCTTTCTCTCTGTTAAAAGATCTTTGTCTTCATCCTGGTTATGACAAAATAGAGGTGAGTTTTGTTAGAATTAAACCTTTCGAATTGTGCAGATGCAAAATTATTAAAGACTTCTTTTTTTTATAATCAGTTGTTTCCAATAATGGCATGTTTGGGTGATGCACATATAGAACTGGAATACTATACCTCTAGCAATTAAAAGAAATGGTGTTAGATATTAGTGTATTTTCAGCAATGCTTCATCTTTAAAACAGCTCTACATTCCAAAGGTGCACTACCCCTGACTTTAGAAACATTATTTAAATAGCACTGGAGGTGTTTACCTCCATTTATTGAATATATTATTCAGATTTGATCTTTCCCATTATTTGAGATCATTTAGAGGAAAAACCATAAGAATAGAATGTAATTATAAACAAAAACTAAAAACCCAGTAAAAGACAATAAGTAATATGTTTCAATGAACACGTTAAATTAAAAAGCCTTTTAAATTGAAGAAATGGCAATAATTATTAAAATGTTGGCAGAACATTATAGTTTTTACCTATCATCCACATTGAGGGAGTCAGCCTGGTCTATCTAGGAAAAAAGTTCCTAAGCTCAAGCCTTCTTGTGCAAAAGCCTAGGCCACAAATAACATGATGCCCCGGTATCTGCTTTTGGCAAAATGTGTTGTGTGAATCCACCTTACAGGCAAAACAACCACCCTGATGCTTGTTCAGCAAACAGTACTTTCAAAAGTCCAGGTTTTGAAAATGTTAAGTAAAATTATAACTGAAAGCTCCTGCCCCTAAAAGCATAAATCTCTAGGACAGAGGTCTTCAAACTTGGCAGCTTTAAGACTTGTGGACTTCAACTCCCAGAATTAGCTGGCTGGAGAATTCAAAAAGCTGCCACATTTGGGGACCCCTACTCTAGAGTATGGGACATAAAAGTTGATTTTCACTTCATAATGCAGACTGTGGCAGATTTATATGAATAGTTTTCAAGATAACCTGGTCCAAGATATATAGATATGAATAAGCAATTCGGAGAAATTTGGAAATAAATTGGAATTCAGTGAAGTTATTTCAGGACTCATTTTGACATGCATACCAGGTTGCTGCTTGCATTAGTTGTTTCTAAATATTTTTCAGGCCTAGGCAATATCCAGCACATTACAGTAATCTAGAGGAAGGCATGGGTCATTGTAGGATATTAGTCCAGGCAGATTAGGGAAAAAGGGAGACTATATCTGTACCTAAAACTTTAAGCATTATGGCCATTGTCCAAATCTACAGAGCAATTTGGAGCTCAAAGAAAACATTCTTAGTTTGCTGCATCAGTTCTTAGAATTTTTAAGATTTCAGAGAATGGATGTGGGATGCATTACTGAATGTCTGTTGAGGACACCAACCAGTAAAAGACTGCTTATATTTATGATTTGTTTTAACACTGCACTAATTTTGAGGCTGACTGTTGACTATATTTTAAGAGAATGTACATGCAGCATTTCTTGGGAATATGTGACAATTATTTTAGCAGTTTCCATTTGTACTAAGTACCCATTATGGAAAAAACAGGCCAATAAAAATATCCTGCTTTGAGTGGATAGTATTTTTGAATGACTGAACATACACCCTGTGATGCAGTTAATACCAAAGTTCATTGCTTGAACAAACATTATATAAGTTAGTAATTGGCTTTTCCACATAATTTCCAACCCTTTCAGAAGCTTTATCAATTACAATATTTCAAATGTCCATGAAATTGAGGTGTTTCTATTAATTATCCATCTTTGGCCATGATTTGATCATGGCTTATCTATCAAGCTTATACCTGATGGGATCCTGTTATTTGGTGCAAAAAAAATATAGCTGCTTTGGATTTTCTAGAATCTTTGTGTCCACCATATTGAAACTAAACTCCTAGGTAATTGTTTTTTATTTTATTGCTTTTTAAATTAGTGACAAAAACAAAAAAATCCCACAAAAATAACGATACATACCATATTTTTCAGACACATTTTTTTGTCTCCCAAAAGGGGGTAAAAATGTCTCTCCATCTTATAGACTAAATATTGCTGAAGTCCCTCCCACCCGCTGATCATTTTTGTTTTGCCTTCGCACGCCCTTTTTTGGGGTCTTTTTCAGGCTCTTTTTCTGTCCATTTTTTAGGGTTTTTTCAGCCTGTTTTTGAGGGTTTTTTAGTCCATTTTCAAGGGTTTTTTGGCACATTTTTGAGACTTTTTTTGGCCAATTTCTTTGGGGATAAAAGGCCTGAAAAAAGCCTCAAAAACAGGCCGAAAAAAGCCTCGAAAATGGGCCGAAAAGAGCATTGAAAACGGGCTGAAAAAAGCCTTGAAAATGGGCTAGAAAAAGCCCCCAAAACACCGGAAAATGGGGTAGATGGAGGCCAAAAACTTTTTTTGCTGTTGATTTCCTCTTCTAAATTTACGTGCGTCTTATAGTCTGTTGTGTCTTATAGTCCGAAAAATACGATATATTATTAAAGAAATAGAAAACACATAGAATTTTTTAAAAGTGAAAAAAATACAACATAGAAGGATATAAATACATTATGTTAACAGTAAATAGTTATTTAATGCAATTATTATTCAAGTACATATATGATTCTCACATACAGTATTAGAATAGTTAGTATAGTATAAGTATCGTGTTTTTTTAACCTATTGTGTTTTGTAAAAAAAACTATATTGATGCTATTTTTATGTGTAATAGATTCCATGAAATGGTGTATGAAATTGTGACTAAATGCTGGCTGTGCATAGTAAACACAGCTAGTTAATTTGTTCTGGACAAGTAGTAAAGCTTGTGAAGATTTTTGTGTACTCTGAATAAAATTGTACAGTCTGAGGGTGCAGCAGCTGAATTCACCAGCTGTCTTTTGCTGCCTTCCTCTGTCTGACTTAGCAAGCAAAATTCTCATCTTCTCTCCACACAAATCTGTGAGGCAAACAACTGATAAATCAGTAGGACAAAATGCTAACAGGTACATTCTTCCTTTGTCTACAATCTTGAAAAAGTAATTCACTATTTTTGGGTGACAGCTTGGCAAAAAGCAAACAAAAAAAAAACCAGAGAGCAACAATGTTGATTTATAACTTATCCTTTCTTCTGTACTCCCTCTGCAGTGAACAATGGCAAGTATTGCCAAGTTTAATATTGATGCCCCTCGCTGGGACCAGAATACTTTTTTGGGGCGTGTGAAGCACTTTTTCAACATCACAGATCCACGGACGCTGCTGGTGTCAGAGCAAACGTTGGATTCAGCAAAGACAATTGTAGAGAACTGCAGGTAATTAACTGGGAGGTTGCTTAATAATATCAAGCAAATTTGGACCTTTTGTAAAATCTAAGAGTTGCCTCTGTTCAAATGTATCAATAAAATCAATCAGACATGTGATGACAGTCACAAAGACAAATTTGGTCCAATACTATAAAAGAGACACTTTACCAACAATATCAGACTAGAAAACCAAATTTGGCAAATACACGTTAGTGACAAGATGAACAACATACATCCGGAATAGATGTTTGCCTTGTTGTG
The DNA here is from genome assembly GCA_030761175.1 of Masticophis lateralis. Classification (NCBI taxonomy): domain Eukaryota; kingdom Metazoa; phylum Chordata; class Lepidosauria; order Squamata; family Colubridae; genus Masticophis; species Masticophis lateralis. The sequence continues at coordinate 48,530,496 of JAUDYJ010000005.1, forward strand.
TGACATATTATATAAATTAAGTCAAACAGAGAAACCTACAATACTTTTTTTAAAAGGAGAAATAATTGAGATAAAAACAGTAATTAGAACCAATTCCAGTGTTTATAAATAATTTGATGCAATCATTCAAGTACAATGAAACGGAATTTAAAATTTAATGTTTTTACTAATTTATCTCATTTTTAACTTTAATTTATTTAAAAAGTATTTCTGTTATCTTTTCCACTTTTTTCATTTTCTCCACATGATTATGTGCATTTATTTGTGGAGCATTAACAAATAGTAATGATATCGCCTCTGAGTGAGATGAAATAAGTCTAATATAAATAGATAAATAAATAAAAATTAATTAACAATAAAATGATTCATTATTGTTAAAGTCATTATTGCCATTGGATGGTGATAATTCTTAAATGGATACTCAAACCTCTTCTGAGAACAGATTCTTTCACAAAAGGAAAGCTTTCATTACGAAATCCCACACTCTTGCAAATTGAAATGCAAGGCAGAATAGTGCATAATATTATACAAACAGAGCCAGCCTTATTTACTAGACAGAATGAAACAGCTGCCTCAAGCACCTGATTTGATGCTATTGGAAGATTTAATCATCCAAAAGGGCAATATTGTTGCTTGCTTCTACTAATTGTGTTGAGTTTAGATTTTCTGCCTTGGGTATAAAGGTTTCTTTAATTTCTTGTATATAGCTCTGCATATTGCACATTGCATTGAGGTGCTTTGGCATACAAACAATTTGAATGTTGTTAAGACCCCAACCTGCACTCACACTTGTTTCAAGAGAAAGCTCCAGTACACAATTTTTAAGAGGCATGTGCTGTGTACCAGTGGTGAAATGTAAAATTTGTTACTACCAGTTCTGTGGGCATGGCTTGGGGGGGGGGGAATGTGACTGGGCGGGTGTGGCCAACCTTTTTTTTTTTAACTTTTAAAACCATTTTTTAAAGGTTTACAACCTCGGCTGAAGAGGTTGTAAAAAAATGCTTTTAAAAATTAAAAAAAAGCCACTTCTGATTGCGCAGCTCAGCTGGGCATGGGGTAGGGGCAGGGATTTTTGCTACCGGTTCTCCAAACCACCCGCTGCCATCTCTACTGGATCAGGCGATCCGGTCCAAACCAGAACCATTTCACCCCTGTTGTGTACTGATATCATTAAGAGGTATAAAACTAGGAAGGTATTTCTTTTTTGTACCTCTAGGGCAGGTTCAGTACCCCCTGGAACCAGCGAGGAACAGCTTTTCTATGCTAAAAAGCTTTATGATTCAGCTTTCCATCCTGACTCAGGAGAAAAAATGAATTTAATAGGGAGAATGTCGTTTCAAGTCCCTGGAGGAATGGCCATCACAGGCTGCATGCTGCAATTTTACAGGTAAGAAGAGGCATTTTTTTTCTGAGAATCATTGCTCTCTTTTCTCCTTCATTCCTCATCCAGTTGTCTCACGGACACTGCTTTATATAATATACATGGACATTCTTTGTTATCCTTATCCTACACTGTTGCATTAATGCTGAGATTTAAGCAAGTATTGTATATTTTAGAACAAAATTTCCCAATAGTTGATATTAATATCAATTAAGAAAGGCTTGTGGCATAGTCTAAAAACAAGCTGCATTTCGGGGTAAGACAGCAGGGTCCCAGATTGAGATAAACAGTCTATACTTTTTGCAGATTAAATTTGGGGAGGTTGGGGAGAAAAATTAATAAGATCAGGTATATATTAACCCTAGTCCAGAATGCTTTAATATGGATTCCTGCACTTAGCAGGGGCTTGGTTTTGATAGCATGATTGGGCCTTTTTATTTCATAATTCTGTGATGTATTTATTTATTAGTAAAACAATGGATGCATTATCTGTATCCAAAACAGTATCAGCAGGGAGAAATATGCTAAGTACTAATATAGTTTATTTTTTTGCTTCCTAGTGAAATAAACTAGAAACCGTAGATGAAGTCATATTTCACTAATATACAAAAACAATTAAGCTATGTATGATTTAGCAGGATGCATAAACTATTACTGTGTGTGTGTGTGTGTGTGTGTTTCCCCCCCCAATACTTAGGTATTGGGGGGGGGGGTATATACTCAGGTATATAACCTGAGATCCCAGGTCTTAATGCAGTCTGGAAGCCTAGTGTATCTATTCTTCCTAAAAACGGGGCCAAGGGAATGTTTCAATCTGATAGAAGAGAAAAACGCTTAAGTATAAAGGACATGATCTAATCATGTCATTTATTTTAATTTAACTTCCATGTAAATATTGCATATTTCTTTTGATATGGTCTGTCTAATATTCAAATATAGTCTTCCCTATGCAACTTAAAAGTTACTTTTGATCCTCATCCCCTCAAAACACTCTTGTTTTCAAACATTCAAATACTCACTTCAAAGGAATTAAAATATCAGGTAACCAACTTTATTTCACAAAACAAGTTATGAATTTGTCTAGCAATAACATAGCTGACTTTGACTGATCCCGCAAAACTGGACTTGAATGGCAGACCACAAAGAAACGGTCAGGCTGTTGGCCAGAGTGGAAAGAAAGTCAATCCAGAAAATGGCAATGCTATACCACTTAATTGTTGCCAAGGACACTAAATGTCTTAAAACACCACCTCCGTGTAATGGCTTTTTAATGGTAAAGAATTACGAAGGCTAAAATTTATACACGAAGTTATATGATAAATGAAATGTTGAGACTGCATAGCTTTTCAACTAAGACACCGACATAATCTACGTAGTCTCACAAAGTGGAGCCAGAGTTTGTTTCCCAATGCTTTGCAGTTTCTCAGTATATCCAGTGGACTGTGTTTACATAAGCCAGTCAAGCTTATATTCATTATACTAGCTAGATTTACCCTACATGCTTGGTAACAAATTGCCACTTTTTACCCTTGCATGTTGTGAGAATCCAGCCATTGACTGTAGCCTTTTTTTCCCCTGCTGCTTCTTAATTACAGTTCTATAACTCTGTCATATCTTTTGTTCTAATTGTTCTTTTGTTATTCTTTTTCTTCAGCTATTTTTTCATCGTTACTAACATGGAACTTTGTGCTTTGTTTACCTAGGATCCTTTCAGCTGTTTTAATTTCATTCTAATAGATAGTTTTTGATTATGATGTAGGGTTTTTTTATAATAAAACAATTATAATAGTAGTAATAAAATCAGTATCTTATCAAGGCTATTACATGGATCCAGAAGAGAGATAACATTGGTTCTATCGCATTCAGCTATCTATCGCATTCAGCTATCTGAATACCTACTCAGATGCTTGAATCTATGTTCACTTTTTTTTTCTTTACAGAACAGTCCCGGCTGTGGTGTTTTGGCAGTGGGTAAATCAGTCTTTCAATGCCATTGTGAATTACACCAACCGGAATGCAGCTAGCCCCATCTCAGTCAAGTAAGTGTCTCTTCAGGATTACCTGATAGCATAAGAGTTTTCATCCAATGCTCCTTATGATCCAATTAGCTGACTTTGCTTTAACTTCGATCTACAGCACTCTCTGAAATCATCACTATTAGGAAATATTTTCTTGGGGTGTAGACAGTGTGGGTATATGGTCGAGTTTTGCTAGCCATTGTACTTTATCATTTGGATGCATAGTATTTCCAGAACTGACTTCAGGGAATAGAAAATGGCCAACTGTTGGAAAGGGACAATCAAGATAGATCTACTTTTGCTGCTCCTATATATAGCTTTCATGGTTTGAATACTCAGAACTTTTTTTTTTTTGAGTTTCAGCTGGAGTGGGGTAAGTGTGGGATGGGACCTGATATGGGGAAGTGGCTATATATAAAGGATTTTATGCTCACCCCAACAGAATTACCTGTGACTTCATGTATCAGGAGCAGTCTGGCACATTTGTAGCTCACAAACACATTTAGTCCTTTTAAGAAAATTAGTCTTAAAAGGTGAGGCCAGATTCCTCTTGATTTTCAGAAAAACCTGGTTTTCCTATTACATTGTCTACTTCGACTTCATGGCCATTCTTTATTTTCTGGGTGTATCACAGAATTAAATGTGTAAAACATATGTATCTCTTTATATCATAGATCTTTCATGAGAAGCCACAAGTCCATACAGAAAAAAGTTTTTCACAAAGCTCATTCTTGTTTAAGGAAAAGAGTATAAGGGCTGTGATTACATTTGCCTTTAAAAATTCATGTGAATGTTAGGACTCTTTATTACACAACTGCAGTTTTAAAATGACTAATGCCACAACTCCTATAATTTTATATCCTTTTGGAAAATTCAGGCAAATTGGAGTGGCTTATTTCACTGCTACCAGCACTGCCTTGGCAACTGCTGTGGGACTCAACCTTTACACTAAGGTACAAATCTAAAATGCTACTAATTTTAACCACAAGGGGTCAGCTGGCCCAAGAATGAGACAAGGCATCCCTGGCCGCTTCCTGTAGGAATTTAAACCTTAAGGAGCATAATTCTTGCCTTCAAAATCCCTGAGTCTCCTGGTGTGGAGGAGTGGAATATCTTCTATCTCTAAAAGTTTTTTTTCCCTTTGGGCTGTAAAATATATTCTATCTTTCTTCCTTACTTCACCACTGCAAAGATTGTAAGCACGATGCACTTTTTAGGCTAAGGGCCACCCTTGTCATTTGAGTTAACATACCAGGGGTTAAACTCAAGAATAGTAATGATCTTGAAAAGGCATCTAAATGTAATTTTATTTAACTTGCATTTTCATTTAATTTAATTAACTAAACACAGTTAAAGGTTGTGTTTCTCATGTACGTACCAATTTTCTCTTGTATATTAAAAAAAAAAGAAACCACACAGTTTGTTGAGGACTTTTATTGATGGGGTTCTGGAGGACTAAACCATGGCATTGAGAGGATGCGTGTATCCTTGTATCCTTGGAACTACAGGTTGCACACTTTTGTTCTCAGACACTAATGTGGGATTACAAGAATTTATGTCAGTGCAATAGAAGCCCACCTTGCCCATGGCCTCCATAGTACTGCTACTTAGTTCTTTTCACCTTTTCATGTAAAGGTTAATCCTGCTCCTTATTGCTTTATCTTCCTCCATACAGAGAGCACCATCCCTTGTGGCACGTTGGGTCCCATTCGCAGCAGTAGCTGCTGCCAACTGTGTGAATATCCCCTTGATGAGGCAACAGTAAGTCTCTTGATGAAATCCCAGCAGAAAAGGGAGAGTGATGAAAGAATAACATGATGAAGGAGGGTTTTTCTGGAATATAATGCACAGAAGTCAGCTTTGGTTTACTAAGACTCTTTAATATAAGAATAAAAGCATTTGCTTGGGAATGGGGATAGCTGTATTTTTTCCTATGTAATAACAACTTGATCAGTCTTATAACTGCCTTTCAAAATTACCACTGATAGTAGAAACAGGTAGCCAGATAACTATTTTTTACAGAGAGAAATTATTCCATTATCTTTGTGAAATTATTTGTTTCTACATCATTGGTCACTATGGTTTCCTTCTCGGTCACCAGTTTGGGGCCATTAAAACCATTAAATGGACAAATGTGGATCATTTAAAATCAAAGCAAGGATTGTGTGTGCTAAACCCCAAAAAGGATATATGTTGCCTCTAATTAATCCTCTAATTAGCATGTACCCAATATCCTCACAGTCTACAATACTGTAGGGCACACCCAAATGCCAGGAACCAATACTCTTGTACAGAGAAAATGGACCACAGACCACTACATTATTTGTTATTTTTACACTTTATTTCTTGTCTTGTAAGTTTGGCTTTTAAAAAAATATTAGAATACTATCTTGCACTCAATTGCTTGACTTGACAAAGATAATTAATAACTTGACCTGCTAATCCAGGCAAAAAGGCATCTATAAAACTCTCCCTATTTTCCCTATATTCATTTATTTCCTAAGAGAAGGAAATAAACTTGAAAATTTTAATAATACCACTACCAATCTGTAGTACAGTATCTCTTCTCCATCCTAGCTAGCTGTTGCACCTTCCTCTTGCAAACTGAATTAGATTTACCAACTACATATACAATATATGCACACAGCTAGCTATATCAATAAAAGCAACCAGCTAAACATTTAAACCATATTCTAGCCACCAAAATAGGCACACTTATACTGTGCCTATGTGCCTAAAGTGCAGGTGCCTTCTTAAAAGTAGGTTAAAGACAAATAGCAGGTTACGCTATATGATACAGTCCTATTATCATTTTAACCTGTCTCCAAAATCTTTTTTGACACAAAAGCAGACTTAGATCTTGTATATTGTCTGTGTCATGTAGTCCTCTTTGCTTTCTATTTCTTTCTTTCCATTTTTATCCCTCTTTTCAATTTGTAACTTGATTTTATCACTACTTTCATTCTTCTTGTCTTGTGGCTCCCTTACCTCACCAGCATAGGATAAGCGCTGGAACAAAGTAGTAAATTCAATAATTCTCTCTGTCCTCAGTGACACCAACCCTGATTGGGCCACTATTTATTTTTCCCCTGCAAAGCCAGAGTGCGATGGCTTCCTGGACTCTGGCAGCAGCTGGAAAAACTTCAGAAATGTCATTCATGGTCATGTTGTTCCTTTGCCCAGGGCTGAATTAATTGATATGGAGAATGATTGAATCAGTCAATTGTGATCCAAATAAAAGCAGCATATTTTAATCTTTTGTTCTTGCCCTGACTATCATATGATAATTTGCTCCCAGCCTGATGACCTTTTGCTTACAGAAGCTGCTGAACTGTCAACATTTTGTTGATGTCATCCTTACCTGTACAGCTGCAATTCATTAAAAATTCAATGACATCACAGTAATCTAGCCAATAGCTTCAGGAGGAGTATTTGCAGGGAACTGGCTGTAGCCCAGATTTTGCCTCTTGTATAATCTGTAAGATAAGATAAAGACTGGGTCACTTTGATAATTAGGGCATGAGTGATTTGGGGACAAATGGAAAAATCTATTCTGCCAAGTTGAATTGTCACCACTCTTTTTATAACTTTATATAGAAAATGTTAATTAAATGATGCTTTTCTCCATAACTGCCTTTTCATTTTGTGTACAACCAGGAACAGTTAATAAGAGAGAAAATAATTAAATATTAGTCTGTCATAAGAATATATTTTTGCATCTGCTATTCAGATAAAAAATTATTTTTAATTAGACATAATAAAACAAAGCATAGAGATGTTACTATTACCCTGTTAGAAAAAAGTTAATGAATGAAGCACAGAGTCCCATATAAAACATTACAGTAATTGTGTTTTGAATTATGAAAGCAACATGATACTTTATAAATCTTCTGTTTAAAATTGCAGCCATTTGATCAGATGTAGACTATTTATATATTAAGTAGTTGTGAGGTTAGTGTAATTGATCAATATTGAAGAATATTTCTCAGAGCACCTCCCTAATGGGTTTAGGTGCGGCTCCCATACTTATGTCCTTACTCAGCAGCTTCTTTTCCATCTCAGCTAGCCAAAATTTCACATGGTAAAACTTATCTTTCCAAGATTGGAAGATGCTGTTATTCTTGGAGTTACAGCTTGGCCTGTTTTTGACTGGCAGGAAGTCCTACCGAATCTTGGTGCTTCTTCCCCACAACTGACAAACTATCTTAGCACCTTTATTAAAAATTCCATGCCATCATAGTGTGTCCCATATTGGGCTTTAGAATGACTAATCAACCAGCAACCATGATTTTAATCATGGCACTAATGCAGAACAAGCCAGTGAGACAGGAATGGGTTGAGTGCTATAAGAGTGCAATTTTGGCACTCCACTAATTAACTAACTGAAGGTGTGGGCCAGCTATAACAAGTGTTTACAACAGCCACCAAGGGGACAACCGTGGACCATACAGGGTGAGGTATGAAAGTTGGAGGAGCATTTGAAAAATGGAAACATTATATAGAACAGCACATTTTTACCAGCTTGCTCTGGTTTAATATTATTTATTCTTAAACAGTTTATGTCTCAATTGAAAAATCCCATGATGGATTTATATCGATGGATACTTTTTAAAAAACCATTTGTTACCTTCTTCATTTTATCCAGGTTTTATTTTGACATTCAAATTACTATTTGGAGTTGCTAATCATATAAATCCTCAGAATGTTTGGTGATAATTAGGAATAGGATTCTCTAGGAGGCAGCAGTGCACCATCATTGGTCTCAGATACTCAGTAACTCAAATGTGTGGACTTCCTTTGCAATGTAATTATTCTTAGGCTGATGGAGCTTTGCATTCCTTCAAAGATTTTTTACTGAGTCTCTTGATTTAAACTGAATATAACAGTGCTCCTGCAGCATTTTTAAAAATGACAAGGCAGCTGGTTAACTTAGGACAAACCACTGTTTCCCAGCCCTCTTCATCTCATAGATTAGTTGTGGTGGAGAGAAAAGGAGTGGTTGCATTTAGTATGCTTCCTTGAGTAGTACAAAAAAACCCACAACATCTAGCTGGTTGATCTTAATGTCTAAGGTCATATGTTTGTGTCTGCATTAGGGAACTCATTAATGGGATCACAGTGACAGATGAAAATGACAATACTCTGGGAAAGTCCAGGGTAAGTACCGTTATCTTGGGAATTTGAGATCCAGGAATTGGTTTATTATTATTCTTTTTATAAACAAGAACATTTAGAGTCATCTTCTTTACAGTATGTGCCTGACTGCCTAAGGAGAGCCTTGTATGCTGATACATCAGGTTACAGCAAGTGTTATCTGTTGAATTGGGGGGGGGGGTTGTTTTGTTTTTTGGTCTCCCACAAACTCGCATGATGATTATTTCAGATAAAGAAGTAGATGGCAAGATCAACATTTCTTAAATAGAGAGCAGCTTGGAGTTGTTGAACTGTCCAATACAGACTTCTGCAGCTAATGCCCTTCCAGATATATTGGGTTAATAACCCCCAGAATTCCCAGTTAGTGGGAATGCTAAGAATTATGATTAAGGAAAGTGGGATTATAGTAGAGTTATGTTCCCAATCTTAGCAGCATATAGAAAATTCCCAGAATTTTCAGAATGGGTATTCTGGCTAGGACTTTCTGGCAGCCCAGAGATCTGGACATTCCTTAGGTAGGGAAACACTACCTAAGTGTTACCCAGTGGTTCAGAGCCATTGAAGGTTTAAGGCAGCAACTTACTTCATCAAGATATCATGAAGTAAAAAGGATAATAATGAAATTTTGGCATTCTTGAAGTATCTTGACTATCTGTGGTGAATATCTACCATTAGCTTGTGCTACTTCCTCAACAAAATTTTGAGAGCTCTTCATTGTATCCCTTTGACAAAGAAAATTATTACCACTGCTACCACTCGAAAAAGCAAATTTCATATGCTTTGTAGATTCTTTAATGTTCTTTGAGATGCTTTAATGTTCCTACTTTGTTACCAGTATTCCAAGTAAGACATCTCTCTATATATTGGGAATTCTTAACCTTTAGTACATAACCTTCTGTACAAGCTATTTTAGAGAAGTTATATCTAGTATTATTATTTATTGTTTATTTATACAGTGGCATCAGTTTTCATGGCATTTTACCGATAACCAGAGGACAGGTCCCTGCTCACAGGAATTTACAATATAAAGTTTGACACAAGGGAGATAACAGAGAAAGTGGAGGCAGGGATAAAACAGGGTAAGATGTGATTCATAATGCAAAATTGTTAGCTTATTTATGTCTTTTTAGTTATTGGAACTAGAACTCTTAGAAAGACCAAAATTGCTAATGATGTTATGAAGCAGTCTGTTTTGTTGTTATTAGACTTCCTGCCATTCTTCTGTCCAATAAAGCAAAATTACGCTTAGACTAAAATTATGGTAAAATAAAAGTTGGGAAAGGATAAAATACTATCATAAAATTTATTATTTAATACCATAATTGAAAGCATTATTCAAAAATAGAATTGATGGCTACAACAACTGATATAAAAGTAGCATAGGACTATCAAATCCATGCTTTTTCCCCTTTTTCTAAAATACCGTATTTTTCAGAGTATAAGACGCACCTACCTTTTTTGTTTCATTTTTTTTCTTTTTTTTCTTTTTTAGACATACAAACATACAATGTATTTTCTTAGAACAGAGTATTTGGCCGGTTCACAAATTTAAATAGTGTTTAGTCATTTCAATTAAATTTACAATTTCTATATTCCTTTTTGCCATATTTATTCCTCATCTGTTTTTTAAAAAAACAATATTACCCTTCATCCTCATCTCTAATCTTAATCAAATTCAATTTTTCCCTTCTATTCTATATTATACCCCTTCCCATTGTCATCTATTTTTATATCCATCCTCACATTGGTTAATTATGTAATATTACAACTGTTTAATACATTTTAATATAAATCAATTAGTTATATAACTATCTTTTTTGTATATTAATCAATATGAACATGAATATTCCAATTATTTCCATGCAATCCAATTTCTTACAAATCAATTAATTATATTTACCAATAATAATAAACCAAATAATTTTCCCCATATATTCCTCCAAACCACAACTTAACCATTTCTGCTTTCAACACAATATACAATTAATAGTATCTCAATTATTACAATTCCCTAGTTAAATAGAGCTTTCTCCTTATGTTACTCATTTTCACATCTTAAACTCTTCCAATAACCCAAATAGTTTTGCCCATATAATCCTCCAAATCACAACTTAATCATTTCTACTTTCATCACAACATATAATTAAAAATATTTCAATTGTTACAATTTCCCTAATTAAATTTAAAATGTTCTAGCTGTTATCCAAGCTACAACTTAATCCTTTTTACTTTCACCACCATATACCATTAAAGGTATTTCAATTGTTACAGTTTATACTTATTCATATTTCTAAAAAGTAAAAACTTACCATTGTCTAGATTTAAAAAATACACAGACAAATATTCCAATTATTAGTCATTTTATTGTTACAATAATGATTTCCCATTTATTTCTTACTACTATTCATATTTCAATTCTAAATATGTATAACATCTTTCTCTTTCGTTTTTTTTCTCCCTTCCTATTTTTATTTTTGCCTTTTTCTTTCTCCTTTTTTTCTTTTGTGTTTTAAAATCTTGAACTCTCCTCTTTTACCCTAAATCTCCCATTGTTTGCACCTACCTTTTGGTGAAAAAGAAATCTGCCTCTGCCTAATTTTGCCTCATTACAGCAAACAGTCTGCTTTACTTTCAGTTTTGTTTTCAGCATAGCTTGATTAGCACAAGGGGAAAAAAATCTGCTCCAGCAATTTACCTCTTTGCAGCAAGCAGCAGAGCCCTGTGCAAAACAGTTGAGAGCAAATCAGCTGAGAGTCCAGAGGCCGATCTAATCAACTTGTGCTAATTAAGTTGTGCTGAAGCTGAAAGGAGCTGTTTTTTCTTGCTGTTTGCTTGTAAGTAGGTAACTGCTGCGAGGCACAGGCCAAAGAGTGAGGGCCAGTGGGTGGGCGGGGCTACATTCGGTGTATAAAACGCACCTAAATTTTCATCCCCTTCTGGGGGGGGGGGATGTGCATCTTATACTCCGAAAAATATGGTACATTCTGGATGTTTTGGTGTTCTGTATTTTCTTTTGTAATATTGTTTATAATCAAATACTGGTTTTATAAATTTTAATTAAAAATTAAAAAATGTGCCATGGTTACTTCTAGAAAGTCAGGTCCATGCATATAGGAGAGGGAGAAAAGGCAGAGTTCTTGTGGGGAGCAATCAGCTGTCAGACAGTTTAGGAAGATGGACCCAAATTAGTGATGATTAAAGGTAAAGATACTTCTAGATTTTAGAGTAAAAAATTTAAATAGTCACAGTCATGGAAACCCATAGAGGAGTAGCAGACCTGTTACAATATTCCTTCTTTTCTTGTTTTTATAGACACACATTTTTTTCTTTTCTTTTCTTTTTAAGTCACACCCTGTTATTTATTCCTCTTGCTTTCAATCACTACAATAGTCATTATGAGGTGTTTGATGAAAGCTGAGCTATTTCTTGGTTTATGATTGGGTAATCAAATCTTGATCATTGTATTATTTTGTACCAGTTAGTTAAAAATCAACTGTTCATGAAGCATCTTTATGCAGCTTTCATTTATTTAAATGTAGCATTTGATTCAATCACTATATACAAGCTCTGGATAAAACTGAAAGCCTCTTCTATAGAGTAGATAAAGAGTCAAAAATTACTAATTTTAAGGCCGTATGAAAATACCCTAGTGCAAATTAAATATGTTTATTTAGATTTCAGTTCAAAAGGTTTAAGTAAATTGTATCGTAGTTTCCCTTTTTGTCAATAAAAGAGCCTGGATAGCTCAGCAGAATAAAAGCATTCTGATTAGCACCAGCTGTCTGCAATTACTGTAAGCTCGAATCTCACCAGGCTCAAGGTTGACTCAGCCTTCCATCCTTTCTAAGGTAGGTAAATTGAGAACCCAGTTTGTGGGGGCAATAAGCTGACTTTGTATAAATATACAAAAGTATGAAGGCTATTGCTTAATGCATTGTAAGCCGCCCTGAGTCTCCGGAGAAGGGCAGCATATAAATTAATTTTTGTAAAAAAGTTTATATCTATTCTCTAGTTCAAACCTTTGACAAAAATAAAATTCCATCATCCAAGCTGCAGATAAATCTATTTCAGTTGTAACTGCTGATGATGCATCTGGCCTGTCTCAGACACAAGTAGATTTAAAACCCTTCCTTTGAACTCTTGGCTCATATTGTAAAAAAACATTCTCCTTTGTCCCAAAACAAAGGTAGTGAGTGGTCTTTCCAGAGGTTTGCAAGATATAGATATTATTGGAAAGATAATGACAACTTTGAACAGTTTAGAATCTACATTTTGCTGAGAACAGAGATGGTAACTATATTTGTCTCACTATAAATATTTTTAGTATAGACTTCGATTTGGCTTGAAGGTTTGTAATTATAAAGTTCCAAGCCTCCAGAAACAGCACAGTCTAAATTTCTAAGAGTTCTTCTGAGTGACTCTAAGTCTTCATTGAATCTGGAATTTAGACTAGGTTCTCCAAATACTCACATGCAGCTCCATTGTTGAAAATTCTGGCTAAAGTTTATTTTTATTTATGGTTCCCTTGCCTCTTTAGTCCTTTTGGATAGCTTATTGTTGTCCTGGAAGAAAAGCATTGAAGTGGATCTTACATATTGTAAACTGTAAGCCCCATATTTGATCTTATTTGACCTTACTGAAAGAACTAAAACTGAACTAAATGTATTCAATACTGATGGTTAGAAATACAGGTAGTCCTCAACTGATGACCACAATTGGACCCAAAATTCCTGTTGCTAAGTGAGACATTTGTTAAGTGAGTTTTGCCCCATTTTACTTCTTGCCACAGTTGTTCCATGAATCACTGCACTTGTTAAATTAGTAACTTGGTTGTTAAGTGAATCAGGCTTCCCCATTGACTTTGCTTGTCAGAAGGTCACAGAAGGTGATTGCATGAACCTTGGACACTGCAAGAGTCATAAATATGAATCAGTTGCCAAGCATATGAATTTTGATCACATGACTATGGGGATGCTGCAGCAGTTTTAAGTGTGAAAAATAGTCGTAAGTCATTTTTTTCAGTGCCGTTATAACTTTGAACAGTCACTAAATGAACTGTTGTAAGTTGAGGACTACCTGTATCTGAATACAACACCCACCTATTATAGTGGCATCCATCTAGAGGACCTTGGACTTCAACAATTATTTTTTTAATATCTTGTGTTTGCTACACGCACGAGGTTTTTCTTCGGAGCAGTATAATGTTCTAATTTCCATGTGGTTAATAAAGTTTTTAAAATATGTCTCTGCAAGAGTTTCTCTGCCTTGCTTGGTGGAAGAAATGGAGATGATTATGTATGTATTGCTGCATTCCCTATATTGTATATATTGAAACATAGCTATCATAATATTCCTTTTAAATAATTGCTTTAGTAGCCAGATGAAGAAAAGATTCTCCTCAATAGCAGATTTGTTTTTAAGGAAGCCTGGAGACCAAATAGAATTGCCAAATTTTGCTGTCTGGGGATTATTGTTTTAGGTTTTAATTCTTCTTTCTTTTCTGCAAGTTGTTTGAAAATGGATGGACTTGGGTGGCATCCACACTGAATATGAATACGTTAAAAACATTTTAACTGTTTGAGAATTTTATTTTACTGCCTTTTGATTGCCTTCCTAATAATATGTGATTAACCAATTTTTGACCACAAATAAAATACATCAACTTATTTAATATCTTATTGGAAAAATGTAAATATTGTCTTGGTTAACAGGAATATTTGCATTTAAAGGACTGTACCTATATTGTTCCATTATTTTTGGGTTATGTGAATGCATTGTTAATTAAAAAATTAACCAAAAAAATCCCGCCTGCCCTTTTTTATATGTAGCTATGATCTAGATCAACATATTCTAGTTACAAAGACACTTTTTGAGTGCTTTTTAAAACAAAAATATGTGTGTCTTTAAAATGTTGTAATTTTAAATGAATACTTCTGAACTACTCCTGGCAAATAGGAGATACCACTGAGTTTAATAAAGATTCCTAGAAAGCATTTTGTGTAGTGTTGAGATAAGGTATGGGGAAATTGCCATTTAGGATTGTCCTGCCAGCATTGCCGTGCTTCTGAGGCTGGATATTCTGCAATGAATACTGTGTGATTGCTGTTTGTTTGTTTGCTTGTTTGTTTGTTTTAGAGAGCTGCAATCAAGGGGATAACTCAGGTGGTGGTTTCCCGCATTGTTATGGCTGCTCCTGGCATGAGTAAGTGCTAAATATTTCTCTTTTGTTGGATTGTAATTTGGCATGTTAATTTAGATGTAGGCATCAGAACATAAGTATCCAATACAAATTCTTAATAGAAAATAATGACATGTGCATCATAGTATCAGTCTCAGCGTTCCTAAACAAACCTTGATAGCCCCAAACATTCCACGCTGAAACCGGAGTTGGCAAATGGTTTATTGCAGCTGCAAGGTAGCTTCGAGACAACGCTAAGTTACAATAGTATAAAACTTTTTATATGTCCGTGCAGGCTCCGCCTGTCCCACACACATACTGAACAACTGAGCTAGTCTCAGCTGATCGAGGCATTCAAACGGGCTGCCAATTATCCCTGCATCGGTCCATGATGTCATCAAAACGCTGCTGTCACCTCCATTCACCTGTGATCCTCCACTGCCTCCAATCGCTGCTGATCCTTTCCTTGACGCTTCTGGTTGCCTAACACCCAGTGCCGCCATCACCAACCCCTGTGAAGAGCTTCCCCATTTCAGCTTCCAGGTAGCTTGAGTTTGCGTACCCACAGCCTCCTCTCAGCCTCCCATTTGCGTTGTGGAGCAGGAAACCAGGCTATCAGAACATCAACTTCAGCATTTCATTATTTTGCCCTGACATCGGATGCAAGGATATAGTCATGTGGTTGATATCATGATGTACATTTCATCATTCACCGTCTTTGCATTGTCCTCTAGTGCAACAGCTTGCAACTTGGTAACTTCCATAAGGACTCCGAACCAAGTTGGTTGCTACTGTGTTGGTTGGGAATTCTCATAGGGGACTCTCCATTGATGAAGGCTGTTCTGGTGGGTTGTGCTGAAGGGCTCTTGAAACTATATTTAGAATTGGTTCTCATTCGTTATGATGTTTACAAGCTAGTAAGTGCTCATTAGTCATAATGTGGAGCTCATTCATGCTCCACATTAATATCATAATTAGCTTCCCCAAAGGTACCTTTCAAGGTGATGGCTAACATTCTATTACTTTCAGCCAACTGGGATGGTTGGGGCTTTACCCATTAAAAGATGCCAGTTAGAGGAATTTCTAAACTGTAGCATTAATTTATTTAGGTTGTCAAGATTCAGATTTTAAAATTTAAAGCAAAATCCATTTACAATATTTTAACTCTGTGTATGGGTGGTTATGTGCATGGCTAAATCCTGTAGGATGCCAACATAATTCATGAAAAAATGAAAGGGAGTTTGTTAAAAACACCTAGCTTCAAGTGTGGCAAGCATTTCACCATGTATTGATTATAAACCTTTTCAAATACTATTATGAGCCAGAGTACATTCACAGGTGTGATCAAAGCTGTTACTGAATGATATTATGTTCTACTTTCTTGGGAAATAAACTACCAGATTTTCTTTAACATGTCTACATGTTGCATTTTGTTCCCCTAAATAAGGATATATTAGGATTTTAAGAATTATCCCAGAACATGGGAAGAAAGTGTTTGTAACTCAACGAATTATTAGTAGTGGGGCAGTCCAGTGCATCTTATCTATTATATCACTGAGTGGAGATGTGGGACATTGTTGATCCAATGAAAATAAAATCATTTTTTCTTTTTAGTTTTATTGCCTATTATCATGGAGGCATTAGAGAAATATCCATTCATGAAGGTAAGGTACTCAGGAACTGGAATGAATTACAATAGTTTGTACTTGCTTAAATAATAAGAGGTCAGAAATTTTAGATCGTTTTGCAGATAATTAAATAGCTACGTATACCTCACTTTTGCAATATATTACATTTGTTAAATATTTGAAATAGATCATCTGCACATAACTCAGTAGCAAATCTACTGCTACCAGCAGAAGCAAAGCAATTAGAATAAATTATTTTTACTTTTTGGTTGGTTTTATTGTTTTTTTAAACTCAGTTTTAATTGTTAGTTCTCTAGGGTTGTGTACATGAAATAGGTAGTCTATATGTTTATTATATAAATAAATAACACACATTGTTTATTGTTATTGTGACTTTTTTAAAAAGTCATTATGGACAGTCCTAAAAAGCATCTAGTTGCTACTGTTCAAAATTATATAGAATACCAGGAAAAAACTGTTTGTTATACTTGCATACCACAATAAGGCATACTGTGGCTGGTTGGGTTAAGCTAAGCATGCTATCAGAATTCATCTAATGGTCATTTATTCAATAAATTCAAACATCCATAATAAAAACGAAAACAAGCCAAGTTGTAGCCACAGTAACTAAAAAAACTCAATAAAAGCAGACAAGTTTAGGCATCTTATTATTCACCGTAAGTGTTCCAGAATAGCAATAGTAATAGCCTTAGATTTATATACTGCTTTACAATGCTTTACAGCTCGCTCTAAGCGATTTTACAGAGTCAGCATATTGCCCCCAACAATCTGGGTCCTCATTTTACCTACCTTGAAAAGATGGAAGGCTGAGTCAACCTTGAGCCTGGTGACATTTGAACTGCCAAATTGCAGGCAGCTGGCAGTCAGCAGAAGTAGCCTGCAGTACTGCACTCTAACCATTGCGCCACCGTGGCTCAGAATAGCTCAGTTTTCAAATCTTTCTGGCATGTCGAAACTGGAGCCAACTTACTTTCTAACGGGAGAGTATTCTGTAATATAAGGGCTGCAAAAAGCAGTACCTACGAGAAACTACTCCAGGGATGTCAAAATGGCGGCCCACAGGCTGGATACATCATGTGCAAAGGCAAAAACCATTGTGATACATTATGTGATGCGATCGAGTTTGACACCGGTGCTCTATTCTGTATAGTAAACGGAAAGAGAGTATTTCCAGCAGTTTCTCCCAGATACAAGTTGGGTGATTGGATTCTACCTGAAGGAAATTGTCCTGCAGGTACCTTAGTGCAGAACCATCAAAAGGTTTATGACCTGCATTTAGATGTGCATACCGAGGAACCAGGGGTGAAATGCTCCCAGTTCGGAGCAGCTCGGATGAGTAGGTAGCGATGACGGCCGGTGGTTCGAAGAACCGGTAGCAAATGGCAACCCAAGGCTCCACCTGCCCGCCCAGTCATCATTACTTCCTGCTTTTACTTCCAGAGAACTGATAGTAAAAAAAAAAATGCTTAAAAAGTTTTTAAAAAGTTCTGACAATCAGCTGAGCGATGCGTGATCGTAGGAATATTTTTTTTTTAAGCATTTTTTTCTACCAGTTCTGGAGAAACAAAACGCTTGGCTGCTCCCCCTTTTCACTCACCCCGAGCTTCCTGCTGTGGATTTTCACGCCTTGCTTCACACGCCCAGGATCGTCGCCCTTGTCGTCTTCTTCCTCCTCCTCTCCAAGTGGAAAAATGCCAGGAGCGCAAAAAGAAGTGCTTGCTTGCTCCTGCTGTTTTTCCATTTGTAAGGAAGCTTTCGTGAAAGCAAGTCTGGCTTCCTGAGCTGCTCGCTAAAAACCTTACCAGTACTCCTGTGCACGCAGTGTGTGTGTGTGTGTGCTGCACTGAATGTCGGTGCGGAGGCAGGGAGGGGGAGGGAAATGACCTCTCCAATCCACTCCCGCCTTCTTTCTAAGGTGTTTTAAAGCCTCTGTGTGTGTGTGTGTGATTGTTTCTGGTCTTCGCAGCAGCCCATGCCCGACATACACACACACACACAAGTCACACGCATAGCAGTACTAGTGAGATTTTTAGCACAGGAAGCCAGACTTGCCTTCACAAGGTACGAAAGCTTCCTTACAAATGGAAAAATGGCAGGAGCAAGCAAGCGCTTCCTTTTGCACTCCTGGCATTTTTCCACTTGGAGAGGAGGAGAGGAAGAAGACGAGGGTGACAATCCTGGGCGCATGAAGCAAGGCATGAAAATCCGCAACAGGAAGCTTGGGCTGAGTGAAAAGGGGGAGCAGCCGAGCAATTTGTTTCTCTCCCCCCCCTCCCACGTCATCTCCCAGACTGGGTGGCTGAGATAGAAAGGCTTGCAATCTGGGGCTGGGAGGCATTGGATCTGGCTTGGCCGGCGGGGGGGGGGGGGGGGGTGTCAGGCTGGTCAGGTGCTGATCATCGGAAACTTTTTTTTTACTTTTTAAAGCATTTTTTACTAGTTAAAAATGCTTTAAAAGAGTAAAAAAAATTGGCCACACCTACCCAGTCACATGACCACCACCAGGCCACGCCCCCCAGCCATGCCCACAGAACCAGTGGCAAAAAAAAATTAGATTTCACCCCTGCCAGGAACTAATGGAAAGCCATTGCAAAAACTAGAATACAAGTAAAATGTAAGAGCAAAATAATATCAGGTAACTGCTTTCTGGACTCGGGCCTTATTAAAGTCTTGTCTTCTAAGCCCCAAGTATACCATATTGCATTAGTCTTGATGTTTAGTAATGTGTCCCAAATGGACAAAGTTTGCACAGATCACAGTCTCCATCTGCTTACGCAGCAGAAGCCGCTAGCCAGGAGGACCCCAAAATCATAGATTTGCTCCTTTAGGGGCAGTGCTACCCTTTGAGAGACAACAATGGAGCAGCTAGAGTACTTCAGTGAACAGGCAATAACTCTGCCCTTGCTTGAATTCAGCCTTTTAGTCCCCTTCAGTTCTTAAAAGCTTCTAGATATCAAGTCAAGAGGTTGATAGTGTCTCCTTACTGACTAAACATATTATTTTAGCATATCAGCATATTGCTGATACTGAACCCTAAACTGGCAGGGGCTTGTTGTAGATTTTTATAGATCTAATCAACTTTTTGTGCTTTTTGTCCCCGAAAAGAGATTTGTATTGTTAGTTCACTTTATGATCTCAGCCCTAATTCTAGGAACTGAAAGTTTGAATTCTTACTTTCTTGGAATCATCTCATGCATATTGTTTTCTTGGCAGAAAATCCAGGTTCTCCATGCTCCCTTGCAAACAGTTCTTGTCGGAGGATTGTAAGTATTTTGTGTCTTGCATTACTTTCAGAAGCCAGTGTCATGAGAGAATGCTTCAAAGCTGTAATTCCTGGTGATTTATGAAAAGACACCCATTTTATAAGGAATAACTGGGGGGAGGTGGGGGAGTTATAAAGGATACCGGAAGACTACATTTTTTGCATCACAGCATTAAAATATAATATGAACTCAAGCACTGTGGATGGAAAACTATGTTTGTGGCTTAGAATATGTGTGGGTTATTTAACAAGCAATGGCTTAATTGCTTAATGCTAGGTCAAGCAACCATCATTAAGTGCAAATTTCATCTGTATTTATATGTGGAAAAGAAAAGAGATATGTTTGCATTGAATGTGGGAATGGGCATCAGACTGCTTTAAAATCCAGTGCATCTTGTTGTAAAGAATCCTGCCAAATACATAACTTCTGCTTGGCTGTTTTGAAGCTGAGGACGCAGTTCTGGATTCCCTATGGAGAGAAAAAATGTGCCTTTCTTTTTAATAATCTGCCTTTGCCTTGCAGTCTTGTGTTCATGGTCCCAGTTGCCTGCGCACTTTTCCCTCAGAGAAGGTACCAATCTCTTTCCTGTCTTTTTGTCTCTCCTGACTGCCCTATACAATTTTGATATAATCTGAACTAGGAAGGCATGGGATGGGGGAGGGGGAAGCAGGACCAACACTCCATACGTGAAATAAAGTTATCCATAGGGATCCTTGGAATTGAGTGAGCAAACTGTGTTGTGATGCAAATTCCACCCCTTACTTATTTGTATGTGAATGTTACAACATACTTTTCATCATGTTAGTCACATCATTGTGACTAACTGCTAATAGCTATGCAGTTACTAGTTTGGATATCAATCCCATCATCCTCAAAAATGGCTATCTGGATGATGAGGGCCATTCCAGTGCTTCTGGACTACATCAAGTTGAAAAAGCTTTGTACATTCGTTTGTATAAAATATTTCTGCCCACTTATACACATTCTCATTTAAAGATAAACTTTGAAACATGCAGTATATTATTGCTTCCCAAATCCAACTACAAGAAGCAGCAACTGTGACTCACACGTTAGTTCGACTCATATGTGTTTGAATTCCTAGGCCACTTGTAAAAAGAGGCCTTGCAGCATGGAAACTTGACTTAGGGCATTCTGTGGATTCTACATGCCTTTCATGGCCAGGGCTCGCCTAAAATTGGCTCACTGAATGAAGAAGAGAAGTGATTGGCACCCAAGTTTTGTCATTTCAATTCAACCTTGCTTGATTATTGCATTTCGTTGAGGAAACAGTGAGGGAAGCCCTTATTTTGCAAGTAAAATGATCAGCTCTGTCTTACACCACAGTTATTTGTGACAGAGCTCATAATCGATTTTTGTCTCCTCTGCCAATATTACAACACCCCAATAACACTCTGTCTTTGGGCCAATATCAAGCAGCCGTTAGCACTTAGGTGAACAATGTGTTTTGTTTTTTCTCTCTCTTTTTAGTTCAATTGCACTGTCACATCTGGAGCCTGAACTCAGAGAACGAATTGGAGCTGAACATGGGGACAAAGTGACTTTTGTCTATTTTAATAAGGGTTTATGAGTGAGAACTGTCTGGACTTGATGATTATGGACTCCTGGACAAAAACCTTTATAGGGTGTTGTCAGGAACAGAGCTCAGAATATTCCAGAAGGAACAGCACTCCATCTCCTTTCTTCTTTTCTTTGTGTGTGTTTGTCTGGGTATAGAGAGAAATTGGGCAAATCTGAACCCTTCTTTCTGCTACATCTTTATGGTGACAAACATCTGGGTTTTCGAATGTGTCATTTTCTGCTTTATGGCAATGATGAGAATGCATTACTTATAGCCAATTAGTCAACAATGGAATTACTTGGAAGAAATTATTTCAAGCCTTAAATCTGCCTTGATCCTTTGGGGGCACAAAATATTTCCTGAACCATATTCCTCTGTGTTTTGAACACCATAACTAAGTGTCTCTAATCCAAAAAGGAACCTGCAGCTCCATACACAGATACTTAGGAGCAAGTTCTATATAACTCAGGAGAGAGGCTTTGGGAAAAAAAAGACCCATAGCACTGCATTTTGGTTTAGAAAGTAATTTTTAACATCAGTTCATCCTACTTCGTCCGTAATAAATTCTACTTTTTAATTGAACCAGACTATATTATTAAAATACACTATTTAATCAAGATATTTATAATTATGTTATGCTTAAGGTGACAAAATATTCTCATCTAGCTACTAATGCTTTGTTAACATTAATTACTAACAAATGTTAAATAGGAGCCAATTTAGAACCTTGTAAGAAAGCATAGTTACGCAGTCTTGCAATAGATGTAATATCCTTTAAATTATCTAATAGTTCAGTTTGGCAACTTCATCTACAATCATGTACAATTGAGTAGTATTTCTGAAAACAGCTGGTCTCCTTGATTTTTTTTTTCTGTTCCTGAACCTATCAGTAATTTTCCTTAATTCATAATGCGGTTTTAAGAAATATAGCTAGAACAGTCTAGCATCCTTTTCCCACAGTACACTGGAAGATACCCCCTGGGTATCCATGTGCCCTTAAATTGGACATGAAAATGTACAAATATGAGTCTTCACTTAACAGGATATTCTTTATTTCATGCTTCAAAAGCTTTCCTGCATCTGCTTAATTAGCATGAGAACAATTTTTATTCTCCTTAAAATCATGATAGGCTACCTTTTGTGACACATGTGGATTGAAAACTCCAAGAATTTGACAGAAATGTATGTGTTTTTAAATAAAAAGAAAGAACTTTTAGCAACGGTTGCTATTACAAACCTAAATTTTGTAAGTAATTCAACAAAGTAGCATGGAAGGTATGAGCTCCTTAGTGCAGTTTAGTCTTGACATTTTGCAATCATTAAAAAGGGAAAGGATGCTTTTACAACCTGAGGGGTTAGTCTGAAGGACAATGTACCTGAAGTGACCTAATAGTGAATTATTCCAATTATTACTGTATGTGCCTTTTACAGGGCTAGATTAATGATGCTCTAAGCATCTCAACAGTGGTGCCTCTCATCCCTCCAATTGCTTAACTAACAAGATATTATGACTCAAGAAGTGCTGAAAAGTTATTTTGTGCATGACAATGGAAAATTTAAGGGCATAATACTAGTAGTCCTCAATTTACAACCATAACAGAGCCCCAAAATTCTGTTGCTAAGTGAGACATTTGTTAAGTGAAAATTTCCCTGTTTTATGACCTTTCCTGCCACAATTGTTAAGTGAATCACCGCAGTTGTTAAATTAGTAACATGGTTGTTAAGTGGATCTGGCTTCCCTGTTGACTTTGCTCATTAGAAAATTACAAAAAGTGATCACATGATCCCAGGATACTGTAATCATCAAAAATATGAACCGGTTGCCAAGCATTCAAATTTTGTTTATGTGACCATGATGCTGCGTGTGAAAAATGGTCATAAGTCACTTTTTTCAAGGCTGTTGTAGCTTTCAACGGTCGGTAAATGAACTGTTGTAAGTCAAGGACTATCTAACCAGGGGGGAAAGTGGTGTTCTCATTCCCTTGGTGCCTCAAGGACATGCTTATTTTGCTTAATGGTTAATCCAAGACTGACCTTGTGTACTGATGAATATTTGGACCTAATTCCTAGTCAGGAAGAGATGGGGAGAAGAATATCACAGGAGGCAGCTGATATTCAAAAGTGTTCTGAATTAGAAGCAGACAAATGGTTCATAAATATTGATTAACTTATTCTCTACAAATTTAACTGGTTCTTTTTTAAAAAGCCATTTTATATGCAGTGGCATTCACCATGTCTTTTTACTGGAAAACCTGTACATTAGTACTATTAAGAATTTTTTCCCCTGTTGTGAATTTCCTACTTTCGTTGAATAAATCCAAATGCAAGTTGTTGTCAATGAGAAAATGCCCTTCTCTTTCCATTTTCAGTATGCATAGTTTCATATTTCACTTACTGTTCGTTGTTGTTTTTTAAATCACATTTTGGACCCTTCTCTCATAAGAAAGATGGTCCAGGTCTTTTTGATATTTTAGTTCTATGGTACAGGTAGTCCTTGACATACTACCACAGTGGAGCCCAAAGGTTCTGTTGTTAAATAAGTCAGTTAAGTAAATTTGCCCTATTTTACAACCTTCCTTGTCATAGTTGTTGACAGTAAATCTGACTTCCCCATTGACTTTGCTTGGCAGAAGGTTGCAAAAGATAATCATGTGATCTTGGGATACTGCAACCATCATAAATATGAACCAGTTGCCAAGTGTCTGAATTTTGATCACCAGACCATGGGATCCAACAGTCATAAGTGTGAATGGTCATAAGACACTTTTCAGTGCCATAGTAACTTCAAAATGTCACTAAACAAATGATTGTAAATCAAGGACTACCTACCTACCTTTTTGAGATAAGGTAACTTGAATGTCTTTACTGTAGTACAAGTGTGGTGCACCATGTATACCATGACTTTACGGAAGCTTCCTTTTGGTTATTTTTAATAATAAGCAACTTGGTGCTGTGTTTGCCTTTCTGAAGCTGTCCCTACCATTTTTATACCTTTTTTGCCAAAATTGATAGTCATCATAGAGTATCAATCAAGTCTTTAGTAAATGCTAGGAAGTCAAATTTGGAGCCTGCCCAATTGTGTTGATTTGTTCATTTGTTTTAAAGAGAGATTTCTTTTCAAGACGATTCAGCAATTGCCCAACTCAAGATTTTGTTTCCATAGCTTTTTTTTTTTTTTTTTTTGGTAAGCACGCATTACATTTGCATAGAATGTGTAAGCATAATTTGTAAGGTTTAGGGGTGGATGCAAGAAACAACATCTTAAATTCTTTGCTCTGTTTTGAGCTTCATGGATAGACAAAGTATCCATTCTTGCCCTTATCCCAATATCTGTACCATGGACAATGCAGCAGGGGTGAAATGCTACCAGTTCGGACTGGTTTGCCTGAACCAGTAGTAATAAATGCTACCGGTTTGGATGAACCAGTAGTGAAAAAATGCTACCGGTTTGGACGAACCAATATTTCCAACGATCAGCTGTGCCGCGCGATTTATATTTTCTAGAAAGCAGGAAATCCTTTCTAGTGAATCTAAATCGCGCGGCACAGCTGTTTCCCCCCCCCCATTCTACTTACCTTAGAAAAGGCTCCTTAATCCTCCTTTTTCAGCGCTGTGCGGTAGCACTTGCGGTGCACATGCGTGCAAAGCACACATTTGGCACATACTGCTCATGCGCGCGCGCAGCAAACTAATAGCAAAACAAACTGGTAGCAGACTTTGGAGCATTTCACCCCTGCAATGCAGGTTTACCTTCCAGAGACTATTGTTACAATTTTAATAATATTGTATCACATACAAATAGTATGTACAAAATCTGTTGAACATGTGGAATAAATTCTCTTTTATGAATTTTGAATACTTTTGTGTCATCTCTCCTTTCCCTAATCTGGCCCCATCCAGATACAGAATTAAAACACAGCTGGATGCACCATATTGGAGAAGACTGTGCTTTAAAAATGCTTATTCTTATGCAATCTATTTTACATTCAGAATATTACCAGAGCAGGTGAAATGCTGCACCTGCCATTATTAATCCAGTGTTGTCTATCCGCATCTCTCATTGAAGAGTTGTTCATTTGATACCCTTGGTCTTGCAACTGGTTCATCTGTCTCTTGCTGATAATTAAATGCAACCATTATTTTAAATCTGTGATTTACCTTACATTAAATATGTTGTGATTGAATGCAAACATCATTTTGCAAATAATTTTTGAAATAAATGACAGAATACGACTATTATTGTTTATGCTGGTGCTAGCCAAAATCTGATATATTAGACAACAAATATTGAAAGATTTTGGTAATTTTGTTTTTGCTCTTTACTATTCAAAATGAAATAAAACACTGTGATTTTAAAAGTTATCTGACTCCTCTTTTATAAATCTTGGAGCCATCTGTTAGCTTGAATAGAGCTATTTTATAGAAGATATGTGACTGATCTATGCAGGGCTGCAGAGTTACAACTTCGGATAGACTTTGCACTTCCATATAGATGAAAAGATGTTCAATGGTCATTGTAGTTATACATTACTTCCTGTCTCTAAGACAATAGAGATAAGATTTGCTCATTGGGCAGTGTCGATGGCTAATTATCCTAAATAAAACGTATGCAGTTAAATATCAGCTATCAGTAGAAAGTACAATTTCTTAAAGTATTAAAGCAGTAAATGATAGACAGGATCAGAAAGATCGCTGAGATGTCCTTGGATGAGGTCTGAATTATCACCAGGGATAAACTGAGATGGCATACAGTGGTCTTTACAATTAACAGGGTTTGAGTGTGACTTGAAGGCATCTAACCAACAAATATAGAGTAATGGTCTATTTTAAATATTGTTTGCAGGTTAGCAAAAATAATGTTCTACAGAAATACTCTTGTGTATCACAATAAAATACTCTTAGAGCCCATTGGGACATCACAGCTCAATGCTATGGCAATATAGATTAATCCAGTAAAGATGCTGAATAACGAGAACAGCAAAGGTAAGTCAATCATATAATGTACTGACTTAACTTTGAAAAGGTTAATTCACATGTGTATCACATGGTCTGCACATGCAAATCCATGATTTGGTGATAGGTTGATTAATATCAACACTCTTCAAATATTCTAGACAGGCTCTTTCAGCTGCATTCCATTAAGCTATAATATGCTTAGCAAGGTTATGTTTTATGAACCAACTCTTGCTCCAGTCCTTTTCGTTGTTAACTGTTGGATGCTAGCTGCCTATATTATTGTTTGAGGAAGGTCTAGGCTGATAGTTGACTCCGACTCAGAGCCAATGACTCTGCCAACTTCCTGTCCTCCAGGGCAGGGGTCCCCAACCTTTCGGACCTCAGGGACCACTAAATTCATAATTTTAAATCCCACGGACCACTAATATGATCTGCCTAATGACCGGCTGGGTAGGCATGTGGCTGGGCGGGTGTAGTCAGCTCAGTGTCACTCACGTTGAGGGGCTCCTCGCCAGCCTCTACTTGCCCTTCTCTCCCAGCCACTCCTCGCCTGCCCGCCTGGGCTCCTTAGGGTCCCAACAGGAAGCAGTTGTGGACCTAAGCAGCCACCATGAAAAAGAGTTGGCGAAACAGCTGCTCAGTTCAAATTGGATCTGACCAAGAAGGACGCTCAGCAGAAGCACTTCACTGAGGACTAGGATTATAGGCTTTCTAAGCAGAGGGAAGACCTGTAGAAGTGCAAGTCCAGGTGCCGATGCTTGGAGGCTCAGCAGGCTGAGACGGTCAGCCATTTCCAAGCCATGAGGCAGTCCCATGGATCAAGGCCCTCTGGCTCTTCACCACCAGTGGCACTTCCTTCCAGCCTTCGCCCAAAGCCCCGCATAAGGAGGCTGAAGCAGACCCCAAGTTGGAATTTCTGCCCCCCTCCGACCCACACAAAAGACCCTAAAGGGGAAGACACTGCAGCAACAGACATTCATTGCATGTATCCGATGCAGGGGCCACAGTTTGAGGACCCCTCATTTAGTGCAATATAAAAAATGCAAATAAAATTTTCTCATGGACCATCAGTTGGTGACCGCTGTTCTAGGGTGCAAATTCTAAACTCCAAGGTCATGTGAGTTGATTTTCATCAAGTAAAGATTAATCCACCTTCATGTATTTAGCACTACCCATCTATCTCATCCAATGAATTATCAATGGTAGCTACAATCTCCCAATATATTGAATTCCATAGCTATAGCTTAACAATAGATGTAACTACTGTAAATACCGTAAATACTGTAAATACTCATAATAATTTGTGGTATGTTAATATATTCCTGCAAAAAAAGAAAAAGTAATGTAGCAGCAAAATATCAGAAACCAAAGCTATCATTAAAATCCTAATACTTATCTTGCATTAGTCTGTCTAAATGTTAAAAGAGATGAGATTCCAGTCTCTGTTAAGAATCCACCTCTCTTCGAGGTAGAGAATTACATCAGTTGGCTGAATTGTTTACCTCTATCTTGTATAACTTCCTGTCTACTTTGGAGTGAGACAGCTAGTTTATTCATGCTTTCATTTCAGTTCATAATCCTACTGATCACAGATCACATAAACCTACTGATCCTACCAATATGTGTCTAGCTGGTATCCTTTTTTCCTCAATATAAATATAACAAGACAATCTTTAAACAATTCTTCCAAAATGGCTAGTACAATCACCTCTCAAATTGTCTTCACGGTCTTTCAGAGAAGCAAGAGCTAGGTTTTTGTATAATATATTAATTCACTTGATCTTGAAATGGAGAATTTGAATTTAACATTTGAAATTATGTACCTTATGTTCTTACAGACCAGTGGTGGGATTCAAATAATTTAACAATCGGTTCTCTGCCCTAATGATTTCTTCTAACAACCAGTTCACCAAACTGCTCAGAAAGTTAACAACCGGTTCTCCCAAAGTGGTGCGAACTGGCTGAATCCCACCATTGTTACAGACCATTAGATGATTATGAATAAACATTTCTTAAATTGAATCCCTGAAATAAATTAGATTGCAATCCTATTGTTCATTTCCTAAGACTACCATTGAACTCAGGACTAAGTTCATACATCATATTAAATCATTATGTGTCTTCCTCATTTTGGCTTCATATAGTGGGTAAATCCAACTACTACACTTTGTAAACCAGAGTTAATGCCTTTATGTCATTTGGGAATTCAGCCTGAACTTTCACTTTCCAATGTAATGTGGGTGCCCCAAATTTTCCACAACTTTTGTGCTTTTGATTAAGTAGCCTGTTATCTCACCCCTCCCCAGGTTTTTCCTTCTCCTCTTTTAGCTATGTAAATGTTACAAGTCCAACAAACACTTATTCTTTGGCAGTCTCTGTTCTCCCCACCCACTCACCTGCCCATTTCAGTTCTTTATCTGATTCTGAAACGGCTGAGAAGAGTAAAATAATATTTATTTAAATAATATTTATTTTAGAATATTAAAGTCATAATTAAGTAATGTCTTATCTATTTTCTTCCTTCTTCCATCATTTTCATTCCAACTTAGTTAGGATTTTGTATCCCAGTACAGTATAATTCAGTGATACTGTACTGCGGTATCAATGTAGCTTGGCCTCTTCAGAAATTTTGGATTACAGAAATCAATCTTTACTAGAGTGGAATTTCAGATGGTATATAATTTTGAAGATAGCAATTACAGAATTTGGAATTACAAAATAAAAGCAGAACCTGTATTGTGATACCCATTGTTTTGAATTTATTTCAATGTTAGTCACAGTCTTTCAATCCTTTTGGCTTTTTTTTCAGGCATGCCAATAATAAAAATAGTTGAATTTTAGTGCCACAATATACACAAAAATCTTCTATATTACTTTGGCTGTGCAGTTCTTTTGGATTATTATAAACTGCCAGGAGTCCCTGACAGGTTGGTAGTATACTTATACAGTATGATTAATAAATTGATAAGTCAAAATTTCAGCATAGTTATAACACATATTTATTTGAATTCACAAATGAAGTCTTACATGGTATGTCAAAAAGCAATTATATTGGCAACGTATGAATATGGGGTAAGAAATAACTTTATGCTGTTTAATAGCCTACCATTGTCTGGGTTCACTAAACAACCTAAACCAAAACCAAACAAATCATAACACTATTTAGCACAACGTATGATCCAGTCACTACCGTATGTTCTTACAAATCCAACTGGTATCATTCCATGCTTAGAGCTGGGAAAATTAATAAACAAAACTCTTCCTTTGTTTTTCTAGTTTTCTGCAAACAAACAACAAAAAAAAGGATTCTTGTTATTTTAGTGGCATTGATTCCTGTAGGAAAAACATCCAAGGCAAGCCAAGCCTGAAGTTGTATGTACCTGTTGGATATGTACTCCTATCCAAAAGTGCTATATGGGCCATCATTAACAAGATAGTACTTGGAAGATATGTATGTGCCAACAATATTTCAAACTAGTGTGCCAATCCCTGGGTCATGAGATGCCAATCAGCTAGCTTGTTTACAGAAACTTGGCAATTACTAGTTTGATGGTTGGTAATTGTAAATGACTGGAAAATTTCATCAAGATTTGAAACGTAAAGCTGAATAATTTCAATTAGAAATAAATCATGAGTAGGCATCTGTGCTTATTGAGTCACATGGAGGAAGAAAATCCATCCTTTGCAATCCTCACAATTCCAGCCACATTCTAAAACCTTATTTTAGACCAGAAATAGAATGATCAGTTCTGTATGGCTTTTCCGTCCTCAGTATACTGCGAAGTCCTGTCAATGTAATTTAAATGTAAAAATAAACATCTTTACAAAGCTCAAGGCCATTTAACAGTAATGCCATAACTAATCTCAGTGAAGGTATCCTAAATACCTGGATAGCTCTGCAGACAAAGCACCCTAATTAAACATCCAGCTGTCTGCAATTACTTATGTTCGAATCTCGCCAGGCTCAAGGTTGACTCAGCCTTCCATCCTTTCTAAGGTAGGTAAATTGAGGACCCAGTTTGTGGGGGCAATAAGCTGACTTTGTATAATATACAAAAGTATGAAGGCTATTGCTTAACACATTGTAAGCCGCCCTGAGTCTTTGGAGAAGGGCGGCATATAAATCAATTTTTTTAAAAAAATGAACTTTTGCCCAAATAATACGTAGAAATATAGTGCATCCAAAACTTGAGAATGCTTCAAATATACTGAAGGATTTTTTTTAGCTCCAGAAAGGCAAGATTAAGGCGTTTGTTTAAAAAAAAAAGTCTGAATTCTCTGTGCTGAAGATATAATCAACAGCTTATATACTGTATCATATATCAGCAGCTAAGTTTGAAAAAAACAAGTTTAGTTTTACTTCACCTCTACATTCATTTGAATTATAGGATACCATACTTCTGATTATACTTCATTGTGGACAGTGAATAGTAAGTAATTGTACTATACAACTTGTAAAATGTGAAAACTAAGGAAAACCCAAGTAAAATGCAAGAGATCCATGATGGCTTATCAATCATCATGGAAAGAGGGAGAGTCTTTCTTTCATGACAGTAACAGCATTCAGAGAAGAGAATTGAAATATTTTCCCACTTGGTAATTTTCCAGTCTAAATTTTCCTCCACACAGTTGCTAATCCTACACCAATCTTCTCCAATAGAATATTTTTCAGAGATGTATGATTACTACTTCCATTATTTCCAACGTGCATAGTGGCTTAGCCCTTAAGGTAATGGAGGTTTCTATCAGCAAGATAAGTTGAGGAAGGTTGTCCTATACCCATAAACAAATGTTACAGATTTTTATACCAAACAATCCTTTCTCATTTACCATAGGAACAAGATTCTCCAATATATACTGGATACCAAATTATATCTGAATTTGTGCCAATTCTTCCTGAGGAACACTGAGTTCTGTTCTGCACCTCATCTGTCTATGTTTGAACAGCAACATTCAGACCTTGATAATTTCGTCACAAACATAGCTGGTAGTGAGCAAAGTAGTGAGCAAAGCTAACTTGGCTCCAAGCTTTCTTAAACAATTGCTCTATATTTATTTGTTTACCAAGAGGTCTCTGCAGAACTGTTGCAGAATGTCTATATGTTGAATTTTCAACTTCAGAGAAGGGATACCATGGTCTGTTTGACTTAAAGTATTGCTTGTTCCAAACCTGAGCCCAAGCCTGGAATAGCAACAGTGGGATTCTCTGGCTGCTGCCCTACCATTGTGAGAATTAATCTGATTTAGAAAACTCCTCTCCAGATTTCCACCCCTTGCTCTGTTTTGGTCACGTTACTAGCCTGTCTTGACCATACTTACCAAAGTCCCAAACTGATAGATTCTCCTGCTTCTTTATTCCTCCCATACATGATGAGAAAGTAAGCACCAATTATTGCTCTTCCCTTCGAGAATTGAAGTGAAACAACTCATCACAGCCAACTCGCTGTGGCCAATTCACCATGGGATAATTTAACAATTCAATTTAATTATTTAAAATAAATAACAAATTATTTTAATTTTTGTCATTCACATTTCACTCTATCCCTCCTTTTGCATCCTTTCTTTAATGAATCTATTTCTTGATATTAGTGTCCCACAGCAAATTGGCCATGGCAAATTGGCTGTGTCGTCTTGGCCATGGCAAACTGAAATTTTACAATAAAAGTAGTATTGGCCTACATGACTTTGGTTCCTAATCTGGTCTTCCTAGAAGGGCTGGCAACACTTCTCCAGATGTATAGCAGGAAAGGACAGGTGGGGCTTGCTTTCGTGTTGTTCTGCGACTAAGCAAAAGACAAATGTGGTAAATCCTGCCCTTCAGAAATAGTTAATGTCCTATCATGGAGGATCAGTCTGGTTCAGTGGTGGGTTGCCCCCGGTTTGCACCAGTTCTATAGAACTGGTAGTAAAACTGGCTGGAGGCTCCACCCACTGACCCCAACGTCATCAGAATGCTTCTGCGCATGCACTTTGTTTTGCTCGCGCATGCGCGCGGCCAAGTTGCAAACTGGTAGTAAAGGTAAATAGAACCCACCCCTTGTCTGGTTGTGCAGTTCAGCATACTTGCAGGGACTTATCTTTAGTTATTTTCTGTATTCTCAGACACTGAAACAGGATATGAAATAGTTTACAGTTTAATCATCTACATTACAGGTGTCAAACTTGCGACGTCGTCACATGATGTATTGCAACTTTTCCCACCCTTCACTAAACTAGGGATGGGCTTGGCCAGTGCATCAGTGGTGGGTTTCTACCAGTTCACCCCAGTTCGAGCGAACCAGTAGTGGCAGCAGCGGGAGGCTCCACACACCTGCCCGGACGTCATCATGGTCGCTCTGCATTCTGAAGGTAAGTGGAACCCACTACTGCAGTGCATGACACACCCAGCCCGTGGGCTGCAAGTTTGACACCCCTGATCTACATCATAGACCTACCAAATGCAAAATGAAGCAACAAGCAGCCCTACCTATCTTTTAAATTAGGAAAAGATGGCTGATTTCCCACTGCTATTAATGGCAGGAAGCTAAGCAAATAACTCTCTACTAGTCACTAGATTATTTGATCAAGCAGAGACCAAGTCACTAGTTTCCCATTGACAATCACAACAGAAAAATGTCAGAGTTTACCCACAGGAAAAGAAAACCTCACTGCTACTCCTTCTCTCTCCCTGCCTCTCCCATGATTCAGCTCATGATGCTGAGGAGAGACAAGGAATAAGAAGGGTGAGATTTGTGTCATTTTATTAGCTATAGTTCCCCATTTGTCTAACCTTACCCAACTGGGAATCTAGATGAGGGTTTTTAATGCAGAGCTTAACTTGAAAAGAATTGACATGGCACTAAGAAGAAATAATACAGTAAGACAGCAGAAATACTAGATATTTTTGGAAGTATTTGTGGACATTTATCTTCATAGAGAACGGGCATTTACAAAAGAAGATTCTTTGCTAGGTTGAAAGCTGAAGCTATTTATTTATAGTTCAACCGTGGTATATAGCAAGAACTGGTCTGAAGCTAGGCTTGTTTGTTTCGTATTTCTCTGGCTTCATTTCCATGTTGGAAGACACCTTTCCACTGGTTGAGAATATATATTATAATCAAAGGTCAAGGGGGAAAACAAACAGTCCAGCCTACATCTTCCCTAGCAGCCAACACCCAGATAAGAAGGTAAACTTTACTCTCTCATGCTTTGATGCTACCTAGCCTGGTAAAGAAACATTTGCAGTAAAACAACCAAGCTCAGAAAATTCCAGCAAATCTTGTCTTCCTCCCAACTTTTTAAGCTCAGGTAGCATTGAAACACACCAAACTGAATGTTCTGCAGTTTCCCCTTAGCAGTCCAAAGATAAGAGTGCTGCTGGATTTGCCAATTCTCCTCAGTAGAAGATAAATTTCCAAGTTGCTGGATGATTTTACTCCTATGGGGTAAAGAGATTTTTTTTTGCTATAGATCCTGTAGTCAGCTGAGGGTTTAACAGTAGTTTGGTTCTTCGTAATTAGCACTTCAAATTGGATTAAAAAGCTTTGGGGCAGTGGTGTGGAAAATGGCTTATATAGGCTTTCCTTTAATCTATAAAAGCAAGCAAGTTAATGGAAATTCTTGAAGTCAAAGAATTATCTGTTTTCTAAGGTGCATTGTTGCATTCTAAAAATAGTGATATTCCCAAAGATAGTCCTTGACTTCGTTTGGGGACTGTTTGAAGTTACACTGACACTGAAAAAAAGTGACTTATGCCAATTTTCACATTTACAACCGTTGCAGCATTCCCCTAGTTACCTGATCAAAATTCAGATCCTTGGCAACTGGCTCATTTTTATGATGACTGCAGTGTCCCGATCAGTGGTGCAATCTAAAATTTGTTACTACCAGTTCTGTGGGTGTAGTTTGGTTTGTGTGTGTGTGTGTGGGGGGGGTAATGTGACTAGGTAGGCATGGCCAATTTTTTTAAACTTTTAAAACCATTTTTTCTACAACCTCTGGTGAAAAAAATATAAAAAAATGCTTTTAAACGCCTCTGACGATCCAAGCTGAGTTGCCTGATCAGCAGAGGCTTTTTTTCTTTTAAATGCTTCTGACAGTCCAAGCTGCGTTGCCTGATCGTCAGAGGCATTTAAAAGAAAAAAACCTTCTGCAGATCAGGCAACTCAACTGGGATTGTCAGAGCCTTTTGAAAGCATTTTTTCTACAACCTCTGAAGAGGTTGTAGAAAAAATGCTTTTAAAAGCCTTTGAGGATCCCAGCTGAACCGCATGATCATCAGAGGCTTTTTTTTTTTAACTTTTAAAAGCATTTCTTTGGCCGAAGAGGCTGTAGAAAAAATGCTTTTAAAAGTAAAAAAAAAAAAAAGCCTTGATGATTGTGCGGCTCAGCTGGGCATTGGGGGGGGGCAGGGATTTTTGCTACCGGTTCTGCGAACCACCCGCCTCCATCGCTACCGGATCGGGCAATCCGGTCCGAACCGGGAGCATTTCACCCCTGGTCCCGATGTTATGCGATCACCTTTTGCCACCTTCTGCCAAGCAAAGTCAACAACCATGTTATGAACTTAACATCTGCAGTGATAACAATTGTGGCAAGAAGGGGTCAAAACTCACTTAATTGTCTCGCTTAGCAACAGAAATTTTGGGCTCAAGTGTGGTCATAAGTTTAGGACTACCTGTAATAGATGTTTACTTCATAGTTGGTCTTTCACAGGGAAAATACCAATTACTGGATCGCAGATTTCAGCATCTAGAGCTTGATCACGTCACGTGTCCTATTGTGACGTATCACAATTTTTTTACCTTTTCGGAGCTGGGTGGGCGTGGCCTGCGCATGATGCATCTGGCCCATGTGCTTCAGGTGACAGACCTGAGCTAAGGCATTTTACTGCCTTCAGGCTGAGTGGATAAATAATGTTTTATCTTCAAATAAATGGGAATGAATTTTATCTGAACATAAAACCACCCCCAAGAGATCAATAACAACAAATAGATCTAACTTCAGCCTTAGGTTTATCTAACCCAAAAGTTGGAATATAAAAAGAACATAAAAGAGAGGGAAGCAGAACTTTCTTAACAACACAGTTTTTATAACGACCATCTAAAATGGATCTAGTCCAAAGCAATGGTGCCATTAGTTATTTAAACCTGAATGTAACTAAGTAGGAAATGATGCTCTTTAGATAGTACTTCAACCAGGGGTGGGTTCCACTTATCTTTGCTATCGGTTCACAACAGGAACACGCACACACAGCACTTCTGCGTGTGCACAGAGCATCCATGATGACATCCGGGTGGGTGGGCACTGCCATTACTACCGGTTCGCAAGATCTGGACCGAACCGGTAGCAATTCACCCCTGACGTCATCTCAAAAAGTTGCAAACCAGTGCTGCTGAATTCAAAAGTCTCTTGTTCATTCTGCTGAATGCTTGACTCCAGGTTTGTCTCTGTTTTCCTTTTCTCCTTCTGCTGTAGCTGATGAAGGGAGATACCTAACAGAGATGTTTTTTGTATAGAACCAACAGCAGCTTTGCCTTCTTACGCAACAAACATATATATTAGTTGACACTGACATTTCCCCTTCTCTGTCTCAGGTTCATTACATAGTAGTTATCACAATTGCTTTGTAAGAATCTTTGTTTAATTCAGCGGTGCAATAGTTTTAACATTACATCATATTAATGAGAGATGCCTTTATCCAAATAAACATACTTTATAAAAAAAAATTACATCCAGCAAAGGAGGAAGATTTCGCTTTCACTAAAAGATTGAAACTACTAAGCTTACTTCCTGTATAATAATGAAGTTACATTACAATTCAACTTTATTTGTTTCAATAATGTTTACTCTCATATCTGAATTCAGTATTAAAGACATTTTGAATTACTTAGAAATGTGTTGCATGTTTGGCCAGATTCAGTGTCTCAGATTTCAAGGGCTGGGTTTCCATTTCCCGTATTTGTATTTAATTCTCCTTTCCCATCATAGCCTCTTCCAAGAAACATAGCCTTCCAGAGCCTTTGAAGAGTTATCTTCCTGCCTTTTTAAAGTAAAAAAATAACCCTTATTATTGCTGCAGTTGAGTCCTTGTTTTCAAACAAAATCTGGCTGGGAAATACATTTTTATGTCTGACTCATTACATTTCAAGAGCTAGAGGGAAAACAAGAATACATACACGCTATTTACGGTCTCTGACTTAGCAATGAAAAAAAATATCTGGAGTGTTAAGGGAACCAGTGTTGCTAAATACTTTTTGTGGGAACAAGGGGATAAAACATATTTGTCAGTTAAATAATCAGCAATGCAATCACCTCTTCAAGTCAGAGGAATTGTTACGAGGCAACATAATGTTCTTATTATACTCAACAAAACCAGATATTATAATACTGACAACGCATTATCTACAATGTGGGTTTTTTTTGTTTACTTGTGATATAAATCCAGTCATTGTGATTTTAAACCATAATTTATTACAATGTGTTGTATGGACCTAGAATTATTCAATAAATCTAGTTTAGTGCAGGGGTCTCAAACCCTGGTTAATGCACTTGTACCAGTGTTCAGTCTGTTGGGAACAGTGCCACATACGTGACAGGTAAGCACGCGAAGCTCCGCTACCACTGCAGGTCCACAGAGCCATAAAGGTTGGGGACTGCTGGTTTAATGCAGCATATTAACACTTATTATTTTCCTACTCTGTAAACGGCCAGGGCTGTGATGATCTCACTGAAAAGGCAAGTAGATACATGGACCTGGAAAAGATGAAAGGATTCAAATAAAGTTTTAGCTAGATTAACATTAAGTATGGTTAGAAATCAGCAGTTTTCATCAAGCTATTTTAAACTTCATAAAATTCTAACCCATCTGCAACTCAAGGCAATATAAATGGAATTCTGATGCAATTTCCCATCAACCACAGGCCAAAGTCAGGCAGACATGCTTCAATAAAATGGCTTCTTCACATGAACAAGAGACTAAGAGCTCTTCTGTGGCTTTATGTGGCTTAATAAACTGCATTCTGGATTTCAGCCTTTTATACTTTAGTCATAATAATAGCTAAACTGCTTAGCCCCGTGATGGCGAACCTATGGCACAGGTGCCACAGGTGGCACGCAGAGCCATATCGGTGGGCATGCGAGCTCAGCTCCAGCACGCATGCATGTGCCAGCCAGCTGATTTTCGGGCCTTCTGGCCTACCAGAAGTCAGGAAACACACTATTTCCAGCCTCTGGAGAGCCTTTGGGGTGGGGAAGGCCATTTTTGCCCTCCCCAGGCTCCTAGAAAGGCTCTGGAGCCTGGAGAGAGCAAAAAACAGCCTACCGTGCCATCACATGCCAAAAGTGGAGGGAGCATCACATGCCAAAAGTGTGGGGGGGGCGGAGTGCATAGAATTATGGATGTGGGCATGCATGCATGTGACCCCACCACGCTCCCCCCACTTTTGGCACGTAATGGCAAAAAGGTTAGCCATCACTGGCTTAGCCTAAGCTTAATGTCTAAACAGCAATGATCATGGCCCTCAACCAGAGGCTCCCCTGAATATTTTATCCTTCCCATGGATGTCAGGAAAGGAAGCATTAGTTCCTTTCCTTTCTGTGGACAAATCTTTTGAGTAGTGATGAAAAAAGGCACAGAGATTCAAGGCTCTTCCTGTAATTTCGGCTAGAAGGAGAAACTTGCAGAACTCTTGTCAAATTCCCCTGGGGGAAATAAGAAGAAAAGTCACACCTTTCATTGCTTTACTCCCTGAACCTGTTAACAATACATATAAAAAAGAAAAATCCAGCCTTTTACCAGTTCATCATTTGACCAAAAAAATAAAGAAAGGGAAAATCAGTTTTGAACATATCTAAGATTGATTACTTCAGATTATTCCATTTTTGCATTTTGCCTCCCCCAAACTATTCTAAATGGCAAATATTTAATTAGAATGTTGAGCCCTAGCAAAGCTAATGACAGCTTTCTGGCAAGTATGTCCTGTTACTGAGATCTCCACTACTATTTTGAAAGGGCAGTATAACTATTATCAACTGCATAATAATTGTGCCAGATTCACCAGCTGTATTTTACCCATACTGGCAGTGGTTTCATTTCAGTCTCTCCTTAATAAGAGCAGTGAGAGTTTTTTTAGATAAAATTATGGCTGCACCAGGGCTTTATGCAGTCAAGCTCACTAAAAAACAATGAGAATGGCTTACGATTTCAGGACTATAGCGAAGAGATTCATGAGAAAATTTTAAATTGAAATTTTATTTAGTAAATTGAAACAATAGATTTTTAAAAAAATTAAATGCAACTACCATGTTTCCCTGAAAATAAGACAGGGTCTTATTTTCTTTTGACCCCCGAAATATGGCCTTGGCCTTATTATTTGGGGGGGAGGGTGTCTTATTATTTTTCAGGTGCAGGAGGCCCCTGAACATCGGCCCACTGCAGGGGGACTGTGCCGGAGCATCAACCAGCTGCTTTGTCGATGCTGCTCAAGCCGCTGCCTCCAGCAATCGTGGCAGCTTCCTATGCAAACAACATGAGGTAAGGAGGCAAGGCGGGGAGGGGGACGAATGGTGGGGGAACATGCCCCATGCGTACCTGCCATCCACCTGGAACAGCCTCATGAAGGCCGCTCCCGCAAACCGTAGTTTGCTATTTCCTCCCCCCTGCCCTCCAGTAGTGTGTAACTTGAGAACCAGGACCTTGGATTCTCTCTTTTAAACTCTGCCCAGCCATCCTTTTGTTCTCTGCTTCAGTTCCAGTGGGGATGAAAGGGGAGCAGGAGAAAAAACACTGGCTTGGATTGCAAAAGCCACGGACTGGCTCAATCACCTTCCTCTTGAAGAGCCTGCAGGGCAAAAAGGAGATCTGGGGTTTGGGTGAGTGAAATTCTCACTTCTCTGCCTCCCCACCCCTCCCCACCTGCCACTTCCCTTCGTGGGCCGAGATCGCCAAGCCTGATTCGGGGAACTGAACATGTTGCTGCCGTCCAAGAGGAGAACGTGAGAAAGGGGCTCTCTCGCAGTGCATCCTCTCTCTCTTCTCCCAAGTGGCAGCGGTGTGTCTGGCTTACCGAATCTGGCCTGCTGATACTGGGCGGCAGCAGCAACAGCTCTGACCTGATCCTCATTGGCAAGAACCGGCCATGCCAATCCCTTGCTGCTGGCAAGAACCGGCCATGCCAATCCCGCTTCATGGCTGTGCAAACAGCCCACACCGGCTACTGCTTGGAGCTCTGATGCCAGTACCCCTCCCCCCAGGTCGACAGGGTTAGGGCTGGCAAGTTTGTTTGCGGCCACTTTTTGTGGCCGCCATGAAGAGAAGGGGCGCGCAAGCTATGGTTTGCAGGAGGCCGTTCTGGGTGGATGGCAGGTGCCCTTGGGGCATGTTCTTCCACCGTTTGGCTCCCCGCCTCACCTCCTCACCCCAGCACCTTCTCACCCCAGTTTGCACAGCAGCTGCACATGCGTATAAGTTTTGGGGGGTTTATTTTTTGGGGGGGGGATTATAGCACGTGCGCTCGAAAGCCCAATTGGGCTTATTATCAGGACATGTCTTATTTTCAGGGAAACACGGTATCATAAAAGTTTCTCAGTTCTGTTGATACATCACAACAGTCTACATCCAATTGAAAAATAACTGATAATCAGAAGGAAAACTGGGAGAGTTATATTAACCATGTTTATTGCTGATTTCTGTCCCTTGGTCCCAACAGATATGGGTTAGCTCACCAAACCCAATTTTGTTCATATATTAGGCTTACAACTGTTTGTTTAATGACTGTTCAAAGTTACAATGGCATTGAAAAAAGTGATTTACAACATTCCTCCAATTTATTACCAATTGGTGGGTTTCAAATTTTTTTACTACCAGTTTTGTGGGCGTGGCATGGTGGGCATGGCATGGCTTGGTGGACGTGGCTTGTGGGTGTGGCAGGGGAAGGAAACTGTAAAATCTTCATTCCCTCCCAATCAGCTGGGACTTGGGAGGCAGAGAATAGATGGGGGCTGGGCCAGTCAGAATTTTTACTACCGGTTCTCCGAACTACTCAAAATTTCCACTACAGGTTCGCCAGAGCTAGTCAGAACCTGCTGAAACCCACCTCTGCTACCAATGCAGCAGCCCCACAGTCTTGTAATCAAAATTTGGGCACAGGGGATGTATTTATGATAGTTGCAGTATCCTGGGATTATGTGATTGCCATTTGTAACCTCCTCAGCTAATTTCTGACTAGCAAAGTCAACGGGGAAGTCCAATCAGTTTAACAGTTGTGTGATTTGCTTAACTGCAGCAACTTGCTTAACAACCATGGCAAAAAAGATCATAAAATTGGGCATGATTCACTTAACAACTAACTTGCACAGCAATGGAAATTCTAGTCCTAACCATGGTTGTAAATTGAAGATTACCTCTGGAAGTGTCTGTCCCAACCTGCTACTCCACAAAATGGGATTTCGTGTTCTAGAATTCCCAGTCAACATGGCCAAGGTTAGGATGCCATGGTTGATTGGTTTAGTTATAAACCTGAGCTACAAATCACAATAATGTCCTACGTAAATAAAATTGATTTTGCTTAACATATTGTGCCTAATGAGAAGGAAGGATTCACTGG
This sequence comes from Masticophis lateralis, assembly GCA_030761175.1. Lineage (NCBI taxonomy): Eukaryota > Metazoa > Chordata > Lepidosauria > Squamata > Colubridae > Masticophis > Masticophis lateralis. The sequence goes on from JAUDYJ010000005.1 coordinate 48,571,259, forward strand.
AGAAGAGCCTAATGCTGGGAAAGATTGAGGGCAAAAGAAGGGGAAGAGAGAACGAGGTGGCTGGATGGAGTCACTGAAGCAGTAGGCGTGAGCATAAACGGACTCCAGAGAATGGCCAGGAAGAGGCCAGGAAGACCTGGAGCAATGTTGTCCATGGGCTCGCGATGGGTCGGACATGACTTCGCAACTAACAACAACAAAGCAACTGTGAGTTATGATTTAGGGTGAATGCAAATAATTCTTAACAAAATTATCCAGGATGAAGGTTTAACACATTGTATGAACTCTGTCACTATTTGCACTTGGTCATTATCACATCAGTGGTAAGCCAAATGAGGTGCATGAATGACAGAAAGAATAAGGTAGCTTTTTTTAGCATTTTACTGTTGCATGCAGATAATGGATGGTCCATATACCATTATACCCGCCTGTTCTGTCTGGGCAGGCTTGTATGTATGCCCTGGATTTCTTGCTCTTGTGATCAAGGACATTATTTAGAGAAGATTCCTTCTCGTTCCTGCACAATCAAAAGGTCTAAGAAGAGCTCTCTTCCGACCTTCAGTTCCTCCGCCCCGTTTCTTACAATTAACCAGTTGTCCCAATTCGAAAGACATAATCGCACCTCCCTTTGTTCCATTCTGTCTTTTGTCTTTTTAAACGAGAAAAGCCAAACGCGCCGCCTCCGCCACCTATCCATACTTCCGCCACACTTAATATGGCCGTTTCGGCGTTTCATATATTCCCCCCCCCCCCCCCCCGCTCGCGAGCGAAAAAGGCGGAACCTATTCTTAAAATACACCCATTTCTACAGCCGTATTTTAAACAGCAGCAGCGAAAGCCAATGGAAGACAGGAAGGGCCTCTCTGTACCCAATGGGAAGCATGGCATGGGTGGAGTAAGGCTCTTGGGGTACGCTCGTTCTCGGCCAGACTCACAGTATTTGGGTGAAGTTGGCTGGGGAACGGGGGGTGGGGGGGAATGGAGCGGAGGCTCTTCGGTGCAATGGCTTTGCTCCTCTTCCAGGCCTTGCCCGAGGGGATGCCGGCGAGCACAGAGCCCGCGCAGGTAAAACGGGTGTGACTAAAGCGAGCCGGGGGAGGGTGGGATTGGGGTTCGGCCCGGGAGGCGAGAAGAGCGAAGGGCTGGACATGGAGGCTGAAGGGGGAGGGGGGTATCGGGTCAGGTCGGGTAGGAACGAGGGCGGAAGGCAGGGCGAGGGCAGCAGAAACCGAGGCCAGGCCTCTTTCCGCATGGGAGTTGCATTTCGCAGGGAGTCTTGAGAAACAGGATTGGGTCTGCTCGAAAAAGACCTCCGAAGCGAGGAAAGCTTGGAAAGAAGTGCTTGGTTCAGAAAGCGTGATAATGGCTGGAGATGAAATTCCCTCGAGAAGAAGGCAGATCACTTGAAATCACTGTGCTTGTAGTAAACGTTTGTATTATCCCAGGCGTTCAGCATCTGAAATACAAACCAGGCTGTACGTGGGAACTGTTAAGTGTAGCACCTTGTTGTCAACGATAGGTTGGAACAAAGTCGCCCTAAACTAAAAACTAGCGGACCTCATTTTAGCCTAGCGCCTATTCTTTATGGTAGTTGATGGTTCAGTGCTTTGGAGACACTCGGGGAAATCGAATTGAAAAAATTATGAAGACGTTTACCGGGGGCCAAATCCATGGTGGACACGTATATTAAGTCGGAATAGTTGTTTGAGATTCAGCTTGTAGATGGTAGTTTGTGGTTTAATGTGCTTCTGAGTCCATACTTGCATATGTGGTAAACTAAAGATTGAAGAAGCTGTGGTTTAGAATAATGCGTGAAAGCCAACTACTGTTGGAACAAAATGGTAGATCAAATTGTGATTGTTGGGAATCAGTATGTTGTGTAAACCCAGGTAATGGAATTAATTAGTAAACTATGATTCACTAAACTCTGGACAGCAGGTGTGAACCAAGCTACTGGTGTGTATGCATGCACATAAAACAGGTGGGATCTCTGCAATCCTCTCCTTAATAACTGGGAAGAAATGTCAAAAAAGAGATGCTGCTCAATTATTTTTGTAAAGCTTTATCTTTAGCTTTGTGTGAAGAAGTCAAGAACTCACAATTGCTACCATGAAAATGTGACTATTAAATAAGAAAAAAATGATTTCTCAATCTTCATTTGATTCAAGAGGAAGAAAGCTGGTATTTGTTGTGGGACTCTTGGTTTTTGCCAGATTCTACATCATGAATACTGACTTTACTGCTGTTCTGTTAGACCTGTTACCGTAGTAGGCAAGCATTCCAGGTTCTAGTTATCTTCAGTTATCTTTGACCTTTCCTCAAAGAGGAAAGGCATGGGATAATTGAAGCTGGCAACTGGTAGGTGCTGGCAACTGGTCTGTATGACTTCAAGCACCACAATTTTTGACTTCTGGTAATAGGAGGGGCTTATTTGTAGACAGTCTAGGCTTCCATAACTGAGTATATTTTCTCTTCCTTTGTTTTTGTTTTTCCTCCCCCTCCTTTTTCCCTTTTAAATGTACACATACATTTATGTGTACATTCTATGTTTTATTTTGCTATTTCTTTGTTGTAATTAGTTGGGCCATAAATCTTAGCAGGACTTCAGCAAGTATTAGACTTAATATAAAGTGCCACACTTTATATTTACGTAGTATTTTATAAATTCTAATATCATGCAATTTTATAGTTATCTATCTTAGTTATTTATAGTATTTAGATTATTCATTTTAACAATTTAAACTTTACATAATTTATAGGATTCTCTTGTTTTAATTTCTGTACTCTGTAATTTTATGTTAATTTTATCCTTACCTTATTCCATGGATATGATTTCTTTGTTTTTATTTCTATTTAGAGTAATTATTATACAATATTTATATTAGCCTGTGAATTGAAATAAAAACGATTGGTTGTGCACAGTCAGTTGCAGCAATATGTTGGAAATTCCCTATCTGGAACCTGTATGCTAAACTTTTGAAAAAAGTAGAACAGTTAATGTCCTTGTGTTGGTCTCATTAATTTGGCAAAGTTGTATACACTAGTAAAGAATTCTCTATCTCTAACAGTCTCCTAGACTACTGTTTTTGTATAGGCTCCCATTTTGAGGGAGGAAAATTATGTAAACAGAACACAGATATTGTCATTTTGTTTTTTTATGTAGTATCTTGCATTTAGGTTGTGAAATAATAATGTGACCTTGCCTCTGCTGCCTCATTGTGATTTTGCTTCTCATTAAATTTGTTGATGCCCTCATCTTCTAAAACAATATATGAAAGTGTGTGAACCCTAAACCTGAATAAAATAATTATTTTTTCCCCTTCTGCTTCTTTTTTCTTTTTGTTTTGTATATGTTTTATATCCAGTTTTTCTTTAACAACCAACATTTTTTGTGGACAGTATAATGACTGGATTAACAAATTTTTCACATAGTACTCTAAGTCCCCTGATTTTATAGTCCTTGAAAACTATATTTTCCAATATATTTTTACATCCTGTTAATTAATAAAACTAATTATTTTCTTAACATTAGGATGAGGCAAGAAATATGCTACTTAAAATAATTATGTTTTTATCTACAGATTAAAACCATTGTATAGTTTTGCAGTATCTATATAAATAAAAATGTAAATGTTCGTTTGTTCAAAATCTTAAATCTCTGAAAGTTCACTGATTGCTTTGAAATTTTGACACAACGTTGCATTCAAATAAGCACATGTTTTTATATACCTATATTATATAGATGTCACACCTGTGACAGGTAAAAACATGCTTTTTTAAAAAAACAGTGCCATCTGTTGGACGTAAAAGCAACACACTATACTAAATATTTACGATTCCATTTCAATGTTCCCGATTTACAATCCATTTACGATTTCCAAATTTCTAATTTTACGATTCCATTTCAATGTTTCTGATTGCATTGTTAAATTGAATTGTCATAGATTTCAATTTATTTTCATTTTGATTTAATTATTTTGTGCGACATTGCGTTGGAATTGAGCTGTGCCGTATCCTCTGTAGCTCAGTTCACGCCTACTTTGCCTCCTCCCCACCAGTCTTTTCACTTGGTCAATTGGATTCAGATCTGAGTTGCCTTTCTCTATGTTTCCTTTTGGACTTTAACGTCGCAGCACCACAATGACAGATGCGAGCCGGGTCTTTTCACCTCAGCACTGCTACCGCCGCCAAACCCACAAGCGAAATGGCGGGAAATGTCAACCGCCGCGAAGCGTCCTCCCGACTAACGGAGTATGCCGTACCTTTGGCAGGGATCCCGATGCTGCCTGTGGTGCGGAGAGCTGTGAAGGTGAAGGTGGTTATACTGGCAAGCCGGGAAACCAGCTCTTACACCCGTGGCAAAGTATCCTCAGAGGCGTCCAAAGACAAACCTGCGGATGGCTGCTAGATTCAAATTATTTGTCAGTGGCCAGCATCCCAGAGCCCCAGGACCGCAAACTCACTGATGGCAGCCTGCGGGAGGCCTCCACCAATCCCATGATGCACAGCTCTCCCAATACAAGCACCAAATAGGCAAAAGTCCAAGAAAGCAATTGATTAAGCAATGTTAAAGTCCAAAAAGAAACGTAGAGAAAGGCAACTCAGGTCTGAATCCAATCGACCGAGTGAAAAGACTGATGGGACGGAGGCAAAGTAGGTGTGACCTGAGCTACAGAGAGAAATTATTGGCACTCGGTCAAAAAATATTGTATACCCACAAGACTGAGCCACAGCAACGCATGGCCGGGTACAGCGAGTTTTAAATAATATTTTATTGTTTGAATATTTCTAATCAATTATAAAAGTAAATATTTAGTTTTGCATTCAGTAATTCCTTAATTCCGGTTTAGTCACTCCTGTTCCATGTTCATTTTAAAAATTGATATTTGCCCTTTACATCAGGAACATTCAGAGTGGTATCAGGTTCTGACAGTGATTCAACTTTAGGTGTTTAAAACAAAAGGCCTAAGGATGCAAACCTGGGGCAATGTCAGAACTCGATCAGGGTCTTGTTTGGACAAGCTTGCTTATCTAAGTAGAGTGAGAATGAGTTTGGGCAATGAAGAAATGGCATATGCACACAAAGCCAGATCTTTGTCAAATCATTATCCAGATTTTCTTCTTTGCTTTGTTTAGCTTGTATCCAGGTTGTCCAGGTACAGCAGGAGTGAATTTTGATTAGTAGCTTTGCACGCATGCATGCTTGGGCAGAAAAAACTGGAGCTCTGTCAGACCTCACTTCTACTTTGCCTTGATAAATTGACTATCAGTGTCCCACCTCCTGAATTTGCAACCCTAACAGTTTGAGGAATCCTGTTATAAGAGAGAAAACTACAAGGACCAAGACCTTCCTAACTGCAAATTCTGTATTTTAAATGCTGCAAATAATATATATGTCTTCTTCATGTGACTTGTATTTTATAAGCCAGACCTAAGTAAAAAACACTACTTTAAAAGATCCATGGAAGAAATAGTAACATATAAATTAGTTCCACCTTCAGAAAAGAAAATGATTTTGAGACTAAGTTTCCATAGTTTTTGTAATCAGATATAAAATGCATATACTGTATTTTTCAAAGTATAAGACGCAGCTTAGTTTTTGGGGAGGAAAATAGGGGAAAAAATCTGCCTACCAGGTATTTATCTGGCTTCAGCACGTTAGTTTGCTGTTTTTTATCCCCTGATTCGGGATAACATGATTAAATGTAACAAGGCTTAAAGTGAAATGTTAAACCTGTCAATATAACTGAATGTTCAATGATATGCATGATGTAAAAGAGTTTGTTGTGTTTAAAATATGGGGGATGGTTTTTAATTATTTGGAAGTAAAAGAATTTTTCTTAAAAGTCACAAAAAGTGCCTCATGCTGTATATCTGGAATAACAATAATTAATGAAAGAGAGTTTTATAGTGAGTCGTGTCCCAAAATCATATTGGGAAAGTTGCTCCTAAACATACATATACATATATACATATATGTATGTATGTATGTACCCTGTTTCCCCTAAAATGATTAAGATGTGAAAGGCATGACTTATTCTGTTCGAAAAATAAATTGCAAAGTAGCTGCTTTTTCAACAAAGTGATTGCAGCCCCCTCCCCAGCTAAAAGGCTCACCAACAGCTCTGAAGCTTGTTCCCAAGGCTTCCTGCAGACCAGAGTTATATGGAGGACCTTGTGGAGTGAGTGTAGGACTCTCCCTAACCCAGGAGTCATATAAAGTAAGGGAAAATGGTTCTCTTGTTAGCAGTTGAAGAAATTTCCATCCAGATGAAACTCGTCCCTGACTGCTCAGTCAGCCATTTTCACTGAAAGTCCAGTGCAGAATTTTCCATTGGTTCTTTTCAACTGACATGCAATCTCTTACATATAATTCAGTTACTGTTATCTCTATGAAATGAATATTAATACAAATATTAGGGCTCTCACCTAGTCTTGCAAAGAAGTCATTAAAAGTTACAAGCATACATTAGCTAACTGATTGTTATGCATCTATTGAAAGCATAGCAAAAGGAGAGCCAAACTCATAACAAATTAAGAAAGATTTCTATTTGACCCTGTTTGCCAAGAAAATATAATGTACTCCCTTGGAGACTACTGTGTTTGCAACACGATGGGCTCTGGTTTCATCCAGTTAAAAAGGTATTTTGTAGATGAACAAGATGTAGACATATAAGCAATGCTTGAGCAGGATTCGCAGTATTGTCTGGGATGCTGCACATCTTCTTCATGACCTGTTTTCCATGTTATCTTCTGTGATAATCAAAAACGATCATCAGTTGTTCCCCATGTTCAGATTGGGAAGCAGCATTCAACATTATCAACCACTAGACAACATGTGACCTGCGGTGTCATTGTTTCTAAGGTATTTCCTTACCACAGCCCTCAAATCTTCAATTAATTGCTGCCAGCTTCCCATAGGACTGAAAAGAGCCAGACACATAAAAACAATGGGAGAACTTCTAGTGTACTGCCTTCACTGGAAAGGTTCTTAAAAATTCAGAGATAAATCTGCCTTGAAAATAGCTCATATTGAACTGTATAGCACAAACATCAGGAATTGACCAAATGAAATGTTTTATGACATTTTGTATTATGTTATAAAATGCTTTATGATAATTTTTATACCTTAAAATGTTTTATAAAATTTGTCAAATTTCAGTTCCATTGGAGTCATGAATTCAGGATTTTGGATAAAATCTTTTAAGTTATCACATTTTCCTTTACCAGAAGATATAACAAAAAAATCCCTCTGAGTAGAGCAGAAAAAAATTGAGTTACTGTATTATGGGTAATTGCAAATGTCAGCATTATTTTGGCAAATAAAACAGTTTGGCAGATGCAGCAGTACTTAATCATAACGCAGTAGCTGAGTGGCAGGAAGCTAGCATAGAGCTTCCCAAAGTTAGCTCCATCCAATAGTGTTTACAGATAAATATATTTATGCTTGTTGATTCAGTTGTGAGATATATATGTACATATCATCATGCTGTTTCCTTTTTCCAGTGTGGTAGTTTAAGTTAGTTGGAATTTCCTGTTTTCACTTTTGTTACATCATGCTTTTTTTTTTTACGTTTTCCTGTAACTAAAGCAGCTTTTGAGAATTCATTGCCCAAAAAGTAGTTTAACAATTCAGTTTTCACAAGAATTTAACTTTAATGATTCAACTTCCATTTTTTTAAACATAAAACTGTATTCCAGTTATCCAGATAATTGCTTCTGCTTTTTGTTGGTTCTTGCATATTTGGTCATGTCCAATCTTGCAAACAAAACTGTTTGCAAGAACAAGTTAGGCTTGAAAAACCAGTATCCAGTAGATGACATTCTTACGTCAGACTGAATATTGAACTCAGTACTTATGTCTAACGTTATTATTATTATAAAATGAAGTTTGATCAGGCTATTTATAGAAATCTGTTTTAATAGAGAAATGAAAGGGTCCCCCTCTTGTCTCTCTTTTCAGTGTTAACATTCCCAGTCCAAAGAAGCTATGGTGATCATAGTTACGGAATAAAATCAATTTCGACTACAGTTTACAAAGACAAAACAATATTTGCATAGTGAAAAAGAAGGTGTGGACATTTGGAAGACTTTCTTACTTTACTGTAACACTAATCTTAATCTGTTGTTAGTATCTTCATAACTGATGTTTTGACAGTTTGTAATGGACAATTGCATTACAGCAGTGGCTCCCAACCTTTGGGGGGTTCCGTGGAGAGAGGTTTTTGCATGAATGCAGGGAGCATGGTTTCGCTATTGCTACTTGCATCCTGCAGATGGGGCTTTACTTCTTTGCATGGTCCAGTTTTTGGCATGTCATAGCCTGGTGCCAGTCCATAGACCAAGTGTTGGGAACCCCTGCATTATAGGGTATGGGATATTTTTAATTTTAATCAAGGGCAGTCAGCCTAGTGATTTCCAGTTCCCAGCAGTCCCAAACAGCAAGGAGAGTGTCAAAAAATACGAATTTAGAAGCAAGATTGTATATCCTTTTCTAGACCTGGCTTATATATCACACTGTTTAATGCAGTATGCTATATAATCTTAGCAATTGTAATTCATAAACCATTGTGTATGATTTAGGATGTTGCTTGAATCCAGCCAAGTTGAAAGAACAGTTCTTTTACAGTACTTTTCAAATATGATAGAAAACATAGATGGCCTCAAACTGATAATGCTATTGTTCTCCTGATTGATGCTGAGACTTCCAAGTTAATATCTTAACCAAGACTACATAATAGATTTGAATAGTATATCTGTTATAGCTGGTATAATGTCCACATTAGAATGCAGTCTTCAGAAGTGAATCAAGTTAATTAACCTGATGTTTCCTATGCCGAGAAACCAAACCTCAGTACCAGCACTGGGGGAAAAAACATGTGCAGAGTGTATCTCAAATGTGATATAGACCTGAAACTGGAAACAAAGATCCCGTATCTTTAAGAATGTAAGTATCAATAGATGCACTCCAGATGTTAAACCAATGAAGGACTGACCCCTGGCAGTGAAAGCTCCTGAGGAGAGTTGAAACTTTGTAAAATCATATAGCTAAATCAAAACTAATTCGTAAGCTGCATCTGAGTGGATACTTTTTTTTCTGTTTAATTGTCTTAATTCATTTGGTGTCTTTATAGCTTTCCTTTTGCTTCTCCTTTTGCTGCTGGAGATATATTGTTAACTGCATTACACAATTACTGTTTTGCTGGGTCTGATAGGGCTCAGCTTGCTCTGTGTGCATACTCTGGGCTTTTCACCTGCTGTCAGTGTTCATGGGTTGCTTGAGCCTTGTTCACCAATGCTGCATGCCCACCTTTCACAGTTGTTTCAGTGTCTATTTCTGGTTCCGTGAAAGTGCTGTGGTTACCAGAGCAGCTGCCATCTAGGTATCTTTCAGTTCTTTGATAGGGCTGTAGATACCTTTTTGCCAACTTCTACCAGGAACAAGAAAAAAAAAATTTTTTTTCCTCTTTTGTAGCATTACTCATTGCAGCTTTCCTTGAATACAATACATGTTGCCAGAGGTGGAGTTGGCAAGCAATCACTATTTTTCTCTGAACTGTAGAGGTACGGCTGAAAGGTGGATGGGAGGGTAGGAAGGGTATCTTTCGGAAAGAATGGAAGTTTCTTTTCTTCACCCTGCCTTCTCAGTGCATTTAAGTTAACCCTTTTCATTTTATTCTATTCTATTGTTTTGCCAGTCGGGAGTTATATGTTTATTTGGTATTTGACATGTTCTGTCTTTCCTTCAGGAGCTGAAGGTGTTGCAGATGGTTCTTTCACCTGTTTTTCCCCACCAGAGCAACCCTGGGAAGTATATTGGACTAAGACAAACAGAGAGGGCCAATATTACCCAGTGAATTTCTGTGGTTGAGTGAGGATGAAACCTCAGGTTTCCCTGCTCCTAGTCCAGCAATTCTCCTAGCCTGCTGCAGACTGGTTCAGGAATGGGTTAATGGAGTCCCATCTGCCTGGAGACTGAGTCATGATTTTGTGGCCACGCCTCCATGTCTCTACTTTCTGCCCCAGTTTTCGACTCAGTCCATCTGAGAGAGACATCTTTGGGAGTTGCTCTCAATCAACCCATTTCTGAATCAACTACAGGTTTTATTGAAATTTTTTTCTCTTTTGTATTATTTATTATGGTTTGTGTGCTGGCCACATCAGTTTAGGCTGATAAAGCCGCCACTACCAAAGAAGGGGTGGTGGTTCCCTTGGGGCCCCAGGCCTTAAAAGGCCTCATTTAACTTTATAGATAAGATTTTTCCCTCTCCCCCCCCCCACACGCTCCAACTTTGCCACTACCACCAACGTAGCTACTACCACCACCGATTCTAATACAATCAATGCAAGCCTTCAGCACTGCCCTTTGTGGTCAGAGCCGCAGCCTGCTCCACGCGCGGCGAATCACTCAGCTGTGCAGCGGATTTCAGGCAATTTCTTTTAACTTTTAGAGGGCTCCCAGCTGAGAGGCAGCTGTTTCTAACGCTGTTGCCACTGCTGCCGCAAAAGTGATCAAGATCAGCCTTCTCAGCTCTTTGAGACTTGCCTGCCGGGGACGGCCATTTTAAAAGGACTGTCACGTGGCATGCTTCAGGGATCGGTGGTCATTTTATTTTTGTTTTTTTACAGGCTGTGGCCATTTTGTTAGCCACACCCTTCGGGGGTGCCTGAACAGGGGGCGGCCATTTTTTTCTGCTTTGTGATAGAAACACCTTATCTTGGATTCTACCTTCGAGAGAGTGGATTGTTGGCAACCCTTTTCTTATTCTACTGCACCTTGGCAAGTATTGCCTCTGCAGGGGCCCTTGCAAGGGGGGGGGGCTCTAGGTGCAGGCAGCACTCAGGTTTGCCCTGGGTAAGCCGCCCTTGGACAGGCCTCCTTCTGTTTAGTGCCAACTGGATTAGTTTTTTCACAGCTAACAACAGCCTTCTAGTCTGCATCACAACTATGGCAGACAGATCACAGGACAACATTGAGGTTACTGTTCATAAGAAGGCCTCTTGCAAATCAAAGCATGGGAGCAAAACCTCTCATCTGTCCAGTGCTGAACTAAAAGATTTGGAACGCAGGCAGAAGGCCTTTGAGAAACAGTTTTCTCTGGCTGAGAAAAGGTGCTCGCAATTAGAAGCCATATCCAGATCCAGTGAGGAACCTGTGACTTATTCCTCGCCTCAGGCAACACATCAGCCCTCACCACAGCTCTCCATTCAGGAGGAGTCTGGAGCACTTTCTCCAAGTCCTGCTGTTTCAGAAGCACAAGAGTTGATTCCTAGCAAGGATCATTCCAACTTACCTAATCCATTTGTTTGTGCTGCTCACAAGGAGAATCCCAGAGTTAGCAAGAGCCTGGATTCTACTGAGGCCCAACTGGCTAATTTACCAGACAACATCCAAGTGTTGATATCTAGGGCCATTTCCGAGGGCATTACTGAGGGCATTTGCTACCACAGGTCCACATCTCCGGTATTGGAACATCTCCATAAACAAGTTCATTCTTCACCTCAAGCTAGTCTCACTGAGTGTTCTCATCACTCTCCCCCTCCTTCTGAAAGTAGCGTGGATTTCATGTCTAGTGAGGAGCCTATTGGGGATCCTGAATTATCTGAAGATAAGGATTCGATTTTACCAGACACCCCGGTCTTCACAGGCCTTTTTCCGGCTGGATTTTTTAAATCCTTGCTTCACAAAGCAATAGTCAAAACCGGTCTTCAGGAGGAAGGTTCCTCTGACCAGGTTCCTTCCTCTGGGAAAGGCCATGGGATTTTTTCTGAGCCAGTCTTAAAGCAATTATTTATTCTGGCCCCCAAGCTTTTTGGGGATGTGGTACAGAATCAGTGGACCAGTCCTTTCACTCTTCCCACTCCCAGTGCCTCTGACAAGAAATTTTACGACATGGCTCCTTCCTTCAGTCAATTACTTCGGGTTCCTCCAGTAGATCTTCTGGTTGCAGCCTTGCTCTCCCCTGCACCTTATGCATCAGGGGATCCCTCTGAAGCTCTTAAACCAAAGGACAAGAAATTCGATTCCTCTTTTAAGAAAACTCATCAGGCGGCCACCTGTGCCATCAATGCCGCAACCGCAGCATCATTTTTCGATTGTTCCACCATATTATGGCTGCAACAATTACAATCCAAATTCTGAGGTTCAAATTCTTCAGGACCTTAATAAGATCCTCGCCGCGACTCAGTTTTCAGCTGATGCAACTTTCAATGCAGCAAAATACAGCTCTAGGGCTCTAGCTTTTTCTATCACCTCCAGGAGGTTTTTGTGTCTTAAGTCTTGGGCAGCTGACCTCAAAACCATGTGGCGGCTAGCATCAGCCCCATACATGGAGACAAATCTATTTGGGTCAGCTCTGGAGCCTCTACTAATAGAGGACAAGGACAGGCGCAGGGTTTTGCCTTCAATTACTAGACAGGCAGATAGAAGGGTCACTCCTTATTCTCGCAGACAATCAGTCTGTTTCAATTATCCAGAAGGTCAGTCACATCAACGTTCTTACCCTCAGGGCCAGTTTAGACAACAGGACAGGCAGGCCTTTCGTTACAGAGACCTCCAGAATGGTGCTCAGAAATGTTCCTTTCAGGGAGCTGGCGGATGCCAATACCGCAAACAAAATGGACTTTTCAGTGCCCCCCATAGGAGGTTGCTTGAGTCTCTTTGGAGACGTGGGCATGGATGACAACGGACCCCTGGGTCCTCCATTCCATCAGATTCAGTCTTCATCTAGAGTTCCTCTCCTTCCCACCAACCCACTTTATTCCATGTCCTGTCTCCCGAGACCTCGCCAAGCGAGTTCTCATGGAAGATGTCATTCAGCATCTCCTGAACATAAGAGCCATAGAGCCTGTTCCACCAAATCAAAGGAGACATGGTTATTACTCCATCCTCTTCGTGGTGCTGAAGCGGTCGGGGGGCTCGAGAGTGATCCTCGATCTAAAAGCCCTAAACTTCCACTTGGTTTACAAGAGATTCAAGATGTGTTCCCTCAAGTCCATCCTAGAGGAAATTCGCACAGGGGATTTTCTGGCCTTGATCGACCTTTCTGAGGCCTATCTTCACATTCCAATTCTCCAGGCACATCGGAAATACCTCATATTCAGTTATGCAGGGCGTCATCTGCAGTACCGCGCCTTGCCATTCAGGCTGGCATCCACCCCCCGTTGTTTTACAAAAATTCTAGCTGCCCTGATCGCCCGCCTACGGTTAAAACCGATAAGGCTTCAGGCTTACCTAGACAACATTTTAATATAGGCATCTTCCCTTCAGAGGGCTCAGGAGGACATACAATTGACACTTCTCACATTAAAAAGCCACGGCTTTCTGGTCAACTTTCCAAAAAGCCAACTGGAGCCAGTCACCAGCCTCATACACCTAGGCGCTCTCATAAACACCGGGGGAAGTCTCTCTCTCACACAACAGAAAGGTAGCCATCAGGGAAAAAGTAATCCAGGTACTTCAGTACCCCAAGGTTCCTCTAGTAACCTTAGCATCGCTACTAGGGAAGATAGTGTTGTGTCTCCAAATAGTGCCCAGGGCTCATCTCCACCTTCGCAAGTTCTTCCTATTCAACGGGCCAAGATATCCAACTCCCGGAACCCAGTTCAGGTTCCTCTCACAGTTCACCATTCCCTTCACTGATGGACGTCTTCCACCTTTGACAAGGGGATGATATTCCGGGAGCCCCGGAGGATCACCATCACTTCAGATGCCAGCCTCTACGGATGGGGAGCTCACCTCAACCAGCAGGTGGCACAAGGCTGCTGGACTCCTTAGAACCTCTTGCACAACATCAGTTGGTTGGAGCTGCGGGCAATTCATCTTGCCCTGCACCACTTTCATCAGTTGGTACGAGGCCAACACATTCTCATGCTGACAGACAACACGTCGAAGGTCCAGGTCAACCGCTAGGGGGGTGCTCAGTCACAACGGCCAATGCAGGAAGCTCTTTGCCTCGGGAAATGGGCGGAGGCCAACTTCCTATCACTGAAGACAGATCATATCACCGGCGATTCCAACACACAGGCAGACTTCCTCAGCAGGACCATAATAGACAGCTCCGAATGGCGTCTCCACCCGGACCTCTTCCAGGACATCTGCATTCACTTTGGCCAACCACAAGTAGATCTCTTTGCATCTCATCTCAATGCGCATCTCCCTTGCTACATCATGAGGTTTCCAACTCGGGGCAGAAGGGACCAACGTCCTATGCTGCGAATGGCCTTCTGGTCTCCTGTACGCGTTTCCACCCTTGCCTCTGATTTCAGCCGTCATCCACAAGATCATTGGAGAAGGAGCAGAGGTGATCCTGGTGGCGCCGCATTGGCCTTGAAGGCCGTGGTTTGCAGACCTTGTCGCTCTCCATTTCACCACCTTGGAAAATTCCCCCTTGGAGGATATTTCTCAGCCAGGGGGTCCTTCTACATCCGGAGCCACAATGGCTCCAACTGACCGTCTGGCATTTGAAGAGGTCCTCCTGAGGAGACGTGCATATTCTGACAGGGTCATCCAGACCATCCAAGCAGACTATAATCAGTCCGCAGTCTGGATATATAATCACACCTGGCAGGTATTTACTCGCTGGTGCTCTGCACGTGACATTAACCCTGTTTCAGCTTCTGTTCCACAGGTGATGGAGTCCCTGCAGGATGGGCTTGATAAGGGGCTAGCTCACAATACCATCAGACATCATGTAGCTGCCCTCTCCACAGTCCTGACGGGCAGAGAAGGAGAGTCCCTTGCCTTGCATCCCAACATCCGCAGGTTCCTCCAGGGAGCCAGTAACATTCACCCTCCGGTCATACACCGGTATCCCACATGGGATTTGCCTAAGGTATTGCGGGCACTCACACAACCTCCCTTCAAGCCTCTGAGGACAGCTAGTCTTCGCCTCCTCATCCTTAAGGTAGTCTTTCTGGTAGCCATCACATCCACATGGTACATCTTAGAACTATGCGGTCTGATCTCTGTATTTTCCATCCAGACAAGGTAATCTTATTTCTGGACCCATTTTTTATTCCCAAGGTTAACTCCTGGTTCCATAGGGTCCAGGAGGTCATCTTACCTAACTAGGCCTTCACATGCCTTGGAAAGAAAATGGCATACCTTGGATGTGCAGAGAGCCCTTAAAATATATATCTCCCGCACTGCACCATCCAGGAAGACCGAGGCTCTGTTTGTTTCTTTTCAACCTATTTCTCTTGGCACCAAGGTCACCTCTTCCACTATAGGTCACTGGATCAGGGCATGCATCGCCTGTGCCTATGAAAGCACTGCCACCAGCTAGACGCATCACAACACATTCCACTCGTAGCGCAGCAACTACTACTGCTTGGGCTATACAAGCCTCCCTTGAGGAAATTTGATGGGTGGCTACCTGGGACTCTCCTTCGGCTTTCATGAGGCACTATAAGCTTGATGTCTTTGCCTTGGTGGAGGCGTCTTTTGGGAGGAGGGTTCTTCAACAGGTCGTTATAGCTGGGGGTGATCCAGGCCCTTCAGCTTCCCGCCCGTAAACATGCAGGCTTGGGTATGTCCCATTCCTGAACCACTCTGCAGCAGGCTAGGAGAAGGGGCTTTTGTCCTACCTTAAATACCGATTCTCTCTAGCTGCAGAGTGGATCAGCCCCACCCCTTTTTGCCGGGGCCTGGATCCAGAAATTATTAATGTTCTGGTCCAGATTCTCTTTCAGGTTTTTCTTCGCCGAAAACTGGGACAGGAAGTAGAGACATGGAGGCGTGGCCACAAAATCGTGAGACAGTCTCCGTTAACCCATTCCTGAACCACTCTGCAGCTAGAGAGAATTGGCGTTTAAGGTAGGATAAACGCCCCCTTTAAAAATTATACCAGGCTACCTATCGTAACAGCTTTGGGCCCCTCTGGCCTAAAGCATAATTTTTTAAAAAAATATGACTGTGATAAGTTTGCCTATAATGGTTGCCACACTGATTTAATAGCTTTCACTTCCCATTGAGAATGTGGGAAATCGTTTGAGATAAGATTTCCTTGTAAATAATGTTCTCACTATTTATGTCACAAAATGGAAGTCCCCAGGGTTTTTTGGCTGGAAGCTATCCCAGAGTTTAAATAGATTTAAAACTAAATGAATACCATCAAATAGGCTGTTTATTTCAATGTAGCAAGCTGAATTTATTAAGCAAACTTTTACATTTCTGGAAAACTCCCAGGGACACAGTGCTTTACTGTAAACAAAAATAAGCATCCCACCATGTTTTAGAAATCGTAACATCTGGGGTCAAGAATCCCACAGCGTGAAGTATAATTTGTAGGCAGTAGCAGTTAATTCCAGGCAACAAATACTCTTTTCTCATAGGAACCTGGCCTAGGAAAGAGATCTGGAGACTGAATTAGTTCTAAAGGGACATTAAACTGATACTTTTTCTCCCCCAGGTTCCTGTAGTTGATGATTAATTGAAGATACAGGAGACATGGTAAAACACAGTTTTCTACCATTGTGTCTCCTTTATGACACTAATCCTGAACCCCACATTTTTTACAGATTTTTTTTTTTTAAATGAAGTTACTTATTTAGCATATAGTGCCAGGGAAATCTCCAGATGCTAGACACGCAATACAGTTTTGACAGCCTAAATTGCGAGTTCATTCTGTTTAGCGCTTGGACACCTATCCCTGATGCACCACAGGAGCAAACTAATATACATCAGCTGACTAGCAGTACTTGGGTTGCTTGCTCTTCTGGGCTTCTCCACCAGTCTTGCCTCACCTCACTTCATGTCGCAATGCATCACGTCTGATGAGGTCCAGCGCCAGTTTCCACTCTTCACTTAAATGAACGCAGATAGGTTTTTCCCACCAAAGTAGTAACTTGTTTATCTACTCACAATATTACGTGCTTTTGTACTGCTGGGTGAGGAGGAGCTAGGAATTGAGTGATTGGAACTCATTCTATCTTTCCGAACTAGGCTTGAACCGACAGAGTGCAGACCATTTCTGGCTGGCAGTTTCACCATCATTAAGCCACTACACCACCGCATACCTTTTTAACAAAGAAGTAATAATTAAGATGCCATTCCAAGAGGGAGGTAACACACTACAGCTAACTACAATTTTGAGGGGAACAAGCTGAACTGGTGATTAGTTCAGCCAAGCCTTATTTTCTTCCTACCCTGTTTCCCCCAAAATAAGACTTCACCTGGTAATAAGCCCAATTGGGCTTGTTGAGTGCATGGCAATAAAGCCAAGCGCTTATTTCAGGGTTCAGAAAAATATAAGACAAGGTTTTATTTCCGGGGAAACACAGTAGCAGAATGAAGATAGTTAAATAGTTAAATCATTTCTTAATAGGAGATGCAACAGGAAAGCCTGTTTATTAATCTGATACGAGATCAGAGGTGACATTCAAATGTTTTTCCTACCGACCAACCTGATGTCACTCACGCCCACTCAGTCACATGACACACCCACCCCACCAAGCCACGCCCACAGAATCTGGTAGGAAAAAATGTGTGCATGAGCACGAGAAGGGCTCACAGTGAATGCTGTGGCAGAGAGAATCTGAAGTTTTCTCCCTCCATTCACAGCGGAACTGCTGCTCCTTTTATGGTTCCTCCCCTACCCCAGCCTCCTCCTTCCCTGGTGTCGAAGTACCTTAAAGGGACAGGTTGCAGAGTTCTAATATCACAGATCTGAGCTTTTTAATTGCTGTAGCTCTGACAGTTACCATATTCACTTTATTTCAGTGAGATGGCAGCAACCAGTGAATTTGCAGTCCATGTCTCTGTCACATCTTCACTTAACAACAAAATGATTAGAATGGAATATGACTGCTAAATGAGAAGGTGTATAGGGCTGTCCCTGATGATAGTTGTAACCAAAAAAAAAAGATGAGGTATGAGAAGGAAAAGAATGAAAAACAAGCTCCGGCATCAGTTGTTTTAGCTGGAATAATGAACTAAACATTAGGGTTTTACTTTTTTTTTTAATCTGAAGGGAAAGAAAAAATATACTTCAAAGCATATATGGGCATGGACGTATGATCTGTTGACAGCTTCTTTAGCCAACCCATCTTTTCTCAAGATCCAGGAAAGGCTGCTGGTGGTGATGATTTGTTAATAGGGTGAATGAAGAAAAATTAGATGTAAATCCCTGTACTTATTTGAAAGCACAGGTATAACCAGTTGTGTTCTGACCCGGCTTCCAAACCTGACAAGTTTGCAGTTAATGAAGCATTCCCTTTATTAGGAGCATGAGCATCTGCGCTCTCACAGCAGGCTATGAAGTGAAGTTCACTCCCTTTCCCCCTGAACTGGCCCTATACACCAGGAGTCTCTCTCTCTCTCCACACTTGCAAAAGAAGTCCTGGAAGGTGTGCTTGCTTTCTTCCAGCAGCAGAGACACACACATGCTCAAAAGGCATTGAAGAATTCTGATAATTTCCAGGCAGGATTCGGAAGTGCAGGCTATCAGTGGCTAACTGGCAAAGAGATGAATAGATGTTTGTTTGTTTATTTATTTGTTTATTTATTTTATTTTATTTTTTTTATTTTATTTATTTTATTTTATTTTATTTTATTATTTTATTTATTTTATTTATTTTATTTTATTTTATTTATTTTATTTTTTATTTTTTATTTTATTTTATTTTATTATTTATTTTATTTTATTTTATTATTTTATTTTATTTTATTATTTTATTTATTTTATTTTATTTTATTATTTTATTATTTTATTTTATTTTATTATTTTATTTATTTTATTTTATTTTATTATTTTATTATTTTATTTTATTTTATTTTATTTTATTTATTTTATTTTATTTTATTATTTTATTTTATTTTATTATTTTATTTTATTTATTTTATTTTATTTTATTTTATTTTATTTTATTATTTTATTATTTTATTTTATTTTATTATTTTATTTTATTATTTTATTTTATTATTTTATTTTCTTATCTTATCTTATCTTATCTTATCTTATCTTATCTTATCTTATCTAATTTGTATACTGCCCTACTCCCCGAAGGGACTCAGTGCGGTGAACAGCCAAATAAAATACAGAACACACAAAGTTAAAAATATTTAAGATAAATTAAATGATTAGGCTGAAAAATTTAAAATCCAATCATATAAAACATTTTAAAACCCATTATAAAGGGGAGGTTTAAGCCAGACCAGCCTGATGAAATAAGAATGTTTTTAAAGCACGGAAGATACGTAGGTCCTGTATCCTCCTTATCTCAGGGGGGAGCTCGTTCCAGAAGGCCGGTGCCCCCACAGAGAAGGCTCTCCCCCTGGGGGCCGCCAGTCAACACTGTTTGAGTGATGGCACCCTGAGGAGCCCCTCTCTGTGGGAATGGACTGGTCGGTGAGAGGCTACTGGTGGCAGAAGGCAGTCCCGAAGATACCCTGGTCCTAAGCCATGGAGCGCTTTGAAGATAGTAACCAAAACCTTGAAGCGCACCCGGAAGATCACCGAAAGGCAGTGCAGCTCGCGCAGGAGTGGAGTCACATGGGAGCGCCACGTCGCTCCCATCACCACCCGCGCGGCTGCATTCTGGACCAGTTGGAGCCTCCGGGTGCTCCTCAAGGGGAGCCCCATGTAGAGAGCATTACAGTAGTCCAGACGTGAGGTGACGAGGGTGTGAATGACCATGCGTAACGAATCCCGATCCAGAAAGGGACGCAACTGGCAAATCAGGCGAACCTGATGAAAACTCCTCCCGGCCACGGCCATCATATGCCCTTCTAAAGACAGCTGTGAGTCCAGGAGGACGCCCAAGTTGCGAACCCCATCCATTGGTGACAATGACTCGCCCCCAATAGTTAGAGATGGCATCAACTGACTATATCGGGATGTCAGAAACCACAGCCACTCGGTCTTGGAAGGGTTGAGCCTGAGTCTGTTCCTCCCCATCCGGATCTGTACAGCCTCCAGGCACCGGGACATCACTTAGACGGCATCGTTGGGGTGGTTGGGGGTGGAGATGTACAGCTGAGTATCATCAGCGTACTGATGGTACTTCACCCCAAAACCACGGATGATCTCACCCAGCGGCTTCACATAAATGTTGAACAGGAGGGGCGAGAGGACCGACCCTTGTGGCACCCCACATACAAGGGGCCTCGGGGTCGACCTCTGCCCCCCTGTCAACAAAGACTACGACCGGTCGGAGAGAAAGGAGGAGAACCAGGGTAACACCATAACACGGTGCCCCCCACACCTATTCATCTCTGCCTCACCTAATAGGTTTGCCACACCTATTCATCTCCGCCTCCTGCCTTTTATCCCCAGAGCTAGGGTGGGCTTTGCTAGCAGTATGGCTCTTCCATCCCAAGGACCGGCCCATAGATTTCCACTGCTGTCCTCTGCCTTTTGCGCATCCATGCATCAGGCACTGGACCCAGCTGTTTCTCCTCCTCTTCATCAGCCACCTTCAAACCTGGGAGCTGTTGACTTTCCATTTGAGGGATGATGGACGGCCCAGGTTCCGCCTCTGTCTCTATCTCTGACAGCTCCATTCCCTCTTTCCCCTCGGAGCTCTCAGATTGCCTTGATGCTGGCCCCAACTCTCATGCCGCCGCCTCATCTGATTTGGCTGCTGGAGGGGCAGGCGGCCGACAGGCCACAACAAGTTGCTTAAAGATTGTTTTAAGTTAGGATGGACTTCAGAAAAGCTATTTACAAACTCATCTTCAAAGTTACGATTGTTGCACCACCACTCCAAAGTCATGTGACCACATTCCAGGCTTCGGTGTCTGGCCTATATTTATGACTAGTTGCAGTATCCTGCAGTCAGATGGTCACAATTGATGACATTTTTTTTGCCACATTCCTGCAGAAAACGGGGGGAAAATACCTCTAGGAAATGCTGAATTTGCTTAACAAATACGTGATTCACTTAAAACCACGGTGACTCCCCTAATGACTGTCATAAAAACAGTCATAAAATTGAGTCCAGTCACATAATGTCTCATTTATGATAACAATGACATGACTACAACTTCAGGCTACATTGTAGTCAAGGACTACTTGCGATATAGTCTTTTAGGTTTACTGTGACTTTCAGTATCTTGAAGAACAAGTTCCGCTTTAAGCGTTGAATTGTAATGGATTCCTCCAGCATCCTATTGACAACAGTGTCTTTGTTTCCATTAAATATCTGTTATTACAACAAATGCCCTTCAATTTGCAAGATTACTTTTGTCAAGTATTCCCTCCCTGTTGCAAATGAGATTGAGTTTCAATGTTCCCTTGTAGACATCTTACTATTTGTTGTGAGGAATCTAATGAAATTATAAACATGGACATAGAGCTCTCATTTAGATGTATTGGATGACAATTCCCAATTCATGGAAAATTTTGATTGAAAATTTCCTTGTGGCAGACCACTGTCAGAATTGATGTTCTGGAAGGAAAAATAAATTCAGAAAGTAGTAGTTAAGTATCAATAAGTTCACTTAGGAACATTAAAGGATGGTGTGAATTGATATTACTTTCAGTTGACACTGTTATTAACTGTGATTATTAACATTCAGCCCTGGAATTTCATGATTTTTTATCCAAATGCTAACCAGTGATTTTTCACCCATAAATTGAGCGCTAGAGACCAGTCAAATCTATAGAAAAGGCTATGTAGAAAAGGCTTCAGTGCAATTCTAAAAGGCAAAATTAAAATTAAATTATAATCATAGTTAGTTAAAAGTTTGTTATGCATATATGATGTCTTATTTTTGCCTTTCTCCCCCTCCCCCCTCCCAAGGTGATATTTTCTGGAAAGACAGCAAATGGAATCTTTCTGAAAGGGAAAAGGACAGGAAAAAACCTTTATTCCCCTTTCTAAAACATATTTGCTGGCCAGCAAATCTTTCTGCAAGGGGAGAAATACTTTTTCCAGCCAGTGTCTTTAAGAGTAACAGGGTTGCTTTTTAGAGGGACTCTGCCCCACACAGGGTGAAATCCATCTGATAGGCAGCCCTCTTGCTCTCCAGGATGCTGGCTGGAAAAGTCCCTGGCGAAAGCTAAGTGAGATTTTAACTGTAGGCACTTGGAGAATGGGGTGTTTAGAATCAGCCTGGAAAGGCTGCTTTGCAGAGTGACAGTGGCAGGCAACCCTCTGCTCTCAGAAAAAGAGCCATCCCCAAATGAGTTCCAACCGACAGACAGCCACCAGGAACCAGAGAGACTCCTGTGACAGTGGCTCATAAACTTCCTCAGGGAAGCTGGCAGGGAAGATTATGAATAACAATCACATGATCACAGAGAGCTTGGAAACCTGTCATAAATGCAAACAAATTGTCAAGAGCCCAAATTACAATCGTGGCTGCAAGGGGAACCAGTCATCAGAATGTGAAATCTGGGTCATAAGTACCCTGTGTTAGGCCCATCAGAACTTTGAACAGTCACTAAGCAACCAGTCATAAATCGAGGACTACCTTTAAGCTGGGATGAGTGAATTTAAAATTCTTAACATTTTACAAAAGCATATTTCAGAAACTTTTCAGTAATTCATAGTAATTTTCTGTATTGGGAAATATCAACATTCCTATTGTCTCAAGATCTTTTAAGTTTCTGCACATAACTCTTATCTTTAAACAACTGTATATTACTGGTAATTGTGACTAATGACTGTGTTAAAAATATAGAACTTTGTTTAAAAAAGATGTCAGCAACAGAACTCCAATATTTTCTGCAAGTGGTAGAAAATATTTATTCATTCATTTACATAAGTCTAAAAGGACTAAAAGGAGTGGTATATACCACATTAAAAAAACAAGAAAAAGTTGTATCAGAGTAATGTTTATAAGAAGCAAAGGTAAACCTCCTAATATATTTTAATGGCTAGTGCAATGAATAATTTCTTTCCTTTTTAAATGATTTTATTAAATTTCTATGTTAGAACATATTGTTTTGTTTTATATTTTGCTTTAATCAAAATATGCCGCCACAATTACCCATCATGACTGTCCCATATTTTCAGAAATCTTGAATAATGTATATGCCTTTCTCCATATTCTCAAATTCAAATCTGTTTTATTTATTTTATTTGATGAATAGAGATCAATTGTCAGAAATAGTAAGTAAGTATTAATCAGCATCACGGTTTGATCAAAGCATTAATCAAACTGTGATGTTTTAGACTTTTCTCAAAAGAACATTTAGTAATAGGAAGACATACTTGTCAATGATTTTCTTATGGGCAATTATCAAAAAATTTAAAATCCATAGAAGATTTTATGGTTTTGAACAACACATGACTGAGTTTGAAGTTAAATTACATCTTGAAATATGAGAAAGAAGAAAGTGCAAGAATATGATAAAATGGGCTAAAAATTTGGCTAAAATATATACAAATAGATCACTGGGAAAATATGTAATTAAAAATATTAAAATGTACATTATGTTCTAACCTTAAAGAGAATTTTTATAAAATAGTGTATTGTTTGTATTTGTCACCAGAGAAATTGTCTAGAATATATAAATATATATATTTCAAATTTTTGCTGGAAATATGAACATGAAAAGACATTTTATCGACTTCCGGTGGCGCCTTCCTTGTCGGCGGCGGGCTTTCCCATGCCCGCCGGCTTCTCGGCGCGTTAGAGACGCCGCTCAGCAGGCAGGCGGCTCGAAAAACCTGCTCCTTAACGGGAGGAGCAGGGAGAGCTTCTGGGGGTGAGGTTGAGCCCCCTGAGTCGCCCCAGGAATTTTTCCTTTGTCCTGGGGAAGGCTCAGAGGGATGGCTCCCTCCCTACCCCCAGGGTATGCTCCGCGCCGAGAGGGTCCTCCGCTAATTACTTAATTAGCGGAGCCAGACGCTGGGAGCAACACCACAATTGAATTGATAATTGGAGCAAGCTGGAAAAGAGAGAAGATAAGTTAAAGCAAGTATGGATTTTTCTCTACTGATTTTTTGGAGGAGGAAGGAGGGGAAGGGGGAAGGAGAGGAAGAAAAGTGAAAGTCTTTTAAGATGGCGACTGGCTCTGCTTGAAAGAAAAGTGAGAGCGGAAATGGAATTTAGAGTTCAGTCCTGAAAGACTTTGAAAGAAATATTTTGTCACAGAAAAAGAATTTAAAGGAATAAAGGCTGATTTAAATAGATTTCTTCTGTTTTTTTCCCCCTTTTTTTGCTCTATTGAAGTAAGAAGGAATTTTTTTTTGGTCCTTTTTAAAAGCAAAGATGCCTAAACTTAAAGGAAGGGGGGGCTCCCCCTTGAGTCAGATGAATAAAGTTGAAATGTCTCATTTACAGAGACTTACAGAGCTGGATCTAAAAGAGTTAATTACAAGGTCCTTAGAGAGTGTGGTAGATAAGATAAAAGGATCACAGAAGGATCTTGAGGAGCTGGTTTCTGGGAAATATGACTAACTAAGTCAAACTATTGCTCAAGTAGCTTCAGATCTTTCAACTGCGGTGGCTGCAATGGGGAAGAAAGTGACTGAGATTAGTAGTAAATTTGAATCCCAGATACAAGAATTACAAGGGAAACTTCTGGAAGCAGAGGCCAAAAATCAGAACATTCAGAATGATGTTATTATGCTTCAAATTAAGGCTATGGAATCTGCAATTAGACTAAGAGGGATAAAAGAAAACAACAGAGAAAACTTAAGAATAACTTGTGCAAAGGCCTTTGCAGAATTATTAAAGCTACAAGATGAACTAATTTTGGGTTCTATAGAGAAAGTTTACAGAGTTAATTCATGTCTGGCTAAACAAAGGAATCTGCCTAGAGACGTCATTGTTTATTTCACTGATAAAAGACTGAGAGATGATATTTTACAAAAGTCTTATTCTGATAGAGTGCATGTAGCAGGTACACAAATCAGTATTTTTAAAGAGCTACCATCGAAGGTTTTAAAGGACAGAAAAGATTTTGATTTTTTGGTCAAGGAACTGAAGAGAAGTAATATCCCATTTAGATGGGATTTTCCAGTTGGTATAATTTTTAGATATCATGGTGTGAGACATTGTCTGAATACTATTGAAAAAGCAGAATATTTTTATCAAAATATTTTTAAGGGAGCACCGAAATATCTCAAGAATAAAAAATCAAAAACAGAGTCTACAAAATGTGAACAGAAAGAAGAAAATCAAAGTGTGTTAAAAGTAAAAGGAGAATTTGGTGGTTGTCCAGAGGATTCTATTATGGATTTTTCTGATGAGAAAATTGAACACCTCAGTGACCTTGGAGGGGGATCACAGGACCTTGAACTGCTGGAGGAAGATTCAAAAAACAAAGTTTTACTTCGAGATGACCAGCAGCAGAGGTCCAGTACTCTTCAAGACATGGGGGGTGATGCTAATCGACAGGAACTAGAAGTTAATGAAGAAATCCGACTGGAAACCACAGATGATAAATTTAAAGAGCATCGTGAATCGTTTGATACTGAATCAGAAAGCATTGAAAGATTTGGAAAAAATGGATTATAAAAATTCTTTGAAGATGTATAACAATTTGTTAAAAGTTTATTCTGAGTTGGATTAACATTAAACTTATATATTAAAATGGATTATAAAAAATTCTTACTATGAAGTTTATCCTGGATTGGACATGATATCCTGAGTGTTGATAGATTGCTGCAAAATTAGCAGCGATCACTGGTTACCCAATTATATATTTTTTGTGGAATTCATCTTCTAGGAGAAGACTGAAATTGAAAATATTTTATAACCCGAAGGATTGAATTGCAAAGGGTGGCAGGATTTGAAAGAATTTTAAAGGAACATCTGGGAATGCAGCTCTTAGTTGGTTTTTTATGTTAAGGCTGCAAAAGCCTATTTTTAGGTACAGTATAAGTTAGCTTGAATGAATCTTCCTAGAGGTGTGAATACCTTCGTGGTTGTATATTATTTATATAAAGTCACTCGGGGGGTTGTGTGGAGAAATGTTTTACTTTGTTGATGGGGGCAGCGGCAAGATGAAGATTATTGAAGCAGGATTTATGTGAGAAAATATGTTTGACTTCAATCAAGTTGAAGAGAAGATTGAAATTTGGATTATAGAGACTGAGAAATGAATTAAACAAAAGATAATTTTCTTTATGATATAACTGTATGATTATAATTATATATGCATATATATTTCTTATGTTTTATGTCTTTGGGGGTTTTTTTTAGTTAAGGGGTGTAGTTGGGATAGAATTATAATGCTTATTAATGGTTTTTTTTTTACTATAATACTGTTTATCTTAGAAATATATTAATGTCTGGTTTTTTTACTTTTTTTTCTTCCTTTCCTTCTTTCTCTTTCTCTTCCTCTTTCGAAATTTGTTTAATTTAGAATTTGAATATTTAATAATCTTTTTCTTTTTCTCTTGTTCTAAACTTTGTTTTTTTTTAAACCTGTAGCGGAAGTCGGGGGGATGGGGAGGGAAGGGGTTGGGGTTGAGGGAGGATGGGAGGGGTTGGGGAGGGGGGATTGGGGAGAGGGGGTGAAAATGAAAAAAATTTTTGTATTGTAAAACTTTTTCAATAAAAAAAAAACATTTTATCAAGTCTGATAGATATGCAAAAAAGCCAAAAAAGTTTGGATACAAATTAATACAGAAGATTTTTAAAGATGAATGCACAATTGAAACCAGAGACTTTACTTTTGGAATTAGTGAACAGAAGCATGGGACTTGGGTTTATTGTTCTGACCTAGGCTCCCTTAACAAGCAGGAGGCACGAATTGGTCCCAGCAAAACTTCTTTATTTACACGACTGAATTACATTCATTCACAGTCAGCAAGGTTTGTCCAAACAGTTTTTCAAAGGAATATTTCTCAACACACCTTAACTCATTTGGCAAGCAGCCACATAACTTGTTTTCAACTGCAGTACAAGACAAAACTTAGCACAGAGTCTCTCAGAGTCACTGAAAGAACAAATTGTTTCCTGCAAAAGCCCACTTCGCTCCTCTTTTATTTTCTATGGGAGGGGCCAATCACCTCCAAGGTGTGGCTTTACTCCCGAGTCAACCCTGCTTTCTGAGTTCTTGTCTTCTGGCAGCTCTATGCACATACTGGGAACGGGCTCCAGCTGTTCCTCTGCCTCGGTGCTGTCTAACTCCCTCTCTGCCTCCGACGCAGAGCCCTCGTCTGAGCTTTCTCCAGCCCCCAGGCTGGCCCAAGTTCCTCCCCAACCTCCTCACTGTCTGATTCTGCTGCCAGCTCTTCTGGCCGCCAGTGGATATGGCAAGATTATATGCACAAAAGATGAAATGTTCTAAACTTCCCACAATAGTGGAGGAGTTGGTAAAGATGATGTAACTTAAAAAGAGATGGCAAAATTGGCCTCCTTGATTAGAGAAAAGACAATGTCTTCATTTGTGATTCACTAGAAATTTCTTTTAGGTTTTTTTGCATGGTACAGAAAAAATTAACATGACTTGTAGTTTTGATGATTTAAAAAAATTGTACTAGGAAAAAGTGAACTTTTTTGTTATAAAGTGAGAGTCAAATTATTATATTTGCTGCAAAGGAAATCAGAGCTTTCTGTTTTTTAAAAATCTTTGGCCCTTTTGTATCTTTTTCTTTGTTTCTTTTATTCTGTGTTAGTTTATGTTAACTTTTATGTTCTTTTAAAGTTTTTAGTAAAATTTATATAAAAAAGAGAATACATTACTTGAAAACCACAATAGCTAAATACAAAATTAAACTGCCTCAAACTTAATCTGGTGATAAGACCAAGTTACAGGGGCATGCTCTTTAAAATAGTTAATGGGGGATCTTCATACCTTCCTCAAAGGAATGTTGAGGATATCTCTTGTATGTCTATTAGATCAATATGTTAAACTTTTTTCAACCAAGTTTGTACTTAACCTTTTTTATCAGTTTCAGACAAACTAAACTACTTACATCAAGAGCTAAAATTGAAAAACAATATAAGAGGGAATTCCCCACACTCTGATTAAAATGTATTCTGTATTTCCAGACTTGAGAGTTGTGAGGCTTCTAGACTAGTATATATGATAAGCAAGAACAGCTGCTAGTTTAAGAGAAGCACAAAAATATTGCTACACCTCTGCTTTAAAGGCTGAGCAGAGTTAAATTTAGACCACTTTCATATCTATGCTGCTTTGGAATTTGATGTATTCTGTTGCTAAGGCAAACACTGTTTTATTGGTATAAAATAGAGTAGAACTGGAAACAGATTTAGAATTATTAAGAATCTTCTTAATAATTTATATCACTCCTGGTGAAAATATTGATTGGTTGTTTTTATTTATTCAACAATGTATTGTGAAAAACAGGCCTTGCTGTATCTAAATTTATGACTTGAGTATTGAGCATTGAATCTAGTTCACAGGTAGCCTTGTCATGCTCACTCTTATACTCAATTCCAAGCTCTTTTCATTATTCTAGTCTGCTTTCAAATTTTTTAAAAAGGGAAAACTCATTTATGTCAGTGTAAACCCATTTCCTCAGCTAAGTGCAGCAGTGTAAGAGAGGGTTGCAACATGGGAGAAGATTAGGTTAGGTTAATCTTTCCTTTCATACATTTTCCTTTCCCCTCTCCAGTTCTTACACAGTAAGTAAGCTCACTAGGGCAAAAACCTGTGAGCCTATTGATGTTTCCATAGGTCATTTTACCACATGGAGTGTGGAGGATTGGCTGAAGATGAAAGAACTGTATTTTATGTCATTTTAAAAGCAATAGTTGTTTTTTTCAGTATTCTGTTGTTCTAATAAGTACATCACATACTACTCTCCTTTTTCTGTAATTTTTTGAGAGAGATATTACTACACAGTACTCCAAATTTCATTTTGATACATTTTAAGAGACATATTTAAAAGGCTTGTTTTAAAAAAATATAATAAAAAAACATCCATATTGGTTATTTCTGTGTTGATTTTGACGGGAGTAGGTCTTCTATTGAAAATTAAATAAATGAAAATGATTATTAGGAAGAAAATTCCCAGTACAAATTTTACGCAGATGTATATATATCCTTGAGGGTTTTGTTTAGAATTCTATTGACATTCTTGTGAATTTCTGTTGGCATCACCAGTCAGGTTAATATATTGAGAACATAATACATATATGCCAAGAGATAAGTTTAGCGCTCAAGCAGCATTTCTAAAATTCGGCAAAAAATTAACAGGCCCTTATTAATAGAATAGAATAGAATAGAATAGAATAGAATAGAATAGAATAGAATAGAATAGAATAGAATAGAATAGAATAGAATAGAATAGAATAGAATAGAATTCTTTATTGGCCAAGTGTGATTGGACACACAAGGAATTTGTCTTTGTGAATACACTCTCAGTGTACATAAAAGAAAAGATACATTCGTCAAGAATCATAAGGTACTTAATGATAGTCATAGGGAACAAATAAGCAATCAAATCATATTAGGAAACAATCAATATAAATCGTAAGGATACCAGCAATAAGGTTACAGTCATAAGTGGGAGGAGATGGGTGATAGGAACGATAAGGATTAATAGTAATGCAGACATAATATTAAATTATTAATATTAAATATTAATATTAAAAATACTAGCATTTTTTTTCTTTTCCTAAAACTGTATTTCACATTCTTTCTTCTCACTTAGTCATTTAACTTCAGGGGTATTTTTTTCTAGCATGTTTTTTTTTTTTTTTTTGCCAAAATATAGACTTTAGCTTGCAAATAGCTTTTGAAATTGGGCTGAGAGCTTCAGACTGTCCACTCCAGGTTGGATATGATTTAAGACATACTTCTTTATCAGCTTCATCATCAAGATGCCAGTGAGACCCCAAAGTTGACTTTCTACTTTTCTGCCTTGGACCTAGATATCAGGGTAGATAAAAAGCATTGTTGTTTTTAATATTTCTGGTTTTGGTCTAACTGTTTCCAGGTGTTCTAGAGAATGAATGTTTATTTTCATGATGTATTGGCCCTGAAAACGAACTCCAGGTTGTTCAAATACTATTTTCCTTTAAAAATAATGAGATATAAAGGTAATTTTGAGTAGTCATTAATGCTTAATCCAAGTACTTGGTTTTAAATGTTTCTCATTTCCTAAATGCTGTGTATTTTTTCTAGACAGTAGACCTCTGAATTGTTAATCAGCAGCTGTCTAAAGAGTTTGTTTTTTTCCTGGGCAGTGCTGCTACTGATGTCACTTCCCCCTTGGCAAACAGACGACAGCTCTCCTGTTTCTGAAATTGGTCTCTGGGAGGGGAAAGAGAGCGAGTGAGAGTATGCCGTGTCCTGGGACCCTGTTTATTTAACATTCCCAGCTAAGGAAACCCTACTTTAAAAAAGATTGTGCATGTAGTCTTTCCATATCAGATGAAGAAATGAGTATGCGGTTTTCGAAATTTCTTTGTTTGCACTTTTAGCTTGGATTATGAGTTTGCAAAATGCCTTTCCTTTTGGGCCTGCAACAGGTAACTTGTTTTTGGATTCTTGTTTTTACTAGTTAGGGTGGAGAATAAGACGTTTTGCTGGTTTTTAAAGCTACCAGGCTTCCTTGTCAAGTAAGTTACTGATTCTCATAATCACTTTGATCATATTTCCACTGGTCTATTTGAGAGGAAAAAGATATTTATATCACTGAAAAATCCTGAAGATTGAACAAGCTTTTTAAGGAATCAGAGTCAGCAGAAAAATGTGTTCTTCCTTTCAAATATTTCTAAATCTCTTCAAAATTTGAGTTCTGTATAAGATTTTTTTTTTTGCTGTAACAGTTTGCTGTAAATAAATCAAAAATTACTGAGATTTAATGTGTACTTTTAAAATATTTGTGAAGGTTCTCTTTTTAAAATACCAAATTAATAGGTTCCTAACTGGCATCCAGCACTGCCAGCTTGCTCTTTTAGATCCAGAATATAGTAAATTTAGTAAATGACAGTTTAGGAATCAACCTGTCCTTTAATTAAAATATTGCTCATCTAACCTGTATTTATTTCATCTAATACGTATTCATTTTGTAAAAATAATATCAAGTGATGTTTGGTGTGATGAGCTTTAAATGTTTTGTTATCTAAAATATTTAGTACCACCAAATTATTTGATAAAAATGAAATAGATTTAATTTATAGATGCCTAGATTTTAAAACACAATTAAATAAGAATGATCTTTTTTTTTTTGGCAAGGATTACCTGAAGCATGGAGTTCACATTGTTTTTAAATTATTGATACTATTTTAAATAAAGATAAGATTATGGAAATTTTAATATGGTAATAACAGACCATTTTTATTATATATCATGTCTTGTATCAGCAAATTAGGTCTCTAGAACACATATGTTTTGTTAGAATTCTTATAAATCACTTGATATTGAATTTGTGTCTATGGAAGATAAACTCTGTGACCTCTGAATACTTTCATGTCAGATTCACCTCCTAAAAGGAAATGTGAATAGCTTCTGATTATATTTATGTGTTCTGTTCAGTCTATTATTGGTAACAAGAGATTCAGTATCTGAAACAAGTTTACTTGCCTATTTTTGGTGTCTCTGCGATTGACCTTACTATAAGGGCTAATATTTGCACCTGCTTTTTGTTCAATAAATATCATAGTTTTTTATCTGAAAACCATCTAAATTTGCTGTATGTCCCACAGATATGTACATATCCACCCCCCTTGTTCTCTGCTATCTACCTGTCCATCTTCCTTTTTCTCTTTTTTTCTTTCCCAGTCAGGTAGTTGTATTACTCATTCAGTTATTTTTCATTGTTTATTTTATTGCTCTATTACCTTACTTCTGTTCTGTTCACACTTTTTCTTTTTTTCTTTTTTTATTGTTTTTATTACTTTTTTATTGTATTTTTTTATTGTTAAAAGCCCAAAATTTTTCTTTCATTACCCGAAAACACCTACTGGATAATCTTACCAAATTTTGAGGATCCTTTGTAAGACCCTCCCTCCTTCAACACTGTTGTAACTTCGAATGATTACTGAATGAATGCCCCGTTTGTTTCAAAGTTTTAGGTTGGATAACTTGAAATGTTCACATCTAATTTCCATTGCAATGACGAGTTTGTGTTCCTGTTTGTTAAAATTATATGCCTTCTTTTCTTCTACTCATATACTCTAGTATTTAAAAAATAGAATGAATATTATGTTTCAGAGTAACACAAAACATGTAATACTATCTTTCGAAGGAAAATTAGACTTTGTCGAATACTTATGTGGTATTTAGGGAATAACTAAATTTCAACAAAGGAAATAGAGCTGCAGACAAAAGGATTAACAAGAAAGTGATCAGATTTAATGCATTTTCATTTTCAATTTCTTCTCAAGATACCTTCAGATTTATTTAAAAATGTAATAGCTACTCATTTAATTTCTTAACATAAAAAAGCTATTGATATAGTTGAATGTAAGTGATGCTAGGTTTTTTCTTTCTTTTTTTTTTACAATTTCAGTCAGTTCTTGTGCTTTATAGCAGAATTTAAATCAGCAATTAGGTGGTGAAAATATGTAAACTTCCTAATTAATGTTTTACTGAAATATGTGATATGTTCTCCTTTTCTAAAATGGAGAAACTGAGTAGGCCAAAAGAAAAGGTTACATTTTAGTAATATTTCATTAGCTAATATTTAATATGTAACAGTAAAGCTTTTACCGGTGTTTCTCATCTAAATGATTTTATGCACAAATTCCTTTGATTAAGCAGACGCATGCACTTTTTATCAGTTTTTAAAAAGTTTTCCCCATCTCATCCTCCTGCCAATATCCCAGAGGCAGCAAGAGGCAAAGGAGTAATGCAGTGATTTAACTAATGGGATTTTGTTTATGTCATTTGGTATCTTAAGCCAGCCAAACCTAGCTAACTAGTGATTAAAATTTGAGCTGAAATATTTCCAGCTAAAAATGGCCCATTTTCTGTAGAATTTGAATACCTTTCTGGGAAGCCCAGAGGGTTCCAGAAAAGGGCCTGTGGATGCATGAATTACTCATTTCTGAATTAAGGTTCAACAGAAATCAGATCCTGCTTTTAAAAAGGAAAGTACAATTGAATGTGAAAGTTTTTTCCATTATTATTTAATTGTACTCTTAAAACTAATTATAGCCTTTTAAACAATATAACATGGTACAAGTTCAAGGTGTTCTTATTGTACAAGGATTTCTACAGAAAATATCTCACTTATCAATCAACATCCATAAACCATAATGTATGAAATCTGTAATTAGTAGGTTGGGTGCAGCTTCTTTTCTTTTTGAGCACTGTAGAGATAAATTTCTGACTTATTTTATATTAAGAGTTCCCCACATCTCTTAACAAATCAGAATGTGGACAAGTTATAAAAGCTCAAAATGTAATCAGAAATTGAAAAAAGCACATACCATAATCAGACATGAATCTGAGATTGTCATTAAAAGAAATTGTCCAGTAAAATAGACTCTAGAAGAATTTTGTTTTGTTTTTGGTTTACATTTCTGTAAAGTTATGGCATGAATATTTTTCCAGAGCGCTGCTCCCACTATCCATGAATGGGTTAACCTTCCAGCCTTTGGCAAACAACTGAGAGAATTAAAACCAAGGGACCTCCCCTTTCCCTACTCTAACCACACCCCCTCATCCCATGATGCCCCAGTCTTCTCTCAGTTGTTTGGCAAACGCTGAGGTGTTTTTAGGAGCTCCGGCTCTCCAGGTAATAAACCTCTTCCTTGTTTTTCTTTTATTTCTTTAGCTTCCTTGGGACCTTTCTGCTTTATTTCCCCTTTCCTTCCCTGTTTTCAGGGCTTCTAGGCTTTGTTTTATTTTTGATTAGTTATTTTCGGGCTGTTTACGCTTTTTTTCTTGCTTCCTATTGGGGCCACGTGGCGGACCGCTCACCAGCTGGCCGGCGGTGCCGCCCGACCACCCACGCGGTAGCGCGCGCGCGGAGCCTCAGTGCTTCGCCGCTACCTCCTTCCAACGCCGCTTTTTGTTGCTGCAGCTGCTTAACGAGGTCAGGGGAGCGCCGCCTGGCAGGGAAACAGCGCAGCGGCTCCCAGCGAAGCGCAGCATTGCCGCACGGCCTCCCGCTCGCGGCAAAGGGGGGCGGCGGCCATTGGAAGCGGCGGCAGACTAGGAGCGCGGGGGAGCGCCGCCCCAGAGACAGCGGCAGCCCCCACCGAAGCGCTACATCGCCGCGCGGCCTCCCACACGTGGCGAGGGGAGGCAGCGGCCATTTTGGAGGGCGCACAGCCGCCCGCGCTACCCAAGGCCCCTCAATTAGTGCGCCTCAGCCCTGCACTACAGAAATTAAAGCAAGCGTCGAGCGCTACCGGGGGGGGCAACCGCCTGATCCTCGCCACGCCACATAAGGGAGCGGCCTCAGTCACCAGCGCCCGCGGGAGCCAGCCCCCCCTGCCCCCCCCAGCTGGCAAGGATCACGGGGCAACAGCACAGCCCAGCATCTGGCTGGACCTCCGGGCCACCAGTGTAAGTCTGAGGCGCCCTTCGGGGCCTACATTGCGGCCAGCGAGCCAAGCGCGGCACCTGGTAGGACCCTCGGGCCGCCAGCGTAAGTCCGCTGATACCAGCCTCACCAGCCTGACCACACCACGTGGTAGCTGAACCAGGCAGCACTTCAGAACCGCCCCACCTTGGAACGGTTCCTGAGCAAGTGGGTGTCAGCTGCTCGTTACGCACCTTCGGCTAGGCAGTGAAAAGGAAAAAGGGGGGGCTGCTCTTCGGCCTCCATTAAACAGGCCAAGGGGCAATCTCCAATCAGCCATGGCAGAATCCCCGTTATCCTCGGACCTGGAACTCGACTTAAGCCCGGTGCGCAAGACTACCAAGTCGAGAAAGAAGAGCAAGTCATCGGGCAACCGCCCCTCCAGAGCAGACAAGGCGCCCAAGGCCCTGGACAGGGACGCCCAAAGGCGCCATAACGCACTGGAGCGCCAGGGCGCCAGGGCGCAAAAGGCAGCAATTGCCTCTTCAGCCGGGGTGGCATCACCAATCAGGCCGCCATCTGCGACTCAAGTGGAGTCAGAACCGGGCATCTCCAACCTGGCAGACCTGGCCAGAACCCCATCAACACGGCCCCAGGCCACAGCCGACCCGACCTCCTTGAGACGGGAGGTACCACCCGGGGAGACACCGCATGGCTCGGGGGTCCTCACACCCCTCCAGCCCCATAACCGATCACATGAGCCTGCCAACCCGTCCACCGCAACTCACGTTGGGAGCCAGCCACCCATGCCCATGGACTTTCAGGCAATGTTCTCCTCAGCCCTGTCGTCCTTCATGGCCACAAGCTGGCAACAGGCTACACAGCAACAAACCTACGCGACACAAACACAGGGGCATCAGCAAAACCCCCTGTCACACCATCGCCCTCACCAGGCGCAGACATCCTCTTCGGAGGATTCAGACCAAGAGGAGGAAGGACCGGAGGACATGGAATTCTCGGAGGACGAGGGGCTCCCTCCAGACACCCCCGCCTTCACAGGGCTCTTCCGCCCAGCGCTTTTCAAGTCACTGCTGCACAAGGCCCGTCTCACCACCAACCTGGGTGTGCCGGGGGATGTGGGCCCCCCACCGCAAGCTTCAACGGTGGGGCCCCATGATGTGCTCTTCAAGGCATCTAAACCGGAGAAGGACTACATCCCTTGCCCGCAATTGTTCACAGAGGTCATCCAAAACCCCTGGGGACAACCGGCTGCTACTACAGCGCCTAGCAGTCTGGACAAAAAATTGTTCTGCTCGGCCCCGGAGCTGGAGGACTTGCTGGCGCTCCCAACCATAGATCAACCGGTGGCAGCGCTGTCAGCACCGTCGCCCCTCTCCACAGATGCCCTGGACGGCCTCAGAGCGGAAGACAAGAGAATGGAAGGGGCATTCCGTAAAACACACCAGGCAACGGGCTGGGCGATCAGAACAGCAACCACCACATCATTTTTTAGCAGAGCAGCCCTCATCTGGCTCCATCAAATGCAGGAAAGGCTCCCCCCTGAGGACACCAGGCTGCGCCAGGATATCCATAAAATCATAGCAGCTACTGAGTACACTGCAGATGCCTCGCTAAACTCGGCCAAGTTCGCCTCTAGAGCACTGGCATCCACAGTAACGACTCGCAGGCTCTTCTGGCTGCGCCCCTGGAAGGCAGACCTGAAGGCGAAGTGGAGACTGGCAGCAGCACCCTACAAGGCACCAGACCTGTTTGGAGCTGCCCTTGACCCGGTGCTGGTAGAGGACAAGGATAAAAGGAAGGTGTTACCAACTGCCTACCGGCACAGGGAACGCAGATATGCACCATACTCCCTCCAGCCGCCCTTTCGTCCAAGCCCCGGGCCCAGAGGGCCATTCTCCCATCGGCCCCAATACCATGGGGGGGGGGGGAAAGATTCCATGACAGACAGCAATTCCGGGACCGAGGACGAAATCAGCACTCCAGACGCCCCTTCCGAGGCTCTGGATTCAAACCAAATAAGAAAGGAAAGTGACTCCAGGATCGCGGGCCCCATAGGGGGAAAGTTGAGCCTCTTCCACCTTCAATGGGCCCGGTCCACTTCAGATTCTTGGGTACAGTTCACAATTTCCTCTGGACTGTATATCGACTTCTCGGGCCCCCCGCCCCAGCGATGGCTGCGTTGCCCCGTACCTCACAACAAGGAATTACAGACCTTGATGTGGCAGGAGATACACCACCTGCTGGAGGTCAATGCAATCGAGCCGGTCCCTCCGACCCAGCGTGGCTTGGGGTTCTACTCAAGCCTCTTCCTGGTCCCCAAGAACTCCGGAGGCTGGAGGGCCATCCTGAACTTGAAGCATCTGAACCTGTCCGTCAGTTACCGCAGGTTCAAAATGCACTCCCTCCGCTCCATCTTGGGGGGGGGGTCCGATGGGGGGATCTCCTCCAGTCTGTAGACCTCCGAGAAGCATACCTCCATGTTCCGGTCCACCCGAACCATCGCCAATTTCTGAGGTTCGAGTATGCGGGCCGCCACTTTCAGTACCGGGCCATGCCGTTCGGGTTGTCATCAGCCCCCCGCACCTTCACCAAATTGGTAGCGGTAGTGGCAGCCAGTCTGAGGTCCATCCCGGTGAGGCTCCTCTGCTACCTCGACGATATCCTGATACTCTCGTCGTCACAGGGACAAGCGGTCAGGGACAGAGAGAGAGTCTTGAAGGCCTTTCAGGACCATGGATTCACCATCAACCTCGAAAAGAGCCACCTCCAACCCACCACTCAGATACTCCATCTAGGGGCGGTAATAGACTCCGCCAGAGGCCAGGTGTCCTTGTCACCGGAAAGGATCCAGAGCATTCAGGGCCTAACACAACAGATCCTGTCCACGACAAAGGTTCCATTGATCCAGCTGGCATGCCTCCTCGGGAAAATGGTCTCCTGCTACGGTATCGTTCCGTGGGCACGCAGACATTCGCGAGCCCTGCAATGGTTCCTCCTCCCGTTTCAACGAGCAGGGAAGGCCAACTCCCGAAGGAAAGTTCGTCTCCCGTCGCAAACCCGCAACTCCCTCAGATGGTGGACATCGCGCTCCCTTCTCAAGGGCTCGGAGTTCCTAGAGCAGGACAGGCTAGTCATCATGACAGATGCAAGCCTGAGAGGGTGGGGAGCTCACCTGCACAACCTGGTGGCGCAGGGTCAGTGGTCCACCCAGGAACAACACTACAGCATCAACCAGCTCGAGCTTCGGGCAATCAGGCTAGCCCTGCGACACTTCCAAGAGCAGATCCAAGGGAGTCACGTGCTGGTGCTGACAGACACCAGCACGTGTCTGCGAAGGCACACGTCAACAGGGAGGGGGGCACGAGATCCAGGTCCCTGATGAAAGAATCCGAGGCCCTGTTCGACTGGGTGGAGAAACATCTTCTCTCAATCAGGGCAGATCACATTTCCGGATCAACCAACATCAGAGCAGACTGGCTCAGCCGGGAGACAATAGATCAAGCAGAGTGGCAGATCCATCCCAACCTGTTCCAGGAAATTGCAGTCAGGTTTGGGATGCCAGAAGTGGATCTCTTCACGTCCCCAGCCAATGCGCAGCTCACCCGGTTCATAACCAGGTACCCAACACCCTGGGCGGAGGCACACGATGCTCTTCGGTGCAAATGACCGGAGGGCCTGCTGTATGCGTTCCCTCCAATCCCACTTCTTCCACACCTGGTCAGGAAGTTGCTTCTAGAAAAAGCCAACTTCCTCCTAGTGGCTCCGAACTGGCCCCGAAGGCCTTGGTATGCCGACCTTGTGGCTCTCTCAGTAGTCCAGCCGTGGGTGATCCCACCCCACAAGGTAGTCCTGCGCCAAGGAGAAGTCCTACATCCAGAGCCAGAGTGGCTGCAATTAGCCGTCTGGCACTTGAAAGGGTAGTTTTAAGGAAGGACTACTTGCCAGACAACGTGGTTAGCACAATCCAAGCCGCCAGGCGACCTTCGACAGCCCGTATATACGAGGCATCCTGGCGGGCCTTCTGCCTCTGGGCCTCCCAACATCTTACAGACCCCATGACAGCTTCGATCCGGGACGTGCTGCTGTTCCTACAGGCAGGGCTGGAGAAAGGACTGGCGCCGGCCACCCTGAAGCGACAAACAGCAGCCCTGTCTACAGTTATCAAGTGCCCCCCGTTCCGGTCACTCTCTCACCACCCACTGCTCAAGGACTTTCTGCATGGGGCTACGAACCTTTGTCCCCCAACCGTACATCGCTACCCGTCCTGGGACTTACCTCTAGTGCTGAGGGCATTGACCGAACCCCCCTTTGAACCTCTGGGGGCGGTCGGTCTCAAGTTCCTGTCCTTCAAAGTTACTTTCCTCCTGGCTATCACATCGGCTAGGAGGGTTTCGGAAATAGTGGCACTCTCCATCCGCAAGGATTTATGCATATTCCGAGACTCCTCGGTCATCCTGCGTCTCGATCCATCCTTCCTCCCAAAGGTGAACTCCTGGTTCCACAGGGCCCAGGAGCTCATTTTACCGGACTTCTGCCCGTCCCCGCGTGACGACAGAGAACGGCATTGGCACACCCTCGACGTCCGGCGCGCCCTACGCCTGTACATCCGCAGGACGGCCTCGTTCCGCCGCACAGAAGCACTCCTCATTTCGTTCAACCCCTCATCCCTGGGTCAAAAGATTTCGGCTTCAACAGTTAGTAGATGGATCAGGGCCTGCATTGCCCTCTCTTACGACACTAACTCCAAACCAAAGCCGAGCAGAATTCTAGCTCATTCCACCAGAAGCGCGGCCACGTCTGCAGCCTGGGCCACGCAGGCGTCAGTTCTGGACATTTGCAGAGCGGCCACCTGGTCGTCCCTGTCACCTTTCATCAGACATTATAAGATAGACACCTACGAGTCAGCCGAGGCGGCATTCGGCCGCAGAGTCCTCCAAAGGGTCCTAACCATGGAGGATACCGAGAGCAGTCAGCCTCCCACCCGTTGTCCTTAGCTTGGGTATATCCCATTCACGGATAGTGGGAGCAGCGCTCTGGAAAATGGACGTTGTCTTACCTGAACGTCCCTTTTCAGGGCGCTGTGTACACTATCCATACCCTCCCTTGTTGAACGGGCTGACTGCTGGGAGAGAGGGGGGGCTTTCCCCGTATTGTTTTCTTCTGTTACCTGTTGGTTGCTAATAAAGTTATGGTTTGTTCACTTACCACCTGTC
This sequence comes from Masticophis lateralis, assembly GCA_030761175.1. Lineage (NCBI taxonomy): Eukaryota > Metazoa > Chordata > Lepidosauria > Squamata > Colubridae > Masticophis > Masticophis lateralis. The sequence goes on from JAUDYJ010000005.1 coordinate 48,610,786, forward strand.
TGGTTTCCTACACCTTCGTTCAGACTGGGGCATCATGGGATGAGGGGGTGTGGTTAGAGTAGGGAAAGGGGAGGTCCCTTGGTTTTAATTCTCTCAGTTGTTTGCCAAAGGCTGGAAGGTTAACCCATTCATGGATAGTGTACGCAGCCCCCTGAAAAGGGACGTTCAGGTAAGACAACGTCCATTCTCTGCAAGAGTTTGGGGAGAAACTTGAACAGATATATCCATAATATTGGTTGTCCATAAATGCTGGCCACTATCTGCTGTTTTCTATGGGAAAAGCAAACAGCTGGACGGTTTTGGGGAATAGGAGAGTGCACTTTATTGGCTTCTTGCTATCTGAAAATGTTCCACATACTTTTAGAAAGTAGATGCCAAGCGTCATTCCTCTGCATAATTTTTAATTGTAGTGATGAAAAGGCCAGCTGGTACAGGAGAACATTTCTTTCTGCTTATTTGGGGTGGGTGGGTGGATATCAGGGTGAATAAAAATATTTTTAAAAAAATATCAAAAAATCAGATTTTTCCAAAATTTAAATTGGATTTTTTTGATTTTTATCAAATTTATTTTAATAAAATGCTTTTGGAGTAAAAATCTATCTAAAGATAGTTTTATATTTAAGATACATTAATAATTCAGTTTATTCAGCATGAAATGGAGCTTAGTTATGTAGCATGAGGCTATATATTCTGCAATATTGGGACAGTTGGTGAGTCAATAGCAGATCAGAGGAGGAGCCGCTGTGGGACCGAGATGACAGTTGCTGTTTAAAAATTATGATTTAAATCAAATTGATTTAAATCAAGTCTTTTTACTAGTGATTTAAATTGTGATCAACCCTTAGGTTTCCTCCTAGCTTTGGAAGTGGGGAAATGGAAATTGCTTCACAATTTTCTGAGTATCACATTAATACTCATATTTGTTGCTAGAGATTTCCAAATTCACTGTGATTAAAAATGGCAAGTGGATTAAATCAGATAAATTAAGTAGATAATTAGAGTCCAAAATGCAAATTTTGGCTAGCCAGTGTAAGCAAGGTTTTAGAGGAATTAAATTGTGGTTTTTAAGCCAGTAGCCCATCTTTTTAGGAAGTAAAAGAAATTGATGTTAATGATTTGTGTGATAAATTTAATAAAACCATATTTGAAATACAGTATGATAAATCACAGTTTGAATCCGGGCGGGTTTCAAAACCTGTTGCTACTAGTTCACTTGTGGGCGTGGGCGCGCTCGCATGGGCACATGACACTCTTTTATTATTTGCCATAGATTTTGAGGTTGTTAGGCCTTTAATATTGTGGTATATACTCATACTTTTCTTTGGTTGATTTAGCATAATAAAAATTTAAAAATAACCAGGATTATGCATATGAGTATATATTTTTTAAATCATAATCATTTCAATTAACCATATAATAGTGATTTAAGGATTTAGAAAATTTAGAATAAATTAGATTTTCAAAGAAAGGCACAATCAGCTTCAGCCGGAAATTTTGATTAGCAATTAAGGTTAACCAAAACATGTGGGTTTATAGCTATGTTCAGAATCACATCTCCATTCTCTAGCATTTCATTATTTTTTCTGGGCATCTGAAAGTACAGCATTTGAGGTACAATGTGATAAATAAATAACTTTTCTCCCTTCTTATCTTTTCTCTCCTGCCCTTTCTATCTAAAAATGTTGTTCTGAACAAAATTGAACCTTAAAAAGAGCATTTCTATTTTGCTTTTGATCTTTGTAGCTTATTATTTTAAATTTAGAGGACTTCTATATTAATATTCTGATACTATTCAAGCCAGTTTAAAATAGAGGAGAAGCACATTCACTAGTTTGCCTTTTGGTAAATAGTTATTTCATCACTTGCTTTATGTCAGCTGTGCTATTTTGTCAGAACATTGCACTCATACTCAGTACTCCATTTCAAAAGTTGTTGAATTTGGTATATGACGCATTTTGAAGGAGAAATCTTCTCCCAGCAATTGTCATTCTCCCCGTAGTTGATGAGCAGGAAAGAACTTGCTGCAATTGGCTGCTTTGTGACTTACTATTTCTTCCAGTTGAAATAGTGGGTCACTTGATTTTCTTAGTACTCGTTGGCTTTAGTATTTATCATGTCTTCTGGAACGAATTACTGATGAGTACAGAGATATCCCTGTAAAACCACTCAGGCCCCTGTAAGGAGCCTGAGTGGCGTAGGAGGCTAATGCCTCCTACTAAGGCAGTAGTTAACATCCAGCTGCCTGCACTTACTGCGAGTTCAATCCTAGCCAGGCTCAAGGTCGACTCAGCCTTCCATCCTTTCTAAGGTGGGTAAATTGAGGACCCAGTTGTGGGGGCAATAAGCTGACTTTGTATAAATATACAAAAAGTATGAAGGCTATTGCTTAATGCATTGTAAGCCGCCCTGAGTCTTTGGAGAAGGGTGGCATATAAATCAAATTTAAAAAAAAACAAATTCCCAAACTTCCAAAAATGATTATTGACCAAAAGAATTATTTCCCTTTACTATATCATATAGCATTTAGCAGTAGCATTTGTGGCTTCTCACTGTCCGACTCCACTGCCAGCTCTGCAGCCTGCTGACGGACCACAACAATACCACCCATTGTGTTTTACAGCACTCTTTGAACAGTTTTCAATGTAGAAGCATTATTTGCATATTGCCCCCAACAATCTAGATCCTCATTTTACCAATCTCAGGAGAAAGTACAGCTGAGTCAACCTTGAGCTCTGTATGGGTCGAACTCCAGGCTGTGGGCAGAGTTAGCCTGCAATTCTGTGTTCTAACCTTTGTATCACCAGGGCTCATCTATCATAATGTCAGAACTCAAATAGAATTATAAGAAACAAAAGTTGTTTTATATCAGGCTTGATTACTTGCTCATCTAGCCCAGTGGTACTTGTTCTAATTGATAGTGGCTCTTTAGAATCTCAGACAGGTGATGTAGAACTTTTCCTACTTTTATCTTTCAACTAAAGACAAAATAACTGAGCATGAAATCTTCTCCAAGTGAAGTTTGTTCTACCACAGAGTTACAATCCTTTTGTCAGAATTTTCTGACAAATTGAACATTTGTAATGGAAAAAATAGCTCAAAGGAACTCTTAAAATGTTTAAATATGTTTAATATATATGCTTCAAATATGTTGCTATTTATGCTGGTTCCATGAGGGAGCATCCTAAGTGGAAAAAAGGATCTCCAGAAAAATCATCCATATCTAGAAAACATCTTTTAAAATAAATATTTTTGTTACATTTTTAACTTTTTATATGAGAACTTTTAAATTTATATCTTATAAATTTAATAAATACATTGCAAACAAAAGTATATACTTCCTTATTTTCTAACTAAAATATTATGATAGACTGTGACTCATGCTGTACTTTGTTATACATGAAGTATCTAATAGCTCTTGAAGTTTGGGGGAGTACTAGTTTGGAAAACATTGAGCACTGTAACATGTTACTAGTATTTAAAAGCTCTGCATTTCTATCTTTTCACTGTTAGTACCAGCTGGTTTTGAAAATTGCTTGGTCATTATACTGTTGGCAGATATTCAAGGTTGGTCTGGACAGTACATAATGTGACTGCCTTGTTCACTGCCGAAGACACCCATCTTCCTGAATCATTTCAAATGAATGTACTTGCAGTTGAAATTTCATATACCACATTCTTAGCTGCACTACCTTAATATAAATTAAGATAGGGTTACTATAGTGAATGAACTAGCTTTCACTCCAGAATCTTTCACACAGGAGCAAGGCAGAAGGCCATTTTGTGGTCATGTCAGATGGTTAATATTTACATAGTATATACTAGTGATAGTGAACATGACACATGAGAAAAGTGACATATCAACATCTAACAACTATTATTGAAAGCACACCCATTCTCTTGTGATATTTGAAGGCTGCGGAGGCTGCATAAAAATGGAGTATGCTCTCACACAGCCTCCAGACCCTCTGAAAATCATATGAGAGGGCTAGGGTCTTGCATGGCCTCCTAAACCTTGGAAAATCGTGCAAGGACAGCACATGCTTTCATGTGATTTCTGCAGAGACTGTGAAAATGCATTCTTCAAAGCCACTTCAAGAACAAAGGCCATGTGCGACCCATAGCAGACTGGGTAGTAGGCTACAGAGGTCTGTCAACAGACCACTGTAGCGAACACTGAAAGAGAACACTGCCTGGGAGTAAGCAGAAGGCAGGAGATACTGGAGAATGCTGGGCTGCGGTGGCATTTGCACCATTCCTCAAGGCTTCTATGTCTTGGAAAATGGGCAAGGCATCCATTTTCAGGAGCAGCAATGGCGCTAGAGTTGATGTCAAGGCCCGGGACTTTCCTTCAGGCCCAGTCTCGGTGCTGTATCAAATATTGCTGTTCAGATGGCACTCCTAGATTGGGGTGGGTGGTGGGGGGTATAGGGAATTTTTATTCTTTTGTTCAAGTTTGGGTGAGTCAAGTTAGTCGTTTCCTAAATGTTAGAATGCTGAGCTGAAAAAGTTAGACATCGCTGTATGTACTGTACCATATCAAGGAATCAACAACTTTTTTTTATCAGAAGTTCCCTGGTAGCATGTACACCAGGGAAGAAAATAGCCCACCAACCAATAATTGGTTGTTTGGAATCCTAATTTCAAGATGGGCGGGGTCAAGAAAGTTTTGTCAAGGCAAGATTGAAGGGTCTCCCTAACCTACTTAAGATTTATCTTGGGATAGGAGAGGAGATTTCTCTGGAAGATGTAACTGGAAGAGAAATTGAGATAAGCTTTTGGCAACCAGGTTGTCATTTAGCTCACAGTTGTGATTTGTGAAAGAAAAATAATGTCGGTGTGTATTCAGACACAGTGAAGGTTTATGTGAACTTTTGAGCTTATTACAGATTCCAGGGAGAATATTCCATGTAATGAGTAAGAATTCCCCTCTTCTTTAGAAACTGGTACTTTGATGTTGGCACTTAGAAAAAGATGCCCGATGTCTTTTTGTAATGAGTGCTAACTTCTTTTGGGCTAATAAGAGTTCGTGGAACTCTTTAATGCTAAGATTCCTGTGTGTTGATTTAAATATGTAATGAGTCTCTTTATGAATAACAGAATTGTTCTATTTACATGAACTAAAATCAGTTTGATGATTTGAAAAAAAAAATAGTGGAATAATGTTTGACATGTTTATTTATATAAAATTTCAAGTGATTTACCAAAAAAAATCTCAAGGATTTCTGGGGTTGTTCCAGGTGATACTGGATTCCTCATTCTCTGAATTTTGAAGAGGTCAATTTAATGTCATTTAAAAATTTTTAATCCTCCCATGTTTTTCTAGTCTTTATTTCTTTTTCAGCAGGAATTTATTTATTTCTTTTTCTTTTGATTCATAACTGTGATGCTTTCCAAAACAGATAGCTTTATGTTTTAAAATCTTTCCTAATTATGATGATGCTAATTTATTTAGCCTTTCATATTCAGTATTCTGAAAAATAGCCACAAATGTTATTTTTCTATTATCAGCTAAATTAAAGCATGCTGTTTGGTATCTTACATTGGTTAACCAACAAGCCAAGCTATTCTTGGTTTAACTCATAATTGTATATCCTCTCCTTAGTAGGCTTCCTCTGATGCCTTCCAGATGTGTTAAATTTCAACTCCTTTAGTTCCCATTTTGTATAAACTCTGTTACTTGCCTCATTGCTTACTGTCTTCACTTCACTTCACTTCCTCTCTTTGCTTTCTCCTCATTATCATTCTTTATGGTAAATGCTATAAATATAACACCAAATCACTAACTTGCCTTTATTATTTATTTAACTTAGTGCCTTCTGGTACTATAGCAGTGTATTGCTAAGTAGGTAAAAACTATTTCATAATACGATTCTGTGGCAGTAAATGTTTGAGCTAAATTAAGGCTATCAAGTTAAAAAAATTATTGTGTTTAAATGTTTTTGTGCTCCCCGATGCATTAATTTAAAACATATTTATAACATATTATAAAGCTTACGGCTTGGTTTGATCCAACTTTGGGATACAATGGCTACACCCTTTCCTGCATGGTCAGGGAGGAAATTCTTATGTCACAGACACTGCAGATTGAAGATACTTTTGCCAGCTTGTTAAAAAAGATTAAACACACTGAAAATATACCTAGGATAAACCTTGCTAAAAGTAGCTTGAAACAGATTTGGGAAATGAAAGAATTAGAGAAATATTTCTAGTCAGCATTCGTCGTGTTGGCAAGGAATTCTAATTGTTGCCCTGCCAACACACCTAGATATCTCAACTAAATACAGACAGTCCTTGACTTACAACCACAATTGAGCCCAGAATTTATGTTGCTTAAGTGAGTTTTGCCCCATTTAATAAGCTTCCTTGCCACATTCGTTGCAAGCGTGTTGCAATTCACTGCAATTGTCAAATTAGTAACATGGTTGTTACGTGAATTTGGCATCCCCATATGCACCGAAACAAATTCCTTGTGTGTCCAATCATACTTGGCCAATAAGGAATTCTATTCTATTCATTGACTTTGGTTGTCGCAAAAGATAATAACATGACCTGGGACCATCATAAATGTAGTCATCAACCATCTGAATGTAAATCACATGACCATGGGGATGCTACAACAATCATAAATGTCAAAAACTGTCGTAAGTCTTTTTTTCAGAGCTATTGTAACTTTGAATGGTCACTAAATGAACGGTTGTAAGTCATGCATTACTCCATGTTTTTAAACTGTAATATAAAAACATGGAGTAAAATCAGTAGTAAATGAAAAGTATTGACTTTTGTTATACTTTTCAACTACAGGTAGTCTTCAATTTACAATCACAATTCAGCCCAAATTTCTGTTGCTAAGAGAGATATTTGTTAAGTGAGTGTTGATGCATTTTATGACCTTTCTTGCCACAGTTGTTAAGTGAATCATTGTAGTCAAATTAGTAACATAGTTGTTAAATGAATCTGGCTTCCCCATTGACTACTTGTCAGAAGGTCGCAAAAGGGAACACTGTAACCGTTATAAATATGAGTCAGTTTCCAAGTGTTTGAATTTTGATCATGTGACCATGGGGATGCTGCAATGATCCTAAGTGAAAAATGGTCATAAGTCATTTTTTTTCAGTGCCATACTAACTTTGAACAGTCACCAAATGAACTGTTGTAAGTCTAGGACTACCTGTACAAAGGAAAGCTGATTTTTTTTTTTGCCTTGCAGAAGTCATTATTTTATTGCAGGAACATTCAGAATTTTTGTTCACTTTCTGTGCTTTAGAGGAGTATAATTCTGGCAGTTCATTTCCATCCATTTCTGCTGCACATACAGATCCACAAAGGAGAGAGGGAAAGAATGAGCAATGGGACCAGACTGATATTTATAGAAAATACTTAATTTTAATGCAACTAAAAACATTTCTGTTCAAACACAGCATTTTTATTCGATTTGATGATATCAAGGAAACTTAAGATAATTAAGGTTTTCATTTCTTTTCCAAGGTTTAATTAACTTTGTGTGTTTCTCAGTTAGCTACAAGTTACCCATATCCTAGAGAAGAGGTCCATAATCTATATCCAGAATATTGACAGGTATTTAAGCCTTGGGTTAATACATGCCTCACAAACCTTAGTTTGTGGGATTGAGACTCAAATGAGCCTCCCCACTTATCAGATTGCTATGTTAGTAACATATTTCTTTCTTCCATTGTAGGACAAAGAAACCTGCATAGGAATCAACAATCAGAGTTACAGTTGTGAAACAGGCCATTGCTGTGGACAGTCTCAATGCTGCAATTACTATTATGAACTCTGGTGTAAGTTTTTAAAATTTATTTTATAATACAAATCATAATTACTCTTGGGTTTAGCATCTGATTTTATCCCCCCCCCCCCAAATAAATGCTTTTATAGATTGAAACTGAAGCATGGCAAAACTGACTATACATGGCAAAATGTCTACATGGTATGTTTCAATATAAGACAGGAACTTCCTAGGTTTTGATCGAACTGTTTGATAGGCTTTGCAGGAAATATATAGAAGAATGTTTTCTGTTTTTCCCAATTTTTTTTGGTGGGCTTTAGTTTCATCCTGTAATAACCTTTTGTATCATCTGTCAGATTAGGGCTAAGTACTTCGATTTGAAAATGATTTTACTTCTGCTAGCCACTTCCAGCAGATTATGACTCTATTCCTTATTAGGAAATTATCCTGTTAGATGCTAAAGTTTTTATTCTGTTTTCTATGTTGTTTAATTTTGGAAGAGGTCATCTAAGGTTTTTGAATTCATTGGTATCATCCAAATATTTACAACTCCCGTTTTTTGCACACTGGTAAGGCAGCAGAGACTTTGAACCAGATGCTTGGTATCAGTAACAAATGAAAGCCAACACACTGAAGTTCAGTCCACACTTGAAATGCAGGTCAGAGATATCCATGAATGATGAATCCACTAGATTAAGTGGACATTTTTAATATGTGATATTTTTTTTATTTTAAAAAAGATTTAATGTTGTTGCCATATACCATGAACAAACGTTTTTGCTTGAATCTGACCTAAACATTGTGGGAGAGAGTCTCTGTTTCTGTCTGCATATCAAGGGATCCTCTCCTCCAGATTTAAAATTTACTCTGTTTACATTTATTTCTCATTAAAGTTTATTTAACAATTTAACAAATTTTACAGGAAGAAATATTTGTTGTTGTTAGTTGCGAAATTATGTCTGACCCATTGCGATCCCATGGACAACATTCCTCCAGGCTTTCCTGTCCTCTACCATCCTCTGGAGTCCATTTAAACTCACGCCTACTGCTTCAGTGACTCCACCCAGCCACCTCGTTCTCCCCTTCTTCTTTTGCCCTCATTCTTTCCCAGCATTAGGCTCTTCTCCAGTAAGAGAAGAAATATAGGAAACATAACAATAGCTAACCTAACAGCAACAAAATAATAAAAGGGGAACACCATTACACATATCCATCACATATTAAACAATATTTCAAATTTTCTTAACCTAAATTAAAAGAAATTATTACAAAATGTCATAAATCTATGTGGAAAAAGGACATATTGTGTCGTTATTGAAATTACATATCTTTTGAATTCAGTGCTTAATGTCACAGATAATACTACTTTGCCAATTTCTCACAGTATTTCTCTTAGAAACACCCAATATCTAATATAACCATAATTTTTCAAGCATCATGTCATCAGTTGGCCTTTATTTTTTCACATCTCCAACAAAGACTGTATGTCCATTCTTTAAAATACATCCTTTAAGGTTTCTATTAGTCCTTTTCATTTAAACATTTAGTTTTATTTGTTCAAAAGCTAAAGATGGTGATAGTAATAGTTATTGAGCAAATACTTGAAAACTGAGCACAAATAACACATCATTCTTGCTATCTACAAGTTGGTAGATAAGGCAGATTTAAATATTCCCAGTTCAAATTCCCATTGCTGTCTTTTGCTTTGTAACAGCCCCGATGCCCTAATGCAGTGGTCCCCAATCTTTCCAGCGTGGCTGTATGAATGGCAGGTTTACACATGCGTGCACATTTCCATTGGTGTGAGCGGTAGGCACGCATATCTTCTTCTCACATGAATGGAGTTTAGTGCATGAGAAGGAGGATGCTTGTGAGTGAAGCTCCATTTGCATGACAGGCAGGCATTTGCATTCATGCATGAAGCTCCACTCACGTGAATTGAGGACACTTATGCTCACATGTGAAGCTCCACTCGCTTGAGCAGAGATTGCTTATGCAGAAAGCTCTATTCATGCGAATGGAGCTTCACGCATGAGCATAAGGGCCCACTGTTCACACAAGTGGAGTTTCATACTTGCCTGCCGCTCACATAATTGGAGCTCCATGCACACACGCTTGCCCATCGCTTGTGCAGCCTAGTTTCGAAAAGGAGTTTGAAACCCCTGCCCTAATGGGCAGATCACAAGTCCAGCTAGAGATGCATGCTATGGTTCTGATAAACTAGAATGGACAGGGTTTAAAACAGTTAGGCAACCATTTTAGGATTAATTTTGCTAAATAATTACATGTTTAACTGCAACGATTTACATGATTTGGTGGGGATCCTGTACAGTTTTCTCCAAGGATAATGGGGTACTGTTTTAGGATTTAACCTGAATCCTACACAATTCAATAGGTGAATTGTGTATGTTTCAGATTTATTCTTGTTCTATCTAGATAGCTGTTTTTCTCTGATGAGTCAGCAGTGTTTTTGGTGCAAAAGGTTGTGTTACTGAAATCTGGTGATTGTCTTTCCTAGGCCATTACAAATACATGATGTCCACATTAATATCACTTCACTCCCAAAATATTTTTAATAACCTATCTTCCTTCTCCTATTGTTTCAAATGAAAATTTCATTTTTTTAAAGAGAGTAAAACAGAATTTAAGCTCTGTTCAGCTTGTTTTATATTAAGTCTATGCACATGTATTGTCTATGTATGTTTGGTAAATAACTTTCAGTAAGCATTTTAAATACATTTTAATATAATTTTGTAGGGTAGGCCACTATTGTAGGATAAGAGTGTAGTGGTAATCATTTATCTCAGTTCAGACTAAGGAAGTCTTTGCAGCTTAACAGCTAATATCTAAAGATAAACTTCAGAAAGCCAACTTGGTGTTATGGTTAAAACAACAGGCTAGAAAAAAGAAGACATGTGGTCTGATCCCACCTTAGGCATGATGCCAACTGGGTAACCTTGTGGCAGTCACAGTCTCTTAGACCTAGGAAGATGGCAGTGGCAAGCAACTTCTGAAATCTTGGCAAGAAAATGGTAGGGACTATATCTGGGCAGACACCAGGAGTCAAGACTGACGTGAAGGCAAAAAAAAAAGAAAAAGAAAAAGAAAGAAAAAAGGAGCAGGATAAACTTGGAGCAGGATGTTACTTAATTCACCATAAAATGCTTCGTATGCTTTCTACACTTGGTCTTCATTCATTATCACAGCTAATCAGTTAGATTTGAGCAAGATACAGGTAGTCCTCAACTTACAATCGCAAGCGAGCCCAAAATTTCTGTTGTTAAGTGAGGCATTTGTTAAGTGAGTTTTGCCCCATTTTACGACCTTCCTTGCCACAGTTGTTAAGGGAATCACTGCAGTTGATAAGTTAGTAACCCAGTTGTTAAGTGAATCTGGCTTCCTCATTGACTTTGTTTGTCAGAAGGTTGGGAAAAAATGATCACGTGACTTTGGGATGCAGCAATAGTCATAAATATGAAGCAATTACCAAACATCTGAATTTTGATCTCATGATCATGGGACTGCTGCAAAAATCATAACTGTGAAAAACAGTCATAAGTCACATTTTTCAGTGCTGGTGCAACTTTGAATGGTCACTAAATGAACTGTTGTAGGTCAAGGACTACCTGTAATCGGAAGGCAAAGGCATGCTTCTTGGGGAATGTAAAGAAATTACTTGTTATGCAGTTGATTTGGCTGTACTGAGACTTGCTGCTAAGTAAGAGAGTGGCACCTATCCAAGTTTACTGTGAACTCTTGGGCAGACTATTCTGTTCCTGTTCTTGAATAGTGAAAAAGAAAACATGTTTTTCCATTCTGAGTAAAGGATAAAAGGCTCTTCTCTCGATGAACTTTTTGCTTCGATTCTTTGCATCAGAGAAACATTTTTTGTCTGCTTAAAGATATTTCTGTTTCACTCTTTGTTATCTGTTGCCGTAGAATAGATATTTGAGTAGTTAGAATCTTCATATGCCAACCAGGAAAAAATCTTGTGAGGAAAAATATTGACACAGTTTCTAAAAGTTGTTAATAAAGAAATACCTTTCTATGAACAAAAAGATAACTGGACATTGTTACATGTGTCTCCAATTGTCTGTAGCAGAGATGATGAATTTGTAGTCTTCCAGGTATTGCTGAGCTATGTCTCCTAGTATGTGTCACTATTAGGCTGCAAATTTGAGATGGTGGCTTCAAATTTGAGATGGTGGCAAATAAATTTAATAATAAATAAAAATAATAAATCACCAAGATTTATTCAGACTTCTGGGATGGGAGTTCAGCAGTATCTAGAAGCACAAATTTTTGTATTACAGGTTTCTGCAATATTAACACTCCCTTTGTGCTAATATTTCCCAAATATATATTCCATGATTCTGCAGAAAGATTTGGAAACTATTATTAGTGTGATCAAACAAATTGCAGACTCAGATAGGGATTAAACTGTCTGTTCAATAACTGGGAATGAAGCTTCAGTTTTTATTGCTTCCCCATATTGCTTTCATTTCATGTTGCCAGCTTGTTTCCACTCTCTATATTTTCTTTTTCATTTTAATTTCCTTTTTGTAGCAGTATTGTTACAGTATTGTAAGTTGTACAAAACAATGCAATACAATTTTTCTGTCCTATTATCTGAATACATCAATTATATTAGTATATAGAATTTAACTTTTTAAGAAAGTATATGTTGCATCTACTTACTAATTACTGAAGTTGTATTGTAAAAATGAAAAAGCTGGACTAGTATCTATATACTAGGACTTTCTATAGGACTTTCTATAAAAAAGTGGCAGTTTTGTAGCCATAGTAGAGCTTTCTATTTCTATTAGAAATTGTACATCCTTCTGGTCTTAAATATACAATTTATTTGTGGCTTGCAGGTATCAGTTTATAAACAGCTCTTTATTTAATATTGTGCAGGACATGCAAACCTCAATTCTAGAAAAGCTGGGGTGTTGGTGGTTCTTGTTGCCATAATCTTCCTCTTCGTCATCCTCCACACAATCATAAGTAGTTAGTTTCAATTCCATTATGTGTTTTGGATACATGCATATACCTACCAATGAGTAAGTTAAGCTTTGAAATGTTATCCTTTTTAACAGTATCTACATTTTTTTCTTTCTGGTAATAAATTGAAGTTTAGTGTGCTGCTTTTCTTCTTCAAGGCAAGTTGAGCACTCAGAAAACCAGTTTACAGAGTCAGCATATTACCTCCAACAATCTGGGTCCTCATTTTACCAACCTCAGAAGGTTGGAAGACTGAGTCATCCTTGAGTCAGTCAGGATCAAAATGCTGGCAGTCAGCAGTATTAGCCTGCAATACTGTATTCTAATCACTGCACAACCAAGGTGCCACCACAGAAACTACTGCTTTTTTCTAGTAGATTAACAGAATAATCTAAAGTATACTAGAATTATCTTTTGTGTCAAAATAAATGGGCTATATATACTGCATTGGTAATGAGACTACTGAGTATTCTAATAATTTGCTGCAGGGCAAGATAATGTGCGGTGGCTGGTGGATTTTCCTCCCAATAAGGGAAAAATCATTATCTTTTCCTAATATGGGTGGGAAGAGGAAGTTTTAAAATGGTAGGTGAGCTATTTGTCAAAACCTGATGGCGATGTGACAGTTGAGAATAAAGCACGGAAGAGTGGTCCCGCTTACGACTGCTCCATCATCAGCTGATTCCCTGACAACTTCAACACACACACACACCACCTGAATCAGAATCCTCTTCTGTTTTACTGGGAAGCTACTAGGGTGTTTCACTTGACCACCCATGCAGATTTTTTGGAAACAAAAGTGTGGAATCTCTCTCTATAGCCAGCATTCCAACTGCACACAACCCACACAACATGTCTGCAGTTTGGCAGTGACACATTGGCTCAGTGAGAAGTGAATTTCCTGCTTTAGCCAATGCAGCTGCTCTATTTGCTCTGCCAATCCATATGTAGCCATTTCATAAGATGGAGACCTGTGGGAAGATTCCACCATTTTCTACATTGTTAGTATAGTCACAGTACAGCAAAGCTTACACTAAGAGGCAATGAAAGTTTCAACTGTAGTTCAGAAAAATTACAAAGCCAGCTGATATTACAAGAAAGAAACTAGAAGATATTCTTTGAAAAAAACTAAAGCACTGGAAACCAAAATTAGTTTTGGTTTCCAAAGTGAATTTTTTAAGATTCTTTGCTTTTATGTAATTTTTTCAGCTGGTACTATTTTCCATATTCTAGCTACTATTGATCCAAAGGAAGAGATTGCTCACATTTTAGGGTTTTGTAAAGGAAGAGCTTGCAGTTAAGAGAAAACAATTACGTTATTTTTTGTGCTATAGTTGCAATGAAAAAAAATATATAGTTGAACTAATTAACACAGATTTCTGAGTAATTTTCCATATTTCCTCAAAACCTTTGCCCTAAATGAGTAACTAAATGAGCATTGCCATCAGAGATGGTAGTATGTACCAATTCAATTACAGTTCTCATTTTTCTTAAGATTATATAACTCTTCTTTCCCTAAATTATATTTTATGTAAAATGTAAAGTACTTTTCTCTGCTCAGAATCTACCGGAACTCATGTCTCAAGTTCAGGAATTATATAAAAAGGAAAAAACAAATCTACAAGCATGCACACATACATAGTACATACATATGCTTTATAATTTATTTAAATGACTCAAGGCAGCAAATATACCTTATGCTCCTTTCTCCTATTTTCCCCACAACAATCCTGTAAGATGAGTTGGGTTGAGAGAAAATGACTGGCTCAAAGTCACTCAACTGGTTTTCTTTTTCAACATTAGCTATAACTAGCTAACTTCTATGATATTCTCCATTCCCCCCCCCCTTCTCTCTGTTAAACATTGGGATTTTTAATGGTAATTCCATCTTGTAATTCTACAAATGGAAAACAAAATTTCTGGTAATTTTGGCTGTTTATGATGAGCTACCTTAAGGATACTTTGTTATTTCTTAACAAAACTAAAGTGCAATGTTTTTTATAATAACCATATATTTAATGTCTTGGTTATTTCATCTTTCTTTCCCATTCATACTTATTTTTTTTATCTTACCTGGCATGAAGTCAGCCTTAAAGTATGCTCTCTTTTCTGTCAGAAGCAATAGTTCTCACTTGACCTCCATAATATCAACTGGGAGCTTCCCAAAGACCACTTTCATTCAAATCTTCATTTTTAGTCTTTGTGATGACACTTATTTACAGTTGACTGGAATAAATATGTAAAAATACCCAGAAACACTGCATGTTGCTTCTATTTATGTCTTCTGACAGTTGGTCTATTGACAGATGCAGATTGTTGCAAACGGTTACACACATATGCAGTAGTTATAGATAAGCTTTTCTTCTGAAGAAGAAATACTCTGAATAAAATTTACTTTCCCTTTTTCTTTTTCCACAGGGTTCTGGCTAGTATGGACGATCATCATCATTTTGAGTTGCTGTTGTGTCTGCCACCACCGACGCGCCAAACACAGACTTCAGGCACAACAAAGGCAACATGAAATTAACTTGATTGCCTATCGTGAAGCTCATAACTACTCCACCCTGCCATTTTATTTCCGTATGTACTGCATGCAAGGAGTAGCTGTCTTCAAAGACCAAGACCAAAATATTGCTATATTGAGAGGGGACATGAATACAACAGGGACAACCCCCCCCCCCCACACCCCACACCCCAAAGTGGCAGGAATGGTACAGAAAGGTTGGTTGATGAGGACAGAGTGCAGGTTTATAATATCCTGAGAGACTGCGCCCTAGCCTTTCTAGCAATTTGACTGTTCTAGTTGAAGCTGGCTAACCTTTATTGATATCGGCAAAATTTAAGTTGTATAGGTGACTGACTGAAACACAAAGATAAAACCATGAACTAACTTTGTATCAAGCATGGTAACGCTATAATCCTTTTTGAGTTATTTTCCAGACTCTACTGTAAAAAGGAACAAGAGGCATATTTGCTGATTAGTCTGAACAAAATCAGTAGTTGTAATACAAGCTGAGCTGTTTTTATGTTTTATATTTTTTTTCCTCTGTGACTAATACAACATCACCGTCATGGAGCTAAATACAAAAGAGCTGCAACATATCATTAGAATGCAAAAAGAGCTAGATATCTGAGATCTCTTGTTATTAGTATTTGTAATACCATATTTCTCCAAAAAAAGACCCACCTTGAAAAAGAAACACTATCACGTTTTTGAGTGTAAGCAATCAAATTAAGCCCCACCCACAAAATTAGCCCTAATTAAGACCCCGCCTCGCCCCACCCAAGGGTGCAGGGGGTGGGGCGAGGCACACAGGTAAAAAATAAGCTAGGGTGAGAATGGGGGGGTGGAGCTGCCCTATTTACCAGGTCTTGCACACTCTCAACACCTGCCTTGCCTTCTGTGGCCGCTTGCTGCCACTCACATGCATCGCCCTGGCCTCCATTTTGCCTTTAGATGTCTGCCGGAAGGCATCTACAGCCGATAACTTCTATTATCAGCTGCAGAAGACTTTCTGGAAAGCATCTGCAGGCGAAACAGAGGCCAGGGTGCTGTGTGCGAGTGGCGGCAAGTGGCCGCAGAAGACGTGGGCCAGCAGCAGACTCCTGCTGGGCAGGGCTGTTGGTGCCACCGCTGCAAAGTGAGTCAATAATTGGAACCCTTCAAAAAGAAGGCCTAGCCATTTTGGGGGGGAGGGGGGATCAAAAGAAAATAAGACCTGGCCTTCTTTTTGGAGAAACACGGTAGTGTCTGATGCTACTTTTCTGTCTGTGTTTTACTAAAAAATGTAGACATATTTAGTCAATCAAGAACAGGCAACCTGAGAATTCCCATTGTTTCTCAGTGCAGTTACCATAAATCCCAGATAATAGAACAGATTATGAGAACTATAATCCAAAATATCTGCAGGACACCATTGTTAAATATGGTAAGGGGTAAGAAAAGGAAATATGGAAAGAAAAAGTAAGTAAAGGGAAAGTACTTACGTGTCAAATTTATTTCTGAGAAATACTACCATAGTTAAAAGGATCTCTAATTTTATAATGGATGGTAAGATATCTGTGTATTTCCTTTTCTTCTCCAGAATTTTGTTTAGGCATGGGCCAGATAATTAATTTAGCATCACTTGTATCAAAGGCCACTTAAATTGCTTATATGAATTTCTGGGTTTGAATATTGCCTGCATGTTACTGCATAAGCAATTGCTACTTCTTAAATGAAGTAAGAAATTCAGATTTTGTAAAAAATAGAATAGCTATAACTGTACTTATATAGAACAAAATGGGTCTTAATGTGATTTAGATTTCATCTATATAGAAATATGGAAGTAACTTGTCCTCCCTACCTCCCCATTTAGGATTTTTGCCAAATTATTTACTACCTCCCTATGAGGAAGTGGTGAATCGACCTCCAACCCCTCCCCCACCATATAGTGCCTTACATCAGCAATGCATTCCAACTGGCAATGGCAGTACAGCACCAGATACAAGAAACCTGCAGCCAGCTCAGGGAGGCACGCTGTCAGGAGCAGAAAGCAATAATGGAAATACGGACAGCACTGCCTCTCCAAGCATCGGGCATTCTGAATCCTCCAGTCCACCAGTTGAGCGATCAACTACCAAAGCAACATATGGTGAGCCAAGGAATTCCAGCAGCAGAGTGGAATTAGAAGATGAGGCTGACCATGTGTCTACTTCTGATAAGGAGTCAGACTGCAAGGAAGAATTGCTTAAGGATTACAACTCAGAAAGTTTAGATCAAAACAGCGCTTTTTCAGATGCTAAAGACAAGACACCAGGCAGACACAGAAGGTTTACCGGAGATTCAGGCATTGAAATCTGTATCTGTAACCAGGACCACCATGATAATGATCTCAAGGAGTTAGATGGGTTTATTGATGATGGATCCATGGACTTCTGTGATAATTGCAGTGGCCATTCACCCCATGGAGATGAGGAAGAAGGGCTTTTCAGTGCTTCAGATGAACAGCATGGAGAACACAACCACCACCTCTCCAGACAACCTGTGTGTGTGCTGCTGAACACCATAAATGAGCAGGACTCTCCAAACTCTTATGCCAATACATCTCCCAGCTAAAACAACATCAGAAGAGAGGATCTACAAAATGATAAATATAACCAAAACCAAAATGGTTCATCTTTTTCTTCAGATGTAACTATGGGAATAATTTAAATCTGTCAAGAAGGGGGCAGACATGTTTAGGCTTTTCTTCTTTTTGTGCTAAAATTGCCTTTTCTGTCCTCTGACTGGTTAGGGATGATTTAAAGTGTCATCATTTATATAGAGAAAAGGAAAAAAAAAACTTCCTATTGCTGATTTTGGTGATGGTCTATTGGGTTGGTTGTCAACTTAAAAGTTTTCAGGATCTGCTTTATTTTCTGATCAGAAACTCAAACGTGTGAGAACAAGGAGTACTAGTGTTTAACATCCCTCTCCTGTCCCCGCCCCCTCCCCCAGCCTGGTCTCATTAGTGTATTTTCCCCACCCCTCTTTTCAGGTATCTTCTCAAAAGCCTGTGGCATTTGATAGCCCTGGCAATACGTTTAGGTAGTACTATGGAGAAGTTGAAATAAATTCCCAAAAGAATGGGTTGTTACGGTTTTTGCTTTTAGCCAATAGAATGCATCTCTGATGCATTTTGATTACAGCAGTCTGTAATAAATGTTTTCTTCTTGAAGCTGGTAAAGGACCAGTTTCTTCTAAAAACGTTAGCCAAAAATAGAGCATTTATGCAAAAGGGGCCTTCAGACATTGCCTTTTGTTTTATTTTTAAGGCAAATGTGCAGCTATAAGTTGAGACTCCTTGAAGAAGTTTTCCTTTTCCAGTACTTGGTCTTTACGTAACTTGCAACTAGTATGCTGCAGTGCAAAAGGACAGGGGCTTTGCAATTTCAGACCAGCACACTAGTTAAAAACAACAAAACCAAAACATACAAAAGAACAGGGCTGTCTTCAGGTGCCTTCAGATTTCAGCGATGCTTTTTGAACAAATGGGAAAATCAATTAATTGCAGATGGATAATTTGCAACATTAATGTGGAAGACCTGTGCAGTATTTTCTTTTCTTAGTTCAAAAGTTAGTATGATTCTAACAAGTGACCACTTAAGAGAACTAAGTCTGTGTTTCGCTCTCTTGAAAGCGGCACAGGCTACTGTACAATGTCTGTGAGTGTGTGTGTGTGCGTGTGTGCGTCTGCATGTGTGTTTCCTATTGGTAAGACGAAATTTGCTGCTGTAAGACTGCAGGAAAAAAAAAAGACTTGCTTTGCTTTAACCAAACAATGGACTTTTTGTTAGTAACAACACCAAAGGGAAGGGGAAGAAACTCAAAACAACTGAAACTAACATTCCTCGGAGTGTTCCTGTGGAAGAGACCAACGCTTGGTTTCTATATTAAGTGTGATGGACATTTCTTTTTCTTTTCCCCTTTTCCTTTTTTTTGAATTACGGTTGTCTGGGTCATTTACTGTTATAAAATAGACTTTCAGATTTGATTATTTGAAACCAAAATCGGTTTGAAATATGGTGTAAACCCAAATATAATGCCTTTTTTCTGATAATTCTTTGTGTTTCATTTTCTTTGGGAAAAAATAGACCAGAAACATCACAATGAAAAATGTTTGTTTTGTTTTGTTTACATTTGGTCATGAAATTCTGAACGTTAATTAATACAGAGTAATGTAGATACGACGTTATGCTTAATAGATATACTGTCAGGAGCAGGTATCTTTTTATATGAAGCTGTACAGTGAAACAGCAGTACTGTAGAAGCCAGAGCTGCACCTTTTCACTAGACTATTCTTCCCATCTTGCTTACTACCATGGAAAAACCAGGACAAATAAGTAGATCTCAAATGTCTTACTTTTGGAAGAATATTTTCCATTTATGAATTAGGTAGAAATAGAAAAGAAACCTGATGTTATTTGTTTTAATATTTCTTCATCAGTGATCAAAAACCCACACTAACTTTATGATTTGAATTGCATTACATGAAATTGCTTGGTGACGTTGAGTTTAATTTCAGATCTGGAAAAAAATCCAGATAGAACATTAGTAGCTACCATGATTTATATATAGCTAATGAATGGAAATGGACAATTGGGATGAGTAGAATTTTATTTGCTCAGAGCAGTTTTGCTGGTCTTTTGGTGCATACCTCTGCTATTATGGACTTTAGAGCCATATCCAGCCATTTTATACATATACCACTTAGTCCAGTAATTCAAGAGAGCAGTACTGGAGAGAAACACAAACTAATCTATAAGATGATAAGACACACTGCTACTTTGTGAAATTCCTAATAGACCATAATTATTATACTCTAAGTTAATTGTTATATTTGTAGACACAAAATCAATGCTGTTTCCACAATACAAAATGATAGAGAAAGAAAAGAAAAGAAAAGAAAGAGAAAGAAAATTCTTTATTGGCCAAGTGTGATTAGACACACAAGGAATTTGCCTTTGGTGCATATGCTCTCAGTGTACATAAAAAGAAAAGATACATTCGTCAAGAATCATAAGGTACAACATTTAATGATAGTCATAGGGACAAATAAGCAATCGAATCATACTAGGAAACAATAAGTGAGAATGTAGCAGGTTGTTTAAGAAAATGCATCATCAAGTCATCTGGAGGTTTAAGATATATATAGTTCGTATCTACAAGTGCAGCATAATGTTGGTTTTGAGATACGTCTTAAAATATTCCTGGATCATAAGTAAAAAAAAATATATATTCACTGTATATATGATCTTCTGGGACCTACAGTTTTCTTCCCCATTATAGACACATCTACGTATTTCCTGTCGATAAATTTTAAAGTATTACTTACAAAACTAATATAAGTAACCCCTAATAAGTAATTTTATACTACACATTGGTAGTTGTATTAGTCAGGAAGAACAGATTGCTGTTTTTTGCTATGTTTTTTCAAAAAATGAAACCTTAGAAATCATTCTGTAGGAATACTTCTAAATCAGACAAAAGTTTGCTAATCCAACATCCTTTTTTCCTAGAACATGTTTTGGAACTGTCTACAAACTGGTTTTGAAAGCAATAACTGAATAGTACCTACAACAATGGTAGTTCCATATAGCAGTCATGTTCAATAGACTTTAATAGACTTAATAGACTTAATTTATGCAATTTATGCACTTTTATAAAATTATGATATTAGTGCTGGCAACATTTATGGGATGTTTTTTAAACCCTACAAATATAAAATACCAGGAATTGAAAAATTGCTTTATACTGTAATTTTTTTGCCATATCCTGAACATAAGAAATAAACATTTCTAATGTCTTGACATAATGTCTTGGAGTATATGAGTATATACCAAGAGGAGTATATGCATTCCTTATCATATTGGCATTCCTGCAGATTTCTGTCCAAATGTGACAGTAACAGACAAACCCAAACCACATTTTATCTCCCAAAGAAGTATCCCTAGCAACAAAATAATTATAATCATCTCATACTGACCTTTTCCTGTCATGTTCTGTGCATATAAGACAAACTGTTCTATTGTGTTAATTGCACATTAACACCAAACTAAACAACTTCCACATTTTAAAGGAAATGTCTGCTGCTGTTTTACAAAAACTAATAATTTAATCTCATTTTTCCAAAGATTGTGTAATATACCTACTTTCCTCTGAAAACTAATATGGAGTTAGGAGTTGAGTTAAAATACCAATAACAATCTGGTATTTTAGGAATAGCAAATAGCATCAGGTTGAAAAGGGCTGAAGAGATCCAGTGAATGTTGGTCTACATTTTTTAATTTCTACCCGTAACCAAAATTTTCATACATTATACATTGTGCAATATGCTTTAAGATGTCTAACTCATCTTTCCCACTGGTTAGTATATATTATGAAAAAGGAAGAAAAATCATATTTTTCTTCTTACAATGCATATTTTTATAAATTTTGTGTCCAATAATTGTCATTTTAACTAAAGTAGTTGAAACATTTTCAAATGGATTTTTGCTTTGAGATAGCTATGGAGTTGGTTTCACACTTGCTAACATAAGCCCAAATGAATTAGTTTGGATTGGTATGAAACATCAACTCAGTTACTAAGTTCATGTAACGATTTGTTATTCAGTAATACAACATTCTTTTCTATTTATTTTCAGTTAAAACATTGCTAAAGCTTCCCCCCCCCCCAAATGTACACTTAATGTTGATTGCCTTACTTGTGCTTTTATTGCATGTTCATTAAGTTAAATCATTTTGATCTTCACAGCACATTTGCACTGCATTTGAATCATAGAGGGAACTTAGAATCACAGAGAAATAATACAGAATGCAATATGTTCTGTAAATGATTTGTGATGACAGTACAAGTGGCTGTTACTTCTGGAAAGCCCACATGAAGGAAATTTAAACTGATCCAAAAGGTGCCAAATTATTCTATATATGCTCTAGGCAATTTATGCTTAGTGTATATATCTAAGGGTAAGTAAGCAAAGCTGCACTAATTTCCTCAGTGCCAAACCCTCATCAAGTACATTTGAAACATGAGACAAAGAATTTATTTCTGGGTTTATTTGTAATCAAAGAGCAGCTGTGTTCTGAGGTTGAATGTTTTTCCAGTTCACTTGGCTACATGCCCAGTTTAGAGAGCCCACAGGTATTTTAGCATTCTCCACCACCTATTGCTGTCCTGCATGGGCTGGAAGAAAATAACCCTCTTTTCGTCATGGCTTAATATGTCTCCTGGGTCTGTTATATAATATGGTGAAAATTATCTCAGGTGTCTGACACATAGTTACCCTCTCCTCATGCAAAACAACAGGCTATTGTTGATTGCTCATTGATTTGGGAGGCTCCTCTGTATCAACAAGTCAACCGCTGCCAAGGAAGAGACACACACCCTTCACAACATCAAGGAGCTGTTTATAAGAAAAATGTATTGCAATTCTTGCAATTATGGCTTGCCCTGATTTTAAGTAATCGCATAAAATTCATTTACTGTCCACATCGTGTCCACTGTACTTGTGGAACTACTTTGAAAAATTAGGTTTCTCATTTCTACTGACAACTGGAATATATTTTCCTCCGCTTTCTGAGGAATTTAGTTTATAAAAACAATATTTCTTTTTAACAAAAACAATATTGTACGTGTATACTGTGTATACACGTACAATGACAAAATTATTTATACTGTAGCACCTTAACAATGCACAAGTTCTGTAACTGATACAAGATTAGTTTGTGTGTGCAGCAAATTTAAGCAGAGCTAAATCTGAAAATTGTTTTAAATGCATTTTAGTTTGATCTGTGATACATTACCATCTTTAAGATGCGAAATTACACAACCTTGGAAGTGTGATTCCCAAGTTTCTTGTATTACAGGAAATGCTGAAGTGTGCATTGCTTGTTTCAAAAACCTTGGATGGATGTTCTTTTCAAAGGCCAAACCCAGAAAAAAAAATGCAGTTTTTGCAAAGAGTTCAAATTATCAGAGGAATATGATGCTTCCTTATCTATATCTGGGTTTGCTTCCTATATATTACTGAATGAAAGTTTATAAATCCTACATTATTTAATGGGTTGAGAAGGATACTTGATGGGCTTGAACAAGCTATCCCAGGTTTCAGTCTCTTTCCAAACTATAATCTTTTAAGTATGCATGTTTGTACTAACAGCAGTGCTTCCCATTTTCCTTCAGCCTTGAATAACTTGCAGATCAGAGGTGGGTTTCAGCAGGTTCTGACCAGTTCTGGAGAACTGGTAGCAGGAATTTTGAGTAGTTCGGAAAAACAGTAGTAAACATTCTGACTGGCCCTGCCCCCATCTATTCTCTGCCTCCCAAGTCTCAGCTGATCGAGAACAAATGGGGATTTTGCAGTAACCTTCCCCTGGAGAGGGGTGGGAATGTTGATTTTACAGTATCCTTCCCCTGCCACACTCATCAAGCCATGTCACCAAGCCACACCCACAGAACCGGTAGTAAAAATTTTTGAAACCCACCACTGTTGCAGATGTATTGAAGTCCTACAAAGATACTGTTGTGAATGAAGTTAGCAAAAGTTTCCCCAACCTTCCTCCCTATGGAAGAGCTGTTGTTCTTTTGGAAATTGCAGGCAGTTGTGTAAGAAAGACACAAGCTTGAAAACTTGTTCCTGACCTTTTGATAAAAGGTTATAATCCACAAGATGCTGGAAAAAAAATCCATACAGTGAGAAATTTAGTTACAGGTATGTATCTAGTCATCCTAAGAAATAGCTAACAATTTTAGCTAGAAGTATTGGGTAAGTTTATTTTAACTTGTTTTTTTAGACTTATATATTGGCTTTATATAAACTGTGATTGTGTGTTTTTGGAATAACTTTATAGCACAGTCACTCCATTATAAAAGCAGAAGGCATCACGTGGTTTCATATTTTTCAATGGAAAATCCTTTTTAGGAACAGCCACGCCCCTTTCACATGTTTCTGAGTAAACTGTAGTATGAATTTAGGAATCAGGTTACTGGTTGTTTACTTTTTTTAACTTCAGGTTTAATAAATGGTTGTAAAATTGGGCCTCAAGTTTGGTCCTGCTCAAAGGAGTTAGGGGGAAAAAACGGAATGGTGCAGAAGGAATGTGAGAAGGAAAGCATGGGGAAGCATTTTTTAAAAATATTTCTAAGATGGAGTGTTTTCCTTCCTGCACTCTGCTGCTGTTCTCATCATTTGTTCTACTTTATAGATCTCTCTGGGGCAAGTCAAGGTATTGGAGGGGTGCTGGAGACAGCAGGAACCAGCAGGGTTGGTTTGTTCCAGGATGCCTTGTGTTTTCTTCTCTTTGGGGTGGGCCTCCCATTTAAATTATAATGCCACATCATCCCTCTTGGGCCACCCTTCTCTGTATGGAAGATGCATGGGATATTCTGATGTTTCTCCCATTCTTTATATTTCAGCTTGATCCAACTACATGCATAGAGAACTGGTTGGCTGTGCAAGGGTTCTGTTCTCCATCTTGCCTCTCATAACAATTTATGGTCAGCGTTTTTCCTTGTTAAAAAGTTCCTGTTTCCTACTGCTTTCACAGCCTGGCATCTTTTCCTGTAAAATATTTTTAAAAAAGAAAAACCTGTGAGGGTTTGGAAAGGCAAATAAAAAGGAGGTCCTATGTACTTTTATAAAGTGATAGCAAAACCAAAACCAAAACCAAATATTTTTGACATGGCTTCTTTCATTACATAATAGAGGCAGAGAAAATTACATTGCTGTTTTGTAAAAAGTTAATGGTTAACTTTAGCCATAGTTAATCAAGGCTAAATGTGGGGAGTGAATTGTGTGATG
The DNA here is from genome assembly GCA_030761175.1 of Masticophis lateralis. Lineage (NCBI taxonomy): Eukaryota > Metazoa > Chordata > Lepidosauria > Squamata > Colubridae > Masticophis > Masticophis lateralis. The sequence goes on from JAUDYJ010000005.1 coordinate 48,635,858, forward strand.
TGACTTACTTGATTTTGAATTAATAATTTTATAAATCTAGCCTTTGGATTATAAACCATAAGTTATGGCTTGGCAGAAGAGTAAGAAATTAGTAGCCAGAAATCATGTAACATTTTGGGAGAAAGCTAAGAACTGCAATAAGCATATTGGTAATTCTAATGAATACTGACGGATCAAGACATGATTTCCCATTTTTCATGGTTTTACAAGAGTTTGGAGTATTATTTATTATCGGTGGTGGACGTGTTCTGAAACTGTCTGGAATCACAAAAAGCTTAGGAGACTCCAGAATTAACACCGATAAACAGCCAAGCAGACAACAATACCCCAATCAAGGAATTACCAAAGAGAAAAAAAAAACGTTTCTACCACACTGGCAGGCCAAGTTATTGTATATAAACAGGGAGGAACACCACACTCACACTGATGATGTTAGCTGGTAAGGTAATGAAATGTTTGCAAGCAAACAACCAAGCTCAGAGAGCATCAAGGACTCCCTGGTTCAACCTCAGCCACATATATACAGACTGATTAGCAACATTAATATGGATTCCTGAATCATGGCTAAACTTTAGGCAGCTACTGTAATATACCTAAACTGGGAAAGCAGCAGATAAGGACCCCAAAAAATGAAATAATTTGATTCAGTATCAAACTCTGATTCAATTTAATATGTGAAACACTCCAAGATCCAGTAAAAGAGAACTCTAAATAGATCAATTTATTTATGGAATTGCATATGCTTTACTGTACTATTTCATTTATTCCAGTTTATATGTTGTCTTACTGGAAGTTTCAAGGTGACACACACAGTCTCATTAGTGTACTGCTGTAATATTTGGAGTGAAGATAGTTTGAAAAGTTGCCCCCAAAAAGTCCTATCTCTTTGCTGCCATCTAGTGGCTGCTTGTATTTTTGTAATTACGATTTGGTATGTATATATCTCATTTTTGACATATAAAAGCAGGCCTACTGATTACTGAGGACACTAAATGCACCTTGTTTTCATGAAAGCAAAAACTGGGAAAGGAAACCTCCAGTTTTCCAATTCCCTCTCATTGGAACATTCTACTTCAAAAGAGAAAGCCAGTTTGTGATGCTGGAAACCTCGTTTCTTGCTATACTTTCTGATCAAGCCTTACTTTTAGGATTTTATCTTAAGAAACCACAGAACCATGTCTTAATCAAGTCTATCCTTTCTGCAACAAGCTACAAACTGTAAAATTAATGGTTGTCTCATTGTGTTGTGGAAAAATAACGAATAAATTGAATTTTGAGATCAGAAAAATCTTTTATTTATTTTGGCCAAAAGGTTCAGATAGCATAATATAAATTCTAACATCTGAACAAAGATTCTTCTTTAAGACTTTTGTTAGTATCTATATACTAACAAAAACAGGAAGTATCTTAGATCTACCTCTTTAGCTTTAGGCAGGAAACTCCATGTGGGTTCGTTCTACATTTTGACATACCTCTGAGGTTTGAATTCTTGAACTCTCCAACTGTAGAAAGTTTGTTAATTCTGCGGTTTAACTTTTTGAACCCAGTATTTGTCTCTTATATTTACTAGTTAAAGGGGTCCTTCAGAGATCCTCTAGGCTGACCCCGTATTATTTCACTTTTGTATTTAATTTCTTTTTACGTTCTATCGTAATTGTTTAAATTAGTAATTTCATGATTCCAGATTAGAAGTTATTTTAAAATGTGTACAAATGTTATCAATTAAAGTCAATAATGAAAACCAAAAGTTCAAGAGAACTTTTTGGTATCAAGTTTTCACTTACACAGAACCATTTTAAAAATAAAAGGGCAAATTAAAACTAAAGCAGCACTTCTGATTAGCCATGCAGGATTTCCTGCTGCTAAACAAACTACGTTATCAGAATTTGTGCTACTCTAAACCAATTTTGCATAAAACACTTATGTCTGAAGGAATCAGTGTTATAAAAAGTATTGTTTAAACAAGTCAAAGATATAAACTCTTCTAAAGTTCTTTGGCAGAGACAATCTAAAACATTAATGGGAATATAAGTGGTGGTTATTGTGAACATAAAATTAATATTCAGTTGAATGTCCAGGATGGCAGGATATATTCCCCCTGCCCCTCGCTTCATTATTAAAAGTTTCCTTTCATGAAGATGAAGATTCTTAAGAAATTTGCTCAGTGGAAAAACACTATGTTTAGATTAAAAGATTTCATTTTTAATAGAAAAATAGAAAAATAAAAATAAGCAAGAGTCTCCTTTTCCAACTACTGGGCTGTGAGCTGTTTGGAACTGGGCTACGGAAGCAGCGTCTATGTGCGTGCAGTCAGTCTCGCAAATGGAGCACACTTGCCAGCTGCTCATGCAGAACCATCCCCTCTCTACCCATTCAGTCTGCAAAGCCAAAAAGGTTGGGGGATTCTATCTTACTATACAAAGTTCTACATTTAATTGGTTTCAGTTATCTCCAAATAAAAGTGCTACAATAACAACAAGAAAACTACAGAAACAAGAATCAAGCATTGAAAAACTTGACTAAATTTGGAAATCTTATAATTCAACATACTGAATATTAGGTGAAATTTATAAATTATTACTGAAGTATGATTTAGAATCTGAAATATAAAAAGCTATATTAAATATTAATTAAATGAATGCAGAATCTAAACACAGTTATAGAGATACGATACAGGTTTTGTAGTGGAAGAATACTAAATTTACTTTGGACAACATATTTAGATTTGGTACAATTGGTTCTACTGCTGGTATATTATTCTAGTCTTGATTGAATAATTTATTTTCCAAAAAACTGCTGGAAATGTAGCAAATGATTTGGATCCCTTCTTCCTAAATTGTGGTACTGTTATAAACTTAACAATACTAGAAATTGATACATAGTAGAATGGTACAGATTTTGAAAGCTGTAATTTCATTACATCTGAGATATTTGTATTAAATTTCACTAAACCGTATTTGTTCAAATATAGCATTGAATGTTGTATGTTGACATTCTTCGGAAGAATGGCTAATTAAATTGTGGGAGCATGGTTTGATACTTCAAATAATTTCTTAAATCAAAAAGTAAATCTGATAATTTAATTCTGACTGGAAACTGTTATAGGTAATCCTTGGTTAATGAATACTTGTTTCAGCAGCCTTCAAAGTTGCAACTGCTAAATGAAGGGTACTTATGACTGGTCCTCAAAGTTCTGGCCATTGCAGTACCCCTGTGGTCATGTGATCATGATTCAGGAGTTTCAACCAGCTTGCATTACATAAGCTGATCTCCTTTTTCTACCCACACTTGCTCTGCACCATCCCTCCCTCACCCATCCCCATAATCCATAGCACTCACTCACCCAAGAGCCTGCATGTGCCATCCAGGATTTGTGAAGATCTGCCTTATTGATTTGCTTGCTGGAAACTACCAGGAAATTGCCAGTTTCAGTCCCATGAAGTCCTTGCTTAACAACCCGTGATCCCCAATTAACAAAGACAAACCACATTGTTAGCAATAGAAATGATTCTGAACCCAACTGCTATTGTTAAGTGAGGACTAACTCTGTTGGATTATAATATTATATATGGAGTTGTTCCACATCTGAAATTTGGGTTTTCTTAGCTATACAATTATACCTTAATTTGATCTATAACTTAGTATTGACCTAAGGTGGTATTTAACGTTATAGTATTGAAAATATAGAGAGCTCTAATTTCTAATCTTTTTGTTTCTCTCCAGCAAATGTCCTCTTGACATTTTTATATACATGTCCTTGCACTCACTTTGGTTGACAAAATATGAGCTTCAGCAAGCCACAGCTAGGTGATAGAATCCTGAAGCTGAATTATGAGAATTTAACCTGTGATGCAGCTGTTAGGGATATAAATACTGATACAAGTGATTCAGCACGATCTTCTTGACTGTCCTGTAGATCAACATTCCATCAGCAAGATTTCAGAAAGTGTTTACCAGCTCAAGGGACATCCAAGGTCACTAAACATAGGCCAAAGAGACATCTAAATATTAAACCTAGAAGAATATATTCCATCTTGATTGAGATGATAAATGTGCAAAATAGGAAGATGCAAATATTAATGGCAGTTTTGGGGGAAAAAACATAGAAAATAGAAACTAAAAAGAAATGAATCTGTTTTTTACATTCTTAGCAATAAATATGCCTTTTTATCCCATGTTAATGGTCCAAGAGAGGCAGGCTTATCATGAGAAAGGCACACCAGGAATGAATTTAAATAATGGAATTTAAGCATTTTACAGAACTGTGACACAAAACATGAATATGTTTGGATATATAAGTGAAAAGAAAAATCGCAAAAGGGGAAATCAGCCACTGAGTAAGGCTTTTTTCTTTTTCTTTTGCCCATGCCGCTCTAAATTGAAAGACACCTAGGCTAATTTTAATTCAAAGAAGTCAGCTATCTTTTTCTCTGCTACATTTTAAAATGGTGATCATGAAATCACCAAGGCAAATTTTCTCATTTCTCCACATTATATGGCATTTTGGATAATCTTCTCAAAGTTACTGTTCGTTTAATCTGCATTTAGATGTTAACAGCATCTTCCTATCTTTACTCAGCAACTTTATACTGTTCATTTAGCATATTGTCACCCTATTCCCTTAAAATGGAGTCATGCATACTGAATTATATTTTGAATCTAATCTGTGGATGTAGTGATTAAATGGAACAATGGGGGAAGAGTTCATTACAATTCAGAGAAGGAGCAGGTGAGAAATAAATACAGCGGCAGCAGCGGTGGATTTCCCCGTAGTAAAACCGGCGAGAGGCTCCGCCCACCGACCCCGATGGCATCAAAATGCTGCACTTGCGCAGAAGAGCGCACGCGCTCGCTTCGCTCGCGTGCGCGGCCGCGGCGCAAACCGGTAGTAAAGGTAAGTAGAATCCACCCCTGAGTGGTACCTTGGTACTTAACTGCATCACACCTTGTTGAATTTGGTTTTTGACACGAAAAAACCAAATTCTGGTACTCAGCGTTTGTTTGGGACTTGACGTGCTGCAAAAGGATGTGGGGGAGAGCTGCAGAAGGCAGATAGGAAGTCAACCATGCTAGGAAGGTCGCTGCAAAAGGAAGCGAGAGCCAGGCAGAGGTTGGACAGGAAGTAGGCAATGCTAGAAAGGTTGCTGACATAGGAAAAGGGACAAATGGGAAGCCCTTCCCAGCCAAAATAAAGGATTGTGGTAAATCACATGGTTTCTTTGGTGCTCAACCTTTTTAGTACTTGTGCCTCCCAGAACCAATTAGAGACGTAGTATCACTGTCGTAATATAGATACTTGCTTTTGTAGTAACATTCTGTCAAATTTCTGAAAATGCATTTTGATGCACAAATTTATATCTTTAATCTGTGTACACAAGTGGTCCTCATTCAGTGATTACTTGAACTAGTGACAACACTAAACTGATTGGTCCTAAAAGTTTCAGCTGACAGCTTTCTCACCCTCAGGTAGTCAGTCACCTTCTGGGTGCTTGGCATCTCACTCCTTGCATCACAATCTGTATGATCCTTGTTTAATAACAATAATTACCAGAACTGCCATTGCTAAGCAGTGCAGTAACATGATGACATACTTTATGACTTCAATGTTTAGCAATGGAAATCTTGGCCCCAATTATCATTGTTAAGCTAAGCTTACCTGTATTAGTGTTTATAAATCCCAAGACTTTAGTCTTTTGATTATGGTCATATATAAATATAATTAACACAAACCCATGCTACTTTATTGCAGACTTTTTTTTAACATCTGTTTATAACCACTGCAATTTAATAATAGCTGAAGAATATAGTTTTGCAGCGTACAGATTAATTAAATAATTGTTTTATTTAGATGGAAAATTGTCTAGCATTGCTGTGAAATTTAAACACTAAACATGTCTAAATATGTGGTGTGTGTATATATGTGTGTCACATGTACATTTTTTGCAGTCTGGTGATGTGAGGAAATATTTTTATATCATCAGGGTCAACCCCGTAGGTAAGGGACACCATCAGCTTAAAATTGAAGCAATTCAGTATACTTTGTTTAATCTGTTTTATGCATAGAATTCTAATGGTTTTCTATTGCATTTTATGAATGCTGTGAGAAACTCAAGGGCTCTGGTTTTAGAGTGAGATAGCAGTGCCAAACAACAAAAATAGGAATTCAGACTGCAGTCTTCACCATTTTTAATAGCAACAGAAAAAACATGAATGAAACAGAAAAAAAAGCCATTCACAGAGAAGAACACTTTCATTCCATCATTCTTGCCACTGCCCAATCCCTCAGAAGCAGCTTTAAGCCACTCCTCAATGTCTTTACAGCTGTAGACTTTGAAATGCTGAGGGAGAATGCAAAGGAACACCATTTGGTTCAGGCTTGAATCCAAATTCCACAGTTCCTGAAGAACAAAAACCATCCTTGCTCTGCACAAAGTTGAAGAGCATAAATTGCTAATACCCACCTATCCACTTTTTAAATTCAGGATACTGCATGTCAACTTCTCTGATCATAGGCCAAAAAAAAAAAAAGTTTGCTTTACTTTAAAACTGCCAAGCCACCTTTCCCCTCAAAGGACTAGTGAAATAATAGTGTGTGACTGAATGTCAGATACTCAGAAGAAAAGTTCTTGGCAATTGGATGGTAAACCATCCACAAGTTAAGGTTGCAAAAGAAAAAAATAGCTTTTACCCTGGTTTCAGACATAAAAGAGGATTTTAAAAAATGATTTGGCCCTCAAATAGAACCTACATTAAATTACATGGGGATTGTATTTTTCCTGAACTTCTGAAAACATTCTACGAAGATACCCAAGGACTTCTCCAAAATTCAGGAAAATGCTGCTTTATAAATTAAAATGTACACACAGAGAGCTTCTACCATAAATAATTATGCATATACTGAACATATGTGTAGTAACACATTAAAATCCAGGTTCTTCCTCTGCTTAAAGAAAATGCTGCCTTGTGCAGCATTGTACATGGTCTGATCTTCCTTGTTAATCAGTAAACATGCTCTCAGTCTGTGTGGTTGTAGGCCAAGACTTTACATAAGGTGTCCCACTTGTTTTGTCAACATAATCTTTGGTCAACTGCTGCTATTTCTGATCTCGATGATTTGCTATCTGGAAGTCTGAAACCTTACCTGGATCTGTCTCAGCACTTGGCAAAACATACATTTCAACTCAGTACCCTGCCAGTGATCGTCACTCCCAAAATTCCTGCCTAGCCATGCAGAGTACAAGTTTAGGGAAGGCTTAGTCAGAAGCCGAATCATTGGAAGCTGCATTATATAACCTTATGTTCCTTTCCAATGAGAAAATAGTTCCATATTGAAACATATTTTCAGTCCTGAATGAAGTGGGACCATATCTTAGAAAATATAAAGGCCATGATAAATATAAGAAACCAACATACAACATTTAACAAGCTTATGAATTATTTAACCAAGGGTTAAACTCTCTCAATATGGATTAGATACTGTTGTTTAAAAAATCAAAATCAATGAATTTTGTGTCATTGTTATGGGGATATTTACTTAAAAAACATATCTGTCATTTTGTTTTATCCCAAAGGTGCTTTTTCAAAAGGGAACTGGACTTTGTTTTTCTTTGAAGACATTTCACTTCTCATCCAAGAAGCTTCTTCAGGTCTTGGATGAGAAGCTAAATGTCTTCAAAGAAAAAGCAGAAAGTCCAGTTGCCTCTTGAAAAAGCATCTTTTGACAACCATGACCTGGATGACTGAGAATCTCCATAGACATTTTATTTTATTATATATCATCTTCTCCATATAAAAGTTAAGAAAAGGGATGAACATTTGATTCTGATTCTATCCACATTTAATTAAAGCACACAAGGGGCTAAGACTGTCAAGAAAGATAGTAACATGATTCTAGATATTCCACTTCACACAATGCTGTGTTTATGCTGACTACATTAACACAGGCTGTGGAGGGACAAATTTTTTCCAGCCTCAGAGGTCTTGTCTATAGAATTAGGGAATGGACAATTCTATCAGTTGTAGTTGAGGAGCTGCTCTAGCAAAGGGCTTGCTTGTTTTATTTTACATAACAGGCAGAGAGAAAAGAATAATGCAATTCTGACAATCTGTATTATTGCATGCATACAGCAATCCCAGCAGTAGGCTAATTTGTATTTCATATGGATAAGACTCGGTTGTAAATAGTAATGCATCTGGCACCCTCTAGTGAGTTCCAGAGTAATAATGTATGAGGGATTGTGAAAAAGAGTTTAATATGCTGAACAATTGTTGAGTGAGACAGCTTAATGCTTGTTAATCCATAATCTAGCATGGTTGACTACGTGTGACAGAATATGGTTTTTCCTCCCAACATTTGGCAATTGCACTGAAATATGGTTTGGTGTCATGGTTGCATGTATTCACATCCATTTTCCATAATGGAAGCTCACTGCATGCTCACTGCGTGACTTTGGGCCAGTCTTTTAACTGTCAGCTCAGCTTGTTACAAGGTTGTTGTGGGCAGTGGTGAAATCCTCCGCGGTTTGCCACCAGTTTGTTATCTGCGCATGTGCAGTGCATGCCAAACAAGCGCTGTGCGTGCATGTCCACTGCGTGTGCGCTTGCACAGTGCATCAAACATGCGCTTCACATGGAAAAAGGATGCTTAACAAGGTAAGTAGAACAGCGAGGGGAACAGCTGTGCCACACTATTTAGATTCGCTAGAAAGCAGGATTTCCTGCTTCTAGCTAATATAAATTGTGCAGCACAGCTGATCATCGGAAATACCGGTTCAGACCAACCAGTAGCTTTTATCACTACTGGTTCGCCCGAACTGGTACAAACCAGTAGAATTTCACCACTGGTTGTGAGAAATGTGGAAAAGAATGATATGGTGTATGCAACCTTTTGCTTCTGGAGTAATGGAGGAATATACTTTTAATAAATAATGTTACCAACATTGTGAATCCATTCAAAATTAACTGGGAATAATTTTGGAGAAGTCAAAGATCGTTAAATTGAAGCCAGTTGTTTCAATATTTAAAATTCGATGTTTTACTGAAAGAATACAGAAAATGAGTGTAGATATCTGGCTTAAGCTCATGTTCAGTTAATGTACTGTATTCACGATCTCCATTATTTAGTTAAATATTAAAGAGTATTAGTAATATGAAAAATCCCCAGCCTTTTTGTAGATATGCACTTTGTACCTTGTGCTTGTGTGGTCAAAGCAGGCATGCAGATTTAATATGATATCAGATGTTTAGCATAAACAATCTAATGTTTCTATAAATATGTAGATAGTATTAAATCTATCGTTTAAAAAATCCAATGTAAATTCTGATCAAGTCTGGACATGCATTCATTCTGGATGATAAGATGCATTCATGCACGAAAGGATGCAAGGATAATAAGGGCTTGGCCTTAATATCGGGGTCTTTTTTGAGGATGCAGGAGATGGCAAGTGTGGGACTGTCTGTCCTGTCGCTGCCGTCGCCTCCCCTCCCTGTTCTTCGTGCCAGCCGAGCTGCCCAACACATCCAACTCCACCCCAATAGCAATAGCTGCTTCCCTTCCCCGTCTCTTAATCGAGAGAGATGGCAGGTGGGACGGGGAAGAAGCGAGACACGTGGAGTGAGACCTGGCTTCCCTTGCTGTCTCTTCTCCCCCTCCTCGCTGGGCATGACAGGGCTTCTGTCACTTTAGCCACCTTCCCCCTTTAGGGATGTAATTTGGGGATGACAGGTAGGGCGGGTGAAAAGCGGGATGTGCATCTTACCTTTCAGCTCCGTCGCATTCCTCGCTGTTGTGTCCAGGGAAACACGATGTAAAATAAAGCCTTCTCGCGAGTTCAAATTTCTTGAACTCACGGGTTTCCCTGTACACAACAGCGAGGAAAGCAACGGAGTTTGAAAGGTAAGACCTGTGTCCCGCTTCTCACCTGCCCCACCTGCCAGCCCCAAATTGCATCCTTAAAGGAGGCAGGTGGCTAAGCAAGGGGCAGGAGCCCTGCCATGCCTGGGGGTGGGGAGAGAGACGGCAAGGGGAGCCATGTCTTGCTCCACACATCTTGCTTCTCCCCTACCTGCCACCCCTCTTGATAAAGAGATGGTGGGGAAGGGAAGCAGCCAGGCTGCTGTTGCCTTTGGGGTGGGGTGGGATGTGTTGGGCTGCTCAGACGGCGCGAAGAACAGGGATAGGGCATATCCCTTCTTCCCTCCCTCCAGCCTCGCCTTCTCAATTCATTTTGGTTGTGCAGCAAGCAACCAGAGGAAATGGTGGAACTGGCTGCACATGCGTGTAAGTAGTTGGTGGGGTGGCTCATTTTGTGGGGATGGCTTATATTATCGCATGCGCTGAAAAGCCCGATTGAGCTTATTATCCGGACATGTCTTATTTTCAGGGAAACACGGTATGTTGTAAACCAGGCAAATGGTCCATATTAACTTTGCTGAATTCTAAATTTATTTATGTTAGCTACTTACAGCACCAGCTTGTATATCTGTAATTGGGAAAAAAGAACCAATTGAATGCAATTGTGAAATGTAGTTTAAGAGAAATTCAGTAATTTTAAAAAGGCAAATAATTGACACCCTTTGACAATATTTTCAATTTCTCCTTTCTTTATATTCCTTGATAACAATAATAGACAAAACTAAGATGTGAATTAAAACACATTAAACTTGAAGAGGTTGACTCTATTAACCTTCATCTGAATGAACAATGTATTTTATAAATCAGATGTGGATATTACTTTGAACTTTAGATATTGTTTTTCTATTATTACATTTCTATACCACCAATTTAATCTAAATGATCCCGGATGATTTACAAACAATATAATAAAATGATATAAAGCATGACTAAAAGCACAATTAAAAACAAGATTATAAAATTATATTCTTATGTTACAATACAAAGTAAAATTAATAGGATTTAGAATAAAAAATATATTGTATAGCCTTTCAAAATCGATGGTTGAAGGCACTATAACAATAGCAAAATTATTCATTAATTATTTTAAGTATTTGCTAACTCAATTTCCAATAGCATAATTAAATAGTTTTTGAAATTAAATATTTTTGATAGAAATAGAAAACTTAGTTACATTCACTGACACTTAATAAGTCCATATTTAGCCAAAATTTGTATATACACAAACCGGGGGGTGGGTTCTACTTATCTTTACCACTGGTTCACAATGGGATCGCTTGCCCCATAGATCCTCTCCTCTCCCCTTCTCTCCCTCAAGCTTGCCCCACAGAAATATCTCCTGTCCTATCCCCTTCTCTCCCTCAGGCTTTCTAGCCCCTTCTCTCCATGAGGCTTGCACCACAGAACCCTGTCCTATACTATCCCATTCTCTCCAGAGTTATTTTCAAGTTGAGAGGAGTAGAATATCTAACTAATCAGCATCAGAGTGTGTTATAATAATAGAGGAAATACTAATGCTCTGATGGTCATTTCGAAAAATCGTTTCTTAGTGAGCACCTAGAAGCCAAGAGGAACACACATGGCAAATTTCAAGTTTGTAGACTTTATGGTTCTGGAGATTTTGTGATTAATGCATGAGTGGTTTTTGTTTTTATATATATAGATTACAATACCTCTATGACTCTTAATTAATGGGCTTTTTTTTCCAAATGTGTTTTCCTAGTGAATGACTTAAAGAGGAGACACTTTTCAATATTATTTAAGTGCTGCTTTGCTAGTCAGGACTCCAATCTTTTAAAAATACCAAGCTTCAAAATTACTACAGTTTAATTCTTTACAAATTACAGTAGTATGCAAAGTGGAAATGTGTTAAAGGTATCGGTAACTTATTAAATTTTGGCTGAGTAACTTTATTAATATAAATACATTCTACTGTATCTACCCTCTGTCTGAACATGTAAGAAAAAGGTATACCTGAATGTACTCACAGACATGCGAACAATTGGGTATAACGTCTTAAGCATCTACTGAAATATGCATGCATTTAATATACATGATTATCATAGATCTATACTCTAGTGGATTCCACTTCCTGACCTGCTTTTGTTCTCTTCTTTCATTCCACAATTGACTAAGAAATTTAATTGATATATCTGAGAGAACAACTGTTCCCATGTTATAATACCCTCTTTCGTTAGGACAGCTAGGGGTCTTTGATTCTGTATTGATAATAAGTTATTATTTATTTATTTATTTATTTATTTATTTATTATTTATTTTTCGTATTTCTATGCCGTCCAATTCCCCGAGGACTCTGGGCAACTTACAAGATTAGCTGTATATGTGATGATTTCTATTGAACAAGATTATCCCGTTGTCACATAGCTACTAAAGCACAATGAAAATAAGGACTCCACCATTTATACATATTTGTTTGATGGCTAGGCTGAAAGTGGCTGAGTGGATCAAATAACCAGTGAGTTTCTGTTCCTGAAGATAGACTGAAATATGAATCGTCCAAGTTGCTATCCAATACACTATACTAACTGTACAACATTGGTTCACATATAGCCTCCTATTATACATTCCTTATATTATACTCTAGTTATACGCATATAGTTAGAGATAGGCCAGAGGAAAAAATGTTCATCACTTTGAGTTTTGTTATGTAGATAAAAGCTGACCCTCTTGCCAAAGAAACCTAACGGATTGCTTAGACAGAAATCTTACTTGCCTCAGTTTACTTCAGATGAAATATTTTATGGCTATTTATGAAATTACAGTATGTTTGTAAGGTCACGTTTAGAAAATCAAAATATTTGTCTTTCATTTTAATTTTATTTCAAATTAGAAAAATATTGTATATATTCTATTGGTAAATAGACCTATTACACAGTTGAAAATGGGCTTCTTACCAATTCAGCCCAAATGTTCAAGGAATATGTATGGGATGAGTATAATACAAGGAATGTGTAATAGGAGGCAGATGTGTAACAATACCATTTGGCAAAATGGAAGATATAACGGTTTTTGAAAAGTTCTAAATTGTTAATTGTTAATTCATGTGTGGAGGGTTCTGTACAGCATATCAGAAAAGAGAAATAGAGAAAATAATGTGTCCAAAAAAAATGTCTAGGCTTATCCATCATGATCTCCTTAAGAGAATGTAGACAATAGAAAAATGGTATCGATGGCTGTGTTGCTTTTCTCACATTGCATCGTTCTAAAAAGAGGTGTTGATATTCTGTCTTTCTTGAAGATGGGCTTCAATCTTTTTTTCTTGAAAATCATGATTTGTATTTTTTATTTCAAAATCTGAGGATCATGTGCAACAATTTAGATGACCTTGCTTCTGAATATATAGGGAATTGTTGATGTTATAGCATTCCCCCATGGCAAAAAATACCATCCTACCAATTCTACCTTGCAACACCTCCAGTTTATTGAGAAAAATTGTTTCGAGTTCTAATGTCTTTTCTGTTTGGAATCTAGTGGATCCTATTGTATCTCTTAATCTAAACTTATCTTAACTTTACAGGTTCAACTAAAATAATTATTTGTCTTCTATTAGTTATTTGAGACTCAAAAAGTATTATTGCTCTATTACTTTTTCTTTCCAAGGTTCTCGCAAAGTAGCATTTACTCTGTATTTTGGTACTTGAAGCACAACTCCAAATTTACCCTCTGGTTCAGGCAGTGTATCTCCCTCAGGAACACTGAGTGAAAATTTTTGTAAGATCCAGGCTATAAAGAGAAACAGCTCCATCTTGGCCAGGGTTTCTCCCAGGCAAACACGGATACCAGCCCCAAAGGGGAGGAAACTGGGTGAGGGAGAGTAGATCCGGTTCCCATCCTTATCCAGAAAACGATCTGTGAGGCAAGAGCAGAAACATTTTCTGGAAAACATGGCAAACTAATGAGGAATAGGAGTAGTTGGCTAGTCATTCCCAAATTTATAATTAAACAAGGATTCTCTAAATATCCAAAATACTGTATTACATTATCACTCATGGTGGCAGTCTAGGGAAAAGAAATGTATATATACTGTAGTAGTTATAATTGTAGCAAGGAAGGGTCATATTGGAGGAGAAAATTCTGATGAGCAGGAACCTGAAGAGAACTTCTTTAGTAGGCTATTGGGTTGAGTAATGTGGCAGTGGGTAGAAAGGTAATAGAAATTATATGTTTAAAAAGCAGCCCTTAATGACAATAAAAGAATTTTAATGGCAAGTCCTACTCATCCTTATACACACAGCATAAGAATGGTGGTACACCCACCTGGGTTAAATTTCCCTGGCTCATCCCACTCTTTCTCATCATGGTGAATGGACCACAGGTTGATTATAACTTCAGTTCCCTTGGGGATATGATATTCCCCAATGCTGCAAAGAAAGAAAAAAAAACATTTTCTTTAGTGAAGGTCCTCTTCCTCATCAACTCCCACTATTGGAAATGATCCTCTTCACCTTGTATCTGCCAGTGCCTCATGAGGGATAAGAAGTGGCGCAACTGGGCGAATACGCAGAACCTCACTAATGGTAGCCTCCAGGTAATTCAAATGCTGTCGATCAGCAAGTACAGGATGTCTATTAAAACCAACTTTTTGATCCAGTTCATCTTGGATCTTCTGTTGTACCTGAAGAAATGAGGAAGGAATCAAGCAGGTTAGTTCATGACAGATGTGGAGGATTTGCCTTGTGACCTAGACAGTGGTTCAACAATGGGAAGAAATCAGCTTGAGTATTTTTAATTATAAAAATTATAAAACTCTGGAAACAGAAAATACTATTTGATTCCAAAACATTGTTTTTAGTCAAGACCAAAGACTGTCTTGCTCGGCATGCCTCAAGGCAATATTACCACACTGAACTATGTGGACTTTCACTTTAGATGGTGTCACCCCTGAATAAATTCAGAAACTTCAGGCAAAATGTAACAGAACAGATGATCTAGGCCTCCCAAAATGCTGTTTTATCAGCCTGAATTGCAGGAGTTCCATTGGCTTTTTGTGATCTTTAGGATCAGTTTCAAGGTTTTACTAACCCTATATAAAATCTTTTATGGGGGGGGATGGGACACCACCATACCTTATTGATGTACTTACACCCATTTCCTCAAATGCATAAGGAAGGTGCTCTAACTCTTCTATGCAACCAGTGAGATCGTGCAGGTTAAGTAGTTTCTGAGATTTGATCATTGCAAGAGTTTCTTTTTATTATTTAGGATAGTGTTTAATATTAACTACGTTTTAGTATCAACTCTGTTTTGTCATTGTATGATTCCATTTAAATTGTGAAGTGCTTAGATACATGTGTGATTGGATATTTTATAAAAACATGACTGAGCCCTGGTGGCACAGTGGTTAGAATGCCATATTGCAGGCAAACTCTGCCCACAGCCTGGAGTTCAATCCTGAAAGGATTCAAGATTGACTTCCATCCTACCAAGGTCAGTAAAATAAGGACCTAGATTGTTGGGGGCAATATGATTCTACATTGCAAACCATCCAGAGAGTATTGTAAAGCACTATAGGGCAATATATAAGTCAAAGTGCTATTGCTATTGCTATAAAAATATCAGTGGCGGGCTGCAAATAGTTTAACAACCAGTTCTCTGTCCTTATGACCAGCTTGGTGGGGATGGCCAGGGTGGGCATGGCCAGGGGGCGTGACAGCACTCAGCCTCCTGCAGCACTCTGCCAGCCAAAACAGGGCACGGGGATTAATTACAAAGTGTGGGCTTTGCTTTGTGACATCCAGATCCAGCGAGCAAGGGGTGTGAACTGCAGAGAAAATACACTTTTGTTTGGTTATGAAGAAATATCACCAAAGTTAGATGTACACTAAATGTAGACTGACTTTTAGCTACCCACCTCCCTGGCAAACAGCAAATTTTGAAGCTCCTGGTAAAGAGGATTCATTTAGGATGAGTAACCACAGTTTGCATGTTCGAGGTTCCTAAAAGAATGCTGGGAAATTCTGTATTTTAAAAACCATTTGAGGGAGGGGTGCAGAATAACCCTTTTCTGCCCGAGGCTGTAGAGACCCGGCACCAATCAAAACACTTTTTGTGAATCAATACTGACAGGGTAAACCACTAGTATACTAAAATAAGAGCAAACTCGACTCCCTTCTAGTACTGATGATGTTACCTAGTGTTGAATGAAACATCTGCATGAAAACCATCAAGCTCAGAGAATACCAAGGAACCCACAGTTCAACCCTGAGCTACAAATATTCTCTTCTATTGATAAACACTTTTTGGTTAGAGGGACTCAGAGCAGTGGTGAAATCCTCCATGGGTTGCCACTGGTTCACTGCTCGCGTATGCGTGGTGCACACCAAATGTGCATGTACATGTGCAATGAGCACCAAACGCATGCTTCACGTGGCAAAGGGAGCCTTTTGAAGGTAAGTAGAACAGCGAGGGGGGAAACAGCAACAACTTTTAATTTCAATTTCTCACAAAAAGTCCAGTAATGGTTCTTATTGTTGTAATCACTATTTGTTAACAAAACCACAACTGATTTATTTAATTGCACCAAATTCTAAATAAAACGGAAATGGAAAATCCTAAACTCTAGTGTAGACTCATGCTTCTGAACTTTGGCAACTTTAAGGTGTATGGACTTCAATTCCCAGAATTCCCCAGGCAGCATGAAGTTCGCCCATTTTAAATTTGCCAAGACTGAAAAACAGTGTTCTACAGATAGGGATTTTTCCATTCCTCTTTTACTGGTTCCTACTTACTTATGAGCAATCAATGCAAAATCCCCATTTCAAACTCACCCCACAGTAATGATCATGCAAAACTCCCAACTATTTCCTGCACCACCCTGGAAGCCAAAATCGTGCGTCCCCACCCCCAGTGTCCTGTTTTGGGCCTGGAAAGCCTCCTGCACCACCCTGAAAGCCAAGGGGCATGAGGCACGGGGAAACTCCTGGGAGGAGCAGTATGGGGCGGGGTCAGCTAGAGGTGAGATTAGCCGGTTCTCCGAACTGATAAAAAAAAAACAACTGGTTCACCTGAACCAGTGTGAACAGGCTGTAGCCCACCTCTGAAAAATATAAATAAAATAAAGGAATTCCATTAATGACCTCTGCTAATGACAGTGTCTAAATGTGATGGAAAGAATCAGTCTTCTTAATTAAGGATCTCAGTTGAGGAACTCTTAACGTAGTCATCTGTTTCCTTTGTTCACATTACTCATAGTCAATACAATTCTTTCAGAGATAATAGGCAGGACAGAAGAAGCTGCTACCTCTGGGTAATATAGGAGATAGAGTACAATCCATTTCAACACAGTTGTTGTAGTCTCCACACCAGCTCCAAATATATCAGCCACTGTCATGAGTAGGTAGTCATCTGTTAGTTCTTGTTCACAAAATAGATGTTTATTGTTGTTCTCCATGTTCAATTTGGCCCTCAGAAGTGCATCCATTAGATCATTAACAGAATCGCTGCTGAACGCTTCCTAGAAGGAGAAAATGAGAATTGATAATGGTGATGATTGAAGGACACCACCCAGAAGATTACTTAGTGGATTTGTCTGCCATACTAGAGTATTTCCAATATGTATTTGTTGAATTTTTATCACACTTTTCTTCCAAGAGCTCAAGATAGCATACATAGCACATTATTTGTGGAGCAAAGCAGTGGCTTCTCTTGCCTGGCCACCACCTCAGCCAGCATTGGCTTCTTCCCTTCTTTGTCCCAGAGAAACTCTTGAGCAGTGTGGTTACTCAGGGGAGAGAAAAGAGACTTCAATCCAACCCAACGTTATGTCCGCTTATTTGCATAACTCTACCTACTATTTCTATAAATTATTTAATTTCCACAATCTCTGCCATTTTATTAAGCTAAAAGGCTCATAGTATATTAAAGTTGCTTAAAAGATGAGATTGAGAAAGAGTCTGATCGGTCAAAATTTATGCCATGAACATAATTCGTTTACATTTACAAAACAGCCATGGTCTCAATTATATTTATTTATTTATTTATTAGATTTATATTTCCGCCTATTCATCCATGGCGACTCAAGGTGGCTTGCAGAATATAAATATGAATATCATGTAGTTGATATTGAATGAAAAAGATTCAAATAAATAGTTCAAATAAATAAAGTATTTGATATTTCTCTTTGTCATTACTAGGGATCTTGGGAACAGAGCTGAGGCCACATGATAACTTTGATCCTACTAATAAAATCTAGTTTTTGTGATCCACCATTATAAGGGATAGTATGATTAGCCTATAAATATCTGAGTGTAGACACTTACTTTATGTTTCTCAAACTTCTGGTGTAAGAGTTTGTCCCTCATTTCAATACATTTCTTCAGCATAGACAAATCTTTATTCGGGAAATACTGTGGTGGACAGAGAAACAGCCATAATTACAATCTCTATTTTAATTCTGAATGAATACACACACACACACACATTCTTTGTTTGAACTTTGTTTCTCACCTCCTTCAAATCTCTCACCTGAAGCCATGAGAAGATATCCACCATGCTCTGCTTAGCCACAGTGTCTACAATGCCTTGGCTATATTGAAGCATCGACTCAAACTCAGGATCTCCAAGCTGGTAGGATGAATTAAAACAAAGGGAGCATACTACATTTGTAACAGCACGTGTTAGTTCAGGACCCATGTCCAAAGATGAATTCTCTGTAGCACTCAAAGTTGCACACAAAAAAGTTGCTTGTTGAGAGACTGGAAGAAAAGCACAAGAGAGCAAATCTATGCAAGAAGAAAATTATTTTAGAAACAGATAGAATAGAGACAGGAATTAGGGAGAAACAGAAATATTTAACCCAGGATATATACCTGTAGATAGGTCCCCCAGATAACACTGATTATCCAGGAGGTATCTTCCACCTGATTAATTTTTCACTGTGGACAAATCAATCACTTCTGATTTTAATGCTCCAGATATAATAAAGGTGAACTATAGTAAGGCTATGTTTACATGATATAGTGAACAACAAATGAACCAACCACATTTAACTTTGTGTCATTTTTTTTTCTTTTTACTACCCTTCAATCTCTTTGTTTCAGGTTGGAGTTGGGGCAACTGAGTGTTGCTGAGTGCTTAGTGACCTCATGCCCTTCCTGATGCCTATGCAAATGTTTATCAGGGCTCTTTGGGCCCTGATAAACATCTGCCACTGCCTAGGATTGAACTCTTAACCTTCCAAGTGAGAGGCGAATGTCTTCACCTTTAGACCACTGTGCTGCTCTAATTTTATGTATCATATGAACTCCCAAAATTGAATTAAATAAACCATTATTAAGTTACAAAAAGTAAATGTGCCATGTAATGTAGCCTAGAACATTTGATGGACATTAAGTTCTATTGAACTTTATTCTGCCTTACACAGTATAGCAGGGCTATGTGAAAATAAATTACAAGATTCCTAAACCTTTGCATAAAATTACTTTTCAGGACTGATGCAAAGATCAAAGAAAAACTTGTAAAGTGCTTTAATAATATTTTGACTACATTCTGACTTAATAACTGCAACTTACTCTATGTATGGCTTATTGTCAAAAATTTATTTATTTACTTAATCTATTTTGATGCCACCAAGTTCAAATGAGCACAATTTGATGCTTATACTGAAAGATTGATTACCAGATGCTTAACAAACACAATTTATGGTGTTTAAACTGTGTTTAAAATCTTAAATAGCATAGGCCGAGATTATGTAAATCACTGCTGCTTCTACTGCAAAATCTGAATAAGATCAACAGGAGAACTCTTTAAGAAATCCTCACTGCTAGAGGCCTGTTTATATGGCATGTTGGTAAAAACTGAGTCTTGCCACTCCTTGTTATGGTAGGGTATGACTTCAACTAGTCAGCTTTGCCATTTTCCAGGATAGAGTAACTTCATCCCATTTTCTTCCTTCCCTTCTTTCTTGTGGCATTTTCATTCAGTAGTCATAAGAAAAATATTCTAATTTTTATGCACTTGGAGTTCTACAAAAGCTGTCAATACTGTCATCTTTTGTATTTACTATACTATATATATATTTATCTAGCACTCATGACGATTTAATTTGGTATTAGTACGGTTAGTCCTTGACTTGCGATGACAATTGAGCCCAGAATTTATGCTGCTAAATGAGAAATTTGTTAAGTGAGTTTTGTCCCATTTCACAACTTTTCTTGCCACATTTGTTAAGTGAATCACCTCCATTGTTAAATTAGTAAGTTAAGTGAATTGTTGTTGTTAAATTAGTTGTTAAGTGAATCTGGCTTCCCCATTGACTTTGCCAGAAGGTTGCAAAAGGTGGTCACATGACCCTGGGACACTGCAAACGTCATAAATATGAACCAGTTGTCAAGCATCCAAATGTAAATTAAGGGACCATGGGGATGATGCAGTGGTCATAACTGTGAAAAATCGGCTGTGCAGAAATATATTGCAAAATCTACTGTTGCTAAAATGGAAGGCTGTTCAGGATTCTAATTGGCCATTACTCCAAAGCCAACAGTCACTTCGTATTCAGTAACTAATGTGCTTGCTCAAGCACGTTAGCACTTGAGCAAGCACATTAGTTGAGCACTGCTTTCAGGCCATTCTCTTAGGTCCTACTGAGCACTATCTTCTGAAGTGTTTTTTTTTCTTTTCATTTTTTTCTCAATACCTGCCTGAAATTTCTCGTGGTTTCCCATGCGAGCAACAACTAGGCCTGGCCTTACTTATCTTTCAAGCCCAGACAAAGTTGACCAGAGCCTGCTACTCACTGAGGTGACTTTCTAACAATTGTCCTCAACAGAAACTCATGTACCATCTTTCAAAGACAAATTTGGAGACTAAATTGAACTACCGGTAAATAATAACTTTTTAATCAAATAATTGAATTTTTAAGGTAACTAAATATGGCTGTGTAATTTTAAAATTTTTGTACCAAGGGAAAATTATTTCCTACAACACATTTCCTTAGTCAGTTTGCAAGCATTCTCATCCCTAAGGGGCAGTGAAGGATGAAATATTACCATGGTTTCCATTCCTAGCTTGATTTTTTTCCATACAACTTTTGTCAAATGAAATTGAGTGGTATTGTACCATATTCATTCAGGCAGGCTCTTTTGGTATGATGTGTGGCCAAGAGTAATAACTATTGTATAAAAGAATGCTCAGAATCACACTTTCTGTACCCTACAATCTTTCCCTTGCCTTAAATATACCGTGAAGCTATCTACAACATACATGTAACTAACTAATGCATACCTATGAAGGACAAAGGCATTTCAATAAGTCTATAGCCCATTGCTCCAGCAACCATGTTTTTTTCTACTCATTGTTCGAAAATACAATGTATATCTTATTGTTTTACCTCCTCTTTTGCAGCTCTCAGAAAGAGCATCAACCTGCAGATAAATATTTTCCCAAGTAATTTCAGTATATAAAAAGGCCAGAGAAAGCAAAGTAAATTCTTTTCTTTTCTTTGTGTTAACCAAGTATATTCATATAAGGAAACTGATCATATCGATGTCATAATTCTTACCTGAAATAAGTAAAAGTTTGGATTAAAACTATGATATCCATTCTACTCAAGAACAGCTGTTATCCCAGAATAAACTAACTGCCAAGGTTATAGGATGCAGGTAGTTTTAAACTAAATGTAGTTACTTTCTTTGCTCATGTTTCAGATTATTATTGATTAGATTTTTTTCAGGTGGCTATACATTTATATTTATTTATTTATTTATTTATTTATTTATTTATTTATTTATTTATTTATTATTTATTTATTTATTTATTTATTTATTTATTTATTTATTTATTTATTATATTTCTATACCGCCTTTCTCCTGCAGGACTCAAGGCAGTGTACAGTCAAGAAAAAGTAAAAGATACATAAGCATCATAAAATCGATAATTAAAATTATAGCATAATTTAATATGACTAAACATTTGTTAGATGTTTGTTAAATATTTGTTATAAGTTTTTAGTTTTTCCAGTTTTTTTATCTACCTATCTTTTACACTTAAATATCTGTCCTGGATGCATACCATATTAGTTTAGGTTATTCTTCATGTAAACAATATAAATAAACAGTCTTTAAGATACATGCACTGTGATAATGATGTATAAAGTTTCCAGGATGGGAACATTGGCTTTAAAACAAAACACTCAATAGGCAGCAAACCAGTGATGAAGCCTGTATCATAACACTTAAATTAGAGGTGTCCAAAGGAAAGGTTAAAAAAAAGTCAAGTGGCCATAATTGCATAGTCTCAGCCACCATCCTGACTTTTTTTATCTAACCTGCAGGTGTCCTTGATTTAGATAATATGTTCCTTTAGCCGAGAATAGTAGGTTCAACTAATCTTCATTTACAAATACATTGCTAGTGTTTCTCTTCCTGGTTTGGAGCTCCTTCACTACTTTTTGTGGGAAACTCACTAGTTTTCTCCAGAGCCTGAGATCCTTCACCAAACAGGGAAAGTGCAGAATGTGCCATCTTGCGCTGAAATTTCCACATCGGGCTATAAGGAGCAAAGGCAATGTCTTTTCCATTCCGGGTCAACAAGTCTGTAGTAACCTAGGAGGGTTCAGAGGAAGAGGAGAATAACTGAGTTTTCATCAGAACACTTTATAATGCATTCAGTGAGATTATCATTTGATTGACATTTGGAAGAAGGAAAACACAATACATATACAGTATACCCCATTGGCATCCTTCAATCTCAAGAGAATATGGTCATGGCTCAGGACATGGATTCACCTTCCTGTATTACAGTCTCTGCACAAGAACTGGAGGTCGTCCATGACTTTGTGTACCTCAGCTCAACTATCTCTGACACTCTCTCTTTAGATACTGAGCTGAATAAACGTATTGATAAAGCGGCCACCACATTTTCCAGACTTACAAAGGGTTAATAAGAAGCTGACAGAACATACAAAGATCCAGGTCTATAGAGCCTGTGTCCTGAGCACACTCTTGTACTGCAGTGAGTCTTGGACCCGCTACGCACAGCAGGAGAGAAAGTTGAACACCTTTCATATGCTCTGTGCCCGACGAATTCTTGGCATCACCTGGCAGGACAAAGTTCCAAATAGAGCAGTCTTGGAACGTGCTCGAATTTCTAGCATGTATACACTATTGAAACAGCGATGTCTATGCTGGCTGGGGCATGTCGTGAGAATGGCTGATGGTTGGATTCCAAAAGATCTCCTGTATGGAGAATTAATGCAGGGAAAGCACCTCAGAGGGAGAGCACAGCTGCGATATAAGGATATTTACAAGAGGGACTTAAAGGCCTTGGGAATGGGCACCTTGACCTCTGATCATTCAGCTTGGAGGCTAAAGATGCAGGATGGCCTCCAATTCGAAGAGACACTTGTTCAGCAAGCTGAGGCAAAGAGGCAGTCCTGGAACCAACGAAATCTGGGGGCTGGGCAGGGGACAGAATGTATCTGCCCTCAGTGTGGAAAGGATTGCCACTTTCAAATTGGCCTTTTTAGTCACACTAGATGCCTTTTTAGGACTTCTTTCCAGAGCACAACAATACCACAGTATACCACTTCCCCAATGATCTCATTGCTGCCTTGGATGATTACTTGTGCATCTAATTCATTCACTGGAAATGGTCTTAAAAGACTTTTACAGAAAGCAATAGTTAGCGAGCTTTTTGCTCAGATAAGAGAGGATGGGCAATGGGAGGGATGTATTCAGTTATGCCAAATATAAAGAATACAGAAAAATGCTTCCCCACCTCCTTTGCAATACTGGAACCTGGTTTCACTGAATAAAGCTGAATAGAAAATGATCAAAGGATACTTTGGAGTTAGTGGTTAAGACATGAGGCTAGAAACCAGAAGATTGTGAGTTCTAGTTCCACTATCAACTTCCAGAAAGCCAAATGGGTGATCTTAGGCTAGTCATTCTCTTTCAGCCCTAGGAAGCAGACTATGTCAAACCACTTCCAAAATCTTGCCAGGAAAACTGCCAGGATAGTCCAGGCAGTCACCAGGAATCAACATTGACTGGAAGGGACCAAGAAGTAAAAAAGGAGGGGAGAGGGAGATCTCAAGATACACAGAATAAAGCACTTCTTCACATAATGTAGCACATTACAGGAGTTACAGGATTACAGATGGATTTAAAAGACAGAGAAATTAATGAAAGCTATTTCAATGTGCTATTTCCAAGATAAGAGCAAAGGATAATACATGATTTGAAAAATCAATAGTCTGATGCCTCTTCTGTTCTTAACTTTGTGGCCGTTATGGAAAAGAATAATCTCTGCAGTCCAAATTTATAAACTCAGGTGCAAATATATTACCTCAGTGAGACCTAGAGCTAGCATAGAAGAAATAAGAGCAATATCTTTCCTGGTGGAGTTTGAACTACAGTGTGCTGTACACCATTATGAACTTTTGGAAAAATCGCAGGGTATTAAATAAATAAACAATAAATGGGAGTGAAACCATCTTCAATATGAACTATTTTGATCTGAGGTTTACCTATAGTTGGTTTTCTGAACAGGATGATCTCAGAGCAAGGAAAAATATTGGGTTTAATTCTTTAGAGAGAGCAGGTAAGCATTTCAGACTACATGTGTCTTTACACTACTTTTTCCATAAATATCTCTAAATTGGGGATGGAGGACACATATCCAAGTGATGCGTTTGAATGGCTCATAAAAAGAATTATAAATCACATAGCTGAAAGAACAATATGACTTAATAGCAACTGTATCCATATTCTAGTGTTATTTCTCAGTTTTTTTCAGAATTAATTTCTTGAAATAAATTATGCAGTCATGCAATATATTTTATAAAGACAATTAGTTAAAGTATTCTAAAAGGATATAAGTCAACAGGAAAGAGACTGAAGAATACTTTCAAATAATAAGCTCATAATAAAATGATACTTACTTTAATTTATTAATTTGTTCTCAGTGATTTAGGAGTTTCAACAGCTGAACATTCGTTTCTAAAATTTCCTAATAAATTATTCGGACAACCTTATCTAAGAAATTTAAATTAACTGATATTTGTTTATTTGATTTGTTTATATGGTAACTATACCTAATATTTCTTCCTTCTTCCTTTTCCCCACAACAACAACCCTGAGAAATGGATTGGCTTGAGAGAGACTAACAGGCTTAAACTTACTTGGCCAGCTTTCATGCCTAACCCATAGTCTCCTGTTTTCCAGGCCCTGGCATTGATTGAAGCTGTACCAAGAGCCAGAAACTAACTCCTAGCCTAGATTAGATATTAATGTGGATAGTTTGCTTACCATTCGAGGTCTGCCAGCAAAGATCTTCCCTTTCTTAAGTAGCACTTCCTTGGCATGAAGATAATCGTTGATCACTACTGTGTAATGGGAACCCATGTATAGGGAGAAGACGCTACCATACTTTTGCTGCAGACTGGAAAATAAGAGATGGGGCTGTTTGGAGCCACCTAAATGCAACAGGCTACCAATAACTGGCAGGGAGGGAAGGCTCCTGGGATACTTGAGCTTGGAGTCCAGCTTTCCTCTTGCTATTCTCCAGAAGGACAGGACAGCCAGCATCAAGAACAAGCCAACCAAGAGAATCATCATTGTCTCTCAGTTGCCTGGAGAACTGCGATCCAGAAAAAAAGAAGTCAAGTGAAGGAGTCTCTCTGCATTAGCCTATATATGGACTTTTAAAGGGGTCCTAGCAACATCACCTTGCCTTGATGGTGGTTAATCTTTAGCAGATAATATAATCTGAGCAATTAGCCTTGCTGCCTGCCAAGAAATCAAGAGCAAGCTGCATCTCATTTGAACTGACCCGAACTAAATAAATCAAAAAACCTGTGTCCTTGCAAAAATTACAAGGGTTTTTTTTAACTTTTCTTATACAATATTAACAATATTATACTCTATATTTTAAAAAAGAGCCTCAATATTCCTAAAACTCCTCAGGATAACAACAATAACAGTATTAAGAATAAAAAGAACAAAAACAGAATGATGCAAATAGATACAGTAATACACTGGCAACTAGCAATACAAAATGCATAATAGTAGGGGTATCCTCAGTTTATGATCATTTCTTTAATGACTATTAGAAATTCTAAAAAAGTAACTATTGAAAAAAATAACTTACAATCAATCCTTGCATTTATGATCATCATAGCACCCCCATGGTCACATGTTCAAAATTCAGGTGTTGGTAACTGGCATATATTTACAACGGTTGTAGAGTCCTGCGGTCACATGATCGTCATTTATAACTTTCCCAGGATGGAGCATTGCCCGTCTGCTGTTCATCCATCTTCTGTTATGTAGAAGGAAGTAAAAGAGACTCTTTTCTACCTCCTTTGCTTGACTTCTCTTCTACAGGAAGAGGCAGCTTCACCCATCTGGTTTCTATTCTGAACAGGGACAAAAGTAGCAGTAAAAAAATCCTCAAAAATCAGGAAGAGCTGATTTTGGTTAAAGACATCTACTATGATGGCCAGAAATATCAAACTTCACTTGACATTCAAAGCTGTTTGATTTCCAGCAAGTCATAGTGTAGTTTTGATAGACACTAGATGGAAGACAGGGGTTTTATTTACAGGTAATCCTTGATTTATGACCACAATTGAGTCCAACATTTCTGTTGCTAAGCAAGACAGTTGAAAAGTGACTTTTGTCCCATTTTACAACCTTTCTTGCCAGTTGTTAAGTGAATCACGCAGTAGTTAATTTATTAACACAGTTGTTAAGTAAATCTGGCTTCCCCATTGACTTTGCTAGTCAGAAGGTTGCAATTGGTGATTACATGATGCTGGGATACTGCAACCTCCATAAATACGTTTCTGAATTTTGCTCATGTGACCATGGGGATGCTGCAATGGTTGTAAGTCTGAAAAATGGTCATACATCTCTTTTTTCATGCTGCTGTAATTTCAAACAGTCACCAAATGAATCTCAAGTGGAGGACTACTTATATTCATTTTATTTTATTTATTTATCTATCAAATTGCTAAACTGCCCATCACTTTTGCATATGATTTAACTGACTGGATATAAAATTGGCTCTTCTAATTTGATTGACATAGTCCCGAAAGCAGCAATAATGTCCACTGGGAATGGGGGCGGGAGCAATGGAGATCAGGGTGATATAAGCACTGTTGCAGTAATACCAATATTATAAGGTGTCTGTCAGCATTTCACGCTGCACTTACTCTAATGCTGATATAAGAAGGAGAAGTGGAGGCATCTGGAAAGGGACGGTTGACTCTTCACCTACTTATTTTCCCTGGAGAGAATATCACCTAGGAGATGGGATGGGAGGGGGGAAATTCCTTTGAGTGGGAGCAGTAGATTAGAGGCAGAGTGACTGGGAAGATGGCCAATGAGTGCAGAGGAGTGGGGAGAGGAAAAGGAGGGTTTTGGCTGAGGAAGCCAGAGTTGGCTGCGATGAGTCAGAGTAGAATGTTCGTGCTTAATAAATAAGGGTTTTTTTTCATCAAAGACTTTGTTTGAAATGCAATTTATTTGAGACAACTTCGAAATCTGTCAGTGTCACACAATCAAAAGTGTGGGACTTGTTGTGCAATGCTGTGGTGCTGCTTTCTTTAGAAAGACTAAAGAGAAGGAATTTGGTCTAGTGGTTAAGGTGCTGGCCTAGAAACTAGGAGACTATGAGTTCTAGTCTGGCCTTAAGCGTGAAAGTTAGCAGGGAATCTTTGGGCCAGTCAGTCTCTCTCAGCCCACCCCAGAACAGAAAAACAAGAACCTACAACCTTCCTATAACTATAACTATAAGTTACAGTTATAGGAAGAAATATTATATCTGTTTGCTGCTTTATTTATAAAGTAATAAAAGTGGAATATAAATCTAATAAATAAATGAAATAAATGAAACAAAGAGAGGCTTCAGCTTCCTGGAAAGCAGGTAGCTGCACTAACTAAACGTGAAAGCTATAAAGATAAAAGTTCCCCTCGCACATAGGTGCTAGTCGTTCCTCTTAGAGCTAGTCAATTCTAGGGGGCAGTGCTCATCTCTGTTTCAAAGCTGAAGAGCCAGCGCTGTCCGAAGAAGTCTCCGTGGTCATGTGGCTGCCATGACTAAATGCCAAAGGTGCACGGAACACTGTTACCTTCCCACCAAAGGTGGTCCCTACTTTTCTACTTGCATTTTTTATATGCTTTCAAACTACTAGGTTGGCAGAAGCTGGGACAAGTAATGGGAGCTCACCCTGTTAGGCGGCACTAGGGATTTGAACTGCTGGACTGCTGACCTTTTGATTGACAAGTTCAGCATCTTAGCCGCTGAGCCACCACATCTATATTGCCAGTTAAAAAAAGGGAAAAAAGAAATCATACCAGAAAATAGAATCACAGGCATTTCTGCTCAATGGAAATTCTGATCTTGCTGCATAGACCCTTGTCTATGAACAAAGCATGACAGTATTTCACAATGCCTACTACGTAGTTAGTACATGGCTTCTCTTGCAATCAGATAAGACTTTCTCAATTGTAAACTATGGGATCTAATGCTAATCCAAACATAATGCTTAAAGGTATAATTGAGATGCATGCATATCTCACAATTAACAAAATTTTCAGTTTCTGTTCAGTCATTGTTTCACTAAAGGCTCTTAACTATGGTATTAACTCCCTATCAGTATACCATAAAAATGAAGTATGGTGATTTTCTGGTGATTTCCAAAATTGGTGACTTCCCAGTAGGTTTACTGCAACTTCAGGGGCAATTCTGTTTCAACAACAATTACATTTTCATGGTCAATTACTAAACCCAAACACAAGCATATTTTTCTTCCTGCTATTAATCAGTTTGCTTCAGTGTATTTACTTCCAGATTTCTCTGTCTACTTTTTACTCTTAAGCAGAAAAC
Source organism: Masticophis lateralis (assembly GCA_030761175.1). Classification (NCBI taxonomy): domain Eukaryota; kingdom Metazoa; phylum Chordata; class Lepidosauria; order Squamata; family Colubridae; genus Masticophis; species Masticophis lateralis. Next base: position 48,664,620 of record JAUDYJ010000005.1, read on the forward strand.
ATTGCTAATAAAGGCTACATTAATTTGTAGGAGTATATTTATGATCAACAACCTCATCCAAGATTGTGCAGCTCGATATACCTGTGAACTGTCTTGAATTGGCCTGGGTAGTCATGGTTTGCAGGGACTAGGGATCATTTCACCCAAAAAACTCATCCCTGGAAGTTACAGGATTTTAGCCCTAGGAGATCTGAAGCAAGTTGGTCGAGGCCAAGCCAATGATATAATTTCTTTAGCGAACTCAATTGGGCTCCTTCTCCAATTTTGTACCATTAGAATTTGTTTAATCCAAATTTTTAAGTTTGGTTCTACAAGTCCCAAAATGTGTCTCTAATGCCGTTCTGAGACTAGAGACTGGCCTAATGAAAATGGGAGGGCAGAGTGTGGGTGACCATACTAAACTATTGGTTCAAATTACCCTACCCTTGGTCTTGCTCTATTAACTATGAGGAATGATTTTCATTTCACATGGAAAAAAGCAGTGGCAACTAAAAACTTGTCCATGGGTTTCTTGTCCAGGTCTTCTACTCAGCATGGCACAGGATTTGGCCAAAATACACATTAAACAGCTTGTAGCAGACACAAAGCACTAATTAGATCTATCCTTTATTGTCAATGAATCCAACAGGTACTGTGAAACCCCAATGGCATACTTAACTAATCTCCAAATATCTAACCACTGGACTTTGCCTGTGTTATAGAAACATTTGTATTAGCCCCATCTCACCATTACTGCATAGATACCCAAAGCATACAGGACAATTTGGCACCTCCCTACTGTTTGCAGATAGTCACCCAACTACAGTAGTGGCCAAAATTGTGGAAACCTTTTGGGAAAAGTGTATTTTCTAAAACTAGCTAATAACACCACTTTTTTTTTTGGAGTAGTACCATAAAATTATATATCAATGGAAAGATAATTTAATCAAGAATGTAATGTAATAACTTTTATGAAGGATTTGCTATTAGAATAGCAGTTACAGTATAAAGAAGAAAAGTGAAATGTAGAAAAAATGAGATATACAAAAATTATCGCCATGTCTGTTAATACTTAGTTGGGTAATCTTTAGCATGAATTACAGCCTTACAACATCTTCCCATGGATTGAACCAAGTCTTCTAGTTTTTTAGTCTTTTAGTTCTGCAGCTGTTATAATGTGAAACCAAGACTGAATGATTACTTCTATTAACTGGGTTTTATTGCTGGATCACTTTTGACTAACAAGTTTCTTTAGTCGGCTCCATAGGGTTTCAATTGGGTTAAGGTCTGGGCTATTCCCAGGCCATTCCAGCAGTGGAATATGATTATCTTGAAACTCCAAAAAAAGGGGTGTTATTAGCCATCAAACCTCAAAAATACCTCAAAGTTTCCACCATTTTGGCTACTACTGTACAACATATGTTACCAGATTCTGCCCAGCAGCACTTAAAATCTATCAGATGATGAGCAATGTCATAAACTAATGAGTATTTAGTTCATGTTTAACAGTGTTCTATACTGTCACTTGGTTTTATATCTATTGTTTTATACTTTTCATACCTTTTAACTTATTTAAAATTAGATTTCAATGTATCTTTTATAAATACATTTTTTTTAGCTTTTTAAAATTACTAATTGTACACAACTTTCTTTATGATATTTGATTTGATCTATACAGTAAGGTTTGTTCATGCCTTCAAAGTTACTGTGAGTGCAGAAAATGTGAATAACACACTTGTAGTGGCTGGGCATGCTGACTTCATATATACAACTCACCAGGTAGAAATTATCAATAGATATATAGACAATACCCCTAAGAGGGTCCAGATGATATGTGCCATCTAGTGTGCAGGAGCATGCTGAACCAGCTTTAGGAGATAGTTACTGAAACCAGTTAGATTAATTATTACTCTTTTATTTCTAGAAACTGCTTATACACCCTAGTCAAGCTCTTTTTATAGGTAGAATAGTATTTCCTTTTCAAATGTAGTCAAGTCCTTGCTTATCCTATATGGAGGAACGTTGTCTATGGGGTCGCGATGGGTCGGACATGACTTCCCAACTAAAAACAAAAAAACAGCAAGAATGACCAATATAGTTGTTGGTATACGTTTATTGAAAATTCATTATTTTCTGTTTATTATTTAATATTTGTTATAAAATAATCATATTAATGAAAATTTAAACACTGCTTAGATGTTTCTACCACCATTTTTTTTAACTAATCAAGATTTGCTAACTAAAATCTTATGGTTGCAGTTATGACCAAACAAAATTCCGAACAGAAACCTCATGAAAATCAGTACCTTGTCCTCTACAATGGACAATGAATACATGAAGTATAAAAACGTAGAATGTAGAAACAAACATATGTGCATTTTGTGAAACAGATGCTTGTGCCTTTTTAAAAATCCATGGTGGTCCTCTGTGTATATAGGTCTATGATGGCGAGCCTATGGCACACGCGCCATCACCCCAGGTCAGATCTCTGTTGCGTTTCTTTCGTGAGCTTCTGTTTCCCTGCAAATGACGAAACAGAAGCTCATGAAAGAAAAAGATCTTACCTCTTGCCGCACTGCCAGTGTTGGGATGCCCTGCCTCTCTGCTGCGCATGTGCACATATCCATGCATGCGTAGGCATGTCTCTGCATGCGCACATTTATCCATGTCCGCACATAATGCACATTTGTGCATGCACACACGCCTTTCAGTTTGGGCATGTGCGCACGAAGTTTGGGCACTCGGTGTCTAAAAGGTTCGCCAACACTGATATAGGTCCTCTCAACATATACAATTGTAGAAAGTTAAAAGGGTTTAAAATATCCTTTGTCCAATTTATACAACCCAATGATGCATCTGCAAATACAGAATTACTTTCGGCTTTGCCTGCAGCAGAATTTCCCATTTTCTGTGTAGTAAATGACAATTACAATAAAGTTGTGGGTAGTGGGTTGAGGAAAACACTTCCCCCAGGGATGATTTACTTAACAATGATTACTGAATTAACCCAATTTATTAGAATTATACATCAAACAGAATGATGGTTATACATCATACTGAACTAACGCCGGTAGCTGAAGTCAAACACTATAAATTATAGACTAGGCAAAAATTTAATACAGTATATTGTGCAAATCCAAACGCTGAATCAAAAGCAATCACACTTGCTGTTGGGATGTATACTAAGTACTCTGTGGAGTAGAGAACCAATCAGTTTTTTTTGTCTTTAGCTTTTCATTAAATAATTCTGGGGCAAACGGTTAAAACAAATATTTTCATTTTTTAAAAAATATACGAAGTATTTCCTATATTGCGCAGATGACATAAAAAGCAAGCAGTTTTCTTTTCTGAATTAGAAAAGCTAATAAGAACTACAGTAAATGGAATAAGCTAAGAGCAATCAATTCCTTATTTGCCAAAACCCATTCGGGGGGCTTTTCTATGTTTTCTGACCCTATTTTCTATCCGTAGGTGCGGTTCTCTCGCTTCCTCTGTGATTATTGATAGCGACATGGCGGTAACTCCGGCAGGGATGGCGGTGGATGTTCAGGCACGATTTGGGCATTCGGTGAAAGGACTGCTGACCGAAAAGGTGACCAACTGCGGTACGGATATAATCGCTCTCACTAAACAGGTGCTCAAGGGCTCCCGAAGCGCTGAGGTAAGTGAGACTATGCGGCTCCCTTCCAAATATTAGTCCGGAACTGGGTTTCAGTCGGTACAAGAGGCTCGCAGTGTATGGTGGGATTTGTAGTCTCTTAACGCTTTGGCAGGCCGCCTTTTTAAGGGAAATACTGTAGTGTTAGAAAACTTAGGACTGACCTAGAGCCGCTTAGTTTCATGGGATAAAGCTGGTCAATGGATTCTTCCCCTTAAATGTCAGGGGATGGAGCCGATGATTTTGACACGTTTAGATGTTCAGTTACATCCGAAATTATACTTAGCACCTTTATTTTAAAACTCAAATAGTTCAGACCTTTTGCCTGTAAGAACAAAATTCATATAGGTATAGTGGAAATGCTCTGTTGCTGATTTAACCAAGCAAGCTAATAAGAAAGAACGGAGACTTAGGTTTTATTCTTGAGTATCATTGGTGTTGCTTTCTTAAGGTTAAAAGCCTATTTGTTTCTGCCCCAAAGACCCAAGTATGCCTCCAATATTGTTATGCTCCTTTGAGCAAACTAACTGAAAAAGTGGTAAATCCCACTGAGATCCTGTAGTAAAAATTAATATTGAATGGTGTTGGACATGTGTTGCACAATTGCTGGAACTTGTCTAAAAGTAATTTCAGAAAGGAATTGCTGGGAAAGTTTCAATGTAAGCATATCTTTATTCTTTTCTGATGTATACAGCTCCCATCATCCTGTTTACATGACAAAGGTATTTGTGGGAATTGCATGGTAATACATCTGAAGGACATCAGATTGAAGCTGGTTTGGTATGTCTTCCACCAGCCCTAAACTTCAATCCTTGATTCACAAACAAGTAATTTACAGATTGCTTACCCTCAGGATTTGTCTGCTGAACTAGCCCAATTGATGATCAAGAAATTTGAGACCATCAATTTAAAAAAGGCTTCTGTAAATCACTATGTATATTAGCATAATTAATAATTACCATAAATATTGTACTATACCAAGAAGTTTCACTTATAGCAATAGCATTTAGACTTATATACCACTTCACAGTGCTTTACAGTCCTCTCTAAGCAGTTTACAGAGTCAGCATATTGCCTTCAACCGTCTGGGTCTTCATTTTACCAACCTCAGAAGGATGGAGGACTGAGTCAGCCTTGAGCTGGTGAGATTTGAATTGCCAGATTGCAGGCGAAACAGCCTGTAGTATTTATCCACATATATATTGTTTATTATGAAGATTCTACATAATTTCAGAAAATCGGGCCTGGTGGCTCAGCAGACTAAAGCATTGTGATTAACACCAGCTGTCTGCAATTACTGTAAATTCGAATCTCAACAGGCTCAAGGTTGACTCAGCCTTTCATCCTTTCTAAGGTAGGTAATATGAGAACCCAGTTTGTGGGGCAATAAGCTGACTTTGTATAAAATATACAAAAGTATGAAGGCTATTGTAAGCTGCCCTGAGTCTCCAGAGAAGGGCGGCATATAAATCAAATTAAAAATAAAATAAAATAAATCCCTTTGGTTCAGAATGTTTGTCCAGTAAATTAGTGCTTCTGGATTAAATATGAATTCATAAAGTTATAATTCCAAAATCTTACTATCTCCTGAAAGCTCACTATTATCTGCATTGTCAACCTTGAATAACAGTGGAAGAACGCTAGCTTGGAAAATGTAAAGTTTATATCTCTTCCTATGACTTTCATGTCTTTTAGTTCCTAGGACAGGCTGCCAGAAATATGGTGATGCAAGAGGGTGCCATTCTGCACTCTGAAGATGTAAGTATGGAATAGAATACTTGCCTGCTAATATTAAATACGTACCTCTGTGGGAGTTGCAGGACATGTAGAAAAGGAAATGTCAAGTTCAGGGTTGAAAATGAAAAGATTTTTAAGTTGTGCATAATACCAGTCAGTCATTTTAATAAATAAATTTAGGAGAAATCATTATAGCACAAAACATATGCATTTCCACACATACGCAAGTAGATCAAGATGAATGTAGTTTTTGCTAAGGAAGAATTTGAAAGAAATTCTTTCAATGAGCCAGCATAGAAGTCTAAGTAGCCTAAAACTGGAAGGCAAAAATGAATATTGCCAAACATAAAACACTCATTTGCTAGAAAGTAAAGTAGTAGCACAACTTTCTACTACTTTCTGTTGTGCAGAAATTCTTAACCTGAGGTCCATGAGTAGCTTTCAGAGGCCTTAGGAACTTGGATGGGAAAAAAATCCTTTATTTTCACATATATTATTGTTATGTTTTTGCTATTGTTTCTTGTTTTTTAAAAAAATGCTTTGATAACTGATATGTTTTCTTTGTAATGCAGCCTGTATTCATGTATTAAATTGTATGCATTTAAATATATTTTTCTAAAAGTGTGTGGAGGTTTCTCCAGAGTCTACAAGGGGTCTATGGCGCGCGTGCATGTGCACACACACACACGAATCCTATCTAGTGTATCAAATTTCTCTCTGCCATCTACACCTAATTTTCCTTTGTGTTTTTTTTTCTGGGCTGCATAAAAAATGTACTGGATTTCAGCAACATGTTTTCCTAGATTTATGTAGGTTCAGAGACATTTTTATATGCTTGAGACTTATTTTGCTGCACCATTGAAATTAAAAGATCTGTTTTGAAAAATTAGCAGCATGGACTGGAAATTTGGGCAACATTGGGATAAATACAGTATATCGCAGAAGTGAGTACACCCCCTCACATTTTGTAAATATGTAAGTATATCTTTTCATGTGACAACACTGACACTTGGCTACAATGTAAAGTAGTGAATATACAGCTTGTATAACAGTGTAAATGTGCTGTCCCCTCAAAATAATGCAACACACAGCCATTAATGTCTGCTGGCAACAAAAGTGAGTTCACTCCTAAGTGATAATGTCCAAATGGGGCCCAAAGTGTCATATTTTGTGTGGCCACCATTATTTTGCAGCACTGCCTTAACCCTCTTGGGCATAAAGTTCACCAGAGCTTCAAAGGTTGCCACTGGAGTCCTCTTCCACTCCTCCATGATGATGTCATGGAGCTGGTGGATGTTAGAGACCTTGCACTCCTCCGCCTTCCGTTTCAGGATGCCCCACTGATGCCCAATAGGGTTTAGGTCTGGAGACATGCTTGGCCAGTCCATCACCTTTACCTTCAGCTTCTTTAGTAAGGCAATGGTCCTTTTGGAGGTGTGTTTGGGGTCGTTATCATGTTGGAATACTGCCCTGCGGTCCAGACTCCGAAGGGAGGGAATCACGCTCTGCTTCAGTATGTCACAGTACCTCTTGGCATTCATGGTGCCCTCCATGAACTGTAGCTCCCCAGTGCCGGCAGCAGTCCTGCAGCCCCAGACCACAACATTCCCACCACCATGCTTGACTGTAGGTAAGACACACTTGTCTTTGTACTCCTCACCTGATTGCTGCCACATATGCTTGACACCATCTGAACCAAATAAGTTTATCTTGGTCTCACCACAGGACATGGTTCCAGAATTCCATGTCCTTAGTCTGCTTGTCTACAGCAAACCGTTTGCTTGCTTTCTTGTGCATCATCTTTAGAAAAGGCTTCCTTCTGGAATGACAGCCCTGCAGACCAATTTGATGCAGCGTGTGGTATATGGTCTGAGCACTGACAGACTGACCTCCTACCCCTTCAACCTCTGCAACAGTGCTGGCAGCACTCATACGTCTGTTTCCCAAAGCCAGCCTCTAGATATGATGTTGAGCATGGGCACTCAACTTCTTTGGTTGAATATGGCGAGGCCTGTTCTGAGTAGAAGTTGTCCTGTTAAACCGCTGTATGGTCTTGGCCACTGTGCTGCAGCTCAATTTCAGGATAATGTATGGTGTACGCTGTATGGTCTTGGCAATCTTCTTATAGCCTAGGCCTGTGATAACGAACCTATGGCACAGATATTATTGCCCTAGTTCAGCCAGCTGATTTTGGGGCTTTCCGGGCCCACCAGAAGTCAGCAAACGTTCTGTTTCCAGCCTCCAGAGGGCCTGGGGAAGGCCGTTCATTCCCCCCCTGGACTCCAAGAAAGCCTCTGGAGCCTGGGGAGGGCGAAAAATGGGCCTACTGGGTCCATCATGCCATCATGTGCCAAAAGCGGGGAGAGTGCATGGGGGCAAGAGTGTGCATGCATGGGGGGGTGGGGCGCATTGAATTATGGGTATGGGCATGTGTGCGCATGTCCCGACCACACTCCCGTTTTTGGCACATGATGGCAAAACAGTTAGCCATCATTGGCCTAAGCCATCTTTCTGTAGAGCAACAATTTGTTTTTTCAGATCCTCAGAGAGTTCATTGCCATGAGATGCCATGTTGAACTTCCAGTGACCAGTATGAGAGAGTGAGAGTGATAATACCAAATTTAACATACCTGTTCCCTCTTCACACCTGAAACCTTGTACCACTAATGAGTCCCATGACACTAGGGAAGGGATATGGCTACTTGGGCCCCATTTGGACAGTATCACTTAGGAGTGTACTCACTTTTGTTGCCAGCAGACATTAATGGCTGTGTGTTGTGTTATTTTGAGGGAATAGCACATTTACACTGTTATACAAGCTGTATGCTCACTACTTTACATTGTAGCCAAGTGTCATTTCTTCAGTGTTGTCACATGAAAAGATATACTTACATATTTACAAAAATGTGAGGGGGTATACTCACTTCTGATATATTGTATCTGTGGACACTTTGGTACTCATGGATACCATGTTGAACTCCCAGACCACATTTTGAGGCTTCAGCCTAATGAGGCCTTTTCCAATTTGATGTTTTCTGATCGGTTTGGATTCTTAACTCTCATAATTCCCTACTATTGTGACCTTTGCCTTAGGCATATGGGGATTGTAGTCTAGCACAGTAGAAGGTGATGCCTAGCTTTACGTTTTTCAAACTGTTTATTTAGCTTTTCTCTATTTTTTCAAGGAAAATCTTTATCACTAACCAAAATCTCTCTGAGTACATTATTCATTTTTATAGTATTGAATTGTAGTGTACAAATGATGGTAGTTACCCAGATGGATTGTTGTCTATATTGCTAATCCTGCTAGTGGGAGAAAACAATTTTGTGTAAGAGTTTAATTAAGTCACCATCATCATCTCATATAGAAAAAGTAAAACAGTTGTGAAAACAGTTATTTTAAAATTAGGGATTTATCAAAACACCATGTTTTCTTCAAAACAGCAAATACTATGAGAGCTAGAAGAACCTAATATGTGATTATTTGTCATTATCGTGTAATGCCAAATGTTGATAGCATTGATAACTTCATTGAGGGAAAAAGCATTTACTTCATATCTATCTCTTTGCAGAGTTTAAGAAAAATGGCTATTATAACTACTCACCTACAGTACCAGTAAGTATACACACCGCACATACTATATTTGATGGAATTTCTAGTTCCTAGAAATGCAAATAAATGCAAAAAAAACCCTGTAGTATAGTTTCAGATTTAAATGTTTTATTAAAGGGATAAGCCTTTATGAAGATTTTCTCATTTTAGTCAGATACATTGTTATTCTGAAAAGATTCTAATAAGACTCCTCATTATTGATTATTATAGTGTAACATAGCTCTTCTCCTACAGCCAAAATACAATTGAGAATGGTATAGAATAAGTTTTGCAAGATGGTAGTTAGAAATCAGCATTTTACATTTTTTAATGTCAGTGTTATTAGATCATTTCAGAGAGGAAGTGAAGCATTACAGAAGTGAATGATCCTTAAAATCTATGCAGAATAGGAAGATTTGACCCTGATTTTTGGAAAATTGTATTTTTAAGGATATTCCTGTTTTGTCCTTTACCCTCTCAAACTGGGGAAAAAAATATGAATTTTTCAGTTTCCCATTATGGAATCTACACACAGATATTAGGGTCCCATATGTATCCAATTACTTACCTGATAAAGATTATCTGGGATGTGCTGGGAAACTCCAACTTCCAGTTCTAATCTTGGTAAAATGGGTAGCTGAATTGTGAATTGTTTCACAGAGAAATACATTCAAATAAATGAATAATGCCTACCCATCAAGAACATGACAGCTGAAAGCAAGTCTTTTCCCTCATAGTTGATTTGCATGGTAAACCTCTTTTTCCAGGTAATGAAAAAAAATAATCACACTCTGTCTTCTGGATGTAAAGCATAGCATGCATTTGCTTGTTTACGAACAGAAAAAAGGGCAGGATTTGGTTCAAAGGCTAGAGGTTTGGAATGCAATGAATGTATCCCTTTCCAAGGCCCCACTACTTACTTTTGTAGGATAGGGCAATCCAATGCAGCTTTCGGGCTATATTAAGTTCCCTAACTCTGGAACACTTTGACCAAGGTACAAGCATTCTTGGATACCAACCCAAAGGATAGAAAATAAGTAAGGAGCTCTGATGGACAACATAAAAAATTACTGCCCTCAGTTGTCCTCTTCATAACACAGATTTATTTGCATCATTACAAACAATTTAAATATGTCAGTTATTTCTAGTCTGTTTGATTTCCATGGATCCTCAGCAATAAATCAGCACTCTTTTTATCAATTTAAAATTCATTTCAACTCACATTGTGTTTTTCCCATCTTTAGGCAAGAAGCTATTCAAAAAAAGTAAGTACGCTGTTTCTATTTGATTGGGAGATTATCTACTCCAGAAATCTTTATTACTGCTTTTTCAAAATTTGTTTGCTTCCATTTTGTTTGTGTGGATATTTTTTAAAATGCAAATTCAATAGAGTTAGGATTATGCTGCCTCTTTACAGAGCTAGCTTAATTTGCACTTTATGTATTATTAAATACTAAATATTAATATTAAATATTAATATACACCACAATGATTTAATGCTACATTAAATACCTTGCTTTTAGAACATATTAGAATGTGGGGAAAAATCACCAACGAAAGCTCAGGTGATTTTTATGGTGACAAGAATTAGCAGCTGAGTAAATCAGATCTGCAATTGTTCTGCCTTTTCCTATCTTCTTCTGCCTTTTTTTTTTTTTTGGTCCTCCTGATTTTTATGAGAGATTCTTTATTACTGAAGCTTGCAATCTGGAAAAAGTATAGTAGTGAAGAAGCTCTATTGGACACGATAGCATTTACCTCGTGAGTAAATATGCATATGATTGCATTGGAAAGGTACTTCATATAAGAACTAGGCTTAATTTGGGTCAAATTCATTCTGCCAGTAAGCATCCCTTTTATTACTTTTAATTGTACTTAATCTTAGTTTCCTTGTTTTTTCCTCCCTTTCTACCAGAAAAATGTGAGCTTCAAATTATATGTACTCAAAAGATTGTATATGTAGTATGTAAATCTAATAGTTTAGATATTATAGCTAATGTTTGGTTTGTATTCATTCACATTTATTAAATTTGTTTGCCTCCCACCTGCCCATTAGGCCACATTTCTTGCTATAAGTAACTTGTAAGCTTTTTACCTTAATCAGTGATATATTAAATATTGAAGCAGTAATGTTTGTTACACATAAAAATAAAATATGTCCCATTATTCCAGTCTATTCATCATTATATTACATAATTTGAAAAAAGGAGTTGAAGTTCAATGAATAAAAACAGCACATTGCCCCCTTATTTTATTCTGAAACACCTTTATGTTGTGGAAGTCTTTTTTCCAGCAATTACATCTAAATATCCATGTTCACTTGTTAAACTCTTCTACAGTGTTGAACAGTCTTCAAATTTGCGTGATCAGCTGACCCATCTGCTGAAATGAAGATAAAAGTTTGTAAGAGGTAACAAACAGCTGGGAAAGAGTGGAAGAAAATACACTGGGGGTTTATGGAATACCTTTCCCTGTTCTACAGATGCACTATAAGACTGAGTCAAAAGTCATCCCAGATGTAATGCCACAAAGTATGTGCTTTGTTCTATAAGATTCCAATCTGGAAATGTGGACAATTTTTAAATTACAAATGTTACCTTTATAAGAGGGTAGGTACATCAGTGTATTAAATTGCAATTTCTGTGTGTTGATGCCTGTTTCTCTTTAGCAGCATTGAATTCTTTAAGAATTAACATCATTCTAAATAATCAAATTCATCTTTTTCTAATTTTGAGTACTTCAAGAGGTGAATTTTTCCTTTTTTTCAGGCTGTTTGAAAGCTCATAGTGTAAATGCTTTTCACAGAACACTGATAGAACACTACATAGTAGAGTATTATCATAAAAAACATACAGATAGTCTTCAACCTATAATTGTTCAATTAATAATTCGAAATTACAATAGCCTTGGAAAAAGTTACTTAGGACCTGTACTTGCACTTACGACCAATGCACCACCACATGTTAACGACTGCAATTCAGGCATTTGGCCACTGGTTTATATACAGCCATTTGCAGCATTCTGCATGATCTTGAATTGCAACCTTTTTTGTTGCTTTTTGACAAAAATTGCCCATTGGGAAAACTGGATTTGCTTATTAACTATGTAATTTGTTTAATGACCACCATACATTTTTTTGTGCGTGTAACTGGGTCTGACTGAACCACAACCATTTATGACAGAGGTTCTGGTCCCAATGTTGGTTGTAAGTCGACAACTCTCTATACAAGTGTAGTTGAAGTTCCCATATTTATTATTTATATCTCTAATATTGGCTGGATTTATATTGGTCATGATGGTTTTGTCAACTGCCCTTGTGGGTAATTCCACAAGCTAGTTAAAGCCTAATATAATGTGGGAACTTAGCCATTCTCTTGAGGAGGATAACTCTCAAGGCATACTACCTCTAATTCATGAGTAAAATGTCCACTGGTATAGAAAAAGTTTTATCCTATCCTATACAGTGCTGGTAGAGAGTTAACCTGTGTATGATTTCTATGTGTGTATAATTTTGTGATTTAATAATTCCATCATTGATAAGAGCCCAGGGTAGTGGAGAAGAGTGGTGCTATTTAACAATTGCACTTCCTAAGTAGTATTCTTTTCTGTCCAGCAAAATCTGTTCAATGACATTCTGAGGACTTCAGAGTGAATATCTAACTTCAAGGAAAGTACATGTTTCAAAGTCTGGACTCTTTGTTTCTTCCAATTTTATCTTAAGTTAATGAGAACACAGTCTGTCTGAGCAAAAACCTGGGAATTTACTTACTTAGATTTGCTTTTAATTCCTAATTTAAGCAAGCTTCTTTTTAAAAAAAAACTTGCATGCCTTGTTCTGTAACAATGTTTATATTTAGACTATAATCTTGTACGTAGTAATAAATATATAAATGTAATGGGATTTATTTTGAAGTAAACATTCACAGAATTCTGTTATTTCCCCCTATTTCTTGTTGCATATTCTGTTATGTGAATATAAACTGTGATGAAACAAATCTAGTGCACGTATAATTTATTTCCAAAAAAAGGCTAAGTTATATATATTTCCTTCTGGCGATACATCTGCTGTCAGGTTTGGCCTTAAGAAACATTCCTACATTTTCATTGCTGCTATGCTTCTTTAATTCACCATAGTGTCATGCAGTTCTCTACCTAACAAGTAATCTGCTAGTAGTTGATTTGATTTTGGAGAGTCTTAGAGATACTCCATGTTTACAATAGTGGGCCATTTTAAAAGCAACTAAAAGCAGAGCTACCGACCGTTATAATATGCATTCAAAATATATTCATTATGTCAATTCATTAACTAGTAATGTTTTTCATAATCCCCCTTTAAAAAGCACTCCTGATTTCCTTATAAAATTGCAAACTTTTTGTTTATATACAGGAATTACATCATAACAAATGGTTTCAATATAATATTAAAATTATATTATTTGATTATTATCTTTTTGGTAATGCAATTAAACAGTAATAATGCAAGTAACATGTTTTTAATAATATTCTATGCATATTTAATTTTTAGTAGATATTGTAATACATTAAAATTCAAATAAAATATTAAAAATAAAGTGTAATTATATAAAACACATCTATTTTACAAGCATCATTAAAGTAAATGGAATGTGGATGTAGAATGATAAAATGTATGTAGGATTGAATAGGAAGCACTTAAACTTTGATTGTGAAAAAGCTAAATTAATCTGTAAGGAATGTTTGTGCAAGGGGGAGGAAATTCACATTGGATGCTTGTTGGTATTAGTTTTAATTCTGCTACAGTATTAACATGCAATTTTATTGTTTGATTTATTGTATTGATTTAATGACTCGTATTAGAATAAGTAAAAGACTGCTGAGTGTTTGATTTTTTAAAAAAAAAATATTTTTATTTTTAAACAAACATACATAAAAATAAAACCATCTTCAATTACACACAGTGTAATTAGATACATGGAGAGAAAGAAATGCAAAAAATAGACAATATACTTTTTATTCAAATAGACACTCATCATGGTCTAGAATAGACATGATATGCACGACAATGGAATTGACTTCTAACATAGAAGAAATTGACATAGAAGCAAATACCTGGGCAGATCATAACCCAATGACAATGAAATGGAAATGACAAAGGAGAAGATCTACATGGACCTTAAATAATACAATACTAAAAGAAAAGGAATTTGTACAGAAAATGGAGAAAGAATTGGTTTTCTTTTTTAAAGAAAATAGAAAAGAGGACACATCAATGCAAAATCTTTGGGATACAATGAAGGCCTATGCTAGAGGTTTGATAATAGATTATACAAGGAAAAGAAACACTAAGAAAAGACAACCTTATAAAACATTCGAAGATAACTACAAGAAACTCAAAAAAGAATTACAGAAATTTCCACAAAAAAAGGACATTAAAATAAAAATGGGCACAATTAAACATAAAATGGGATTAATAGAAAAGAGGATTCAGCACAAAAAATTAGAAGTGCAAAACAGAACTTATCAACTAATCAACAGAATCAAGAAAAACAACACAACTAGTAGATGATCAAGGGTAAATTAGATATGGGAATAAAGAGAAGAAAAAAATTATACAAGATTATTATAGAAAACTGTATGAGCAAGACAATATTGAGGAGGAAAGTGTTAAACAATACCTGCAGAAAGCGAATCTACCCAGATATCTAAAGACACTGAAATGACGTTAGAAGGAAACATAACGATGATGGAATTAACTGAAGCACTTAAGAACAAGGCCGGGATGGACTGCCAGTGGAATATTATAAGACACTACAGGAATCACTGAGTCTCCCATTGTAAGAAGTCATGAATAAAGTCATGTTAAAGATGAAACCACCCAAGTCATGGTCAGAAGCATATATTGCACTTGTTCCAAAGGAGAATACTGATCCACAACAAATTAAGAATTATAGGCCTACATCCCTGCTAAATTCAGACTATAAAATCTTTGCTTCAATATTGGCAGAAAGACTTAAAAGACTAAATAATTTCATACATTCTGATAAAAATGGGTTTCTGCCAAAAAGATAGATTAAAGGTAATATGAGGATAATTTTGGACACTTTGGAATATTATGAGGCACATCCTGAAAAACAAATGGCTTTGATATTTTTAGATGCACAGAAAGCCTTCGATAATGTGAATTGGCAATTTATATTATTACAGCTGGAGCAGATGGGCTTTGGTAGAAAATTTATTCAAGCAATAGAAGCCATATATCACAAACAAACAGCCAAAGTAATGCTAAATGGAGAATTGACAGAGTCTATTGAAATAAAAAAAGGAATGAGACAAGGTTGCCCACTGTCACCTCTCTTGTTTGTGTAAACATTAGAAGTGCTAAACAGAAATATTACAGAAGAAAAAGATATAAAAGGAATGAAAATTCAAAAGGAAGAATACAAATTGCAAGCATTCGCAGATGACCTGGTTTTTATTCTTGAAGATCCATTAGAAACAGCAGTTATATTGATAGACAAGATAGGAGAATATGGAAAAGTAGCAGGTTTGAAAATAAATAAAGACAAAACCAAGATTTTGACAAAAAATATGTTAACAAAACAAAAAGAAGAGTTGGCGGAAGTATTGAAGATACAGGTCACAAATAAGATTAAGTACTTGGGGATGTACTTGACAGCAAGATGTAGTACACTCAAAGAGAACAATTATAATAAACTTAAACAACAGATAGTGACAGACTTGGCAAAGTAGGAAAATTTACAATTATCATTAATAGGGAGAATATCAACAATTAAGATGAATATACTACCTGAGTGTTTGATTTAAACAGTAGGAATCAGGGGTGATATTCACTTACCTTTGGTGAGTGTGCACACTCACTACACTCACACGCACCTTCTCCACGCATACACAGAGCCTTCTGCGCTGGCGCAGAGGGTAAAAAATGGAATGCCTGGGTGGGTGGGCGGAGCCTCCCGCTACCGGCAGTACCTGATTGTGCAATCCAGATAGAGCCGGCTGAATTTCACTACTGGTAGGAATGGTAAAGACTGCTATATAATCAGTAAGCTGATAGGGGAGAAAAAATACATAACAGGGAGAGATGTATATTCCAGATAGGGGATAATTTTTGAGAAATATTTTTTATGACTTTTTGCTTAGATCTACACATTTATTAAGCTGTAGTATGATTGGCTTGGGCTTACCATGCTGTGTAAATCCTGTTTATAAATCATAGATTAGGGTTTAGTATATTATGTAAATTAAGCATTTGTGGTATATTTTTATGTAAATGACATCTTTCTCCATCCCTTACAATAACTTTCAGAACAGACATGTTTATGATATCCATGCTTATATAACTTAGTGCTGGCCTATAGGAGGCTAACTATTGATTTTTATTGGAGAGGAAAGCAGGCTTCTTTGTTTGCAATTTGAAACACATTTAAACTTGCTTACTTTAGAAACTCTTGCTTTTAATTTGGTTTATTCTCCTTTCACCCATTATGTCCAGTTCTGGTCTGCTGCAAGGGAGTTTACTTAAGGAATGAGAACTACCTACTTTCCCCCCTTCTCAATTCTGCTAAGGGGAGGGGAAAGGATCTAATATAACTGTTGTCTTGCTCCAAAACTATTTGTTCTGTTTAGGATAACATTAGCTTTTGCAGCTGTTTTTTAAAGTATCTAAGTGAGCATTTATCTCCTGTTACTTCTATTATGTGATTAATGCCTGTCTTATTAAAACAAAGAGGTTGACTGAGATATCTTTGGGGTGGGGAGGCTAAAGGTAAAGTTTGAACTATCTGTTTAAGTGTGTTAGAGTAAATAACAGTTCTTGGTTTCAAAAATTGCACAAAGCCATCAGTTGCTTTGTTTGCTTTTGGTTTAGTGTGTCATGTGTATCTAGTCCATATGCAAATCATGATACCAACTGGTGACAAAAAGGAAAACCTGGATGGGGCAGTTTCTCCCCCTTCCAAATTTTATAAGTCTACCAAGCAAGCAAGCAAGCAAAACAGAAGAAGTAGGCATGTTGATACCATGGAGTTTGTTTTATCTGTGTTCCTTTCCTATAATTCCTTGGCTGGATTTATACTGGTCATGATGATTTTGGCAACTATATCCTTGTGGGTAATTCAATAAGCTAGATAAAGCCTAGTATAATGTGGGAGCCATTCTCTTGAGGGGGAAAACACTCAGATATACTATCTCCAACTCATGAGAAAAATATTTTGAAGTGATGCAGAAAACGTTTTATCCTGTCCTATGCAATGCTGGTAGAGAATTAACTTGTGAATGTCCTATAGCTGTAGGACAATCATGCATCAGGATGTTCTTTTAACCTGCCATATATCCACACGATGTTGCCTTTATCTTATTCCCAATTTGTCATCTCATTCCCAAGACATAGATGAAGCAGTTTTAACTTGTCCTTAGCTGTTCTGGTATAAAGGTTGTGTTTTCTAATCTTCTATTTCACTATAAAGTCCTCATCCTTCTTGTCAGATATTGTCCAGGCTTATTTTGAAGGTACTTATGTATAATGTAAAAAAATTAGGAGTGACTTTTGACCAATCTGTATATTGATCAAGAAGTATGTTAAAATTCAGGTCCTCCTGAAACCTCCTCCTAGGTTAAGGAAAGCAATTGGTGGTGACATATAGTGGGAAGAAAGGAAAGAAAGGTAGCAGAGTTTTTAACATTTGCTCCACCCAGTACATAAGAATATCACCATTTAGTAAATCTGTAACAATGTGAATAGGGATCAGCTGTCATAGCAACCAGTTTAAGCTGGCACAATTATACAGACAGATAGACAGACAGAGAAAATGATAAAACTATTGGACAATTGCTTTTGTACATTGTGGAAACAGAACTTCTGAAAGGAAGATATACTGTAAATGAAATTCTAGACAGGAGCAGAGATAATATGAGACAAAGGTTTTCATATTAGAAAATATGCAGAATTTTAAAAACGTATTCTTACTAGGGAAAGCTACTGAATAATTGCTTCTAAAGAAATGTATCTGCCAGTTTCTCTGACAGAGGACTATAGATTTAAAGTTTACCAGCCCAAGAATCAGACTCATCATCTTCTATGTATTTTTATTCCGTATTTGGCAAAGGAGAACTGTTTTGTGATTGAAGGTTTCAAGGAAAGTCCCAAAATAAGATATACAAACCTTATTAGCAAATGAATCAGGAAGCAAATACCATAGACTGATCATCATAACCAAATTCTCCCTAATTACCGGTATCTTATAATACCTTGTAAAACAGATGTGATACAGCAGGAACATATTGCTAGCTGTAATAGCTTGCCGTGTGTTTGTTTTATAAAATTATGACAAAAGCTGAAGTTTGAAGAAATATATTAAATTGTATGAAGAAAAACCTGGCCAAGAAAGCTGAGGAATGAGAACAAAATAGTTTCCAGCTTGCAATATGTCTACAGATACTCTCCAAAGTGATTTAGATCTTCACTGCATTTGGTTTGTGTCAACAATCCATTGCTGGCATATCAGTGCTGTATTCTCATAGAGAAATGGGTGGTTTCCGACTGGGAAGAACTCTTTCCATATATATCCTCCCAACTCTAGTTATCTTCCATCTCTGTTAAACTCAAGGGTTCCTTGCCTTCATTTCAGCCTGCTTTTAAAACTGAACTAAAGAATGGCCTAATAGCTTCCCCTCATAGTGACCAGCTTTTTCTCCCCCTTGCTATGAAAACACATATATTGAGGAAATGATGAGAATAGATCTGGCTACCTACTTATTTTGATGTGTAAACCTATTTGGATTGTATAAATTTATATTTGGGAGAAATTGATGAACATACTGTAAATGAAGTTTAAACTCTGAAAAAGGAAAGAAGCAATTGTGCAATCCATAGTAGTATATTTTGAAGAGGAACTCATGTTTCATATTCCCTAGGACCTTTTCAGTACATCCAGTGTGCTTAACTGGATCTTGACCTTTATCCTGATTTTGGAGCTGGTCTATCTATAAGATTTCTGTTCTCTCTTCCAGATTCACCCAAGGAAGGCAAACAGCTGTGTGGCCTAGAAAGATAACATGCCTATTGATTTATGTTAGGAAAGGTGGAGATGCTGAAGGCCTCAGAGGCATTTGTTAGATAAGAAATGGAATCCATTTAGAGATTTGCTAAATGCTTAACTCTTTCTCATAAAGCCTAGTGCAAACTGGTTACTTTATCCCTGTAACATGATGCAAGTTAAATGCCATACCCTGGAGTGCCCAAGCTTGATTTTTCTAATATCTAGTATGCACAGTATATATGTGGAGGGAAACACAAGCATTTTCATTCAAGGCTTAAGAAATACAATATAAGGCTTGAGAAATACAATATAAGGTAAAATTCTCTTATAATTACTGTAGAAATCTAGAGAAAGAGAGGGCAGCTTGCAGTCCTGCCCCTGCATAACTCAACTAGATCATTGCAAGTGATCAATTTATATGTCAGATAAGGAAATTGTCCCACCCTCCCATCTGGCTTCCTGAATGCAGAAGAGGAAAGAAAAGAAAACCTTAGGAATGGAGAGAAGGGAAGATGGGTGACTGGTATAGATTTATTCCAAACTCTGATGTAGTTACATCAGTAAAGTGTTGCCATGTCCTTTGCAACATCTGTGTCCTAGGAAATGAGCCTCATTCAGATAAATAATCTAAGGGAGTCTCTCATGGCTGTTCAATTAAAGTTAGGATTTCAACAGACACTATCTGTAGCTTCAGCCATTTTTTTCTTTTTTTGCAGATACATTCCCCTTGCGTTGTAACCTATAGCCTTGTGGTTTTATCTCCAGCATAGCATCTAACCTTGCATTTGAAAGCAATTTAGCTTTCAAATTGACTTGAGAGTACAGCAGATTTTAATTAAATGCCAAGGACAGTATAGTCTCTCCCTGTGTTTGAAAGTGCTTTATACAATCAATTTATTCTAGAATCATAAGATACAATTTAATAAACTCTAATTGGGTTGCATATATGAGAGAAGATAGGGCATGAAATGAAGAGCCTGGTAGCTCAGCAGACAAAAAACATTGTGATTAACACCAGCTGTCTGCAATTACTGTAAGTTTGTCACCAGGCTCAAGGTTGACTCAGCCTTCCATCCTTTCTAAGGTAGGTAAATTGAGGACCCAGTTTGTGGGGGCAATAAGCTGACTTTGTATAAATATTCAAAAGTATGAAGGCTATTACACATTGTAAGCCGCCCTGAGTCTCTGGAGATGGGCGGCATATAAACCAATTTTTTAAAAAAAGTGAATTTACTATTTACGCAAAAGACAATTTGGAGAATGCACAGTGGTTGCACTTTGAAGCCACTAATACTGTGTGTGCGCGTGTGCGTGCATGTATGCATGTATAGGTACAGATATACATAGAGCAATATAATTGTAGATATAGACACTGCTTTAGATATATAGTTTAATTCAGATTTTGCTATCAGAAAAAAACCACAAAATTGGTTGTTGATTAATTTTGAAAATGTCAAGTAAGAGCTAAAACAGATGCTATTAAATCCTACTTTCCACCCACCGAGGCTTATTAGTTAGTCTTGCAATAGTTGAATTTAACTTCTGACAGGCAATGTTGTTCTTTAACTCTAGAAACAAAAGAAAAAGGAAATATGAGACTGCTTTATAAAACTAAATAGAAGAGAATAGAATAGCTAGAATTATTTTTTATCCTTTGTCATGAACACAGTGACATTTTTCATCAATCTTAAAGTTGTTGAGCAGACGTTGTGCAAGTGCCAATGGAGCTTCCTGGATTTGAACCTTTTGGCTGATAATGCTGCTAGGAGTGAGCTGTTCATAATTATTCTGTATTCTCTCACTGTATTCTCTCAAACTCAATTTGACTGAGGGCCGCATCAGGATTGTGTTTGACCTCGGGGGCCGTGGTGGGCGTGGCTCGGGTGAGCATGACTATGTCAGGGGCATCTGTCGTGTCCCGATTGCTCTGCCAGTGAAAATGGGCTCCCGAGCTGTTTTCAGCTGCAACGGCCTCCTGCTGCCCTCTGCCAGTGAAAACGGAGCTTGGGAGGGCTGCATATGCCCCCCCTAAGCTCCATTTTCACTGGCAGAGGTGGCAGGAGGCTGTCATGGTTGAAAAGGGAGCCTGGGAGGCCCGCACGCGGGCCTCCTGACCTCCGTTTCACTGGTAGAGACACCATGGGCTGGTCCTTTGCTGTTTCTAGGGCGGTCTCACGGGCCAGAACTAAGCACCCCATGGGCCGGATCTGGCCTTAAGGCCTTGAGTTTGACACCCCTGCACTTGTCTTCGTAAAGCTGGTGGTGATTTATTTATTTATTTATTTATTTACTTACTTACTTACTTACTTACTTACTTACTTACTTACTTACTTACTGCCCCTCTCCGAAGATCCAGGGCAGCTCACAATACACTCAAAAAATAACTATAAAAACACTTAAAAATTAAAAACATTAAAACCCATTCACACCATTCATGGCTGGATCTCGTCAGATCGCAAAGCGAGATCAACAGCCCCAGGCCTGCCGAAAAAGCCAGGTCTTCACCGCTTTTCGGAAGGCCAATAGGATGGGGATGGTCCGGACCTCAAGAGGTAACTGGTTGCAGAGAGCTGGGGCAGCCACAGAAAAGACTCTCTCCTGTGGGCCCGCTAGCTGGCATTGTTTAGCTCACGGCACCTGGAGGAGACCAATTCTGTGGGATCTTATTGGTCGCTGGGAGCTATGCGGTAGAAGGCAGTCTCAAAGATAACCTGGCCCTGAGCCATGCAGGGCTTTAAAGGTAATAACCAACACCTTGAATTGTGACCGGAGACCAATAGTGAGCCAGCGCAGCTCGCAGAGAATTGGTGTAATGTGGGTGTACCTAGGTACACCCATGATAGCTTGCGTGGCTGCGTTCTGGACCAACTGTAGTCTCTGAACTCTTTTCAAGGGTAGCCCCACGTAGAGCGCATTTTAATAATCTAACCATGAAGTGACAAGGGCATGAGTGACTGTGAGGAGAGTCTCCTGATCCAAGTAGGGTCGCAATTGGTGCACCAGGCGAACCTGTGCAAAGGCCCCCCTAACCACAGCTGTCAGATGTTGCTCTAATCTTAGCTGTGAGTCTAAGAAGACACCCAAATTATGAGCCCGTTCTGAGGGGGACAATTTCTCCCCCCCCCCGAACCAAGGATGGACAATCGACATAAAGTCTTTAGGAGGCAATACCCACAGCCACTCAGTCTTATCTGAGTTAAGTCCAAGCCTGTTGACTCCCATCCAGACCTTCAAAGCCTCCAGGCACCGGCACATCACATCCACCGCATCACTGAATTGACGCGGGATAGAGATATACAGCTGGGTTTCATCAGTGTATTGCTGATACTTCACCCCGTATCGTTGGATGATCTCACCCAGCGGCTTCATGTAGATGTTAAATAGGAGGGGAGAGAGGACCGAGCCCTGAGGCACCCCGCAAATGAGGGGCCTAGTGGTCGACCTCTGTCTTCCTACCAACACTGACTGTGACTGACCACAGAGATAGGAGGAGAATTACTGTAACACGGTGCCTCCCACTCCCAGCTCCCAGCTTTATGGTTATAAACAGGAAGCCAGCAAGTTAGAGTGGCTTTAATTAATTAATTAATTAATTATATTAGATTTTTATACCACTTTCCTCCTACTGGACTCAGGGCGGTGAACAGCCAAAGATAAAAAAACATCACATACAAAATTTAAAATTTTTAAAAGAATTAAACAAATATTGGCCCAATAAAATTTAAAAAACCCCTACTAAAACCAATTAACAATTAATCCACTTACAGTTCTCATAGTGTTTTTGAGTCTGGTGTCTAGTTCACAGTATGGTAGCTTTCAAGTCATAAGGGGCACACCGTTCAGCTGCAGAGTGGACCAGTCCAAGTGCTGATAACCTGAGGGTGGTGGCTGAAGCTCTCCATTTAGTTCCACATAATTTCTGGAGTAAATTGTTCCTAATATTTATTTTTGCTACTATGTTCTCTAGATATATCTTATAGGAAAGAGTCCAGCCCAGTATTACTCCAAGGTACTCCAAGGAAATTTTGGTTACTTCCTTTTGTATTCAAACCCCAGTCTTTCATGTCTTGTGTCAACCTTATTTTTTCTTGTTTTCCTATGTACATTTTGTAAGTAATGCATTCAACTTATTTTGTTTTTCATGAGAGAGTTAATTTTGACTTTCATATAAAAACTGAACAGAAGCACAGTCTAATGCATAGCTGTTTTTGTTTATTTCAACACATTTACTCCATGAATTTCCACAATATTTTGTCATTTACTGCCATTTTACAATGGTTAACTCTTCTCTCTATCAGCTATAACTAAAAATACTTTGCCAATGCTTTGAAATGTCTATGATAGCTAAGACAGCTAACATTATCAAAGAAAATTTACCGTATTTTCCGATGTATAAGACGACTGGGCGTATAAGACGACCCTCCTCAGAGCCATTTAAGGCTCGTCAGAGCCTTATGGGCTGGTCTGCCTGGTTACAGGAGAATAAGACCCGGCGTATAAGACGACCCCCGACTTTTGAGAAGATTTTTGTGTGTTAGAAAGTAGTCTTATACGCAGGAAAATACAGTAAATATAACATTTCTGTGTGTACATACGCTTCCTATTCTGTCAAAAAAACTCAAACAAACAATGCATGGTTGAGAGTCCTTTGTTTGATTTAGCGTTGCAAATATATACCTCTGTTCCATAATGCAATTCTAAAATATACAACAGCCCCATCTGCTGTACATTCATTACTTCTGCTTATTGCTGCTTTGTTATTTGATTCCTGGTGATTTCTGGAGCTGTTAATAATTGACTCAAATGTAATCACAAAGTATGTGAACTAAAACTAATTTATTTTCTAAAAATAAATCCTTTCTAAAAAGGATAAGCAGATCAATTACCAATTAGAAGTTTTATCACAAAATGTTTAGACATATACAACTGGTAGTTTAATTTTATCTTTTGGTATTTTTTGGATACAGAATATGCTTAATTTCCATGGCTTAATTAATTAAAATTAGTATATTAATATATATCAACATTTTATAATAATAATTATGAAAATAGCATATTATAATTAATATTAATATATTAGTATAAATACAACTATTCTCATATTGAAACTAAGCAAAACCGAAAGATGTTTCTAGTTTTTACATTTTTATTACTTTTTTTAGTCAATAGACATGGCTGTCCAAATTGCATATTACTGTTTGGGTAATAAGAAAAATTAGGATTTAAAAAAAAATGAATTGACTTACAAAGAGGAAGAGTAAAGAGCGGGAGCACAATAGGAAGCAAAAATGCACTCTAGTATTATAATTTGGGAATGGTTTTTATGGGCAGAAAATTCAACAAAAACATATTTTATGGAGCTCTATAAATGAGAGACAGATACATCCTTGCGCCGAATAAAGGAATTAAATCTCCACATTGAAAATCCCTGTTCAGTTATGATTCTTTTGACTTTTCATTAATGATATAGTGCTTAGTTTACTTCAGAGGGGATTTATAAAGATTAGCAACCTCTCTGAGGTTGATCACATATGTAGTACCCAGGGACAAAAACCTTACTTCAAAATTTATTTTAATTTTGAAACCGCAAATA
This sequence comes from Masticophis lateralis, assembly GCA_030761175.1. Taxonomy (NCBI): domain Eukaryota; kingdom Metazoa; phylum Chordata; class Lepidosauria; order Squamata; family Colubridae; genus Masticophis; species Masticophis lateralis. The sequence continues at coordinate 48,689,216 of JAUDYJ010000005.1, forward strand.
GCCTTTTGGGGCATAGTTATACATGCTGTACACCTACCTTTCTAACTGAAATTATGCCATTAATCTCATCTTTGAATCTGAAGATCCAGATAAACTATGAATGAAAGAAGGCAACTGAAGTTGCAGTGCATGCTATTTAGCCTTACAGTATAATTTTGAAATAAAAATGGAAAATTCAGCCTGGAATTCACAGAAAATAATACACAAAGAAAGACAGCATGGTTTGAAATAGGATAACGTATAAAATAATAAATCATGGCCTTTAGATGTTTAATTGATTAATATTTTGTCATTGGGTGCAAATGAAAATGTGTTATAAGGAACTGCTTGAGAAAGTGCACAAGGCTCTTGCAGCTATTACTTGGGCCATCTCTGTGTTAGATCCTTGTCTCTTTTGGCTGGTTAAGGCTGCTGGGATGGGACTTCTGATTTGGTCTGGGTAGTGGTTAATCATTCCTTGAGAGAGGGCGTGGTTCTATTGGCTCTCAAGGAGGCAGTGGTGCACCCTCTCCAGAAGGGCCAATTGCTTGATCCAACCAGTCTAGACAGCTTTCATCCAGCCTCCAACCTTCCCTTTTTGTAGAAGGTTGTGGAGATGATATTTTCATGGCAGATGCAGAAGATCCTGGATGAAGCGAATTATCTGGACCTTTTCAGTCAGGGTTCAGACCAGGTTTTAGGACTGAGATGGCAGCAGTGGGACCATCCTTGCTCTTTTTGACTTTTCAGTGGCCTTTGATAATATCAGTCCAGAAGGATACCTTGGATCATGGGGTCCTTCTGGACCGATTTTGGGAGTTGGGAGTGGGTGCCACTCTTGTGCTGGTTCTTCTTGTTCCTCTGGGATCAATTCCAATTAGTGTTGATAATGGGGAGAGAGATCCAACCTGCATCCCCTACTTTATAGTGTGCTCAGTTCTCTTGCCTCCTATTTCAAAATCTAGATGAGGCCACTGGATGAGATGATTCAAGGTTTGGGATGAGGTATCATCAATATGCTGATCATATCCAGATTTATATCTCCATTCCTGGTCCTCATACAATATCTCCTAGCTGAATTGTGAAATAAGAGGAATCACGCTTATGGTGTCAAGTCGGTATATTTTTGAAACTTTAAGATTTTTTTCCTCCCCCAAAAGTGTGTAGCTGATTAATAATACAGGAAAGGACAGAATAAAGACCCATTTGATATTGGAACCAGAATAATATGAAGTAAATCTCTAAACAAACTTTGTCTTCTATTCTTTCTTCCTTTCACTAGTATTCAAACATATTTCTGAAAATATTCTAGCTGGGATATTTCCTCTAATTACTTGTGGCATCAAAGATGTTCTTTAGAGTAAGAAAGAAAGTGCTGATGCCTGTGAAAACCAGCTTCATTAAAAAGACATGAAACCTTACTCCAGGTCTTCAAATTCCTGTTGAGATTCCTGGACGGTTTTATCCGTATTTCCTTTAAGCCTGCATTGGTAAAAAGGCCATTCCTAAATGCCAGATCATCTACTGTGTTAGAAAGTCAGTGAAAGCCAAGATTTTTTTTTTTTAAAAAACTTTCCTTCACCTTTCCTAACTTTGTGGTTAAGTCTAAACTTCAGTTGCCTAAATCAGGAAAACAGACATTTTAGCCTTTTATATCCTCAAAGAGGTAGGACATTTCCCCCTAGTTTTTCTTTTGCAGTAATAAGGGATGAATAATACTTTTTTACTACTTCTGAAGTTGTGGCTTACACAGTATAGTATACAGAATGTGGTGTAGTCTCTACAGGCAAAAACTACACACAGTTGGCCTTGGTTGCCATCAGGAGGCTAAGTCATAATGTAATTTATCTGGGTTTTAGCTTATATGGTGTGCACCCTTGTGGTTTGTAAATTATGGTTTACTGGGTTAAATAAATTGATGAAATCAAACTGTGACTTAGTAATTATTTGCTAATGAAACTGTACTGTGACTAATGTAATACTGTTTATATTACTGATATAATTTCAGATTATATCACTGAGGTCCTACGGATTTCCCCTTTAATCTATTAACCTCTTTGTGGTCAATAACGCCAAAAAAGTGGCTTCCTGATCGAAAATTCGAACTTAGGGAGCAGAGATCGGTTCCCTTAGTTCGTCACACACTGGCATCACCGCCAGAAGTCCTCAAATTTTGCATTTTACCATGTCAGTTAATGGATCATCTCGTAGGAATGAAATACAGATCAGGCCTACCAGAAAGGCCTACAATAATCCCAATGACCACCAGATGGTAGCAAATAGTTGACAATTTAGGTATCTCTTTGTAGCAGTCCAGAATTTTGCAGCTGGGATCTGGTAGCCATAGCATATAGTTTAAAGAACTGAAAAAATATATACGCATACGAATTAGGCATACCTCTTAGACAAATTTAAAAGATAGTCTTGTTAAATTGAAACAATATTCATAGATAAGAATTAATCCTGTAATTTTAGTTAGGATTGTATTGTGCGTAGATTTGTGATACCTGCTCTGCAACAGTATTTACATTTTTCTGACTAGCATAAAACAGCAAAAGACTGATTGCAAGAGGGGGAGAAAGGAATAATAAACATTATATTTCTGCCCAGTCTAAAGCATTATCATATCTCCAAACATCTGAACAGGTGAGCAATATTTTGCTCTTTAGACTTCCACAGAAATGAAACCAGTAATTACTTAGTTGTTTAATCAACAATTTATGTTATATAATCACTTTGTTCTTCAATTCCAAAGTTTAAGATTATTTAAAATTAATTCCTAAATAGTGAATTAAAAATTCATTTTATGATAGATTTGAAAAATGTATGCTGTGTATTACATTTATTTTTAAAAAATAGAATTTTCATAATAAAAATGGATACCAGAACCAGAATTGGCAGCCTTCAGGTGGAGAATTTGTCCATTTTATCTGTAATATATACAAACTTACCCATGGTCATTTTTCCCACAAAAATATAGTATTGAACCTGATAAAATCTTGATGACTGGGGTAAAAGACTGACACAATCTCGAGAAGCTAAATTTGAGACTATGGAAAAACAGTTTGGATAAAAGATTAGCTAAGATTTCAGGGGAAATTGAACAAGTCTTCAATAGGATAGACTTTTTAGAGAAAAAGTCCAAAACAAGGCACTTGAGCTAGAGAGAGGGTTGGGTAATTTGGCTATGCTTGAGCTTAGAGAGAAGGAATTTTGTTTGCAGTTTAGGGCTATTCCAGAGGATCCTTCTGAAAATATGCAACAACAACAAAAATAAAGCTTGTTCAGGCATTAGCTGATTTACTGAGCTAGGAAGAGAAAGGATAGAGGAAGAGCTTGTCTAGGTGTGTCATGAATTCATGTTTTGCTTCAGTGAGAAAAACACCAAGAGATATTTGGCACATTTTCTGAGGAAAATAATAGCTATATATTCCTCATTTTGTTAGTAGAAATGATATTGGGGTTAATTTCAGCCAATCATACATGTCTTCTAGGATACTAGTTTAGTTTAGTTTAGTTTAGTTTATTATCATTGCACCTTGTACAACGAAATGAAATGCCATCTTCAGTGTACATTATACATAAAAAATAAAACAAAAACACACATCCTTCACTATGAGATCAAGCAGAGCATTCCATTGTTCACTGCACTACTGGAAAGTTCTATTTTCCAACAAAAATAAGCAGGCCGTAGCTACTTACTTCTCATTGGCCTGTTTGTAGAAAAGGCATTGGGAATGGCCTTGGAGGACAGGAAGAGCTGCTATCAAGGCAACGGTCAGACAAGCAGAGTGTTCCCTAGCCTTCTGAATATTTAGTACGATACAATATAGATGACACACAGCCACTTGCAGACACGACATTTGAACATATAGGGCCCAAAGTAAAAATTAACTGCATAGAAATTATTGCAGTAATTATTGCACTAATTTTTAGGATCTTTTGCTTACTATGGCACATGAAGAAATATGTGGGATTTGTGGTACATAGAATTTATTTACCATTTTGTCTTGATGCCTCAGGAGCCAAATTAAATAGAAAGGAGACAGAGAACAAGTCTGTTTTTTCTCTCTTTATAGAGAGAACCAACATGATTGAAGTCCATTATAGGTATATAAAATTATATTTTAAAATTATACATCATTGAATTAAACAAGATTAATTGCTGATGGTGTGATGGAGTCAAGATTCAGAGGGACATATAAATGTCAGAGCTGGTAATAGGGAAAAGCAAGTAAAAGCAGAGAAAGATGTCTACATGAGACTAACTAAAAGAGGATGGCATCAACACAGGGTTAGATATCACCACTATGCTAGTAATAATCAGTTAAAGTTCTCTAGCCTGCACCAGCCAAGTGATGTTGCCAAGATGTTTTGTCAACATTTGGAGGCAGTATGGGTCCAGGATGGAGAGGGACAGGCTTAAGCGCAACCTTGGTAAGTCTAAGTGGATCATCTAGGGGTTTTGCACCCAGCTTCCCTTTGCTTTTCAAAAGTTTGGAATGACTATTGGTCTTGAACTAAATATATATGTGGCAGTTCTGACACATACACATGAAAAATCCATATTTTACAAGGGTATTTTAGTGGTCAGACCAGAAGTATAAGTAAATGCCTTGCAAATATAATTAATCCACTACTTCTACTTTTAAAAAACAAAATTAACATTTCAAAGGTTTTTTATTGGACAATAAAGCAAAACATCTCATTTATGATAGATACTATTTGACATATAATGTTTTGATCTCATGAAAACCCTGAATTATATGCTTTGAAACTATTTTTATATTATGTCACTTTATCAATATTAAATGTCTAATCCCCAGGAAGAGAGTGCAATAAAGAAATGTCAAATGAGAAGCAGGGGGTCATATAACAAGCAGGAAGCATTGTGCCTGAAGCCTGTTAGAGTTAATTTTTAATTACTTTATTGTAGAACCTCATAAAATCACTGATAAGGAAGAAACAACAACACTGCTGCATATTTTCACTTCTTAAAAAGTAACTCCGTCTGCTTGCAAACAAGTCTTTATCTTCATAGCACACATTTAACTTACTAGAAAATTGTGGTTTTAATTTTTAATTTTTTATCAGTTTGCTTAAGCAAGAGTACAATTGAAGTTTAAAAAGCACTCATGGACAATGAATGAATAAACCTGAATAAAGACTTAATCGCCATGCCCTCATATAGATTTATATATGTGAACATTGTCCTATATCAAGCAAAAATTCCAACTATTTTGTTTTTTTATAATGTAATGGAAAGAGTGGCTAAGGCTAATGTTGCTTCACCTGTTTTGAGCAATTTAGGAAGAACAGGTTGTTCCCAACAACAGCTTTCTCCTTGCAAAGATAATCCTTTCTCTACTGCCTATTTCCTTCATTAGACCGAGAACTTTATTGGTATATATATTTATTAGGTTTTTCTCCTGTTTTGTCCCAGGAGCTCAAGACAGTTTACATGGTATCTCTCTAAATGTTTATCCCATTACAGCTTTGGTACTCTCAGGATGGGATTAGAGTTTCCATGGATAAGGATGGACTTAAACTTGGGTGACCCCAGACTGAGAGCAGTAACATAACTGTGTGCAATAGGCTGATAAAAGTTCTTGGAATGTTCTCTAGAAACTGCTATCCTTGAAAACCACATTGTTAAGTGTTTATATCTATTTCTGGATTTGTTCTGTCTATAATTCAAATCAGAAAAGCTGTAAATTATTTCAGGAAAGCATGGCCAAAGGGCAGCATGTTGAAAGTTGCTACAACTTTATAAATACTGGTAGGATGTATTGATTTCAAACATGTATGTAATGCTCATAACATTTTGTTTTCTGGGTCCCTTAAATTTCAAGGCTGTTATTGGAATAAAAACAGAAGTACCCTTCCCTTCAGGCACCGGACCAAACAGTTTCATTCTCTGTCTTATCCCAGTGCTTGGGGGAAGAACCAGGTCATCTTCCAGAATGCTAAAAAGGTATGTTTGGCATTTGAATGACAAGCTGTGGGTTCTATTCCAAAAACTGGGTGGGAAATAAAAAGGGTGCTCATATCTTAATTTCTAGAATTTTGAATCCCATAAAGGTTCTCTACTGCATGCATTCTCCCACTGCATATGGTGGATGATAATGATAGGATTGCAAAAAATTGTCATACCCCTTTTCCTTGTATACACAGTATACCTAGGCATGATGACTGGTCAATTTCTTTTTGCTTTGTATTGGGGTTTTGACTGCCATTATAAAGTAAAACTTTATAAGGAAGAATCTTGAAAATTTCTTTGCAGAAAGACCTGGTGCTTGCATTAATGATGATTTAAACTGCAGTACTAAACCTTACTGGACCAAATACTTACTTCTGTACAATCTTACTGGCACGGTGCTATTGGTTTTTAATATTGACAGCAGAGGGAGACATGCTGCCACGATAACCAAATTGGAGAAAGGAAACAACCAGCCCCAACATCAGCAAAGAGAACAGAACTTTAGGATCTAAAAAAAAGTATATTTCTGTCATATTTGTGAATTAAATGCTGAAAAATGTTATCAAAACATCCTGAGGAGACCTTTCTTTCTTTCTTTACTTATTAATTCATTCATTCACCAAATTTGTAGAGCTTCCCACCTCATAAAAAGTACCTTTGGATGGCATGCAACAATAATTAAGATATGATAAAATATTTATTTAGCAGTATATACTTTTTGAAAGCCAGTTTGGTGTAGTGGGTAAGGCAGAAACTGGGAGACTATGAATCGAATAGATTATAAGAGCAATTTAAAAGGATAGCTGCGGCATACAAGTTCTGTGTTATTAGTGGAAATCCTCACAAAATTCACTCAAAACAAATGTAGAACTTCCAGAATTTCATTATCAGTGTGTGTTTGGTTTCATTTTATCCATGCTGGAATATTGGCTGTCATTAAGATTCATGCTTGAATTGTGCACTTTAAGAATATTCTGTTTAAAGAATTTTCTTGTAAACAACGTGTTCTATGTTCAGATCTACTTCACATGTATGCAAAAACATGCATTTTTAAACTATGGTTTATTGAATAAACCCCAAATGACTAGTTCATACAGGTACTAAACTATGAGCCACAGTTTTCAAACTTCCATGGCCAGGTTTATATAATATTATAAGCTAAAAACAAGCAAAACCTATTATGGCTTTTCATAAACTAGAACAGGCTGCTTGTTTAATGTATAGACTACAAAATAATCTGAATGTTTGAAAAAATGTAATGTGTATAAATTTTATTAAATTAATTTCACAGGGAAATATTTTTTAAATCCCTGAATATTTATATCCTAGTCTTAAATATGTTTTAATAGTGTTTGTCCCTGTGAATAGTAGAGCGGTGTAAAGTAAATATATCCAAAATAAATCTTACATGAGACAAATCCAATAAAATAGTAAATAAAAACCTTATGTACTGGTAATAGCCCCAAGATAAAGAAATATCAGAAGAGACCAACCAAAACTGCACCACTTAAAATGCTTTGGCAAATAAAAGCAGTTTTGAACTGGTATCTTTTTAAAACCACACATTTGGCACACGTCAAAACATTTAGAAGGGAGATTGTGTTTTTGTTTTTAATCTGCTCAGATTTACGCAAAATGGTAATACCATAAAAACTCTTATTAATGGGCATGTTTGTTGTGGGCTTGCACATAAAGAAGCAAAAGAGGAGGCAAAGCTGATAGGTATATATTAAGAAATGGCTAAACAAATGGCCTTGGAAGAAGAAAACGAACCAGGATAACACAGTGCCCCTGACTCCCAATCCTGGGATCATTCCAGGACATCATTGTCAATTATAACAAAGGCCATGAAAAGGTCAAGTAAAACAAGGGTGGGCACACTACCTACATCCTGTTCCCATCAGAGATCAACAAAAAGCATAACCAATACAATTTTTGACTTGTAACCAGGCCTTAATGCTGATTGAAAGGAATCCAGATAATCTATTACATCCAGGATCCCCTGGAGCTGCAGCATGATCACTTTCTCAACAATCTTTCTGAGAAAGGGAAGACTGGAGATAGGACAAAAATTGTCCATTAGGATGGGATCCAGCAATGGCTTCTTAAGAAGGGCTGAACCACAGCCTCCTTAAAAGTGCTGGGGCATCATCCCCCTCATCTAAAGACACATTAATCACCCATACATCACCTGCCAGGAGACTTTTACCAGCCTGGGGGATGTGGATCTAAAACAGATGGATGAGTTCACATTCCCTAGAATCCTGCCACTTCCTCAGGAGCAACAGGTAAAATCATTGCCAGATAACTAGGCAAGGCTGTAGGCATTTCCCTGGTACCTGTGTCCACACTAGTATCTAACAGGAAATGAAGCAGAGTGGCTTTATCTTTTAGAAAATTAGCAGTTCCGCAGTGTGCCCCTGCAGATAGACATTCAAGTCCTCTTTACCCAGAAGGAACCAGGTCATCTTACAGAGGGTCGCTAAGTAATTTCTGCAGAGAAGTCATTCTGGTTTGCCACATGAATAGTTATGAGGTGGGCCTTAATATCTGTGTTCAATCAAGATTTTTCTTCATCTTCTGCCAGTAGTGCTTGAGATGTCTCTTGATATATTTCATCTCTCTCAATTCCTCCATATACCATGTGGCATAATAAGATCCATGAGTCAGAAGAGGTGGCTTGGGTACCATCCTTTTTAAAACCTCTGTTATCCTCCTATTCCAGACAGTGACTTGGGTCTCAGCAGGACTATGCAGCTGCCCTTCAATTATAATCTCCAACTCCCTCTGAAATCCATTGGAGTCCATACCTCAAAATATTAGTTTATCATGCAGCAATAAGTAATGACGTATGGTTTGGTTTTCCTTTTTTTTAAAAAATAATTTTATTTTTCAATATAATAATTCCATCTTCAATTAAACAGTGCCATCCAGGTACATATATCTTTATAACATAATAATCAAAATTTACAGCAATAGTCATTACTTTAACATTAATTCTATAGTATTAAAATGATAATATTAAACATAATAATCATAATATTTGTTTCTCTCTTAACATATCTTCTTTATTTCACTAATCTTGGTTAAAATGGTCTTTTGATTTCCTGTTTCTAACTTCCATTTTTATTGTCTAACCATTAATAAAATACCATGTCATGTAATATTCAGTTTGTTCTTTTTCCTTGATTGCTAGCATTAGTCTATTCATTTCTGCACATTCTAATATTTTCCTAATCACATTTTCATCTGTGGGAATCTCTTCACTTTTCCAATTTTCTGCAAATACAATTCTAGCTGCAGTTAATATATGAATAATTAAATATGCATTCCCCTTATTATATTTTTCAACAAGAATATTTCTGGCCTTAAGTCAATGTGCTGTTTTATCATTTTTTCCAACCACATATGTATTTTTGTCCAATACTTTTTTGCCTTTGAGCATGTCCACCACATATGATAATATGACCCAGGTATCTGGTGGCATTTCCAACATTTAGCCGATTTACCTTTAAACATCTTTGCCAACCTCGCTGGCGCAAAATGCCCTCTATAAAATATCTTATACAAATTTTCTTTATATGCAGTTGACATCGTTAATTTATAGTTCCTGTCCCACAGTTTCTGCCATTTATCTAACTCTATTGTATAGACAAAGTTTTTGGGCCCTACTATCATTGTCTCCTTCACTTGTTCACTTTCCAATTTAATACCTAATAAGTAGCTGTATGTTTTCTTTATCAATTTTCCTTCTGCCCCTGTTAATATCTTATCCAATTCTGTCAGTTCTTTATAAAATCTGTATAGTTTAATATCTTTCTCGTATCTAGAATGTATCTGCACTTCTACCATGCCATATCAATCCCTTGATCGCTCAATTCTTGTTTAGTTTTGAGTTCCCCCTTTTCATTCAAGATACCTTTGTATCTAACAGTATTTTCCATATTAATAATGTTTGGGTGAATCAGTGCTTCTATTGTTGAAAGCCAAACTGGTATCCTCAAATAATGTTGTTCTCTAGTTTTTCCCACATTAACAATAATGCATTCCTAATGTAATGCCTTTGGGAGTAACCATGTATTTTATTTTTCCCATACCACAAGAAGGCATGCCAACCCAATTGCAAATTGTGCCCCTCCAAAGTCAGTAGTCTTGTATTCCTCCATACAATCCATTACTTCACCTATATAAGTACCACAGCCTGGTGATACAATTCTCAATTCGGCAACCCAAAGCTGCCTCTATTCCTTGCACGTTGCAGCATTTTTAAACTTTTTCTTGCTTTTTTCTCTTGCCAAATATATCTTAATATTACTTTATTGAATTCCTCAAAGTATTTTTCCCCATTTTTATCGGAATTGTTTGAAATAGATATAGTAATCTCAGTAATATATTCATTTTTATTGTAGCTATTCTTCCTATTAATGATAATTGCAAATCTTTCCATTTCTCCAGATCTGCTTTAATTTGCTACATCAGTTTATAGTAATTATCTTTTTTAATAGTTATACATCTTGCTGTCAGGTAAATCCCTAAGTATTTCATTTTCTTAGTAATCTGAATATCTATTCTCTTCATTAACTTTTTTCTGCATGTCTGTAAGATTTTTAAATAATATCTTAGTTTTCTCTTTATTTATTTTCAATCCTGCCACTTCGCCATATTCCTGTATTTTCTTTATTAATTTAGGCCGTTTCTTGTGGATCTTCCAGAATGAAGACTAAATTGGCTGCAAATGCCTGCAATTTATATTTTTTCTTTTTTATTTCCATACCTTTTATCTCTGCACCTTGTCTAATATTTAATACTTCCAGTGTCAATATGAATAATAGAGGAGACAAGGGACATCCTTGTCTTATACCTTTTTAAATGTTAACCTTCTCTGTTATATCTCCATTTACCATCACCTTTGCTGTTTGTTTATAATATACTGCCTTAATCATATTAATAATTCTCTCCCCAAAATCCATATCTTTTAATTTTGCTAGCATAAACTGCCAGTTCACGTTGTCAAATGCTTTCTATGTATCTAGAAAAATCAACACCATTTGCTTCCCTGGATGTGCTTTGTAGTACTCCAGTGTATTTAAAATTATTCTCATATAGTGTTTAATTTATCTCTTAGGTAAAAAATCCATTTTGATCTGAATGTATAAATTGGTTTAAGACTTTTTAGTCTTTCTGCAATTATTGAAGCATATATTTTATTGTCAGCATTTGTTGTAAGTCTGAATCTTCTTTTGGTATGAGAGTAATATATGCTTCCGTCCATGAATTTGATACTTTAGCTTCTAGCAGTACTTCATCAAACACTTGCAACATTGGTGCTTAAAATATTTCATAAGTCTTTATAGAATTTTGCTGGTAGGCAATCTGGCCCCGGTGTTTTGCCTTTCTTTTGTCTCTTAATTGCGTCTGTTAATTCCATCATTGTTATACATTCATCTAACATAGCTTTCACTGTTTCAGATATTTTAGGTAATTCCGCTTTTTCTAAATATTGTTTAATTTTATCTTATGAAACTCTCTTGATCATATAATTTTTCATAAGTTTTGGATCACATTCTTTTAATTGCCATTTTGATGATGATGGTTTCCTTCCTCGTCAATTAATACGTAGATCAGGTTTTTTTCCTTCTCCTTTTTCAATTTATATAGCAGCCATCTTCCTGGTTTGTTTGCATTTAAAAAAAATTGTTTAGCACTTTTAATTTTTTGTGCTAATTCTTTTATTTATTAAATTCAACTTATGTTTTATTCATTTCATTTGATTTTTTAGACTCTTTTGTGGTTCCTTTTGTAATTCCATCTCTAACTTCTTATAGTCTTCTTCTAATATCTTTTGGTTTTGTTTCTTCTTATTTTTCTTTCTCATGTAAGTTATGACTAAACCTCGCCTTCGCTGTGCCCCATACATTTTGTAATGAGGTCTCTTCTATTCTCTTTAAAGAAAAAAATCTTATTCTTTTTCCATGAATTGCATAAATATCTTGTCTTTTAATATTAATTCAGCATCCATCTCGATTTCCTTTTTTTTCCTTTCAACTTTTATTGGATTATGGTCTGTCTAATTACTTGTTTCTATGTCTATTACTTGTACACTAGATCTTAGTTCAGCTGTCATCCATATCTTATCTATTTTTTAGCAAGACATATGCCAATTTGAATAAAATGAATATTGTTTTTTCTTGGGATGTACCTCTCACCATACATCTTGAATACCTAATTCTTCCAACATTTTAAGAAAAGCTTTTTGGGAGTGTCTTCCTAGCTTTTTTATTTACTTTTCTAGTTTCATAGTCCAATTCTGCATCCACAATTGCATTAAAATCTCCTACTACACATATATTTTCATACTCCAATTCTATTATTTCTTTATGGTTTTCTCTTGGGGTATTTTATGAATGCTATTTGATTTATAAACTATAGTTGGTGCTTTAGTTTATACCATATTCAGCTTAACGTGAATTTAGCCAAAGAACTCATCCTGCTGTCCTTTTGTGATATAAAGACAAACTGTTTTGGAGGACATGTTGTCATGAAAGAGGCCTTCTCAGTTTATATTTGGAGACAGTTGTCCTAGGCTTAAAGTAGTGTCTTTCCTCTTCTTCCAACACAATTTTTGCAGAACGTATATTCTACAGGGATTCACTATGTTGGCAATGACAAAGTTAGGGCTAGGATTTGCTCTCAGCTGCAGTGGACACATCCTTTTCATGCATTTTAAAACAGTGGTAGTCTTGTTTTTTTTAAAACAAAAACTAGTGATGTTTGCATAAATAGTTAATTTAAAATAGTGATAACAGTCATGTTTTATCAACTATACTTTTTTGGTTCTATCATAGAGAGGGGCTCCTCCGGGTGCCGTCAGCAAAACAATGTCGAGTGGCGGCCCCCAGGGGGAGAGCTTTCTCTGTGGGGGCACCTACTATCTGGAACGAGCTCTCCCCGGAGATACGGAGGATCCCGGATCTGCTCACCTTCCGCCGCGCTCTTAAGACCTTTCTATTTCGCCAGGCGGGCCTGGCCTAACCTCTCTCCGTTTTTAGCGTTAAATTTTAATCTGTTTTAAACTATGTGGGGTGTTTTAATTTTATCTGGGCCAAATTTATTTAATCTGTTTTTAGTTGGGTTTTAAATTTTGTATTCATGTATTTTTATTGTTGGCTGTACACCGCCGTGAGTCCTTCGGGAGTAGGGCGGTATATAAATCCAATAAAATCTAAATCTAATCTAATCTAAATATATCCAAAATGAAGGAATTGTATGTTTTTAATGCTTCTGCATATGAGGGTACTTTTTGGTTTTATTACTTTGGGGTAGTTACAAGTGTGCCATTTTGTGTATTCCATGAAATACATCTGGATATTGTAGAACACAAGACACTGATTCATTTGTAGCGGTTACTTATTTTCAGCAACTGGGAGTTGGAGTAAAATTGATTTTTGAGTTCTGCCAGTTTTTCCTTCTCGTCTAGGTGACAGATCACAGCTCAGCCAAGGAGTGCGGAGTTGGATTATAGGAAGCCCTTCACCCACAGTGCTCCTCATAATCCCTCCACCTTGCTTATGAAGTGTCACTAGAACTCAGTCATTTGAATGGTCACTGCTGACCCTGAGTCTACCAAGCTCCTGAATTCTGGTAAACTCTAACCAAGAACACCTCACATGACAGGTTATTGTGACAGGAAATGGGACCACGAATAATCTAGCAGGGGGGACAGTCTCAGTATAGTACTTCTTTCTCCCACTGCTCCTCTGTCTAATAGATTGACTCTTTGGGTACAGAAGACCAATGACAAATTGGTTCTGTGGGGACAGAGAGAGCACCTTTTGAGCGGGAAACTTAAAGTTAGGCGGTAAAACGAAGCGAAACCTCGGGAATCCACTAGTCCTTGCCTTTGAATTGTCCTACAATTAAAGCTAAAGAACAGGTCAATTAGCAAGCTCCCTAAGTTAGGTATTAGGTTTTTGGCTGTCGGGCAGCACAACTAGTGCTGGCAAATCTTTCTGCTGGGGGGAAAAAAACCCTGGAGGAGCGAAGAGCCGCAAGAAAGTATTTCTCGCGAGCAAAACGCCGCCAGGAAAATTCGGATGGGAAACGAAGAGGAGGGGAAGATCGCAGGCACAAATATAGCGTAGCGGTGAGCAATAAACCTGCCCATTGCACAGTTCATCTTCAAGCAGAGTTCGCTTCGCGGTTAAAGAGCGCTAAAAGGCCCGGTTCCGGAAGAAAACTCTGCGCCCCATTGGCTGATCCTCTGACCAATCTCCGTCATCCTCCCTTCCGATTGGTGTTTCGCTGACTCCTTGTTAAAACTGAGATATACACAAGCATCACGCGCTCTTTTAACAGGAAAGAAGGCCGAGAGAGATGTCCCTCCCTCCGAGCAGTATACTGCGGGGTAATGATCAACAATATAGGCAGGGTTAACATCGGTTCGGTAAAACTCGTGGATTCTGGGAAGAAGCCCAGGATAAACCGATTCGAATGAGTCTCCTTACCGGTTTCGCTGGAGAAGGGGAAAAAAAATAACAACCTCCCCCCCGGCTTCAATGTGTAGCAAAGGCATTTCTCTCCTCACCCGCCCCCAACCATGAAAAAAAGTGGAAGGCCGACCTACCGGCCGGCTAGCCCTCGTCCTCACCCTGTATTCATGAGCGATCTGATTGGAGGATTGTTCTTTATCTGCACCCTCCGCTGCCTCGCTTGCCTTCACCTCATTGGTTGATGCGCACGCGCGGGTCTCTTTCCCCCTCCCCGTCCCCTTCGGGGTAGGGGTTGGAGCAGCTCCTGGCCCAGGCCCGGCAGTCGCTTGTCATCCGTCGAGGACTTCGCTACTGGCTCTCTTCGTTAAGCGCTGGCACAATGAGGTCGCTCAGTTTACTGTGGCCGGGTTACCACTGACCTTTATCTACTGGAATATGGCCGCGCCGCTCCCCGCGGTCGCTCCCAGGCTCATGGCAGGGCCGGGGGGAGGCGGCGAAAGGGAGACGCGGATGCTACCGCGGTCGCCGCTGCTGCTGCCGCTGCTGCTAGGAATTCTCCTCAGCCGGTGCCTGGGAGAGCAGCCCGCTCGCGCCGCCGCCGCCTCTTCCTCCTCCTCCTCCTCCTCGTTGCCCGGGGCATCTGATTCTGAGGAAACGGTGATAATAGGGTTACGGCTGGAGGACACGGACGACGTGTCCTTTATGGAAAAGGGAGTGCTCCGGGTGAGCGAGAGAACTCGTGTCAAACTGCGGGTCTACGGGCAGAATATCAATAACGAGACCTGGTCCCGCATCGCATTCACCGAGCATGAACGGTGGAGGGATGGGGAAGGCAGGCGGCCGCCAGCTGAACAAGAAGACGGTCCGGTCCCCGTGGGTTCCATGTCGACGGCCCCGCAGCGTTGCGGCATCCGGACGTCGGACATCATCATCTACCCGCATATCACCCTCAACCGCCGTACCTCGGGGATCATCGAGATCGATATCAAGCCGTTGCGCAAAACGGAAAAAAGCAAGTCGTACTACCTGTGTACCTCGGTGTCTTCCCCTGCTATCCTAGGAGGGGCGGGGAGTGTGGCCGGGGGCCCTGGTGGTGGAGCTGGCATTATTGGTCCCGATGGAGGGCCCTGGACTGAGACCACCTGGATCTATCATGATGGTGAGGACACCAAGATGATTGTAGGTGAGGAGAAGAAATTCTTGTTACCCTTCTGGCTTCAGGTGATCTTCATCTCCCTCCTGTTGTGTCTTTCTGGCATGTTCAGTGGTCTCAACCTGGGACTTATGGCTCTTGATCCTATGGAGTTGCGTATTGTGCAGAATTGTGGGACAGAAAAAGAAAAAAACTATGCTAAGCGCATTGAGCCTGTGCGCCGCCAGGGCAACTACTTGCTCTGTTCTTTGCTATTGGGTAATGTATTGGTCAATACTACCCTTACCATCCTGCTCGATGACATTGCAGGTTCTGGACTGGTGGCGGTGGTAGTATCCACTATTGGTATTGTCATTTTTGGTGAGATTGTGCCACAGGCTATTTGTTCCCGGCATGGTCTGGCTGTGGGTGCCAACACCATCTTCCTTACAAAGTTCTTTATGATGATGACCTTTCCAGCCTCTTATCCAGTCAGCAAACTGCTGGACTGTGTTTTAGGGCAAGAGATTGGTACTGTCTATAACCGTGAGAAGCTACTTGAAATGTTAAGAGTCACTGATCCTTACAATGATTTGGTCAAAGAAGAATTGAATATAATTCAAGGAGCGCTGGAATTGCGCACCAAAACTGTGGAGGATGTAATGACTCCTCTCCGGGATTGCTTCATGATTACTGCTGAAGCTGTACTTGATTTCAACACTATGTCTGAAATCATGGAGAGTGGATATACACGTATCCCAGTTTTTGAAGGAGACCGCTCTAATATTGTGGACCTTCTTTTTGTCAAAGACTTAGCTTTTGTGGATCCTGATGATTGCACTCCACTCAAGACCATCACACGTTTCTATAACCACCCACTGCACTTTGTCTTCAATGACACCAAGCTTGATGCCATGCTTGAGGAATTCAAAAAAGGTGGGATGATGGTGGCTGGTGAAGGGAGTGGGGAAGGAAAATGTGAAAAGGAGCTTCAGGAGTATGGAAGGTACTTGATTATTACAATGAAAGATGAAGTTTTGGGGGTATTAAATTTTGTGCTTAACATTTGGTGTTTATATGGTATAGCTCAGATTAGTAAACTGATTCTCTTGCCTTCACATATTTTCCTTGTATTCGTAAAGTTTAATCTACAGCTCTCATCATTTCTATTTATATGTATGTTATTGAATGTAGTTTAAGGATCAGTTTAGGTTTTTCACTGTCCAGTGGATATTCAGATATTACGTTGAATTGTGACTCCAACCTGGACTCATCATCTGTCTTATGTGCACCTATGACTGCTAATATCTCAAGAAACAAGAGGAATTTATGGGACCAGATTGTATCTAAATGTATAGGCTAAAGTAATAAATAACAAGCATTCTCTTTCTATAGAAATATATGCCTGGTATGTGCATCATGCCGTATATGAACTTTTACTTATCTGATTATCTTAGACTTGAATGTATTATTATTGGCAACTAGTTTTACATCTCAGGTTATCCTTCCTTGAATAGCATTTTTTGTTTCCTTTAGCAACTATTTGTTAACTATTTACTAGTTGCAATAATACAGCCTCTGTTTTATATAGTAAAAATATTTGGTAGATGTGTATGATACAGAGTTCTTACATGGTAAGATTGCAAGATTGAGTTAAAATTTTAGGTCAATAATAATGTTGGTTAATGTTGGCTTTTTTCTCATTGTGCACATACACATGATTGGGAATTGTGGTTATGGATCTTCAATGTATCTGTACTGTACATGAAAGTTAAAACTAAAGAAGTTATCCAATATTATAACTTTTATACTATGTTAATATTTTAAGTTTTTTTCTACAAATTTTGTGAAATGTCATTCAATAATTTATATCTACTAACAGACATTGGTGTTAAGTTGTCACTGAGTTTGTTTTTAACATCCCAAAAGTTCTATTTAAAACATTGTTAATATTTTTCACTGCTAGTCTAGCATACCACCACTCCTCTGACATGATTGTCTCTAGCTGTGAAGAGAGATATTTGCTTAGATATCTGATTCTGGTTGTCAAAAAAGCATTGTAAACTATTATTTATTTAATTTATTATTGGTGCTTTTTTACTGCCAGGTGTATTTTTTTCCTCAGGTGTCCAAATCATCTGACTTAGTTATGCAGTGCGCTTGATTTTTGGGAGAGGAAGCAGTTCTGCTCTGCAGTCATGAACATTGCTAAAAAGTAGTTTGGTCTGGGTGATTTATATGAATTTCATCATGTATTCTCTTATATCTTGTTATATTAACTAGAAATCACTGATGATATCTTCTGAATGATACTATATTTTTCTCCAGCTTGGTGAGGAAGAGCACATTTTATTGGTTCTCCTGTTATTAATTTCTTTTTAGCTGCAAACTGCCAGTACTGAGAATCATTTAGAACCATTCTAAAATCTACTTGTTTGGCTGGACTTTGGGATCAATTAAGTTGGGAAGCCATAGTGAAAGGTATACTGTTGCTTAGTTTCTGACTGTTTATGTGGGTCAAGCACTCTGAATGTTTAGAGTAGGCTATCAATCTAAAGATAATTGTGATCAAATTGTTGCAGAGAAAATATATTTGAAGATAGTTGGATTCAACATCCGTTTGAGATTAGCATTTGTTCAGTATTTGGATAAACAGGGTACTGCTGGAGTTAACCTTTTCTCAAAGTGGTACTTATTCTGTAGCTGAACTTTTGCACAGTTGGTGATTTGTAGGCAGTAAACTGCTAGTTAGATTTCAAATAGTGCTAGTCTGAAACACTTATCTTTAGCTTTTTCAGTTTAAAAGTTAAGCCATCTTTCAGTTTTTTATTCATTCTAGTTTTATTTTTCTTTTCAATTTTCAAATGAATATGTTTTGGTGGATAAAATGTTTTGGTAATCTATTATGTATCTCCTATAACCACTTGATATTTTCTAGAATAAGAACCACGCTAGTTTATTGGCCCTTATAATTTATGAAAAGTGAATTCTATGAGATTGTATTGCAATCTAATCATGAAGCTGTAGCAAATAGTACTATTTTCCCATTTTAGTAATAGTTTAAATTTCTAGAATACCACTAAAGTAGTCTTGTTGAATTTATAATTATATTTACAGTTTAAAAAATTGGTTTTATTTATTTAGTTGTCAAATTTATATAGCCACACATCTTACAAGACTTTAGACCGTTTTAATTTATATGAACTAAATAGATTAGTTTGTATGTATGCAAACACACACACACACACACACACACACACACACACATTATAGAAGCTAAAATGAGGGAGCAGGATAGATGTACTAACAAAGTAACAAATACATGTAAAATAACACTTGTTTTTCAGTCCTTCTACTCATTTCCTTAAACTGTAATCCATTTGTTAGATGGTAAGATTATTATTAAGCATAGAAGGATTATTTCTCAGTCAATATGCTAGGTTGTTCAGTGGTATTAATGAAATATATTATGATTAAAATGAAGATACTCTGGCCGCAAAATCTTCCTTCTGGGCAATAACAAGTTTATCTAAAGATTAATGTATACAATTCTGTTTAGATATGTCAATTTCATTATTTGTATTTATAAAAAATATATATTGCCCTTCTATATTAACACATAATATTTAATATTCTTTTTTCAGAGACTGATATATTCTGAAAAACAGCTGGTAGAGATGGATTTAATTTCAAAATGAGAGATTCCTAAATTCAGTAAGCTATTGTAGTATTGTAGTATTGGATTAAAATATTACCTTGCTGTCATACTGAAATAGAAAAGTTTTTTCCTTAAATGGAAAAATTGCTTCTAGATTAATATTCAAATTGTGCTGTGCATTAACATACCTTTGTTACAAACATACCATTGTCTTTGTTATTTTGTAACAATTTCTTGTACCTTTTGTTCTAACAAATCTCTGTGTAAAACAGTCTTTGCAAATTACCATTTATGTGATTGACTCTGCAAAATACTGTAACATTAGTAACATTAGTAGCAAAACCAAGTTGACCTCTATATTTTCCTCATCTTGAAATTAACCCACCCATAGATAAGCAGAACACCAGAGCAGTCCTACTAATTAAGCTTAATATAATTAGTTAAATGCTTTGACACCTCCTTCCAATATCAGTGGTTTTGAATGTGTGAGCTAAAGTCCTTTTTTGTAAAATGCAAGACATCTGAAGGTAAGACACCAGCATCTTACAAATTAATCAACAGAGTCTTGCATTGCTCATAATGCCAGACACTTATTATTATTCCCAATAATAGGGAATACTGGATTCTTCCATTATGTTTGTTACTGTTTAAACATGTTTTATTAAATAAATCACAATAAGTGAATTCACATGATATGCTAAGAAGGATACAGTGGTCTTTTTTAAAAAAATCCTGATATTTGGTTTTATGAACAGAATTTGGGTTGGTCCTGTTCTAGTTGTCATCTAATGATAGGAGTGGATGCATATTGTTGAGAGACTGGTGATGTAGGTTAAAGTTTAAGCAGTGGTGGATTGCTACCGGTTTGCACAGGATTGAGCGGTAGCGGCGGTGGCAGAAGGCTACGCCACTGGTTCTCCCTGGATTAGGCAAACCGGTGGCAGCGGGAGGCTTCGCCCACCTGCCCAGATGCTTCTGCACATGCGCAGAAGCACTGTGCATGCGCATGAGCGAACCAGTAGCAACAGGATTTGGAACCCACCCCCTGAGTTTAAGGAATATCTGATATGAATGTGATTAAAATTTAATATGAATTAGGATATGAATGTGATACAATCTGATGAAAATTTCATTAATAATTATATTATTGGATTCTTTTGTGTTATTCATCCTGATTGATTGGGTGAACATTATTAGTTTCAGTAAGTACTTCAGTAAGTACTCCTATATTGATAGTTTCATTATCATATTATAGTGAATGCAAACAAGTAGTTTCTGTTTCTTTCCTCACTCTACATTCTTGATGACATAAAGGGAGTGTTAATATGTTTGTTTCAATTTGTATCCCAGGCTTTGAAATTTGGGGGATTTTTCTGTGCAAGTTGACATATCAGCAGGTGAAAAGGCTACTATCAATTTCTACTTAGTATAGTAGAAATGCAAAATAGTCTTTATTCTGACAAAAGTACAAATAAGTCAGTTTTGATTTTTACTTTGTAATTTTTTGTTGAAAGAGCAAGAACTGTTAGTATATTAAATAGAACACCCAGATTTTAGGCAGTCCCTCTCATTAAAGGAAAATAGAACAGAGAAAATTATCTTTGTTATCCATAATCTTAATGTATAAAAGACAGTTCCATTTTGACAATAACTTATTTATGGATGGGAAAACAGTCCTTTGAAGCCAATATGGTACTGTAATTGTTCAGTTGTTAGCATCTATACTGGGATTTTCCAAATGTGGAATTTGGAACTTTGATACCCTTGATCAAAACTCAAAGCTCTAAGCAATGCAACATTTGCTGCATTCAAATTAACTTTTTTTTGTCTTTATCTTTCACAGAAACCCATCAGATGCTCTTGCCACCCTAGGGTTCTGTGGACCACAGAGTGGAGTTATCCACTCCAATTATAGTGTAAAACTATGATCAACCCCCAAGTTGTGTGATTTGCCTTGAAATCAGTGGCAAGTGTGGTTAAAAATCTAATTTGAAAATAAACTTGTGGGCAATTTTTCACTTGCCTTTCTTCCAGTGGACAAGTGATTTTAATGATCCTGTTTTTGCTTGAGCTTTCACTAAACATTTTTTCTTGTCTTTTTTTTTAACTGGCTGTTCTCAGCATGTATGATTCTAAATCCCAAGC
Source organism: Masticophis lateralis (assembly GCA_030761175.1). Taxonomy (NCBI): domain Eukaryota; kingdom Metazoa; phylum Chordata; class Lepidosauria; order Squamata; family Colubridae; genus Masticophis; species Masticophis lateralis. Next base: position 48,710,599 of record JAUDYJ010000005.1, read on the forward strand.
CTTCTATTTTTTAGTTTACCACAGACATTTAGCTTGAAATGCCTTGTATTTAAAACTGTAAAGCTAGTACACATAGTGCAGACCACTCTGTATAGAAACTTTCCCAGAGCCTTTTACAACACAGAGTTCTTCCTTATCTGTTGTAATTGTAGACCTAGAGACTTTGAGATTTGCTTCTTGTTCTTGTTTTATCCTTTTGTTTGCTACTATATTACACTACATGTTTGCTGAGTTTGGATTAATAACTTATTTTGCAAAAGAGCACACACATAATGCTGCTTCAGTGTTCTAATAAGTTACATGGATACCTTGCAGTTTTCTTTGAATTCTATTCAGGGGAGAATAGTTCTAGAAGACAACATATTTTAAAACCTTAAATTTTAAAAATTGTATGATGAAATGATAAACTTACACCTGATATTCGTCCATCTAAATATACATTATGTTATTCATTTGGAGATCTATCAGTTGCTCAAAAAATAAATACCTTATTACTAAATATATATTTTTATCTTTGCTAGCATATTTTCACAGTTCAGAAAGATTGGGGGTTTTTTCCCATGAAAACATTAAAAGAGCTATCTAACGTAGAATTAAGGAGACATTTCCTGATAGTGAGAACTGTTGATCAGTGGAATGACTTACCTCTGGAAGTTGTGGGTCCTCATCACTGGAATTTTTAAGAATAGGTTGGACAGCCATTTGTCTGGAATGATATAAGTTCTCCTGATTGAGCAGGAGGCACTTTGACGGTGAGGCACTTTAAAGGTCATAACTTTAGGGGCAAGCATAACTACTGTATTTTTCGGAGTATAAGATAAACTCCCCTCCCCCCAAATGAGAGTAAAAATTTGGGTGCATTTTATACACTAAATGTAGCCCCTCCCACCTGCCGGTCCCCATCCTTTGGCCTCTGCCTCCCAGCAATTTGCTCCTTGCAGCAAACAGCAAACAGCCTGTTTCAGTTTTAGCTTCAGGATAGCCTGATTAGCACAAGCAGCTGATTGTCAGTTGGATCGGCCTCCTGAGGATCAGCTGTTTCAGGCTGCAGGGATTGCCATTGCCTGTTGCCCATTCCGATCCCCACTGCCTGGAATGGACAGAAAATGGGGTGCGCGGAGGCTGAAAATGGAGGCCGCAATAGGCTATGGCAATCCCTGCAGCATAAAACAGCTAATCCTCAGGAGGCCGATCCAACCAACAATCAGCTGCTTGTGCTAATCAGGCTGTGCTGAAGCTGAAACTGAAACAGGCTGTTTGCTGCAAGGAGGCATATTGCTAGGAGGCAGAGACAGATTTTTTTTTCTTGTGCTAAACAGACTGTGCTGAAAATGAAAATGAAACAGGCTGTTTGCTGTTTGCTGCTTGCTGCAAGGAGGCAAATTGCTGGGAGGAAGATTTTTTCCCCTTGTTTTCCTCCCCCAAAAAGATTGGTTTATCTTATAGTTTGGAGTGTCTTATACTCCGAAAAATATGGTATCTTTCACTGTAACTTTAGTTACTGACTGATTGATTGTTAAGCAAGGTCTAAATAAAATTTCAGGAAAATTATAAAAAGCCATGGTAGTGCAGTGGTTAGAATGCAGTATTGCAGGTTAACTCTGCCCACAGCTAGGAGTTTGATCCTAACCAGCTCAAGGTTTACTCAGCCTTCCATCTTTCCTAGATAGGTAAAAAGAGGACGAAGGTTGTTGAGGCAATATGTTGACATTGTAAATTGCTCAGAGAATGCTGTAAAGCATTATAGAGCAGTATTTCCTCAAAAATAAGATCCTGTCTTATATTTTTTTGAACCCTGAAATAAGCACCTGGCCTTATTACCATGTGCTCAAAAGCCCGATTGGGCTTATTAACAGAGAAGGTCTTATTTTGGGGGAAACAGGTTAAGTGCTTTTGCTATAAAATTCCTGACATCATAACTGTTTCATGAACAAGAATATATGTTAATTAGTTCTTGAAATGGTATAGCTTTTGGTCATATGCTATTCGGCCATGTTGCCCATCTGTCCTACAAATAAAGACGATTAAAAGCCAGAGTAATTTTTCTTTCTTTTCTTCCATTCATTTTTGTCAGATTCTTAGTGACTACCTAGAGAAGTCACTGCAGTTTTCTTGGCAAGGTTTTTGAGGAGCGATTTGCCATTGCCTCCTTCCTAGGGCTGTCTGACTCAAGGTCATCCAGCTGATTTAGTGCCTAAGATGGGACTAGAACTCATGGTCTTCCAGTTTCTAGCCTGATGCTTTAATCATTATACCCAACTGCCTTTCATTTCTTTCTATGAACATGTAAAGATACTAGATAAAATTAGTTGTATGATAACGAAAAATCTGGTCTGGTTCATAGCTAACAATAAGCCACCATATGGCTTGTTTATACTTGACAATGAATATTTATCAACACACCTATTTTTGCTTAACAATACCCATGCTGTTTCATTTGGTAAAGAATACTGAACAGGAATTCAGTATGAACATGAATTTGGTGAATATATGGTGGTTGGGGAAATTAAGGTGAAAGCCAGAATTTCTCAGGGCAGAGATGTCATTTATGTCAAAAGCTAACAGCCACCAGCTTCAAGGCCGTGAAAGATAGGGCACAAACATTTTTTCAAGTTGAAGGATTTGGAAAGGAAACATTGGAATTAAACTACAGTGGATATAAGGAAACAAGTTGAGTTGATAGCAATTAAGTGTTTTAGTGGCTTCTTCCTAGTATGCAAATATGCTTATCTAACTAGGGCAAGTTCTGTATGAGAAAGCATTCAGCTGAAAACAAGCCTAGGTCAAACCATTCTTGAACTGAATATCTGACAAATGCTGCATTGTTGTTAAAACATGATGGCGTCAGATGGAGCACCTAAGCTGACTGAATGATCCCACAAAAAGTAAGCAAAGTTAGACCTAATTAATAGTTGAATAGAGACCACACCAAAATTTTAGAAATGTAGACTAAACTGGGAAGCTTAAATGAAAAACTAAGAAAGTTGTAGTACTGTTTTTTGTAAGAAAATATATCGATATAATATGGAAATAATATGGAATATAGAATATAATATGGAAATAATATGGATAAATCATCACAAGTTTCTAAGGCTTAGTATTATTTAACAAATATAAAAATAAACACTCCCTTGAATCAATAATATTATTGTTAAATAATACCAAGCCTTAGAAATCAGATTTCAACTTTTTTTTAATTGAGAAAATACAGGAAATCCTCGACTTATGACCACAGTTGAGCCCAAAATTTCTGTTGCTAAGGGAGACAGTTAAATGATCTCCCCCATTTACGACCTTCCTTGCCACAGTTGTTAAGTGAATCATTGCAGTTGTTAAGTTAATAACATGGCTGTTAAGTGAAACTGGCTTCCCCGTTGCTTCGTTTGTCAGAAGGTCATAAAAGTTGATTACATGACTCCAGAATACTGTAACTCTCATATGAGTCAGTTGCCAACCATCTGAATTTTGATCACATGACCCTGGGATGTTACAATGATTGTTAGCGTGAAAAACATTCATAAGTCCCCCTTTTTTAGTTCAGTTATAACTTCAAACAGTCATTAAACAAACTGTTGTAAGTTGAGAGCTACCTGTAGTCTTTAATGAATGTATTGATGGTCAGAGAAGCAGTTTTAAACAATCAGCAGAGACAATAGGATAACATTTTGAACAACATTTGAAGTTTAATATTATACAGAGAATATTTTAAGGTAAACCAAGTGCAGATTAAAGAAAAGGGCCAACACGTTTTCTCCTACTGAATTAATCCGTGCTATCTGTATAGATGGAGTTGGGTAGTGATGGTGGTGAAGAGAGATATTTGTGCTTTTCTAGATTCGACTGAACTAGTATTCTAGCTGGGTTATGAAATCATTAATGATATTCTAAATTACAGTTCAGTAACATTTTGAGGTTTGTAGGTTCACAAATTCAGATATGTTTTGTTTCCTCTTGGTTGGTTTTGATTAAATTATTATTTTTCAGTCTTCGGTTATCTCTGGTCTATTATGAGGATAACAGGAAATAAGAATTTGGCCAGCTATATCTGATGAATGTAATGGTGGGTTCTGAATTTAAAGGGTTTTTTTTAAATATTCAAACACTTGACCATCAATTTCTCTTCTAATACACGCATATAACCCTACACAGTCACAGAATGACTAAGAACAGGAATGAAGGAGGCTTACATTGTTAAGTTTAAATATCTGATAAATATGAGTGTATACAAAAGATCGCAGGCTAAATATTTAATAAAGAATATTAGTAACACAGTGAGAACAAATGGAATTAAATTGCAATTTCTTATCTGGAATGAGATTTTTCTGTTAGAATGGAATTATTGAGGGGATAATTTAAACTTAAACTGAGATGTTTGGTTCATTTACGTATAAGTTAACAATAGTACTACAGGAGTATTGTTAGCTAGTGTTTTGATTCCTGGCTCACTTCTTTTTTTTTTTATTATTATTATTATTATTATTATTATTATTATTATTATTATTATTATTATTATTATTATTATTATTATTTAGGCTTCCCTAGTTCCAATAATTGAGCTCATAAAACTAATCATTGACACTGGTGAATGCAGAGCTATGAACCAGGCCATGTCTAGTGTGCGTGACCTGGCACTCAAACAGTGATTTGACAGGGTCCTAATTTGCAGCCTGCCAGCTACAAACAGTAGCGTAAATACTAAACTCTAATGAACTGCAACTACCAGCACATGGCTAATGACCCCAGATCAGCCGGCTACTTCAGCCTGTCTGTTGCCAAGGTCATCCAGTTTAGATATATTTGGTGGAAGTTTTTAATTTTCAAGAGATGTAGAATGGTATGAATAGGTTTTACTAATTCATCTTAGAGAAAAATCTTCAGCTTTTTAATAAAGCAGTTGTGTTTATTAGAGGTTTTTTTTTTAATGTAGTCTTTTATAGGTGCAAAAACAACACCAAAGTCCACAATGTCTACTGCCTATTCCTAACATATTAGTCATTTCTATGACATCATGCAGTCTAAGCCAATAGCAGCTGAGAAATAACTGTTCCCTGCTGTTGTACCAGAAAATAAAATACACATTTATTGTTCCTTAAAACTCTTCTATGCTCAAATAACACCAAAATGGTAAGATTGTGTTTTCAATAAAGTATAATAAAGAGCCCTGCTCTGTGGGAGATGGGCTGTTTAGAAATAGGCAAGAAATAAATAAAATAAAATAAAATAAAATAAAATAAAATAAAATAAAATAAAATAAAATAAAATAAAATAAAATAAAATAATGTTTTATACTGAGCTTTATTCGGATCTTAAATTGAAGCTTTGAGAATATTTTCTTTTGTTCAAACCTGAAATATTTTGAATTTTGAAAAAAGATGCAAGAGAAACCTGACAGAAATTTGAATTGAGTGATTAGCCACATATTATATACATTATCTCCCAGAGTATAAATGTATTATAATGAATAATAAATAATGTAAAGAAAAGTATTTTTATTATACACATTCAATAAATGTCAGTTTACTCTAAGGGAGTTTTTCTCAACCTCAACAATTTTAAGATTGTGTGGATTCAACTCCCTGAATTCCACATCCAGCAAAGGAATTGAAGTCCACATATCTTAAAGTTGCTGAGATTGAGTAATACTGCTCTGCTATGATACTGGTTCATCTAGGATATTTCAGGAGACCCATTTTTAGCAAGGTCTTCACGCATTTTGTGATTGTTATACATTAATTGGTTTGCTTAAGAAATTTATACATCAGACATACTTAATTACGGCGGTAAGGTAATTGATTTACCTGTATCTTCCTTTTATCAAAGTCAGCAGGAGACAAGTTGTTAGTTCACACCTAGTACTAAATATTTTAGATCTATATTTTATTGGCTTGCTGTAGTAATGAGATATGCTTGGACATTCTTACATATTAGACAGAAATACTTGCTACCCGTTCAAATAGGAATATAATCTCTCATGTGCATCCTTCTCATGTTTCACCACAGTGTAGAAATGGGAGGTGCCAGGCTGGGATATTCTATGCTCTAGCTCTATGTCCTGAGTTGAAAACTTCTGAAGATCTGCCTCCCTGGTGACGTCTCTTCAGTTTTTTTCAACTCTAGCTCATGGTTGCAACTTTTTCAGCTCCTGAGCTGTGAGTTGACAGTGGTTATTTTCCCTGGAATTTTGTTTGATTTTTTTTTTCTTTTTCTTCTCTTTAGCTGTGTTATCTGTGCTTTTCTATATCCTGCGTGCCTTTGTTGGCTTTTTTGCAGGTGCTTCACTGGGGAGGGCTCTCCGCTTGTGGATTGAGCTGGGGGAGGTGACTTGCTTGCCTTCCCCCAACCTCCCCTATTCGTTTAGGCAGCTGTGGGCGGCTAGCCGGCTGGCTTTCGCTCCGGTTTCCTCTAAAAGCATGAGAAGTGGCGAGGAGCTTCATTTGCAGCCTCTGGAGCTGCACCTGGTCCTTTTTGCTTTGGCGCGGCTTCCGTTTGATCCCCGCCAGTCAGCTATGTGGCGGAGCGGCTTTTTCGCTTTTTTTCGCCGTATTTAAAGCCGCTCCAGCCTTGGACAGCCTGGGCGCAGGCTGCTTTGCCCTCAGAGCTCCAGGGGCACCTTTGGGTGCATAAGAGGGCAGTGCCAGCCACCGGGCCACGCTAGTAGACTGTTCCTGCAGAGCGGACCCTTTGGTTAATTGTAAGTTGCAGCGGCCATTGTTCCCGCACAATTTGTGGCGGCCATTAAGTCCGGGCAGCTTTGATCCCCCGGCATTATATGAAGCACGGGCTGGTAGGCTCTCTGCTGGAGCGGATGGGAGCCTTGGACTGCTGACCAGCTTTGTTACTGTCTGCGGGTTTGCTTGGCAACCTGAGCTGACTTTGCTCGGGCCCTTAGCTTTGTGCTATTGTTTGAACTGTGGCAGTTATAAGCGGCCATTTTGAAGATCACAGCGGCCCTTTTGTCTTCGTTCAGGTTAGTATACCTACTTTTCTTCCGTTCAGGCCCTTCCTGTGGGATTTTGTCTACCACTTAAAAGACTTTTGTTGTGTAAATTTGGCCTGGGAAGCTGATTTGCAGATATGGGGGATGCGGATAGACATGCATCTTTTTCTGCTGAGGGCTCTTGGTCTCCTCAACTGGACAGAGGCAAAGCACCATCCGGACCATGAACTGCCAGCGTGGTGGCAGCCAGTAAGATTAAAGCCAAGGCTAAGGCTCGCTCTGGGCTTACCAAGGCAGAGGAGAAGTCAGCTAAAATTAGACAAAGGGCATTGGACAAGGAATTTGCAAATGCCTCGGCCTCCAATTTAACTCAAGACCCCCCTCTGGTTCCTCTGGCTACCCATCAACAGGTAGACTACCTGAGGCCACCTTCACCCCCACTGCAGCGGGGCTCCATCAGGGTGAGAGGGGAAGCAGGATGTCCTGAACTTTATGAAGTCCTGGATAGATCAGGCAATTAGATGAGGCATCACGGAGCGTATGCAGCTCCAGTCACAGGCTTTCGCCCAGATGTATGCCTTCCGTCCAGAGGTAGAGCCTCAAAGGTTCCTGAGGAATACCAGGACCCGGACTCCCCTTCTCCATCTGAATTGGTGGATTATGTTGAGGATTATCAAGGGGAGGGAGAGTTTTCTGATCTGGATCAGGACCAGCCCCCTAGGCCGTCATTTAAAGGGTTGTTTAATCCAGCCCTTTTGAAGCCGCTGCTCGCCAAGGCTAGGGCTACAGCATGTTTGGGTCCAGACCCATTGCTCTCAGGTGCGGATAGTGGAGAGCAGGATGATTACCTATTCACGGAACAGGCCATGGAGGCAGACACCATTCCCACCCTGGGAATGTTCCTGGACTTGATACATAGCAGTGGGCTGCCCCAGCTGTGGTTACCTGGGCTTTGGGTCTGGACAATCAATTGTTTGCTGTAGATTCTGACATACTTAACCTGTTGGAGGTTCCCAAGATAGACGCGGTGCTCACCTCTTCTTTGCTTTTACCACCTGACGTAGTGGACACCTTGAAGGCAGAGGAACGAGGGAGGAGACGGCGCTTCGTCAAGCTCACCAGGCGGATGCTTGGGCTATGAGAGCATCTTCATCAGCATCCTTCCTCACCAGAGCGTCGGTCTGATGGCTTCGCCAGCTGCAGGTCCACTTGGCGCCAGATGATGTTCGGGCCCATCAAGGCCTCTCTAAAATTCTGGCAGCTGCAAAGTATACGGCAGATGCAACCTTGGTGGCTACCAGGTTCTCTGCCAGGGCCAGGGCCTCGTCCGTGACTGCTAGGTGCATGCTTTGGCTGCATCATTGGCGCATGGATGGGAAGAACAAGTGGAAGCTGGCTTCAGCTGCATTTGAGGAAGGTTACCTGTTTGGGAGGGCCCTAGATCCTTTGCTTATTGAGACTAGGGATAAGAGAAAGGTTCTCCCGTCCCAGGGCAGGCGGACGGATTTCCGTTCCTCCCCTTATTACAGGTGGCCCTCCTTCCATCGGGGAGCTGGGCCAAGCTTTCTCAGTCAGCAGTGGCCCTTCCAATTCTCTAGGCCTAGCTTTCAGGCTGATAGATCGACCTTCTCCCATGGTTGTCAGCAGCCGCCCAACAAGTCCTTCAGGGGCACTGGTGGCAGATGGGCTAGGAGATCAAAGTGACTGCCCACCTCAGGCTCCTATTGGGGGCAGGCTTACCCTGTTTGTGGACCACTGGGACGACCTGACATCAGACAATTGGGTGAGGGAGACAGTAAGAACAGGGCTGTCCCTCAAATTCCTCTCACCTCTGCCGAGGTGTTTCCTCCATTGCCCTGTTTCTGGAGACACGTCCAGGAGGGGGCTCATGGAATCGGCTATCCAGCATTTGCTGGATATTCGGGCCATTCAGCCGGTTCCACAGGGGCAAAGAGGGCACGGGTTCTATTCCATCCTATTTGTCATCCCAAAGGCCTTGGGGTGGGGGCTGGGGGTGGAGGGCAATTCTAAATTTGAAGGGACTCAACAATTACATTGTTTACAGGAGGTTCAAAATGCACTCCCTGCATTCCATTTTAGCGGGGATCAGGGAGGAAGATTTCTTAGCCTCCATAGATTTGACCAAAGCATACCTCCATGTCCCTATTCAGCCAGAGCATCGTCAGTACCTGAGGTTTTGTTATTCAGTCTGCCACTACCAATACCTCGCCCTGCTGTTCGGGCTGGCTTCTGCCCCCTGGACGTTCACCAAAATTCTTTCTGACCTGGCGGCATACCTCAGGTCGATCCCCATCAGGATCCGGTGCTATCTCGACGATCTGCTCCTACAGGCGTCATCACAGCAGCAGGTTGAACAGGACTTGGCTACAACAATAGGGGCACTGAGGGACCATGCCTTTTCTATCAACCTGGACAAGTGCCAGCTTGTGCCTTCAACACAGCTAGTTCACTTAGGGGCCCTAATAGACACACAAGCAGGTCAGGTTTTCTTGTCCCAGGACAGACAGGAGAGTATAAGGGCGCTGATTCTGTTGCTTCAGGGGAGCCACATGGTACAAGTAGACCAGCTGTCCCAGCTGTTAGGGAAAATGATTTCTTGTCTGAATATAGTCCCCTGGGCCAGGTACCATGCAAGGCCACTACAGTGGTTCTTGCTCCCGTTTCAGAGGGCGGGCACGAGCTCATCCAAGATCAGGGTTCGGGTACTGCCACGGGTGCTGCCCTCCCTGGCTTGGTGGACATCAGAGCCATCCAGAGGGGGTGTTACTTCAGGGAATCCCGCAGGGTGGTAGTAACATCAGATGCCAGTTTGTTGGGCTGGAGAGGCCATTGTGGGTCTCAGGTGGCCCAGGGACGCTGGTCCCACCTAGAACTCTCCCAGCAGATCAATTGGTTGGAGCTCCGAGCAGCTCAGCTGTCTCTGCAGGCAATTCTTCCACAGGTGAGAGGGCAGCATGTGCTCCTTCTCACAGACAACACAATGACAAAGGCCTATATAAACAGGCAAGGGGGGACTTGTTCCGGGCCTCTAATGTGAGAGGCAGAAACCCTTTGCCACTGGGCAGAGACTCACCTTCTGTCCCTGACAGCGGACCACATTGCCGGAACGGGCAAAGTCGAAGCCGATTGGCTGAGGGCCACTGTGGACCCATCGGAGTGGAGACTCCTTCCCAGCCTGTTTACAGACATAGTCGACCGATTCAGTCGCCTGGTGATGGACCTCTTTGCCTCTCCAACGAACACCCACCTTCCCCGTTTCCTCTCCCATTACCCTGCCCCGGGAGCGGCGGCAGTGGCCGCTCTGCAGACCCCGTGGCCCAGGGGCCTCTTATATGCCTTCCCTCTCCTACCTCTGATCCCAGCTGTCATCCAGAAGGTGTTGTTGGAGGGGGCAGAGATAGTGTTGGTGGCCCCACACTGGCCCGGAAGGCCATGGTTCTCCGACCTGGTCGACCTGTTGATCACCAGACCCTGGCGGATTCCCCTGGACAGAGTCTCCCTCAGCCAGGGGCCAGTGTAACACCCGGACCCACAGAGACTGCAGTTAGCCATTTGGAGGTTGAGTGGGGCCTCTTGAGGAGGGAGAACTTTCCTGCCAGGGTCATCCGGACTATGCAGGCGGCCAGGCGGCCCTCCACCACATGCATTTATGAGGCCATGTGGAACAGGTTTGCCATTTGGTGTGCCTCCAGACGTTTGGGTCCAACTTCAGCATCGGTGGTGGAGGTGCTGGAATTTTTACAGGAGGGATTGGACATTGAACTTTCCACTAACACTTTACGACAACAGGTGGCTGCGCTGGGATCTGTATTGACATTTGGGCATTTGGGGTTCTCTTGCTAACCATCCGAGGGTGAAGACCTTTCTGCATGGAGGGGCCCCTCCGTTTCATCGTTATCCCACTTGGGACCTTTCTAAGGTTTTACAGGCATTGACTAAGGCACCTTTTGAACCATTGAGGGAGGCTAGTCTTCATATCCTCTCGTGTAAGGTAGCTTTCCTTGTGACCGTCACGTCTGCCTGACGGATCTCGGAGTTGGCAGCATTTTCAGTGCAGAAAGACCTGTGTATTTTTCACTCTAACAGGGTGGTCCTATGGCTGGACTCTATCTTCCTTCCTAAAGTCAACTCCTTGTTTCACCAAGTGCAGGAGTTGATCCTGCCGGACTTCTGCCCAAGGGCTCGGCATGCCTTGGAGCAGATCTGGCATACTTTGAATGTGAGGAGGGCTCTCTGTATTTACATCTCTCGGACCTCTTTTTTCCAGAAGATAGAAGCACTCTTTGTCTCCTTCCAGCTGTTGACTCTTGGCCACAGGGTGACTTCTTCCATGGTGGGGCGTTGGCTTTGGACATGTATCTCATCTGCATATGAGCTTCAGGCTCTCCCAGTGCCTCAAGGGATAACGGTTCACTCTACCCGCAGGGTGGCCACAACTGCAGCCTGGGCTACTCAGGCGTCGGTTGAAGACATATGTACGGCGGCCACATGGACTTCTCCCTCTCCCTTCATCCGTCACTATAGACTCGATTCCTACGCTTCGGCAGAGGCGGCGTTTGGGAGAAGAGTGTTGCAGAGGGTTCATGAAGATCCTGGGTCGTCGGCCCAGGACAGTTCCCACCCGTAGTGCTGGCCAGTCTTTGGTATATCCCAGCCTGGCACCTCCCATTTCTACACTATGGAGAAGGGACATTGGTCTTACCGTGATATGTTCCTTCTAATAGTGTAAAATGGGAGGTGCCATCCCCACCCTGTCTGTGTCTGCCTGGACCGGCTCCCATTGGCGGGGCATATTTGTTTCTGTATTTCAGACTGCATACCATTCGTTTTGGCTTCGTTGGCAAAACTGAAGAGACGTCACCAGGGAGGCGGATCTTCAGAAGTTTTCAACTCAGGACATAGAGCTAGAGCATAGAATATCTCAGCCTGGCACCTCCCATTTTACACTACGAGAAGGAACGTATCACGGTAAGACCAACGTCCCTTTTGTTTATAATGGTGTTACATAAGCTTGGCAGACCAGAAATGTAACAGACTATTATTTTCTTATAAAATACCATATTGTTGGTCATTTTTGTTGTTAAGGACAAACTATCAAAGTATCATTAAAAATAATCAAATTTTGGATCCCAACCAAAATATCTGCCTGCAAGTCAAAGCTGTATTCATAATTTTTACAAAGCTTAAGAATGATAATGTCAGGTATTTGTATGGTCTCTTTTGCATACGGAGGCAAAATGCATGGAGAGATATGATTATCTTAGGCTTTTCTAGGAAAGTTCAAGTGATCGCTCTGAGATGGGCAACATAGATAACTTTAAATACATGGTTAAACAGAAAAAAATGGGAGGAGGGAGTAGAAAGTCTTGTCACAGAAATACAAAAATATCTAAATAGAAGTTATTTCTTAAGAATTAAAAGATAAAAAATTAGTAATAGAAAAATGAATGTTTAGAAAGGAGCATGTACTTCTGAAATACATGATGAAATTATGTGTACCCTAAAAATTCAAGATAACTTCAATGGTAAAGTATTATTGCTGGATACTCAGTTGGAAAAGAAAGTTTAATACCTAGCAGGGATGGATATTATATAGCCTATGTTGATTAATGCCAGCCATTACTTATAGGATATCTTCCTAGCTTCAATAGCTTTATTTTCCCTCTTGAATTGCTGTGTGAACAGTTTTGCTATTAGACGAAGACCCATTTACAGAATTCTAGGACCTTGCAAGGTAGGAAAATCCAACTTCATTGCAGATGCACATATATCTTTCCTGGCCCTCCATTAACTCTTTCCCATCCCATTCTTCTGAGCAGTTCTTCAGGAACATTATCTTTAGGCATTTGAGAGTAACGGAAGCATCAAATGTCTGTAAATGCAGCCCCATGTAAAACCTATTACAGTAGTTTTAACTGCATGGTCATGAGGGTGCTTTTGCCAAGCATCTCAGTCCCAAAAGGGCCACAATGGTCACCCCAACAAGAGCTGGGTAAAAGTCCCCATGACCACAGTTTTCACGTGTCACTCCAGCATAAATCAATAACCTGGGAGGGTACCTAAGTTGCAAATCTGCTGCTTAAGGGAAAATGTGACACAATTCAGAGCCAAGATTGGGGCTGAAATTAAGCAAGTTTTATTATCAGCAAACTATACCTCCATGTTGCAGAGATTTAATCTACTTTTGATCTATCAAAGCCCTTACTGCATCCAGGCAGCAGGCCAGAACTTCAAGGGCATCATGTATATATAGTATCACCAGTAATATATAATATAGCAAGAATACTGCATTCTATACTGCCGGATAAGCTGCTTAGCAGCTATACATAAAAATTAAATTGCATGGATGACAGGAACAAGCCCTAAAGAAACTTACATTGGATTAGCCACTACTGCAATTTCTGTTCATGCATACTAGCTGGAAGTGCTTATTTAGTATAAAGCAGAAGTATTGTGAAACATAGATCCAGGCTCCAACCTTGTAGGCACTCCATAAGATCTAGAGATTTTCCTTCTCTGACCTTGGATGACATTGTACTTTCTCATTCAACAATGGTACACAGTGTAGGACAGATGTCTTCAAACTTGGCAGCTTTAAGACTTGTGGACTTCAACTCCCAGAATTCTCCAGCCAACTATGCTGGCTGGAGAATTCTGGGAGTTGAAGTTCACAAGCCTTAAAGCTGCCAAATTTGAAGACCTCTGGTGTAGGGCTTTACCTGGAGTCAAGCTCTTGACTTCATCTGGTGTACTAGTTGTATCCTTTTTTAGATTGGGGGAGAGGGATCCTTCAGACAGTCACTCATCACCTCATGACTACTTCAAAATGCTTTATATGGGACTGCCCTTGAAAACCACTTGAAAGCTTCAACTGGTCCAAAATGTAACAACATGAGTAATGATGAGCATGTCTTGGTAAGCCCATGTAACACCTCTACTTGAACTGCACTGGTTGCCAGTTTGCTTCTGGATACAATTCAAAGTTTTATCTATAAAGTCCTACATTGCATGGTGCCTAGTTACTTGAGGTGATATCTATATTGTTGATTTAATCTAGCAGGGTTGGTATCTTCCAGTTCTTTCAATTAAATAATGCCATTTATCAAGACCCCAGGAAGTGTGCCTTCTCCGTAGCAGTGCCTGTAAATCTGGACAGACTCCACTTTGCTGATGTTTCAAAGACCCTTTAGAAGATCTCAGTCTATTGGTAAGCATCTATGAAGGATCATGTAGGTTATTTCTTTTGTTGCCATCTTTTTTTGCCACCCTTTCTATCTTTACTTTTCATTTCTGTCTATTGTTTGGGTCCCTCACCCATTTTTAACTTTTCATCTATAAAAAAGCAGAGTTGCTAGGAGTTGGGTGGTATATACATTCAATAAATACTAATAAAGATAGCATAGTCCATGGTATTGAAAACTCCAAGAGGTATTAACGGATCAGGGGAGGTGCATTCTTTCCAGGCCCCAATAAAAGCTCTGCATCAAGGCAAACAGTGCTATTTCTGTCTTGTGTTCAAGCCTGAATCCAGAGGATCCAGAAAATGTTAAATCTAAAAATCTCTATAGCTGAACTCCCTACTATTCTAAGAATCTTCCCTAAGAAGAGAAGATTGGAGATTGGTTGATAATTATCCAATGTGGCTGAGTCAAAAGATGGTTTCTAAAAGGAATGACTTCCTTACCTCATTCAGGATGTTTGGCACTACTCCTTTCCTCAATGAAGGATTAATACCAACCTGCACAGATGTCCTAGATGGGGCATAGATTGACCTAATAGGGGAAGAGCTCATATCATATCATTTCCTCACAGCTTTGGTCTAAACAAGCTCAAATTGATGCCAGATCATTCCATAGCATGTTGCTCTGGTCATCTTGTCAGACCCTATCCAAGTGTAGTCAAACCTAGGGGGAATGTAAGTAAGAAACCCACAGAGAAGTCATAGTGGTCTGCTGGATTATCTTTACTCTCATCTTTCCCTGAAAGGAATAGGTAACCGTGAATAGTTCTGTCAAAATATACGGATACTGTAAGGGTAACAGACTATGGCTGTGACCTACAGTAGTTTTTGCACTGGACTATAGCGTTGGCTCATGTTCAATTTGTGATCCATCAAGGCAACCAGTTCCTTTATGTAAACACTGTCCCCTACTATTTCTTTTGTACCCCATTATCATACTTTTCATTTTTCTTAGGGCTCTGTACTAATGAGCATGTTCATTATTCTAGCATGTCAAGATATTTCTGAATCTCAATAATACTTTTGTCATGTTGTCTTCTAGAATCTCATGGGAGACCATTGGGTGGTTTGCTGAAGCAAGATATTCTATACCTACTGCATTTTTATAGTCAACTAAACTGGTCATTCTATCAAAAAATACTTGTTCATCTGAAATTCTTTTCAATCATGTAATAATAGTTTTGCTATTGATCACGTGACTGGGTGAGAGGAGGAAGGGAATCACAGAATGCAGGAGTTGTCAACATTCTAAAACTGCTGCTGGATTGCTTCTCCCTTAGGGTAGCACTTTGGGAATTTTTCAGGGTTTTGTTTTCCCTCTGCCCCCTGGCTTGATCTGGCCCATTTTCAAATCTAATCTTTCTTTTCTTGACGTCTTCTGCCACATCAAATTTGTTTCTGTTCAGGTCAGTTTTTGCAGAGTTATTGTACTGAATGACAGAATTCTGACCCCTTTCACATAATATATTTTTAGATGTTGAAAATAATAAAAATATTAGGTTTGTTTGGCATGATTTATTTTTGATTCCACTGTGGCTCTTGCCAAGCAATGCATTATTTTCTATATATTCCCAATAATCTATGTAATGTTTATAAACACATGAATCCTTGAATTGTATAACTTATTTTTCTTTGTATTTATTTAGCCATTATTGAACCACCCCATATCCTGCATATCACTCCTAGGTCCATTTCTGATTTTCGGCATCACACTATTTTTCATAGTCTCGTTTCCCTCTCTGACAGGATTCAGACTTAAGGAGTTCTGAATGAAGTTTGTAACGCACATTACAAACATTGTTTTCCCAATTCTTACAAGGTTTAGTCTATCCTGACATGTTCCAGAAGCAGATAGAGTGATGTACTAGAAAATTGTCAATGCCTCATTATAAGAGGGGCAATTTCTGGTGACCTTGAAAGAAGCTGTGGTGAATACTTCCTGAAAAGGATTCATTGCTAGTGGAGAATGTCAGCTGGTCTCCAGTCTCTCCTTGGTTGAGAAGTTATTGGGCTGGTGATGGTGGAACAACTTCACAGTACCCTAGAGGAAACAAATTATCTGGACTCTTTAGTCAGGATTCAGACTCGGGCAGGAGTGGGATTCTACCGGTTTGGACTGGTTCGGGTGAACCGGTAGCTCTAACGATTAGCTGGGAGCAAACCAGTTTGCCCCGACAATCAGATGGGCTCACCCACCCACCCACACCATTTTCCTACCTTTCACTTCTCAGCTGATTCATGCGGTACAACAGATTTGCTGCACAAATCAGCTGTGTTACTCCTCTGAAGAAACCAGGAAATGGACATTTCTTCAAACTGCGCACGCAAATCGCACGATCACTAAACCGGTTGTTAGGCCAGGAGAGTCCCACCACTGAGCTTAGGTTTGGAATAGAGATACCATTAGTTACCCCTTAGATGACATTTGTCAAGGCCCAAATGAGATAATGCACCCTTCTAATCTTGTTGGACCTCTCAGTAGCCCTTGATAGCATTGATCATGGTATCTTACTGCACTGTGTACAAAGATTGGAGATCAGAGGAGTTGTTTTACTGTGATTCCACTTCCTCCTCAGTAGTTGGTTACAATTTGTGATCATTGGTGAAGAGAGATTGATGGCTTCTGAGTGGGATAATGTAGGGCCCGTTCCTCTCTTCCCTGCTCTTTTTGTACGCTGTGAGGGAGATGCTGTCAGTGTCCTTTCCTCATGCCTGGAGGTTATCTGAGTTAAGAGAAGAAAGAAGAGAAGAGAATAAACTGAATCCTGGTAATTTGGAGTTGCTATTGATATATCACAGTTCTCTGTTGCCAAAAGTGTTCTTTGACAGGACGTATTCTCCATCAGAGAGGAAGCTTACAACTTCAGCACCTGATGAAAAAGCAGTTGGAAGCTGTGAGCAGAGAGGCCTCAATTGAATTCTACTGATGTACCAGTTGTATCCCACAGTTTCATGCCTTATCAACTCTTAGTTGGATAACTGTAATGCATTGTACCTGAGGTTGCCCTTAAAAATTATTTGGAAACTATAATTGGTCTAAAACATAATGGCCCACATACTTTCAGAATTGCCAGTTCCATTTCCAACCATTACCCACCCAATATTAAGATCAAACAGAGAGAAACTATTATTGATCCCAGATTTTTAGATGGCTTGGGAGGTAGCTTAAGTGAGAAAGTGCTGGTTTTGGGGGGCAATATCAATCCTGTACAATAGCCTCCTGATAGAGAATAGGCACCAGTGGGTTGCTACTGGTTCTCATAGGATCGAGCGAATTGGTAGTGGCGGCTGCAGCAGGCTTTGCCCACCTGCCCGGATGCTTCTGCGCATGCACAGAAGCGCTGCACGCACGCTCAAACATGCACATGAGCGAATCAGTAGCAACGGGATTTGGAACCTGCCCCTGATAGGCACCTTTGTTTATTGATGTTTTGAGATTTATTAGAGATAGAGTTGTTTAGGAGAATCATCTGCTGATCTGATCATACCATATTTTCACTGTTATTTTTATTGCTTGCATTCCATTAATTCTAGGTTCTCTTGTCTCATTCATGTATGGTTTGTTAGAGTAGCCCACTTATCATCTGATTGTCCTGGTTCCTTAACATCTGATGCAGGACCTTGTTAATCTAGGTCATGTCCAAGTCAGCATGAATCTCTTACTTCACACCATTTTCATATTCAAGTTTGGCAGAGAAGTGTTAGGGGGTTAGGGGATCCTTGACCCCCCCCCCCATTAAAATAGGTATCAGCTAGTATTCAAACCCTGGGTTCCCTTGTCAAAGGGTGGTACTCTAGCCATTGTGCTGTCCAGCCTGTGTCTGAGGCAGCAGCAGATGTGGGAGAAGGTTCAAGCAGAGGAAGTACCATTGCAAGACAAGACTTTGCATGGACTATATCATCAACTGATAGACACTGAGAAATCCTAACAGTGGCTGGAAAGGACTGGATTGAAAGACAACATTGAGGTGCTGATCATAACAACACAAGAACAGGCATTAGACAGGACCCAAAGTACAAACTGCAGAGAGGCCTCAGAGACAGTCCAACACCTGGTGGCATGATATTAGATGTAGGCAAGAACAGCATACAATACAATGCATAACAAAGTACTAGCACTGGGTACAGAAACACCTGCAGAGTGTATGGGCTAGACCCTCTGTGGACTTTTCCATCTAGACCTTCCCAAATCCATATGGGAAATTCCATGGATGATCATTTAACAGATTTAACACATTAACAGAGTTGGAAGGGACTTTGTAGGTCTTCTAATCCAACTCCTCGCCCAAGCAGGAGACCTTACACCATTTCTGACGAATGGCAGTCCAGTCTCTTCTTGAAAGCTTTCAATTATGAAGCTCCCACAACTTCTGTAGGCAAGGTGATCCATTGGTTGATTGTTTTCACTGTCAGAAAATTTCTCTTTATTTCTATGTTGAATCTCTCCCTGATCAGTTTCCATCCATTATTCCTTGTCTGGCCTTCAGGTGCTTTGAAAAATAGCTTGACCCCCTCCTCTCTGTGGCAGCCTCTCAAATATTGGATCATGTTTCCCCTGGTCCTTCTCTTCACTAGACTAGCCATGCCGAGTACTTGCAACTGTTCTATGTATGTTTCATATTTCATTGAATATTTCATGGAGAATAACAGAGATCATGTGGGACTTCCGGATTCAGTCTGACAGGCAAGTACTGGACAGTCAACCACACTTCGTAGACAAGGACCAAAATACAGCAGTGGTGATAGATGTAGCATTGCCAGGTGATGGCAACATCAGGAAGAAGGAGTTCCAGAAGCTGGAGAAGTATCAGGCCTGAAAAGAAATTAGAGGGGATGTGGAAAGTAAAGGGCAAAGGGTCCCAGGGGTTATAGGAGCATTCAGAGCTGTGACTCCTAAGCTGGGAGAGTGACTCCAACAGATCCCAGGAACAATATCAGAGCTCTCTGTCTGGAAGAGTCCAGTGCTAAGGTACTGCACAAAACTCTCAAACTTCCAGGTCTCTGACAGAGGACTTGAAAGTGAGGAAAATATAACACTCATAGGGATGAGAAGGGTTTTTATATTATTATTCTATGTAAGACACAATCAAAAGTCTTTTTGATTTTGGGAGGGGAATTGAATTATGTAAAATCAATCAATCAATCAATCAAACCTTTATCTGGAATTTTCTATCACAGGAAGAATGAAATAATTAAGCCTGATCATATTAACACTATTGACAACTGCTAGTAATTCAATGCCAGGATTTTTCTCTCTCTTCCTAGGCCTTTCCCTCAATACCACTTGTGCTCCTATCTCAATCTTCTTGTCCAGTGATTTGTAATTCCTTGCAATGTCTTCAGGGATGTTCTTCACTGTATTGTTTGTTCCCGTGTGGATCAGTGGAAAGGGGTATTTGTGTTATTTACTAGATATTCAGAAACAGATTGAAATGTGGTGATCATAAACCACCACATTTATACAACACTTATATCAATATGCCAATATAATATCAGTACTAAATTATTCAAAATATTCTAATTCACATTTTCAACTGAAGTATCTGCTGGCAGTGAAAAAAAATTGAAAATAACAAAACAAGTATTTCTGGGTCTTTTCCTTTACTTAGCCCCTCCTTCTGTACTTTAAGTTGTTGGAGATAATGCAATTGCTTTAAACTTTGCACCCGTAGAATCAGTGTTAGTTTTGAAATATTGCATGTTGCTCTGATGTTCCTTTGACAGACATAAGAACAAATTTGATAAACATTTTAAACTGGTGGCTTGCCATTTAAATTTTCAGAAATATATTAGGTGTTCTGTGAATCTACTTCTAACATTTAGAGATGTTTACTAGTACCAATGTTTTTCTGTTGCTATTTTTCATCCCCCTTTTCAATATTTAATCTTCCTTTTCAATTGTTCTATATAGGCAAGATTTTTTTCTATAATGGATAATAATTTGGATTTTTTGGAACCCTTGACTTTTTAAAATGTTCTATAAATGTTATTTGCATTATAGAAGTAATTGAAAAGATAGATTTATGAGACAATAATGTTGCTTCAACTGTAGACAATTTTGATGGGTGTTGAACATGTACACCTGTGAAAAAGAATTGGATATGAAGTGAGAACAATGTGTTTGAAATGATGAAAAAGGAAAGCCAAATTGAAAGAGACTGGAAATATTTGTTGAAAAATCATGCCTAATAATTTGAATAGTAACTTTTTTGAAAGGTAAAAATTCCCTCAAGTTGAGTTTGATTTGTAGTCTTGGAGTTTCTAGCATTTGAGCAGATGTCATTCAAGCACAAATGATGAGCAAATGTGTGAACAGTGCTTGTTCTCATAAATAAAAATACAAATGAAAACAACAGACATTATGGAATATAGACAGTTTTGTGTGGTAGTTAAAACAGTAGGCCAGCAACCAAGACCTTTTAGTTCTAATCCACCTTTGGCACACAGCCAGCTAGGTGACCTTGGGTCGGTCGCTCTTTATTAGCCCTACTAAGCAGGTATATACAAAAGTATGAAGGCTATTGCTTAATGCATTGTAAGCTGCCCTGAGTCTCCGGAGAAAGGCAGCATATAAATTTAACAAATAAATAAGAAGAAATCAATGGCAAACCACTGCTGAAATTTTGCTAAGAAAACTGCAGGAATTTGTCCAGGCAATCACCAGAATTCAGCACTGACTTGAAGGCACCAAGCAGACAAACAAACAAAAAACCAGTTTCAAGGCAATCAAGCAGATCACAGCCATATAAATAGGATCATATCTGAAATGGTTAGGATTTTGAACTGATACAGCACACACACACACACACATGCACCCCAATACTCCAGTATGTCAGGACAAACTGAATCTCACGATGGATAGTATTTTAGTACAAAATTAGTATTGCACAATCCATGACTATAGAACCGTGATGGCGAGCCTATGGCACGCATTCCATAGGTGGCACGTGGAGCCATATTGGTGGACACATGAGCTCAGCTCCGGCATGCATGCGCGGGCTGGCTAGCTGATTTTCTGGGCCCACCGGAAGTAGGGAAACAGCCTATTTACTGCCTCCAGAGGGTCTGGGGTGGTGGGGAAGGCCCGTTTTTCCCCAGGCTCCAAAGCCACTCTGGGCACACCAGAAGTCAGCAAATGGGCCGTTTCCGGCCTCCGGAGAGCCTCCCGGGGGGGGGGGGGCAATGCCGTTTTCATCCTCCCTAGGCTCCTACAGAGGCTCTGGAGTCTGGGAAGAGCAAAGAATGGGCCTATTGGGCCCACTGGGCCATTGTGTGCCACATGTGGGGGGAGCACAGGAGGGTGTCGTACACGTGTGTTCACACCCTCCCGTGCTCCCCCCGCTTGTGGCACGCGATGGCAAAAAGATTAGCCATCACTGCTATAGAATAAGCATATTCTCATATCTCCCCATCTGTATTTTATTTATTTATTTATTTTCTTTTATTGGTTCGATTTATATGCCGCCCTTCTCCGGAGATTCAGGGTGGCTTACAATGCATTAAGGAATAGCCTTCATACTTTTGTATATACCTGCTTAGTAAGGCTTTTGGCCCCCACTAAGCAGTATTCTTTTTTTATACAAAGTCAGCTTATTGCCCCCACAATCCGGGTCCTCATTTTACCTACCTCAGAAGGATGGAAGGCCGAGTCAACCTTGAGTCAATCTTAAAATGTTTTATACAAATCTCTGTGAATACTTTATTTGGAGAAATTTAATAAATGCCATTGAAAAAAGTATGACGGTTTTTCACAGTTACAACCTTTGTAGCATCCCTTTGCTCAGGTGATCAAAATGCAGATGCTTGGCAATTGACTCATATTTATGACTGTTGCTGTGTCCCAAAGTTATACAATCCCTTTTTGCAAACTTTTGACAAGCAAAATCAGAATATTTTATATTCTGTAAGCTGCCTTGAGTCGCCATGTGGGAACAGGTGGCAATATAAATTTCCTAAATAAATAAATAAAATTAATAAAATTAATGGGGAGGCCAAATTCACATTAACAGCTGTGTTACTAACTTATCAATTGCAGTGATTCACTTAACAACTGTGGCAAGAAAAGTGGTAAAATGGGGCAAAACTCACTTAAAAGAAATTTTGGGCTCAATTGTGGTTGTAAGTTGAGGACTACCTGTACATTGGGCTTGGAAGCAAATAGGTAGAGTACAAATCTTCCAAAAAAAATTCTAGTTTAACAGGTCAGAATTTTGGCAGTTGCTTTCGTGTGTTTCTGTACATCACATTTGAGTTTGCAGCATCTGAGCAGACATCATTAGGACATTTTAGGAATTGAAAAAAGCTCCAGTTTTGTGTGTCCTTACATTAACTGCTGCTATATATATCTGAAGGATTATTGATATTTCCCTCAGTTCCTTTTCATTTTCCCTTTATTTAGCATTTAGAAATGTTTGCCCTTTTCCATGATACTTCTTGTCAGGTTGCACATTTTCACCACTTCATCTTGCTCAAGTGCTTTTGAGATGGGCTTGACTGCACAGGTAGTCCTTACGCCCACAGTTGAGCCCAAAATTTATGTTGCTAAGTGAAACATTTGTTAAGTGGGTTTGGCTCATTTTACAACTTTTCTTGCCACACTTATTAAGTGATTCATTGCATTTGTTAATTTAGTAACACAGTTTTTAAGTGAATTTGGATTCCCCATTGACTTTGCTTGTCAGAAGGTCGTAAAAGCTGAATACATGACCCTAGGACACTGCAGCCGTCATAAATATGAACCAGTTGCCAAGCATCTGAATTTTGATGATATGATCATAGGGATGCTGCAACAGTCATAAGCAGGAAAAAGTCATAAATCACTTTTTTTGTAAATCAAGGACTACCTGTATTAGCTTCAATTTTACAAAGCATTTTAACTCCCTGACATATTTTGAGAAGCCATCAAGTTGTAGCTGTTGACTTTTATTTGTCATTACTACCTTATACCAGAGCTAGACTTTTGTTGTTGTTATTACCACCTTGATACCAGAACTATATCATGTGCTGTGTTTAGATGGGCTGTTCTTTCTTTAATATTGTGTTGATGGTAAATATAGGTGCTAATCATCCATACGTGTGATTAAGAAAGATCTTGATTAAAATAATAAATTGCTCAGCTGCAGCTATGGTTCTTTAAGTACTCGTTCATGCATTTACAGGGGTCACCCTCATACAGTAGCCTCAAGGAATATAAAGCAGATAAGTCATTTAGACACATGTACCTTATGAGTTTGAAAAATGCAAGTACACTTTAGTTTTTAAAATGTTCCAATGCTGACTACATACATAATGGAAACCTATACAGGTGGGTATAGAGATGACCACTTCAAGAATCATAATAAGCAATCTATTATTGGACATAAAATTTAGAAAGAATAACTGGTTATCAAATGAGCAAGTTATTGAATATGAGACAAATAATTGCAACTTTTTATTAGGTGCCAGTTGTCTTTTGAGCTGTTTGTCCAACAAAATCCAAAAGCTTAGATGATTTCCATTATTTCCATAATCATTTTCCTTCAGCTAAGCCAAGAGACGATCTCCAGATTTCCAGAAAGAGAAAATAAGACACCAAAATAATTACATAAATTGACCATTGCTTAAGTAGTATGCAGTGAAGGATATCTTATAGTATGTTTAAATATATCTATTGTTATTGAACTTTAAAATAGCATTAACTATTTTATAAAATAATTTGCAAAATTTTAATATTACATAATAGAACCATATTTTCTCGAGATCAGTGATTCTTAAACTATTTGACCTAATTAGCCTTTTTCCTGGTCTAAAATAATGACATTGCCCCCTCAACTGTTGTTTTACACAAATGTCTCAACAGCAACTAACTCAAACTGTGTGTAATATAAGAAATTACATTACCCTCAAGATATGCCCCAATTCCCTCAAGAGGATAATAACCCCAGTTTAAGAACCACTAGATGGAGTCTCTTCATACAGATGATAAGATTTTTTAGTACCATGGAAAAAAAGTTGGCAACAGCTTGGTTTGCATTAGGAGTGTTTAGTATTTATACCTTGATAAAAAATTACCTGAAATGGACTTTATTTTTAACTGAACTATATAGAATTATATATATGTGTGTGTGTTTGTGTACACAGTACACACTGTATTTTTGAACTGAACTGTACTATATCTATATATGTATCTGTATCTCAATATAAATAGATATAGATATATGGTACATAGATAGAAATAGTTTAATGACTATCATATTTTAAAGCTTATATTTTTGTCATTGCCTATGAAACTTCATGTTGAGAAAATAAGTTAATTTGCTTTGCTAGGAATAAACTTTTTTTCTTGGGATGATATGCCTTTTAATGTATTCGTGTGTGTGTGTTTCTATAATATGAAATATAAAGTATAAATGTATTTTCAAGGGAAATGATGCAAATTAAGGAACACTTAAAATAGATTTTCTTCCTGAAACATTTTTTAACAGTTTTGCTGTATTTGAAAAAAAAACATATTATACAGGTAGAAGAAAAAGTAACTGAGCTTGAATAGTTAATATTTTCATTATTGACAATAGCCTGAAGTGTTAGGTTTTAACTTGCTGCTAAGCTGATATTTTGAACAAGGTCCAATTGCAAAAGGCTTTGCAACATTTCTCCCTTCTAAATCATCATGGTTTTTAAAATTATTATTAGGGGAAAGAATCTGTAAGAGAACTTCCGGGAATTAACTGGTCATTCAGCTCCTGAATCTAGATGATTTTGAGCTCAAATATTATTTAAGGAACTAGTCAGAGAGAAAACAACTGTGATGGATTCCAGATTACTATTATATACACAGGTTCTTACAACTATTTAAGAGATACCCAATGTTTGGTTTATAGAGTTCATGCTAGTCACAATGTCTATTTTAGAAGAAAATCAAAGAGTAAAAAGATGATAGAATGGAAAGGCTTCTCTATATGTCTTTAAGTGCTCGATCATTTATTTAAGCTTTTCTTATTAAGATTCATATATATTATTTTTCATCAACAAATTAGGTATGGATTTTTTTTCCTTGTTACAAATTTTAAAAAAAACCTATTCTATTTGGGGAAAGACCAGGAAATTACAGTATCATCTGATTTGATAATACAATTTTATATATATATATTTCAAAGTACATCTATTCAATGTGTCTTACTGTCAGTGTGTTTTATTTCTATGTGTTATTAGTCTAAATAGCAGGTTAAATTATAGATTAGGCTAAAATCACGCTTTAGTTGTGACAGCTTCAGAGGCTAGATAAAGGACTAAAGAGACTTTTTTCCATAAGATAGCCTTTTGATCTGATATATATACCGGTAGTCCTTGACTTATGACCACAATTGGGCTCAAAATTTCTGTGGCTAAGCAAGACAGTTGTTAAGTGAGTTTTACCCCATTTTATGACCTTTCTTGTTACGATTATTAAATGAATCACTGCAGTTATTAAATTAGTAGCACAGTTGTTAAATGAATTGAATTTCCCATTGAGTTTGCGTGTTAGAAAATTGCAAAAGGTGACCATCATCCCAGGACACTGCAACTGTCAAAAATACATGCCAGTTGCCAAACATCAGAATTTTGATCACCTGACCATGTGGATGCTGCAACGGTCATAAGCGTGAAAAAATGATCATAAATATCATTGTAACTTCAAACTGTCATTTAACAAATTCTTGAAAGTCAAAGACTACTTGTATTGGATAAATGGAATGTTTTCTATAAAAAAAGTCTGCATTTTAAAATATTCATTTGGATATGAATAGAAACTATATTCCAAATAAATTATATTTATCAAGACTAATTCTAACATAAGAATATGGCCGCAGAGATTGCTGAATTCTATTTTCCAGAGTCTCCTTACTCTACTGATCATGTTAACTGAGGCTACTGGGCGTTATTAGTGCTCCAGTACATGGAAGGATACAGGATTTACTGTTCGTGTTAAATCAGAAGAGAGTAATCTTCGAGCAGTCAGGTTAACACACTTCATCCTCCAGAACCTCTGCAGCACATAGTTACATTTTTGTCTTGAGGTGTCCTTGATGTTTTATCCTCATCCTCATCCTCATCCTCATCATCATCGCCCTTGTCTATCTACTGCAGGATGAAGGCCTCTCTTCTGCGTATTTCCAAACAATAACGATCCTGAGCTTTCTATTGCCAATTGAGGCTGCAATACTTGCTGATGTTGTCGAGCCACCTTGTTTTAGATCTGTTTTGTGGATGCTTTTTATCAAATGGGATCCATTCTATAACTGCCTTGGTACACCTGCCATCAGTTCTTCTTGTTATGTGACCAGCCAATTTCCATTTCAATTATTTTATTCTCTTGATGATATCGTATACTTTCATTTGTTCTGTAATCCATGTGCAGGTCTTCCTATTTTATCTTCTAATGCAGAACATGTATCTTTCCATGGCTCTTTGCCTCACTCATAGCTTTTGTATTGACTGCGAGTGTCAATGTTTCACCAGCATATATTAGAGCAGGTAGCATGCACTGATCAAAAATGTTTCTCTTCACAAAGTCATGTACAAGTGCTGCATAAAGCAGGAGAACCATTTGGCTTAAAAATAAATCTGAAAAGAGCAAGGTTATGTTTAATAAATTCACCAAAGGGAATATATATATATATATATATATATCTGGAGAAGAACTAGACATAGTAGATCACCACATATATATTGGCCAACAGATCTCAGTGGAAGGTGATACAATAAAGGAAATAAAATGGCATGTTAAATCTGGTTGGCAGGCATTCGGCAAGCTAAGTATAATTATCAGGAACACCCTCCTCTTGTTGCTTATGACCATGTTACTTTTACATCAAATGTGCTTGTGATGTGATCAGGTGAAAAATTTACATTTCACAAGCTCTATTATTATATTAGAGCTAAAACTGGTAGTCCTGGTGCCTTTGCTTTTCTGAAGCTAACTGGATTCATGTTTTAAAAAGCAGCAAACTAGTCTCAACCCCTTATATCAGCAACTTGGTCCTTAAGTGAAATGGTTGCTAAGTAAAACAGTGGTTGTGTTTATGATCTTACTTAGGCTTTCCAGACCTGTGAAACTCATAAATGTCAGGATTGGATATAAATTTACTTTTTCATCAACACTATAACTGTAAATAATCATTAAAAGTAATCATCAAATGAGGACTAGATAATTTTATATAAAGAAATCTAAAAATATATATTGCTACATCATTTTAATGTTGTCAGCCATACAGCCAAGTTTTCAATAGTTTTTTTTTTTTTTTTTGCTGAAAATATAAATGAGTGGAGATTGTATAATGTCATCTTTAAATATGGTAGTTAAAACAACGTGACCTCTCTAAGATGTTCATAAAGATAGCTTTTGATATGTAATGAGTTAGGGCAGGGGTCCCTAACCTCCAGGCCATGGACCAGTACTGGTTTATAGCCTGTTCGGTATTGGACAGTGCAAGCAGCGAGCAAGTGAATCTTCATCTGCATGCGAGGGACCTAGGTTGCATGCAAAACCATTCCTCTGTCAGTCCATGGAAAAACTACCTTCCACAAAACTGGTCCCTGCTGCCAGAATAGTTGGGATCCGCTGAGTTAGGATACTGTCTCCTAAAAACTGATCAATATGAACTTACTCAGAAAAGCTATTACTGTATTCTAATTACAGAATATTTTATTATTTAACCAACTTTTGATCTGGCAGAACTCTTTGTAGAGTGTTACTTGTATAGATGAGTTATTTTTAGTAATCCCAATTAAAGCAAATCCTGGCATTTGCTCATTCTAAAACCCATGAGAGCAAAATTAAACTTGATTTCTAACTTGACCACATGCGGATCTCTTGGCTCCAGACAATGAGCTAGCACTTTTCCCCCTCCCCCATTCATCTTAGCTCCTGTGGTGCAAGACTTAAAACTTCTGCAGGTTTATGAAATAATATTTTCCTGGCTTCAGATTAGAGAATCAGACCAAGGGAAGGGGAGAAAAATTTCTGATTTTCCATTGTACATTAAGATATTTTGTTAGCAAGGGATTTAATAGAACCCAAATGATAAGATTTGTTACAATCTTTAATTTTACTTAAATTATAAAAGTTTAATGTGAAAGATGTAAAAGAATATCTGTGAAGGTTTATAGATTTTCATAAAAACAAATGGATTATTCTGTGTATAGGTATCAAATCTATTTAATTGCAAAGGGTTTCCCTATCAATTTGATGGTGTCATGTTACTTTGTCTATGGTTTATATAGTTGCATAATTCTAATGCACCATTTATCAAAATTAGGCAGAATTAATACAAGAATCTGTGTCATACTTACATTTTGACCTATTTTAGCTGATATCTCCTAGATTAAATGTCCCAAGAGACCAACAGTAACTAATTACCATGTTTCCCCAAAAATAAGAACTTGTTTTATACTTTTTTGAACCCTGAAATAAGTGCTTGGCCTTATTGCGATGTGCTCAAAAGCCTGATTGGGTTTATTATCAGGGGTGTCTTATTTTGGGGGAAACAGGGTAGTTGTGGCTCCATATAGAAGTTTAAACCGGTTAATTAGTAATCATTAATTATTTATATTTGTATACATACTACTACGTTTCTATTAGTCTCCTATTCATTGGTTTCAGTTCAAATATTCTCTGATGGATATCATATTTCCATAACTAAGAAAATAGGATATCTTTTCAAAAATATCAGAGAAATTAAAAATAATTTAATATTAAAGTAGGATTGCTCAAGTGGATCTCAACTGCTTGAGATCAAAGAAGCACATGGGGTTAAAGCTAGATGAAAAAGCTATATTGGAGCACTGTATAGAAATAATTCTCTAGAAGTTTAGGACCCAATTCCATTAAAAAATAAGGTACAGCAGACAATGGACCAACTGTTTAGTGGGAAACCTGAAGATCAGATGAAGTTCATTGAATTGCTTAATACTACAGGAGAAGAAACAATAAATCCGTGTCAACAAATACACAGAAAAACTGTGTAACCTACATATTGGATAAAGAACAGTGTAATATTCAGGAAGAGAGATATAAGAAAATGCATGGGCTACCAAAATAATTGCATTCTTAATTTTGTGATTCCTTACATAAGAGTTTTCTTTTCTTATAATCTTACATGGAAGAATAGGACCATATATTTTCCATTGTGGGTGGAGACAGCAGCCAGGATGGGTTGTACTCGTCTGTTCAGATTGGTGGACTGAGTCTCTCAAAGTCTTTTAGTCCCGCCCCTTGTTGCTAGGGGCTCCAGCTTTTGACTCAGTCCATCAGACTGGACGGTCATGTGGGACTATTTCTGGCTTTAACTTCTACAATTCTCTACCTTTTCTGACTTTATGGTTTGACATTTGGACTTGGATTCTGGACTGTTACTGACTACAATTTGTGAGTGCCTCTAACATTTCATCTTTGTGGATTGTTTTATTTTTCCCCAGCGGCTGGCTTTTTGCTGGTCTGCTGAGGGATTTTCTTTCAGCTCCCTCTTGCCATTCAAGCCTTTATTCGCCCCGTTAATTAAACAGCTTTCCGGGGCATTGTGGAGCTTTGGGGAGTTGAAATTTATTTCTTGTGGAGCTTTCGTGCTCCCTGCAGCCGGAGGAGTTGACAAGGAGCTTCGCGCTCCCCAGAGCATTGATTGCATGGCCATTTGAGTGAACTGACAGCTTCCACCCGAATCTCTATTTAAAGTGGAGCTTTGTGCTCCCTAGTGTGTCGGCTCAAGCTTGTCTCGCCATTGCTGTACTCTGGCTTTGTACTCTCCACTCTGGCTTTGCTGCAGCTGGCTCGGAAGCTTCGCGCTCCAGTCCCTGGACACATTGAGTGGTTGACGGCCATTCGGAGGAGCTTCGTGCTCCTGCATACGACGCCCTGGGTGGCCGCCATTTTGTTTGCTGCCAAAAAAGCTGACAGCCGGGATTTGTTTATTGACACTGGCCTCCAGGTTTTGGCTTGTGCCTCACTACCAAGGGACAAAGGTTCTGAGACGTCAGACCTCCCTGTTTCAGCCTCTCTTCCTGGCCTATTATTTGGACTGTTATAACTTGGTGATTTCAGCGGCATCGCCTCACATTGTGTGCCCAGTGGCCATTTTGTTTGAGGGCGATCCTCTGTGGATGCCATTTTGTTTATGCCGAGGCTGATTGGCAAGAGGATCTCTCCAGAGCACCTAGTGAATTGGCCCTTTCTGCTGATCATCTACTGCAGCATCGCTATAATTGGCGGCATTACCATGCCCAAGGCCACGTCTAAATTCCAACATGGCTGGAAGGCTGGGGCTAGGGAGCAATTGGGTCATGTTTCAGGGGACTCTGCTCCTATGATATCTCAGGATGCTGGCCCTGTGAGCAGGGTTTCTAGTGGCAAGGACTCTCACCCTTACCATAAATCCCGCAAGCATTCCTCTGCTTCAATGAAGAATGAGAGACACTGGGACAAGGCCCTGAATAAATTATGTGACAAAGCGACAGGTCATCTGTCCTGGTCTATTAATTCTAAAATAGACGTTTGCCCTTCGGGACCTGAGTTTGCTTCAGCTGTGCCTCCTGCTCTGAGACCGGATCAGGTATCCCTCTAGGACTGCCTCGTGACCATTCACCCTTTGGCCTTATGGGGATCTGGCTCAACTCAAGGCTCTGCAGTGGTTCTGGATGCGAATCCTGATCCCGTCTTACCTCCGGGGTCTTCTTTCCCTCCTATGGTCCATGCTCCGGTAGGAGCTGACTTCACTCAGGACCACATTCACACCTTACTATCGCCAGAAGACATTAGGCAGATGATTGATTCTGCCATCCAGCACTCTCTAGCAGCCAGGGATCTACCCGCCAGCAGGGACTCTTTCATGAGATCTTATGCCCCTTCTTCACCTCCTGGACCAGGAGAATATCTTGTATTCTACACATCCTGCATCCCCAACATCTTCTCATGTGAGTTGTCCATCATATCAGGATGAGGGCAAAACCCACGACCCAGAACTCTCTGAGGATGAAGGTCTTCCCCCAGAACAACCGGCATTCACTGGCCTGTTTCCTCAGGCCCTTTTCAAGTCGTTGCTGTTCAAGGCAGTTAATGCAGCTCAACTTGGCCCTGGTCCTTCTGAGATGGTCTCTCCTTCTTCTCAGGCGAGTCTGAACCCTATGTTTGCGGAGCCTGCCAGGCCGGTGGACACTATTCCATCTCCACCACTGTTCCTTGATGTTCTTTGGCGACAGTGGTCCTCCCCAGAGTTGGCCCTGATTCCAACATTCACCGACCATAGGAATTTCAATGTGGCACCTGATCTGGTGGCACTCCTTTAGGTGCCTACTGTGGATGCTCCTGTTGCTGCTCTACTGTTGAATGCTGCAGTTCCTGGGGACACAGATGAGGGTCTATGCCCAGAGGAGCATTGGGTGGATCAGGTTCTTCAGCGTGCTCATCAAGGCCTGGGCGATACATTCGGTTACCACGGCCTCTTTCTTCAATAGAACTACTCTATTGTGGTTATGTCAGCTGCAGGATAAATTGTCTCCTGAGGATGCCAGACTATGTCAGGATTTAAACAAGATCGTCACGGTGATCCAGTTTGTAGCCGATACCACCCTCAACACCTCTCATTTTGTGGCTAAGTCCTTGGTCTCCTCAGTAGCAGTCCGTCGTTTGGTCTGGCTGCAGCATTGGCAGGCAGATGGCAGGCAGACGCTAGGCACAAGTGGTGTCTGGTGTCTGTTCCCTTTACAGGATCCAAATTATTTGGGAAGTCGTTATTGAAACCAAAGACATGCGCAACATCTTGCTGACTGCACATCGTAGGGGAGAGTCCCGTTTCGTTCCATATCCCCAGCGTTCCCAGTTTTGAGGACCGGAAGGGAGTATGGGTACTTCTCGCTTTGTGCGGTCATTTACTTCCAGGCAACGGGGTTTCCAGGACTGGTCCTCAAGAGGCAAGACCTTTTTGAGTAAACTGCCCTTTCGAGGGGGAGGAGGTTGTTCGCTCCGACGCCATCTCTAGCTGCATTTCTCAGCTTCCCATTGGTGGCAGATTGGCCCTTTTTGCCAACCATTGGAAGAGAACTACATCTGATCAGTGGATCCTGGCCACGGTAAGATTAGGATTGGCCATAGAATTCTTTTCTTCCCATCCAATGTCCTTTGTGTGCTGTCCAAGTACTGGGGGCAGCAAGAAACGAGCCCTTATGGATTCGGCGATATAGCTCCTTCTGTCAATCAGGGCTGTCCCTGAGTGAGTGAGATGGGTGCCTGAGACTCAAGTGGGGCAAGGATTTTATTCTTGTGTATTCCTTGTCCCAAAGACATTGGCGGGGTGGAGACCTATTCTGGACCTTAAACATTGGGGGGCCCATTGTCAATCTCAGGTGGCACAGGGCAGGTGGTCTCCCAGCGAGAACCATCGGAACATCAACTGGCTGGAATTGAGGGCGGTGTTTCTGGCTCTCCGTGCCTTCTGGAATCTTCTTGTAGACACTCATGTCCTAGTGTTAACAGACAATGTTGCGGTGAAAGCGCACATCAATCAACAAGGCAGCACCAGGTCCAAGACCCTCATGTTGGAGGCCAAGAGGTTGGGGCTTTTGGCATAGCTCCACCTTTGCTCCTTGAAGGCGGAGCATATCTCCAGGGCAGCTGATTTGCAGGTGGACTGGTTGAGTCGACAGGATATCGATCCCATGGAGTGGCACCCGCATCCAACAATTTTCAGGGACCTAACAGCCCGGTTTGGCACCCTGGAGGTCGACTTATTCGCAACCCACCTGAACGCACATCTTCTTGCCCATACCTAGGGACAGTGAACTTTGGTATGTCCCATCCTGGCTGCTGTCTCCACTCACAAGGGAGAAAGGGCATTGGTCCTATCTGAGACACACCTTCTCGTTGGGTGGAGACAGCAGCCCGACTCATCCTTGGTCAGTCTGGTCCTTCTCTGCTAAACTTTGTCTTTTCTCCCACACGCCGAGTCTGTTCTTCATCTTCGCCAAAAGCTGGAGCCCCTAGCCTCAAGGGGCGGGACTTAAAGACTTTGACAGACTCAGTCCACCAATCTGAACAGATGAGTACAACCCATCCTGGCTGCTGTCTCCACCCAATGAGAAGGTGCGTCTCAGGTAGGATTAACACCCCTTTTATTTATCCTCCCCCCTTTATTATTTTTACAAATAACTGAAGGCAGTGAACATACCAACACACCTTCTCCACCTATTTTCCTGTAAAACAACCTGTGAAATGAGTTAGGCTGAGAGAGAGTGAGTGGCCAAGGTCATCCACCTGGCTTTCATAACTAGAACTCATGGTCAGTTTCTAGCCTGGTGCTTTAATCACTAGACCAGACTGGCTCTCACTGACACATATTTTCTTATATTGAGAAAAGAATTGCAGAAAAATAAGCATGGAACATTGGAATGCAAAAATGATGCAACACCAGCTCTGGTGGGCTAAAATCCAAAGCCATTCCACTTAATAGTTCTCTAGTCCCTCCCATTGATCTTCCCAAGATACTTTGAACAAACCATTCATATGTGGTCTGCTTCTTGGCAATGCTATTTAGGTGGTCATTCCTCAGACATCTCACTCATTTGTCATCAACTTTCCATATATTGCATCATATCATTCTAGAGTTCACTTCATGCATGAGGATGTCAGTTTGTTTCCCTCCTTACTTGTCTCCCTTCAAATGAGGGCCTTCATTGCACTGATTCATCTCCCATCCAGGGCTACTAACCACAGCCAATCAGCCCATATATTTTGCTGTGCTTAATTTCTCTCTGAGGATGGACAATAACTGGGTCCCTCCAGTCTTAGTCCAACATTTTTACCACTACAGTATATTAATTCCAATTTGGTGTTGTTAGTTGTGAAGTCCTGTCTGACCCATCACGACTCCATGGACAACATTCCTCCAGAGGCCTTCCTGTCCTCTACCATCGTCTGGAGTCCATTTAAGCTCACACCAATTGCTTCAGTGACTCCATCCAGCCACCTCATTCTCTGTCGTCCCCTTCTTCTTTTGTCCTCAATCTTTCCCAGCATTAGGCTCTTCTTCTGTGAGTCCTTCCTTCTCATTAAGTGGCCAAATTTGAGTTTCATCTTCAGGATCTGACCTTCTAAAGAGCAGTCAGAGATGATCTCCTCTAGGACTGACCAGTTTGATTGCCTTGCAGTCCAAGGGACTCACAGGAGTCTTCTCCAGCACCATAGTTCAAAGGTCTCAATTCTTTGGCACTCAGCATTTCTTATGGTCCAACTTTCACAGCATACATTGCAACTGGGAAAACCATAGCCTTGACTATATGCACTCTTGTTTTTAGGGTGATATCTCTGCTTTTTAGTATGCTGTGTAGATTTGCCATAGCTTTCCTCCCCAGGAGCAAGCGTCTTTTAATTTCTTGGCTGCAATCCCCATCTGCAGTGATCTTGGAGCCCAGGAAAATAAAATCTGTCACTACCCATTTCTTCCCCATCTATTTGCCAGGAATTGAGAGAGCCCAATGCCATGATCTTAGTTTTCTTAATGTTGAGTTTCAAGCCAATATTTGCACTTTTTTTCTTCACCCACATCAAGAGGCTCTTTAGTTCCTCTTCACTTTCTGCTATTGGAGTGGTATCATCTGCATATCTGAGGTTGTTGATATTTCTCCCAGCATTCTTAATTCCAACTTTTGATTCATCTAGCCCTGCCTTTCTCGTGATGTGCTCTGCATATAAATTAAATTGGCAGGGAGACAGTATACAGCCTTACCGGATTCCTTTCCCAATTTAGAATCAGTCAGTGGTTCCGTGTCCATTTCTCACTGGACCCTCATATAGGTTTCTCATTAATTCCAATACTAAATCAAATTTAGAACAGCAAGAAAAACTGACATCCTTTAAACAAAACTAGATTTATAATTTTAGGTGCATTATTAAAAATACTGTATGTGTTAAACTCTAAACTGAATTGGTATCTTCATTTTAAAACTAAGAAGACTTAGTTTTGAAATATTGAAATTAACAGCTATGAATGCCTTTTATTCAATGATTATAAAATTTCTTACATTAAAAGCTACAAATTTTTTGTATTTTAAAATTAGAATTCTCTATAAGCTATCTACTTTTTGGTCTGGTTTAAAAAATATCCTTGTAGAACTTTGAATATATAATTATTAAGATATAATTGATTTATAGATTATATGCTGTCAAGTATTGTTGACTCTTAAGGACCACACAGATTTTCTCCATGACTTCTTAGTCTTCCCTAACCAGGGGTAGGTTCTAAAATTTTTTACTATGAGATCTACCCATGTATTTTTGCAGGCACTGGTCTACCCATTTTTGCAGGCACCAATCTACTCATTTGTTTTCTTTTACCAGTGATCAGCTATAGAGCAGCCCTTTGAAGCCCCAGCAAGAGTTTAAACAGTTTTTTTCCCTCTAGCCATCAGCTGGGACTCAGGAAGCAGCAATAGATTGGGAGTGGGGGCAAATAAAAGGTAAGAATAACACGGGGCGGTGGGGGGCGCAGGGGGGGCGTGGGGCAGAACTGGTTCGGTGACATCATATCGTCACCGCTACTGGCTTGGGAGAACTGGGAGGAACCCACCACTGTCCCTAACCTAGTCTATCTGGTGTTCTAGTAATGAAAGTCTAAACATACTTGTTAGCTGAGCTCTGTCTATCTAGAAATATAAAAGAGGGGCATTGTGTTTTCTAAGTCTTCTAAGGTTCAAAGATATATGTTAACAGAGCAGCAATGAATACTTCTGCTTTCAGTATCTTGCACTCAGAACTGGATTTTAAAGTACATTGTCATTGGGGGAGTGTATAGTAAATAAAGTTATGCTTTCTAATATATAAGACTGTAATACAGGTTAACGATAAGGCATTCCATTACAAGTTTGCCATGTCCTTGATAACTACTCAATTTTCATAACTTAGCTAGGCTTCTGGAAAAGAGCTTCTAATAAAAACTGTAAGAGCCATCTAGATAAATATTAATCTGGGGCAATTAATCACTAGATAACTTTTAGTGTTTTAAAGATTAATAACGATTAATCGTCTCAATTGCTTGGAATGTTAAGGTTTACATTTGGCAAGGTGACAATTAGTGATACCCAGACTAGACAGAATTATTACATAAACTTCCAAGCCCATTAGGAAAATGGCCAAATATCTATTAACTTGGAAAAGGGAGAGTCTTATATTGCACCACCTGAACTATCTAGGTGGTCAGTCCAATATTATAATGTAATCATTCAAAGTGAGACTAATATTAGTTACCGTATTTTTCGCACTATAAGACCATACAACACACCTAGGCTTATAGGAGGAAAACAAAAAAAATATGAATATGGAGTGCCATTTCACTGTGAATATGGAGCGCCGAATATGGAGCAGTAATGTAGTGAGGGCAGGAGGCAGAGCCTGAGAGGACTACAGAGGCGGGCAATGATAAAGACAGAAGAGGCGGGGTTCAGTATTGTAAAACAATGCTGCCACATGGCCCGGCTGCTGTTCACCAAAGGACCGGCTCCATTCACTTCATAAGATGCACAGACATTTCCATCCACTTTTTGGGGGGGAGGGGGAGTGTGTCTTGTGGAGTGAAAAGTATGGTAATCAACCAATTGTAGCAGGATCTACATTTTGTCTGAATTGACTTTTTCCCTGCCACTGCTCATCCAGAAACATTACAAAGTAATGCATCATTTATTAGCAGTGCTCACACTGCAGAAGCCATTTATCACCTTACCTCCTTTCCTTACCATTTTCTCAAATGAAGAAAAGTCAACTTTTCTTTGAGGTTCACATTTTCTTTTTTTTTTATTGAGTTTTTAAACATACACATAAAGGTAGACAATACACACAAACAATACACCCACCCCCACCTCACCCTTCCCACCACCAATTGTGAAACTAACATATAACAGTTTTTCTGTCAACAGGTTTTATAATTCTCTGTATATGTACTTCATGATTGTATAACCCGTATTAAAGGTAATATATTTCCTATAACCTTTCTCTTCTCTTCTATACCCTAATTTTTATTCTCGTTTTTTGTTTCAGTTCTCCTTTCAAGCCATTTTTGCCATTTGTGCCATACCGCATAATATTCACTATCCTCCTTATCTTGGAGCTCTAGCGTTAATTTGTCCATCTCGGCACAATCATTTACTTTGGATATAATTTTGTCTTCCGTTGGGGTTTGATCGGATTTCCAACTTTGTGCATACAATAACCTAGCTGCCGTTAAAATATGTATTATGAGGTACTTTGTCTCTTTGGTGCATTTAGTGTCTATCATGTAAAAATGTAAAATGTAGTAAAAATGTTTCTGGACTGTTGCCTAGTTTTAAGTCTGATACCTCCTCAATTATTTTTTTAATAGTTTTCCAAAACTGTTGTGCTCTTCTGCATTTCCACCAAACATGGAAATAGGTTCCTTTCTGTATTTTACACTTCCAGCAGGTATCTGTAGCATTTGGGTGCATCTTAGCTATTCTGGCCAGTGGTAAGTGCCATCTATAAAACATCTTTATTAAATTTTCTTTGTAAGGTGTAGCTTTGGTTATTTTGAGATTCTGTGACCATAGTTTCTCCCATTTTGCTAGTTCAATAGTGTGTCCTATATCCCTTGCCCACCTAATCATATTGTCCTTTACTGTTTCTTCTAGTAATTTATGCCTAAGTAAAAAATTGTATATTTTAGTTATCATTTTTTGATGTGGTCCATGTAGTATCTTGTCTAATTCATTTGGGTTATTTGCAATTCCTGGTTTTTTCTTATCTGATTGATATCTTGAAAGAATTTGGTTATAAGGCCACCATTCAATATTTATACCTTGGGTTCGTAGTTGTTGTCTAGAGATAATTTGATTTTCATTATTTAACAGCTCTTGATAACATATGACTTTCCCCGATTCTAGGGTATTTGGGTGGATTTGTGCCTCCATCAGGGACCACCATCTTGGAATTTTGGAGTATTGTTCCCTCTTTATTTCTTGCCAGATCTTTAGAAGTGACTCTCTGATGATATGGCGCTGAAAATACATGTGTCGTTTGTCAGGCCCATCCCACAAAAATGTGTGTCATCCGCGTGTGAGTTCGAATCCTTCTAAATATAATAATCTTTTATTTTCTAATTTTATCCAATCTGTGATCCAAGTTAATGCTGCCGCTTTGTAGTATAGTTCCCAATCTGGTAACGCCAATCCTCCCTTGTCTTTAGTGTCTTGTAATGCATTTCTTTTTATCCTAGGTCTCTTTCCTTGCCATATATATGTCATCGTTAGTTTGTTTAATTTTTTAAAGAATTCCCTTCCTGGGTTTATCAGAAAGGGCGTTGTCTTACCTGAACGCCCATTCTGGGCATGGAAAGGCCAGTGTTCACTGCTGGTGTGGTATCCATGATGCAGCCCAGATCGAGTCCAATCGCTGAAGACTCCTCCCTTGTTGCTGCGTCTCCAGCTTTTCGGACGAGGAATGGACAAAGTAGACTCCAGCTGGCCTGAAACAAAGGAAACAGGGAGTACCCTGGCAAAAAAACGGACCGGCAGAGAAGGGAGGGCGTGAACACTGTCCTTTCCACGCCCAGAACGGGCGTTCAGGTAAGACAACGCCCTTTCTAGGTGAGGGAAAGGCCAGTGTTCACTGCTGGGGACATGCCAAAGCTCTCCCCACTATAGGGAGGGACCCGCCCGGGCCGTGGAGCCCTCTTCAGCGCATACTCGTTGGAGGATCCTGCGACCGAAGGCCGCTTCCGCCGAAGCGTAGGAATCAATTTTGTAATGGCGGATAAATGGGGTAGGGGAGGACCAAGTGGCTGCCCTACAAATCTCATGAAGAGGAGCTTGGGTAGCCCATGCTGCCGAAGTAGCTGCACTCCTGGTGGAGTGAGCCATGATGCGGCGAGGAGCAGGCAAGGCCTGAGAGCTATAAGCCGTGGTAATGGTAGCTCTTATCCACTGACCTACCGTCTGGGAGGAAACCTTAAAGCCCAGGGAAGCTGGTTGGAAGGAGACAAATAAACCCTCTGACTTGCGGAATGAAGACGTTCGCCTGAGGTAAATTTTAAGTGCTTGGCGAACGTCCAGGGTGTGCCAGGAGCGTTCCCTGGGATGGGAAGGGTTGGGACAAAAATCTGGTAATATGAGTTCCTGACTCCGGTGAAAGGAGGAATTTATTTTAGGGATGAAAGTGGGATCTAGTCGAAGGACGACACGATCAGGGTGGAAAATGCACAGGTCATCCCAGGCTGAGAGAGCTGCCAGTTCCGAGATACGTCTGGCGGAGGTGATAGCCACCAGGAATGAGGTTTTGTATGAGAGGTACCTCAAGGGCGCCGTCCTAAGAGGTTCGAAGGGGCTTTGAGTTAGAGCTTGAAGGACCTTAGGCAGGTCCCATGAAGGATACCTGCGAATTGGAGGAGGACGCAGGTTCACACCCCCCCCCCCCGGAGGAAAAGCCGGATGAGAGGCCTCTCCGCCAAGGAAGCCCGGGAGCCAAAGCATAGAATGGACGACAAGGCAGCTACTTGCCTCCTAAGTGTATTGGGAGCCAACCCCCCGGCCAACCCTTCCTGGAGAAAGATCAGTACCTGCTTTGTGGAAGCCAAACCTGGATCCTGCCCCCAATCCGAGCACCATCGCGCAAAGGACTTCCACGTGGCACCATAGATGCGTTTAGTAGCCGGCCAACGGGCCGCTAAGATGGTGGCGATGATGTCGTCTGGCAAGCGAGTGTTCCTCAGGAGGCACCGCTCAACCTCCAGGTGGTCAGCTGAAGCCAATGGACGTCCGGATGTTGAAGAGGACCTTGGCGTAGAATGACGTCCGATGGAGGTAGACGCCATGGAGGTAACGTTGACATCATCTGGAGGTCGGCAAACCACGGCCGGCGAGGCCAGTGGGGCGTGATGAGGATTACTTCCGCTTGTTCTAGCAGGAACTTCCGAATCACCTTTGGGAGGATAGGGAGCGGGGGAAAGGCGTACAGGAGACCTGAGGGCCATCTGCTGAGAAGTGCATCCACCGCCTCCGCCTCCGGATCGGGAAATCTGGCAAAAAACCGAGCTGTTTGCCGGTTGGAGGATGTTGCAAAGAGGTCTACCGACGGCTCCCCGAACTGGGTCGCTATCCGACGGAATAGCTGGGGATCGAGTTGCCATTCGCCGTGATCTAGGAAGGCTCGGCTGAGCCAGTCGGCCTGAGAGTTGGCTAGTCCCGAAATGTGAGAGGCCCGAAGGGACCTCAGGTGAGTCTCCGCCCAGGCTCCCAGTTTCTCGGATTCATCCATCAAGGCGCGAGAGCGGGTCCCCCCTAGGCGGTTTATGTGGGCCTTGGCGGCCACGTTGTCTGTCCGAACTATTACGTGTTGATCCTGTACCTGAGGGCGAAAGGACCGAAGGGCCAGGTGGATGGCCCTGAGTTCCAGCCAATTGATGGGATGAGCCAAATCCTCCGGGGTCCAGAGACCCTGGGCCACTGTGGACTGGAGGTGTGCTCCCCAGCCTGTGAGGCTGGCGTTTGTCGTCAGAATTACAGGGTGTGGTTCCCGAATCTCCCTCCCCTTGAGGAGTGCCAGAGACAACCACCATTGGAGAGAATGTAAGACGTCGTGAGGAAGGGATACCATCCGGCGGGAGGCCGATAAGTGGCGCTTTTGAAACGGGAGAAGAAACCACTGCAGGGCCCTGCAGTGGAGACGGGTCCAAGGAACTATGCCTATGCACGAGACCATTTTTCCCAGGAGTTGGGAGAGGGTCGCCAAGGACACCGGGCGTCCCCGGGAGACCAACTTGACCAGAGACCGCAAGCTGGTCAAGCACTCCTGGGAAAGGTAGACCCTGTTCTCGACCGTATCTATCAAGGCCCCCAGATGTTGCAAGCGGGTCGAGGGTACCAGCTGGCTGTTGGGAAGGTTGATGGAGAACCCGTGAGCCGTCAGCACCCGGAGGGTGGTGTCCAGGTCCCACTGCGCTTCGGCCTCCGAGCTCGACTGGATGAGGAGGTCGTCGAGGTAGGCCTGGATCCTGACCGGTAGAGCTTGGAGGTAGGCCGTAAGTGTGGCCATCAATTTTGTAAATACTCGGGGAGCCGAGGATAAGCCGAAAGGGAGCGCGCAGTACTGGTAATGTCGTCCCGCGTGGAAGAATCTGAGGAACTTGCGGTAAGCCGGATGGATGGGAACGTGTAAGTACGCTTCTGTCAGGTCTATTGATGAGAGGAGGTCCCCATCCCGAATGCCATCCAGAATAGATTGCAGCGACTGCATTTTGAACCGTCGGTAGATGATCCAACGGTTCAAGGACTTGAGGTCCAGAATTGCCCTCCAGCCCCCGGACGATTTTGGGACCATGAACAGGCGTGAATAGAAGCCTTGTCCGTGCTGCTCCTGAGGCACCAGCTCGATGGCCCG
Source organism: Masticophis lateralis (assembly GCA_030761175.1). Lineage (NCBI taxonomy): Eukaryota > Metazoa > Chordata > Lepidosauria > Squamata > Colubridae > Masticophis > Masticophis lateralis. The sequence goes on from JAUDYJ010000005.1 coordinate 48,752,179, forward strand.
AATTTCCAGTAAATGCTGAATGGCCGATGCCACCAGGAGCCGTCTCGCCCGGTCCCCGGAGGGAGGGCATCGAAAAAATCTGTCTGGGGGAGTGGAGAGAAATTCCAGGGAGAGGCCCCACCGTACCGTCTCCCTGACCCAAGCGTCCGTAGTAGTAGCCTCCCACTGGCTGGCAAAGAGAGCCAGGCGGCCCCCAATGGGAGGAGAGGACCTGCAGTCATCGGGATTTACGGAAGGGCCGACCACGGCCCCCTCGGGACGAACGTCTAAACTGGCCTCTTTGGTTGTTGGGACTTTGTCGCTCCGGGGGACGGGAGCGAGGTGGGAAAAAGCGCTGGTTCCTGGGGCCCAGTGAGGAGAAGTCGGGGCGAAAGGAATGAAAGGGAAGAGAGGCCCTGTGTTCAGACCTACGGGATAGGTGAGGAAGGACGCGCCTCTTGTCCCTGGTCTCAATTAGGAGAGGTTCCAGGGAAGCCCCAAAAAGATTTGGACCTGCAAACGGTGCAGAGGCCAGATGCCATTTAGATTTGGCGTCCGCCTGCCACTGCCGAAGCCATAGGAGGCGACGAGACGCCACTGAGGCCCCGATGGATTTAGCGGCAAACCGCGACAAATTCATTGTCGTGTCCGCAGAAAACTCTAGGGCCGCCAGGATTTTACTTATGTCTTGGTGAGAACGGGAGTCTGCCAAGGGGAGGCGATCCCTCAATTGTTTGAGCCACAGAATAGAGGCTCGATTAAAAAAGGAGGAGGCCAGGGAAGACCTGATCGACCATGCGGAGGCCATATGGGCCTTGACTAGGGAATTGTCAAGTCGCTTTTCCTCCGGCTTCAAACTCTCCTCAGGAGGAGCGGCCAGATTAACTGGAGTTGAGAGAGACCCCACTGGAGGGTCAATGGACGGGACCTGAAGTAAGGAAGAGATAGCCGGCGCCATATTGTAAATACGTCTATCAAGGGAATTAGGATTCGGGCCTGATACCGGATTGGTCCACTGATGGAGAAGGACATCCCTGAATAGCTTGGGCCCTGGAATTTCTTCAACCTCCGAAACCGGTTCCTCAAATAAGGGAATCGAGGCCTCGGGCCCCGCTTGGAGCAGAAGGGGCAGGAAAGGAAACCCCCAGGCCCGTGGTAACTTTTGCCTTGTGAAGCAAGGATCGAAATAATTGCGGTTTGAATAAGCCTACGAATGAGGGCTGATCAGGCCCCAGGTCCTCATCCTCCGACAATTCTTGATCCTTGGCCTCCTGATCCAGGAGAGAGATGTGATCAGGAGTCACCGAAGGGGCTCATTCTTCTGCTAGATTGGAGGGAGAAGCATATTGCGAGCCCTCTACATCCACCTCCTGGGAAGTGATCGAAGAAGAGACCCAGACAGCCGTTTGTCGCTGCAGCTCTACCTGCACCCCCTTTTGAATTGCCTGCTGAATATATGCGGCCCACTCTGGAGAGATGGAAGGGGCATTGACAGAAGAGGGGTCTGGATATGGGGAGGGTGGGGAGGGTGGGGAGGGCCCCAGAGGCAGTGGCAAGGGAAGAAGCGGTGGGAAGGGGAACCGAAGGCCCTCCAAACAGGGCCTCTTGAATGTCAGACTGCAGTTGGGAGCAGTGGTTGGCTCCATCCAGAGACAATTGGGGCAAAGAGGATTCAGAGGCTGCCCCAATTTCCTTAGTAGCAGGTGGGGTGGTGAGCGGCTGCTGAGGTGAAAAGGCCCCAGCCACCGAGGAGGCCTCCTTAAAGGAAGCTTCCTTAAGAGCCTTCCTAATGGCGCGCTCAATAGAGTCATTGAGGCGGCGCTCCTCTTTGGCCTTTGCGACCAAGGCCTTGGCCTCCCTTGATGCCGGAGTCCCCCTTGCACGTTTGACCGGAGCTGCAGAGGAAGGACCTTGGGAATCCTCCCCTTGGGCAGAACGCTTAGAAGCTTTAGGGACCCTTGGTGCCATTGCTCCCTGCAACCAAAAACGAAATAAATTGCTCACTTTAATGGAGGGCAGGCCTTAAGGTTAAACAAAATGGCAGCCGCGACTCAAGGAGTGCTTCAAAATGGCGGCCGCAACAAAAAAGGGGACTCAAAATGGCGGCCACCATGTGGAACCTGACCAGAAACTAAGCGGAGCCCCTGCAGCAGGGCTAAAATCGCCGCTGCGATAATTAAATGAAGGGGCTGAGCTGGCAGGCCACAAATAGAGGAGGGTGGGCACGGAAGGAAATTCCGGCCCGTAGGGGGCTCCCAGCCACGTCCCGCTCCTTGCCTGTAAAGGTTGTCCCTCGGCGATCTGCACAGCGAGGTTCGTTGAAGGGCGTATGGGGAAGAAAGCCCCAGTGACGCCTGAAGCTGGGAAGCCGCCTCCGCTGCCGCTAGAAAGCCGGGCGATGGTTGTTGAGCACCACAATCTCCGAGCCGCTACCAGGACAAGCGTTGCGACGCTCCCAATCAGCTGGGAAGCGCTTACTGCAGAGGAGCGCTCTTCTTTTAGGTAGTCGGCTATCTGGAAGGGGAGCCTTCAACCAGCAAGGCTGGGAGGCCCCGCAGCGGAATCGGGCGTGAGCCCTTCTCGCTGCCTGAAGGGAGAGGCTCACCAAGGGAGCCTCAATCCCTTCGACCGCCCAGCGGTCAAATTAAGCCGTGCGAAGTCGATTATAAGGGATCTGATAGCAAGCCAAATAACAGATCCCTAAGGACAAATTTAGATTTTTTTTAAAGCCAATTTTTCAATAAATTTTGCAAAAAAAGGAGGAGAAAGCCAGTGGAGCGTCTGATCTGGGACAGATCGAGTCCAAAAGCTGGAGACGCAGCAACAAGGGAGGAGTCTTCAGCGATTGGACTCGATCTGGGCTGCATCATGGATACCACACCAGCAGTGAACACTGGCCTTTCCCTCGCCTAGAATTACTTGGTACAGATACATTATTCTTGGAAGTATATTCATTTTTATAGACGCAATTCGGCCCATAAATGATAACTGTAGTCTGTTCCAGGTTTCCAAATCCTTTCTAATTTGTGTTAATAGTTTTGTGTAATTATCTTCTTTTATTGTTGTTGTTTTTGTCGTCAGCCAAATACCTAAATATTTTATCTTTTTTACTACCTGGATTCCCAAATCTTCCTCTAATCTCAATTTTTGGTCATGTGTCATATTTTTAGTTAATGTTTTTGTTTTATGTCTATTAATTTTAAGACCTGCAACTTCACCGTATTCCTCAATTCTTGTCAACAATTTGGGTCCCGTTATAATTGGATCTTCTAATATAAAAATTATATCATCGGCAAAGGCGAGTAGTTTATATTTTTCTCCTCTAATTTTGAGACTTTTAATTCCTTCGTCTTCTCTTATAACTTTTAATAATACTTCTACAACCATTATGAATAGTAATGGAGACATAGGGCAGCCTTGCCATACCCCTTTTTCAATACTGAACGATTGGGTCATATCACCGTTTATTGCTATCCTTGCTGTCTGTTGTGAGTAGATTTTTTTTATCAGTGAGAGAAATTTATCTCCGCAGTTCATATTCTCTAATTGAGTTGTAAGGAATAACCAATTGACATTATCGAATGCCTTCTGGGCGTCGAGTGAGATTATGGCAATTTCTTTGTTTATCTTCTGATCATAGTACTCTAGTGCATTTATAATCATTCTTAGGTTGTTTTTGATTTGTCTTCTGGGTATGAAGCCGTTTTGATCTGGATGTATATAGTTTTGTATCATTGTTTTGAGTCTTGCTGCCATTATTGTCATAAGTAATTTATAATCTACATTGAGCAGTGAAATAGGTCTATAGTTTCGAACTTGTGTTGGGTCAGTGTCCTCTTTATGAATTAAAGTAATAATTGTTTCTTTCCAAGAGTGTGGTATTTTAGCTGTTAGTAAGGCCTCGTTGAAAACTTGTAACAAAATTTGGTCTATTGCTTGTTGGCAGTGCTGGTAAAATTCAGCTGGTATTCCATCTGGCCCTGGTGTTTTATTGTTCTTCTGCGTTTTGCGTGCTTCCACTAATTCAAACATTGTTATGGGGCGATTTAGGGTTTCTCGGTGTTCTTCCTCAAACTGTTTGGTTGTTGTGTTTTGTAGATATTTTGTGATTTGTTCTACCGATATATCTTCTTTCCGATAAAGATCTTGAAAAAATGCTTTTGTTATATTTTTCTTTTCTAAATGTGTGTGTTGTAGAATTCCTAGGTGGTCTTGGAGTTGATATATCGATCTACTTTCTGTCAATTTTCTTAGTTTATATGCTAGCCAGCGTCCAGTCTTGTTAGCATACTCAAAGTTCGTCTGTTTTGTCATTCTAATTCACTGTGCCAATTCAGTCTTTGTGTTTAAGTTTAATTTAAGTTTCGCTAGATTAAGTTTCTGCTGTGTCGTTTTATCGTTTGGTAATTTTTGCAATTTGGCCTCCAATATCTCAATTTCTTCCATTATATCATCCCTAACTTGTTGTTTTTCTTTTCTCCTTTTGGCTGTATATGCTATAGTTAGGCCTCTAATGAAAGCTTTCGATGTATCCCATAAATTCTGTAGAGAACGAGGTTCACATTTTCAGTACTGTTTGTATATCAGGAACTTTGCTTTTTATGAGAATAGTTTCTTACTATTGTGTTATGTTCTTCCTGTATGGTATCTGGAAGCATTTGCAATGATTTTCCCCCTCCTCCCTCATAGATATTTAATATTTTATTTATTTATAAAATTAATTGACTTCCCATCTTATCACAAGGTAACTCTGGGCAGTTTACAGCAATAAAAGATAAATATAAATACATTAAAAACATAAATAAATTAAAATACCGTATTTTCCGGCGTATAAGACGACTTTCTAACACACAAAAATCTTCTCAAAAGTTGGGGGTCGTCTTATACGCCGGGTGTCGGTCTCCTGTAACCAGGCAGACCAGCCCGAAAGGCTTTGACGAGCCTTAAATGGCTCTAAGGAGCCAAGCTGAATTGCCTGCTGAGTTGCCGCTAATCAGCTGAGTTACGCGCAAGCCCCTGTAAAAGGGAAAAACTTTCCTTTTACACAATGGTGGCCATCCCAGCTGAGATTAGCAGGCAAGTCAGCTGGGATCGCCAGAGCTTGGATGGTCAAGCGCTGTGTAAAAGGGAAAAACTTTTCTTTTACACAACGCTGGCCATCCCAGCTGCTAATTTTTGCCTGCTAATTGCTCCGTAGCAAAAATCCCCCCCCCCCACACCTCCAGCTTGCTTACCTTAGCTGCTAGCCGCAATGCTTGCCTTGCCTTGCCTGCAATCCATTGCTTGATTGCAGGCAGGGAGATTTAGTTGCTTGCTGATGCAAGCAACTTGTGGACTTCAACTCCCAGAATTACTCAGCCAGCAAAGCAAAGCTGGCTGAGGAATTCTGGGAGTTGAAGTCTACAAGTCTTAAAGTTGCCAAGGTTGGAGACCCCTGTTCTATTGGGTAAGTTTTTCCCCCCTTTGGGAGCTTTAAAAAAAATAGTTAATTGGGGGTTTTTTTTAGTTGTTCTTTTTTAGACCTAGCCATTTAAAGGCTAGGTCTAAGTTTTAGCCTAGGAAGTTTTAAATTTAGCTTTCATATAAAAATAAAAATAAAAAAAATAAAAATAAAAATAAAAATAAATAAAAATAAAAATAAAATGTGTGCAACTTTCTGAGATTTAATGTGTTTCTGTAGTGTTTCACTCTAACTACACAAACACACAAAATCTCACAAAGCTGTATGTGGAATTTTGTGTGTGTAAACCCACAATGTAAAAGTTGTTTTTTTGGGCTTTTTGTGGCTGTGTGAGGTTCCTGCTTATTGCAGGGGCCATTTTGGGTCTAGCACAGCTGCTTTTACATTGTGGGTGAGCCAGCTGATATTTTTTAATTTTTATTTGGTGTGCGTTGGAAGAGGGGTCGTCTTATACAACAAGTATAGCCCAAACCCTATATTTTTACAGGAAAAGTTGGGGGTCGTCTTATACGCCCAGTCTTCTTATACGCCGGAAAATACGGTAAGCCAAACGCTATGATTCAATTAAAAATGGGGAGGGTGGGGAGGTAGTATAGTGGGGGAGATGGGATCTGTTGTTAATCAATCAACTATCTCCACTGTGATGTTCTCCCATTGGAGTCCAAGCTAGCTGGCAGAGCCAGGTCTTTAGACTCTTGTGGAAAGTCAGAAGGGTTTGGGCTGGCCTCACACCAGGTGACACAATGTTCCAGAGGGCAGATGCAATGACAGAAAAGGCCCTGCTCCCACTGGCATAATTAATCCAATAGGGCCCACAGCATGCCTCCTCTGCTGGCATGGGTGGGACAGGCCAATCCCACCTGGGAGGAGACTGTCCTTCAAGTAGCTGGATCCAGGCCATGAAGGATTTTATAGGTGATTGCACTCAAAAGCAGACTGGCAGCCAATGCAGCATGTGGAGCAATGGTGTTACATGGGCCAAGAACAGCCTGTGCTGCTACACTCTGCATCAGTTAATGAAACTTCCAGTATTCTGGTGGCTAAATATGCATTGTTTATCACTAATCTTTTACCAGTACCCCTGATTTGAAGAATTTCTGTAATGTAATTTTAGCATAATGTTGTAAATAGCCAGTCAGAATATTGCTTGAATGCATGGTTGTTACTATACTCAGAAAGGCTTCTTCATGTACGTTTACTGATCGTGGAGTATGGTAGTTAAATTCTTAGAACTACTCTTATGGAACATCTTCCTTGAAGGAGTTTTTTTTTTAAAAAACCCACTAGTGGAAATAAAGTAATGCATGTAGATATGTGGATTATATGTGTGTATAGCAGAGAGGACAACAGAGAGGGAGGGAAATGCCAGCAAGTTATTTTATTTTAAATCTGTAGAAGTACTCAGTATCTGATGTACTGAGAATAGGATCTAAGCATGAGCTCCAATGAAAGCAATTTGGAGGAAGGTCAAGTGAAAATGGGTTGGATGTGAAAGCTTATTATGTCCAATATTGGACTAAGGTAAGTTTTTATGAAATGCCCAGGCACATATTTCTGAAATCCTGTACTATTTCTTCCTTTTAAAATTATATCTGTTACATTTTTTTTAAATGGACCTCACTCAGATAGGTTTTATGGCTTGATTTACTAGCATATCTAGAATTAAACCACATTATCTGCCTTGAGCCAATTCATTTTGTGCCATGAAGCTAATAGGTCATGAGTAGCCAAACCTATTATAAAAATAGTAAAAAATTACACCTTACTCTTTTGGATGGCTTATTTCATGTCACGTTAAAATTTTATTTTAACTCAGTTGCCAAAACTAGAAGTGGCTTGGGCCTGTCTAGATATAAGATATAAGAAGTCCTGGTGTAATGAATAGTATTAGTTATTATTTATTTTATTTAGCATATGATGAGACCATAACAAAGAGAAGTAAACGTATACACACAATTCACGTAATTATATACAAAACCTCTACAGGGGTATGACAGTGGCCTCATAACTCTGATGTCCAGTTCAGCTATTCAGGTGATCACCTCTGGCATTCTTCATGCAGATCTTCTAAGGAACCAGAGAACACATGCCGGGGACAGTCTTGCCAAGTATATTTAATAGTTTGCATATTAACACCACAGTGGCAACAAGGGAAATCTTTCTAGCCCCATTAATACAGGGCAGGGGCATGTCATCCAGTGTAACATCTAATTCTGTCCAATTTTGTCCAGAAAGAGCAAACAGATTGAAACCAGGTGATTTGGTAGAGGCATCACTAACGGACACGCCCCAAGAAGGTAACTTGAACTATTCCCCTTTCTAGGCATTCACAGGTTAAACTGGGTAGACATTAAGTGAATAGCTGTTTTCCATGCTGGTCTACTGGATTTCAATCTTGTGATGGACTGTACATTATCCTGGTGAATAGGGAAGGCCTTGTTGTTCAGCATCCTTGACCATAGCTGAGCAAGAGCTTGTCTTCTAATGTGGGGTAGTATGATGTTGCTGAGTACTGGTAACCAGGGCACCAGGGATGGGGTGCAAAGTGCAATGTGGGATGCAATGTAGTATTAGTGAGCAGGTCTCAATTGATATATTATTTCTCAGATTTGGGCAACTTTAATACAGATAAGGGAGTTTCTTTAAAGAAAATGTTTTTTCACTGTTTTCTATTCTGAGTAAGCAGTTTTGTTTAGCACAAGTCCTCAGAGCTTGGGGGTAGGGTACATAAATGATAGGGTTTTTTTTACCACAAAGAACCAGAGGCTTAAAGTGTTGCTCACCATTGGGCTATTTGCTGTGCCTAGCGACATTCCCAAAGCTTAACTGAAACTGTGAAGCTTTTATTAGTAATTAGCTTGTTGCGGCTTTAGGGCTTTGACTCAAGTGATTGTTTCTCATTGGGGGTATTAATTATGAATTACAAACCTTTAAACGCCTGTGCTCAAGAATGTGCATGTTTGCAGATATGGCTGTATTGCTGTTCAGCTCTGAGTCAGAAGCACATTGCCCTTATTGTTGTAATGAAATGTATAGAAAACATGTTTTTAATGTTAGATGCTTTTGAGTTGGAAAATGAGAAAATATAGGATGAACAAGTTTTCTAGTTCCTAACAAGAACTGATAGAATAAATACAATAAATAAATAGATGAAGATTTTAAAAATAAAATGGAGAGCATCCTTTTTTTAGAGCATGCTATTTTTGAATACAGTTTACTGAATATTCTAAACTTTTGAAACTAAAGGCAAAACAAATTCCTGTCCCTGCAAAATATTTACTTTTAATTTTTAAGTATTTTGTCTATGTGTCCCATGTATTCTTGAACAGTGACTCCATCAGGCTATTATCCTTGAAGGAATTTATTCAACTTGGGCAAATGGCTTAATTAAATACAAAACTGAATCTGAAACTTTTTAAAAGCATCTCTGGCTTAACTAATAACTAACGATAGTTTTCTGGGAAATGAGAAGAGATAAAGAGTTCTTGGATGGAGTCTCTTAACTTTTTTTTTTTTGCCAATGTTGCATTGTTGCAAAGAAAAAGAGCAGAATTAGGAGATAGGGGGCATCTGTAATCAACTATAATGAAGAATTTTTTCTAATATTATTGCATGGAAAGTATTCCTTGGAAAACACTGATGTATTACATTAGCTGAATTACTTGATAATTACTATTCACATAAATCCATATCTACTATTAAATTTAAATGTAGATTTTTAAAAATAGAGAAAATCATGTCAGACGTTAACTGCCTTAACCCCTAAATTAAAAAAACAACAAACACCAGCATCTTACTGGACTGACTGATGAAAACTGGAATGTGATTAAGACAGTTGTTGAAGAACTGCACTGTGATTAAAAGAATAACGCTTAACGCATTGTAAGCCGCCCTGAGTCTCCAGAGAAGGGCGGCATATAAATTAAATTTAAAAAATTAATAAATAAAAAATGTATAAATATGTATACTTTTCAGGTTAGCAATATCTAAGCAGGAAAGTTCTCACATATATTTTCAATTATTTTTAATTTGTACTTAAATTGGTATATGTATAACGCTATATACTATGAAACTTGTGGCCTGCAGGCTGGATGCGTCATGCGCTGGTCACGCCTACCCCATTTTAGAGAAGGGGGGAAGATAGTAACACTAAATGGTTAAGGCACCAGGCTAGAAAGGAGATTATGAGTTCCAGTCCTACCTTAGTCATGAAAGCCAGCTGGGTGACCTTGGGCCAGTCACTGTACAATTCACAATTCACAATACAGTCCCAATTCACCTCACAGGGGTTGATGTGTGGAAAATAGGAGGAAGATATGTTGTTATTATTTTCCCAAATATGAGTTATTTGGGAAAATAATAAAGGTAGAATAAAAATAAAATAAATATATATTTTTGGAACCTACATAATATTTTTTGGAAAATTAGCAAATATGCAAGATACATGAACCATATCATGTATCAGTAAGGCTATAATTTTTTTTGTCCCCTCAGGTTTTTTAGAGCAGTGGGACAACAGAGGGGCTCATATAAGTAACCAAAATACTATAAAATTATCCCAATCCTAAAAAGCATATTTTTCTTTTTCTTTTACATTTTGCTTAGAGGATTCTTTTAATAGCAGTGGGGAACCTCTAGAATTTTAACTCTCCTATCACAACTCTTCAGCCTGCTAAATTCTCCTATCAGGTGATGTTCCCTCATTGCAGTCATATTCTCCAAAACCCACATTCTAACCTTCTTTGTATGCCTTTTTTTTTTTTTTTGAAGGAAAGGAAAGCTGCTTGAAGTCAGAAATATGTTTAAATAGCAAAAAAAGGTTTTCAGCATGTTTCTCATTTATGCATTTTCAGGACATGTCTATCTTTTCTGCAGTTGCTTATTGTTTTCTGAAAATCTGCTATATCCCCTACGCCAGTGATGGCTAACCTTTTGTCATCATGTGCCAGGAGGGGGAGGTAGGGGTGGTCGCACACACACGTGCCCACACCCATAATTCTATGCTCCCCACACATGCATGCAGGACCCCCCTCTCTCCCCCGCTCCTGGCATGCAATGGCCTGGTAGGCCCATTTTTCTTTCTCACCTGGTTCCAGGGCCTCTCAAGGAGTCTGGGGAGGGCGAAAATGGCCTCCTCCCCCCAGAGGTCCTCTGGAGGCCAAAAACAGCCCATTTAACAACTTCCAGTGGGACTGGAGGGCCCGTTTTTTGCTGTCCCCAGCTTCCAGGACCTCTCTAGGAGTCTGCGGAGGGTGAAAATGGCCTCCCCCCCCCCGGAGGGTGGGACCTGAATTTCTCAAATAGGGTGTTTTTGGCCTCCAGAGGACCTCCAGGGGGATCGGGTTTTTGCCTTCCCCAGACTCCTAGAAAGGCCCTGGAGCCAGGTGAGAAAGAAAAACGGGTCTTCCCCACTCTCTCCGGCCCTCTGGAGGCAGGAAACAGCCTGTTCCCCTACTTCTGGTGGGCCCAGAAGACCCAAAAATGAGCTGGCTGGCGCACACATGCATGCTGGAACTGAGCTCATGTGCCCATAGGTTCGCCATCACGGTCCTATGCAATCGTTGGGAGTTACTTCGTTTTGGAGTATCAGCCTGACCATAGCTAAACTTCATGTTTCCAGTGACTATGAGACAGCAGGGTAAAGTGAAGCTTCAGTGAAACTTTTATTCAGCAGCTGATAGTAGAACTTTAGCTTTGTTAGTTAGTTAAACTTTTTTGTAGGTAGATTTGTTTTTCAGAGCAAGTCATGCTTTGCTTTATCATGGTTGAGTAAACAAGCCACAATGGACTGATTCATAAATGTTAATTTATAAACCATGCCCTAAACCATAGTGGTTAAGTTTTTATATCACAATAAGACCATTAGGGTTCAGTGCAAAGTAAGAACCAGCACACTCAGGCCATCTAGTTGTTATCTAGGATTTCCAGATATTTAAATGTTGACTGCTGTTGTGGAAAAAAATGATAAAACATTATCTAATATTTTTATTTAGTTCAAAGTTACAGAGTTGTTATTAGAAAGTCCATTGTGGACCTCAAAATACCTCAAACTTTTTTCATTTGTTTAGTTTGTTTTTTGACTATAGTACGTTATGTTGTACAATAGCCTCCAATGAACTATGTTTGGTGCGCTCTGCACATGTGCGCACAATTGGTGTGCATTGCACATGCATGCGCAGCATGCGTTTGGCCCGCACTGTGCATAAGCATGTGCGCAGCATGCACTTGGCCTGCACTGTGCATGCGCACTTACACAGCATGCATTTGGCATGCACTGCTCATGCATGCAGCATGCATTTGGTGTGCACGGCGCATGCATGGGCAGCGAACTGTGGCAACCCGTGGAGGACTTCACCACTGGTGAAGAGGCAGGGCTAGGCAGAATCTGTCTCTCTGGCCAGTGGGGCTTCTGTGAAGCCCATAGACATTGCTTCAATATGTATGTTAGAGGCTCAGTAAAGTCTATTGGAATTCATCAGATCCTGCTTTAATAATGAATAGGCTTCTGGCAAAGCAGCCAAACTCTTTTCTACTGAGAAAAAAAGTGGAAGGAAGGATAGCTTGATCTTTATATTGTTGTTTAGCTTTATTTTGACATATACTTATCTTGTTATAGTATCTTCCCATATTTCATATACTTCAGAATTAAGAGGATCGCTAATACTCTTACGAACTTTTGTAGAAAACCATTTAAAAAGGCATTGGTTAACCACAATGGAAAAATATCCTGAACGAGCCTTTATCTAGTAGTATTCTTATCTCATGTTCTTAATGCTTACTGGAACCATGGGAAAATAGCTTTCAAAATCTTTCAAGTTTGGGAAACATGGACAGTGTTGAATGGCTTCTGTCAGCTGGAAACATCTCCATGTGTTTATGATAGTTCTTAAGAATTAATTTATGTTCCTATGTAGTGTCTGCATTAAGCCCTGGTCATAACAATCAACCAAATCAATTGAAAATTACTTAGATATTCTTATTTTAATATACAATAAATCCATTAAATAGTAAAATTAAACTTTATTATAGTTCAAGACTGAAACTGTTAAAATGACGAGTCTGTTGAGATTCAGTCAATTTGGGGGGGGGGGGGGCACTCAGAAATCTTATAGTGAATGAAATTTTCTATAGAATAGGTGGTGCCAGCATGAACAATAACTTGAGATATATGATGCCTGAAATGTTGTATTAAGCCACTTTACAGGTAATCCTTGATTTACGACCATTCATTCAACAACTATTCCAAGAAACAGCAACACTAAATGATGGGATTTACAATCTGTGCCTTAAAGATATGGCCATTGCAGTGCTCTATGGCCACATAATCAAAATTTGGGAACTTGGAAACCTGTCTGCATTTATAACGGCAGGAGCATTTTAGCTCCCCACCTGCCTAGCTTCCCTCTCTCTATGCCATTTTTGTCCTCTGCTGCCCAGTGCTTCACTGCCCCAGATGACCTTCATTATCTTTTTGTTCCTGATGAGCCATGCTTGTTGCGGCTGCTAGGCTTAGCTAGAACTGGATTTTGCATTAAAAAGAAAGAAAGAACCAAAAGCAGCCCCTGAGCCACAGTATACAGGGTACAAGCTAGCCCTGAGGGCAGAGATAGATGAGAGGTAGGTTGTGTGGGGAGGGGAGTCAAAGATAGAGTCTTACCTTACTGAGACTCTACTGGGAAGGGGCAAGCCCAGAATGAAGTGTGTTGCTTAACAACCTACAATACTTACCTAACAATGACAAGTGGAACTTTTGGGATTGCCATCCTTAAGCAATACAGTCATGTAGTCTCACTTTATGACCGCATCACTTGACGATGGAAATTCCAGTCCCACTTATGATTGTAAGTCAAGGACTATCTGTGTTGTGGCCCCGTCCTCTGAGCCTATCCCATTGGAGGAAGGAAGCTCTGAGCAGGAGGAAGAGGAGCCAGCCAGATCTCCCAGCCCCCCCCCCTGGCACCGTCTCAGGTGCCAGCTGAAAGAGAGCCAAGTAGTGGGGAAACAGGTGTCTCAGATGAGAGTGAGGGAGAGACGTCATTCCTGGACGCACGCCAAAGAAGGCGAGAGAAAAGATTACTGCAGCTGCGGCGTATGAGGAAATAGACCAGAGTCACAGGATCAATGAGTCACTGGACCACTGGACCTCACCCACTGGACCACATCTATATAAGACAGGACGGTGGGTCAAGAAGTTTGTGACGAACAAAGCAAAACAAACATAGCAACCTCGTAGTCTTGGAAGCTAGATGAACGGCAAAGCTACGTAGGTGATTTTCTTGTTTGTGTAACCTAATAAAGTCCTTGGCAGACGGTGTGCATATCGCTGCCAAGGTTGAGATAAGAACTGTGGAGTGTGCCAAGTGATTCTTAACCCTCGGCTGGCTGTGTTTTTGTGGGTCTTTGAAGGGGGAGGACAGATCAATCTGTACATGAAAGCATCTGCAAATGTAATAGATGTTTATAATATATTTCAAGCAAAGATGGGTTGCAGCAGGTTCCGACCAGTTCTAGAGAACCGGTAGCGGAGATTTTGAATAGTTCGGAGAATAGTTCGGTAATAAAAATTCTGACTGCCCCGCCCCCATCTATTCTCTGCCTCCCAAGTCTCAGCTGATTGGGAGGAAATGGGGATTTTGCAGTATCCTTCCCATGCCACGCCCACCAAGCCATACCCACCAAGCCATGCCACGTCCACCAAGCCACACCCACAGAACCGGTAGTAAAAAAATTTTGAAACTCACCACTGATTTCAAGTCAACAAATCCTATTTTGCTTGGAATTAACTGAGTACCATTGTTGTGACAACAAAAGAATGCATTACTAATATTTGCAAGTTATTTTATTTATTTGTTTTACAGTATTGTAGATTGCTCAATTAGAAGGACTTGTTTATGGTAACTATATAGTTTTTTCTTGTATTCTTACATTCAGTGACAGCTTTTTATTCCAGGTTACTTCTAAATTTTGTTTAAACAAAATATGAAATTGAAACAGCAGTTGGATTGTATTATTTATTTATTGTTGATAAATAATAAATACTTTATTTAAATATTTTACACATGTATGAGTGCATACATGCATGCACATGAACACGCACACACACAGAGTGATGCTTAAAAGTTTGTGAACCTTTTTGAATTTTCACTATTTCTTAAACATGATCTGTTCGCCACACGTTCTAAAACTAGATGAAGGAACCTAATTAAAGAAATGAATAAAAAACATTACACTTGTTTATTTATGTATTGAGGAACATGATCCAAAATTACATTTTTGTGTGTGGCAAAAGCATGTGAAACTTTGCTTTCAATAACTGATGTTATTGGGTAGCAATTACTACAACTAAACATTTTCAGTAACTGTTGATCAATATGAGCTTGGGGGAATTTTAGCCCATTTCTCCTTACAGAACAGCTTCAACTTAGCGAGTTTGTAGAGCTTCCTCCCATGAACTGTCTGCTTCATGTCCTTCAACAACATTTCTAAAGGATTAAGGTCAGGACTTTGACTTGGCCATTCCAGAACATTAACTTTCTTCTACTTTAACTATTCTTTAAATATACAATTTGTGTGTTTTGGGTGATTGTCTTGCTGCATGACCCACTTTCTCTTGAATTTCAGTTCACAGACTGGCACCTTGACCCCCCTCTCCCTCCCTCCCTCCCTCCCCCCCCCTCCCTCCCCCCCCTCTCTGATTTTTAAAAAATAAAATAAAAACTAATACAAAATAATACAGGCAGTTCTCAACTTACAACTACAATTGAGCCCAAAATTTAGGTTGCTAAGTGAAACATTTGTTAAATGAGTTTTGTCCCATTGTATGACCTTTCTTGCCACAGTTGTTAAGTGAATCACTGCAGTTGTTAAGTAAATCTGACTTCCCCATTGGATTTCCTTGTCAGAAGGTCACAAAAGGGATCACATGGTCTAGAACACTGCACCCCTCATAATTATGAGTCATTTGCCAGGCATCTGAATTTTGATCATGTGACCGCAGGGATGATTCAATTGTCATAAATGTGGAAAACAGTCATAAGTCACTTTTTTGTGCCATTGTAACTTCGAATGGTTACTAAATGGGACTAACCAAAGCTGGCCTGTCCTACAGGTGGGAAACAGTCTGGTCCTCAGTCCCCTAATCAGTGTGATCCCTCCAGAGAACTTGCCTGCCAAAGGCTGCCTCAACCGAAGCTAAAGTGCCCAACTTGTAGTGTCTGATAAAAGGAGATGGAGAGGACCATGCCGCTGCTCGAGAGACCTCTATAAAGGCCTGTGTCACCCATGCTGCTGTCATGGCCGTACTTCTGGTGGAATAGGCTATCACACTCTTAGGTACTAGAAGAGCCTGAAGCTCATAGACCTTGGCAATGCATTCCTGAATCCACTGTCCCACTGTCGATGGAGTGACCCTGTTGCCCAGAGTAGAGGGCTGGAAGAAAACTAATAGGGACTCTGTCCTCCTAAGGGGAGAAGTCCTCTTAATATAAATGCTTAGGGTCCTCCTAAAGTCCAAGGTGTGCCATCTCTTCTCCAGGGCATGTTTTGGCTCCGGGCAGAAGTCAGGCAGTATCAGTTTCTGGGCCCTATGGAACCAGGAATTCACCTTGGTGACGAAGGACGGGTCCAGTTGCAGGACTACCCTGTCAGGGTGGAATATACATAGGTCTTTCCTCACAGAAAGGGCCACCAGTTCTGATATCAGTCTGGCCAACGTGATAGTGACAAGGAAGGCAGGCTAACCGATCTTAGTGGTTCAAAGGGCACCTCAGTGAAAGCATGCAAAACCTTTGTCAGATCCCCGGTGGGATACCCGTGAATCTCAAGTTCGTTGTGCCCCTGAGGAACCTGCGTATGGTAGGATGTTTAGTGAGAGACTCCAGACTCCCACACGACAAGACCGAAGACAGTGCTGCCACCTGCCTACGGATGGTATTAGGTGTCAGCTGAAGAGGCTGGCAACTGTCGTGATGGTCAGACAGTCAGGCTCCTTGAACAGGCATCCCCTGTTGATGGCCTGGGACATCCACCACTGGAAGGACAGCAGTACTTCCTGCGGAACTCAGACCCTGGCTGTTGAGTTGCTTCTGCTAGACCTTTGGTAAGGCAGGAGGAACCATTGTAGGGTCCTGGCATGCAGATGTGTTGATGGTACGATGGAAATGCAAGACACCATCTTGCCCAGAAGTTGTGACAGGAGTGTCAGCAATACTGTACCTTCTTTCTGGATGCGCAATGCCAGGGCCTGTAGGCTGACCTGTCTCTCTGGTGAAAGGGAGACTGCACACAAGGAAGTGTCTATGATCGCTCCCAGGTAGAACAATTGGGTGGTCGGAGAGAAATGGCTTTTCACGGTGTTGAACAAAAAGTCATGGTCTTGGAGTACCTGGATCATTGTCCATAGGTCCTCCTCTGCCAGTTTTTATACTTCCAGGTATCTGGCTATAGTTAAAATATAAAGAGTTATAACAAATAAGACTAAACTTAACTAATAGCAAAGAGTTGCATTATGAAGATTGGTATCATTGGTATATGGATATTGAATATGAGTACTGAATACAGTATATTAACCTTACTTGTACTATTGGTTGAGTAGATGAAGGTAGAAGGTTGTAACTCATTTCTCTCAACTAAACAGTTATTAAAAACTTCATTTTCCAAAGAATACATATGGTTCATGTTCATATCAGTAGATAACCTTGGAGACAAATACAGTTCCATTTATGCTCTTGATATGGTATATATGGTCTATCTCCTTAACCTTCAGACCAGAGGGATACAAATATTTTATTATGACAATCCAGCATATACAGAGTTTTATATGATTTCCATTCCCCCTCTTGGATGACTGGGATTTCTCTATTTTTTACACTGTATATGTCTTGTGTAATATTTTTCAGTTATACTGGCCACCTGTAGGCACTGTATGACAAGTTTCATTTTTTATTGGGACTCTTCAGAAATGGGTAGTCAGATGTTATTTTAGCGTGTTCAGGAATTATATATACACCCCATCTTCCCTCAGAGTAGTGTTTGCTTCAAAGCATACCATAGCACACCAAAGCATACATACCAATCTTGGATTTCTTCAAGGCCTGAGGTTTAATGGAATGTGTTACAGATTATGTAGAAAATTTGCTATGTGTATCTGTGTGCATGGAAATATAGCTGTCCAAGAATATATATATGTCCCATGTGTAAGTCTCTCATTAAAAATCTGTGGTAATATATTATCAATACAAATACAGTTCCATACAAAGGTTTAAGGATGCGTAATCATTTTATGTGTTTTGGTGAAACCCTAAGTAAACAGTTGACATCTCTACATGGTACAAACATGAAATCTTTCTGCAAAACTGAATGTGTGTTTACTATTTATTCTTAACCCACCTCCAAAAATAGGCTGAGTCAAAAGTTACTGGTGTGGACACCCATATTTGCTCAAGCTTGCCGATCAACTTTAAGGAGAATGTTGATGATTTTTTCCTGAAAGCTAGTAATGCTGGGAATCTATTCTACTTACTGCCCTAAATCGTTATGTAGTACAGCTGTTCAGGACAGGACATGATTACTCACAAACTTTGTTGCTAAGGCATATTGGAGGTTGGCAGTCATGGGAGCACAAATGATACCAGCATATTTTTCTGCAGATTTAATTTAATTTTTATTTATTTTGTTATGGCTGCCCCCTCCAGTAGACTATGGGCAACTTGTAAAATCCAACGCACAGTAAAAAGTAACTTTCAAAGGAAGAATGGTGGGCTGAAGATGGGTTTATGAAAAGTGGAACTGACAACTGCTGTGAAGAACAAAGAGCCAGCAAGTAGATTGGCTCTTTGAATCATTCAGGACAAAGTAGAGGCTGCGAGGTCACCAACAAGTGCTCCAGACAGTTGCTCCTCATGAGGAGTCTGCAAGACAATGGTCCTGGGGGAAGAGGTTGAACACTGGGAGATGAGGGAATTCTCATCTTGCTCAAACTGCAGTCAGCATCTTTGAAAGGGCTATACTTCCTTTTCTAACCATTTTTATTAGAAAATATAATTTTATAATAGTTATAAAGTTAATATAAAATAATAGATTTCAAAATATTTTTAAGAAATAGGACACAAGAAGGGACTAAGGGTTTAAATTAAAGAAGAACATATAAACTTGACTGATAGTTACAGAATGGTACAAAATATTTTAACAAATAGAAATACTAATGGTCACTTTTGAAAAATGGAGTCATATTAACAATGTCAATAGCAATATCTGCCTATGGAAAAAAAAGAACATACAAAGAATAAACTAAGAGAGTGACTTGTATAATTTTTCTATATTAGACTCACAAAAGAGATTTATTAAAGCTTTGAAGAATCTCATGAGAAAGGATAAAGAAGAAATGAAAAGAAATCTAATTCTACATTATTTGAAGGGACTCTGGATTAAGAGTGTTAGAAGTAAAAGGAAGGAGTATGAAGTTGATTTATTTTATCAAGGTTAAAATAGGTATGAAAACTAGTTTAATGTAGTGGTTAAGACATCAGGCTAGAAACTGGGAGATTGTGTTCAAATTCTGCCTTGGACACAAAGCCAAATGGATGACCATGGGCCAGTCAATTTCTCTCAGCCTTAGGAATAGAATAGAATTCTTTATTGGCCAAGTGTGATTGGACACACAAGGAATTTATCTTTGGTGCATGTGCTCTCATAAAGAAAAAATAAAATATATAATTCAACAAAATAAAATAAATAATAAAATTATTTTATAATAATAAAATTATTTTATAATAATAAAATTCTTTATTGGCCAAGTGTGATTGGACACACAAGGAATTTATCTTTGGTGCATGTGCTCTCATAAAGAAAAAATAAAATATATAATTCAACAAAATAAAATAAATAATAAAATTATTTTATAATAATAAAATTATTTTATAATAATAAAATTCTTTATTGGCCAAGTGTGATTGGACACACAAGGAATTTGTCTTTGGTGCATATGCTCTCAGTTTACATAAAGAAAAATAAAATAAAATAATTCCACAAAATCTTATGCCCTAAATCTACATAAGATACCATAAGTTGGCATGTTATAAGATATCTACTTTTTTGAAAATTATTGAAACTTACCCCAGATGATGAATTTCCTCTGTATATTTTATATTATTTAAATTATTATTTGTGTGTGTGTGTGTGTGTGTGTGTGTGTATGTATGTACGTATGTATGTATGTATGTATGCATTGACTGGAATTACTCAAGTTAGAATAGTGTTGATGGTATTTCCTTCACTGAATTTAGGCTTTAAGATCTTCTTCACCCTCTTCTTGACTTCAATGTGCTTGATGTTGTCAGTTTGAAGGGTACCCAGATATTTATGATGATTGCCTTCATCTAGACTCATGATGTTATTTCTATAGGACATCTTGATTCCTTCTGTTTTCACTATTTCCCCCCTGTTGATTGTAGGATGGCACATTTGTCCAGTCCAAATTCCACTGTAATATCCTGGCTGTATATACAGATACTGTTCGACCACTATTCTATTTCAGATAGTATTTTTCCATACAACTTCAGATTGCCCATATAAAGGTGGTGGAATAAACTGGTACATGTCTTTGATTATAACCTTAAATCAAAAATATTGAACTTAATTCAGTTACAAGAAGCTTCTAAGGTAGTAAGAAAGTCCATTGGACTATTTGGCTATTATATTTTCTTAGAGTAAACTGTCACTTACTTGTGCTACAAGTACACAATGTGCCATAAATTATATTGTATACAGGCATACCAACTGAAAATTCCAGACAAAAGGTCAGTGACATAGAGTCCATAGTATAAAACAGGTGGGGCCTGACGCAAATACACCTGCATAAATTACGCTTGAGTGGAACAATCTTGCCAGGAACATTTTCCATTTTCAACTTCATGTTAGAGTCATTAAGTCAAATGAGCTTAAACTGCTGGAAAATTGCAACTCCAATGGAAAATAAAAAGGTCACTGTGAGTTTCAGGGGGTTATAGGTATACTATTTGACCCCAGTAAGGTTTTATTTTAAATACTGTGAATCTACTGCAATAGTCTTACGTAGGTCAGCAACTTAATTTTAAGTTTCACTTATGTTATTTTTAAATTGGTTCTAATTATGCATAACAGATAGGATCTAGACAACAAAAGGAGATGGACTTTTGTGTCTTTTCTAGTTCAGCCACTAACAACTCCTGAGGGTTGGACACGACTAGAATGGCATGTGGCATAGAAGTTTGAAGAGAGAGGAGGACAGAAATAAAGGATTTACCCCAATTTCAGGAATAATGTGTTCTGCACATACAAAAATAGGGCTCCCTAATTTAGGTTATTGGTGGACACATTCAGAATTTTGAAAATATATTCTGGCCTTGCAAAATGGCTTCTGAGGGAGGGTTGTTAGTTGTCCCTGAGATACGTACGTTTTCAGTTCTCCTAGGAGAATGAAAGCATTAGAAAGTGCTCTTTCAATTCAGCAGGATGCTCTGTGCCCAGCCTGCTGCTCACTTACTGCACACATGTTGTTCTGTGCTATCCCTGCTATCGGTTGCCCTTTTAATAGTCAGAAGAGGACATTCCAAACAAAGTCACACACTGTGGTTATTTTTTAAGAAATTGAATAGAGTTCATTTGAAACTTTGAGAATGGAAAACTGATGGTTGACCTTGCTGCATGTCTTCCCCTCCTCTTCCTTCAATTAAAAGTTAGATGGAATAGGGAGCATGTCAGGCTCTAATGGAGGGTTCCACAGGCACACCGATGACCATAGAAGTTATAAATATAAATTTGTGATTTTTAAAGGATCATCTGGTACCACAGTAGTTAGAATGCAGTATTGCTGGCTAACTCTGCCCACTGCTAGCAGTTTGCTTATTAAACAAGGCAGTGGTGAAATGCTACCAGTTTGCACTGGTTCGGAGCTACCGGCTCCTCCGAACTGGTATTTCCAATGATCAGCTGTGCCGTGTGATTTAAAATCACTAGAAAGCAGGAAATCCTGCTTTCTAGTGAATCTAAATCACACGGCACAGCTGTTTCCCCCCCCTCGCTGTTTTACTTATGTTCCCAAGCCGCCTTTTTCTGTGTGAAGCACGCATTTGGCACATACTGTGCATGTGCGTTTGTGCAGCGTATGTTTGGTGTGCACTGTGCATGCATGCATACAGTGTGCATATGGTGCGCATGTGCAGGCAGCAAACTGGTGGCAAACCGGGGAAGATTTCACCACTGAAACAAGGTTGACTCAGCCTTCCATCCTTCCGAGGATGGTAAAATGAGGACCCAGATTTTGGGGGGCAATATGCTGACACTGTAAATCGCTTAGAGAGGACTGTAAAGTACTATGAAGTGGTATATAGCTATTGCTATTGCTATTATAATTAACTGTTTTGAATGACTGTATGATGTTACTATGTTACTGTGTAATAAAGTGACTATTTCAAGTGAAGTTTCAAACTAGAGTTTCTAACCTCAGTATTTTTAAGAAGGGTGGATTTCAACTGCCAAAATTCTGGGAGTTGAAATTCACTCATCTTAAAAGTTGCTCAGTTCAAGAAATATTGCTTCAAACAAATGAATTGAAGATCAATTATTGTCTTTTAGTTAGTTTATTTTTGCAGTCTCACTAAATGAAATAACTGTTTCTAAGAATTATTAGCATCAAGTTGAGTAAATTCAGTAAAAATAAACATAACTTATTTAAATAAAGTATTTTTCCAGCATAATTTGGACAAATTAGGGATTATTGGTGATGTTAAACTGAACTCCAATTCAGGGGTAACTATGATTGAACAGAATGGTCAAGTGTGTGGATTAATTAATTTAGTGTAAATGAAGATGGTCAGTTCATCTTATATTTATCCCAAAATTGCATTGAAAATATTTTGATGAAATTTGTGTAGTTCTTGCTTCCTTGATTTTGCCCACCTAGGTAGTGCTTGTCAACTAGATTTAGGTCTTGAAATTGGCAAACAAGATGAAAATGTGTATACGTGTGTGTGTGTGTGTGTGTGTGTGTGTGTGTGTGTGTGTGTGTATGTATGTGTGTATATATATCTCCATCATTTCATTTAAGATATCAGAAAGTTTCAGTTCCTTTTTGACTTTAACAGCAGGATTAATAGGTTAATGCTAAGTAAACATAACAGATTACTTGTGACATAGACACTGATTTTCAAGGAGCTGCAAATTAACATACAGGCAGCTAGCACACCAACAGTTAGATGCTGAGGAATTAGACAGCAGGATTTCTTAATAATTTCCTTTATCGAACCTTGAATGTTAATGTTTGTGGTAGATTGTAGGGGGAAGATTGGAGGTCTCAAATCTCAGATGACTTGTATGTATTCATATCCTGATCCCTTGTCCTCTTTTGGATTGGCAGTTTGGCAATTCCTATAACTACCCCTTATTTTTCTAGGAGTTAGCTCAGTGTAACTCCTAGAAAAATTCACACCTTACCGACTGTGAAAGTCAGAGGCTGTCATAAAATATCAAATTGCAAAAATTGACATAATTTCTATAATGCCTCTTCCTCATTGTATGGTGCATAGGCATGTGACTAAAAGATTTAGCCTTATTGAAAAAAAGAAAAGTGAAATATAAAAAGCATAAGAAAATAAATTACAAAAGCTGCTCGGATCAAGAGAAAATAGTAGTTAGAATATACACACACGCTCATTCACACAGAGATAATCAGACACACCCACATGAAATAAAAATGCTCTAAATAGACCACAAGATGACACTGGACTGCTACAAATAGCTTGTTCTTTGCCCCAAAGAATCTGTAAAAAGAGATTGCTCAAATGTTTTATAGTAATCTTACAAATTACAAGAACTTTCTAGAGAAAATTGTATATGCTCATAAAAGCCTGACAGATAGATAGATTGATTATATGCCATCAAGTCACTCTGACCTGATGCAACCACATAGATAAATTTTCTCCATGAAAATCTATCCCTAATCTGGTCTTCCAATTGTACATTCATTGCCACAGCACCTAAGTTCATCAACCTTACTGCTGGCTGTCTTCTTCTCTTTCCTTCTACCTTTCCCAGTCTAATGGCAACTAATTTTTTACAACAATATAAAAGGTCAGTTTATGCATAGATGTTGCTGGACAGACAACATCAACTTCAAATTGACCATACACTTTAAAGCAAAGGTGGAAGATTTTATTGGGTTTTATAAAAAACAACAAGCAACAACAGTATCTAGTACTATTCTATTCATAAGAGTTGAATTCAGATCCTGAAGAGGAAGCATTCAACTTCTCCATAGTGGTGGAGATAGCATCCAGGAATGGGTTTACTCCATCTGTCAGTTAATTGGACTGAGTCTGCAAGTTGTTATGACACGCCTCCTCTGCTTGTGTCCCCAGCTTTTAGACTCAGTCTAGCTTGGACAAGACATGTTTTTTCTCACTTACCCATTCCTGAATGTTTTCAGCCAATGGCAAGCTGATGCCAGGAATAAGTGGAGGCTGGCATCTGCCCTGTATTCTAGGGAAAAATTGTTTAGGGACTCCCTGGGCCCTATTCTAGTCGAGAATAGGGGACAAACACAAGGTTCTGCCATCCATGTCCCAGAGAGCGGACTTACGTCCACCCCCTTATTTTCGACCCTTGTCCTTTTGAGGGCCAGACAGCGGATTCAGAATGCCGCATTGGCAAAGGCCCTTTCTTCCCAGACAAGGGCAGCAACAGGCCAGGCAAAGACAGAGGTACCCACCCAAACGGTCCTTTCAATGTGGGAGGGGTCGCTTCTTTCGGTACCTGAGGTGACTGCTCATCCAACCCTCCCATTGGGAGTCACCTGGCCTTCTTTGCCAACTGATGGGAGGACACCACCATGGACGCCTGGGTCAAGGAGATGGTGAGGTTGGGCCTCTCCCTGGAATTCCTCTCCTGAGGTTCTTCATCCAGTGTCCTGTGTCAAAGGATCGGACAAAGCAGCTCCTCATGGAATCAGCCATAAAACATCTCTTGCTTATCCAGGCTATCCAACCAGTTCCAGAGGAGCAGCGGGGACAGGTGTTTTATTCCCTACTGTTCATCATCCCAAAGGCCTCGGGGGGATGGAGGGCAATTCTCGATCTCAAGACTTTGAACCATCACATTGTTTACTGATGTTTCAAGATGCAGTTGCCCCAGGCCATCTTAGAAAGCGTTAGAAAGGGCGACTTCCTCACATCAGTGAATCTGATGGAACCATATCTTCATGTCCCCATCCTACCCGCCCACAGATAGTTTATCCATTTCCATTATGCAGGGAAACACTATCAATACTGGGCATTGCCGTTCAGCCTGTCCTCCGCCCCTAGGGTGTTTACCAAGCTCATGGCCACACTGGCAGGCCACCTTGGACTCTACCAATAATGATCCAGTTTTATCTGGATGATATCCTTATTCAGTCCGGTTTGGAACCACAGGCAAGGAGGGACCTGGCTACCACGATCCAGGTCCTACAAGACCACAGCTTTTCTATAAATAGGACCAAAAGCCACCTGGTCCCGACAACTCAATTGCTTCATTTGGGGGCAGTAATCGACACTGTGGAATCCAAGGTATATCTATCCCAGGAGTACCAATCCAGCCTGAGGGAATTGGCAGTTCATATCAGGAGATTTATATCAGTATTGTACCACTACTCTTTCTCTCTCAGCTCCTGGGAAAGATAGTGTCCTGCATTTCTATCACCCCATGGGCACGACTCAACAGCAGAAGTCTATAGTGGTTCCTCCTTCCATAACAGAGATCCGGCAGGAGCAGCTCACTGGCCAGAGTGCAAATCCCGCCAGAAGTGATCCTTTCTCTCAAATGGTGGATGTCCCAGGCCGTTTCTAAAGGCTGTCAGTTCAGAGAACCAGATCGCCTGACACTAACACTGATGTCAACCTATTTGGCTGGGGAGCTTACCTCCAGTCACATACGGCTCAGGGACAGTGGACTCAGGAGGATCTGAGCCACAACATAAATTGGTTAGAGCTCCGGGTGATCCACTTGGCCCTCAGGAGGTTTGAGGAAGTGGTCTCGGGCCAACACATTTTGGTCTTGACTGACAACGTAGCTGCCAAGGCCTACATCAACTGCCTAGGGGGGACCTACTCCAGGCCTCTCATGCAAGAGGCTGAGCAGCTGGGCCTCTGGGCGAAGACTCATCTGCTGTCCATCAGGGCAGCACATATATCGGGAGTGGCAAACATGCAGGTGAACTGGCTCAACAGAGCCTCAGTTGACCATGCAGAGTGGTGCCTGCACCCATCTCTGTTCTGGGAAATGACAGGCCGCTTCAGCCTCCCAGCAGAGGCTGAAGTGACCTATTTGTCTCCCAAGACACCGGGGGCAGAGGGAGTAGATGTACTATGCAGTCCGTGGCCTCCCGGGGTGCTGTACACCCTACCTCCTCTTCCGCTTATTCCGAAGGTCATCAGGAAGCTGCTGGAGGTGGAGGAGGAGCTTCTGCTTTGGCCCCCCACTGGCCCAGAAGGCCTTGATTCACAGATCTGGTAAACCTGTTGGTGGCTTAACCCTGAAAGATCCCTCAGAGCAGGGTCTCCCTCAGCCAGGGGGCATTGGTCCATCCAGACCCACAGTGGTTCCAACTGACCACCTGGTGCTTGAGCAGAATCTTCTGAGTGTGGACAATTTCTCCTCCAGGGTCATCAAGATGATTCAGGCCTCATGCAGAGCCTCAATTAATCAAATATATAATGCCACATGGAAGGCTTTTTGTGGGCGGTGTGCCAAAGGGGAATTGGTCCCTACAGACGTTTCCATAGCCCAGATCCTAGGACTGGACAAAGGGATATCCCCAAATATGATCCAGAGGCAGGTGGCAGCCTTGTCCTCCATTTTGGAATGTGGAGACATGGACTCTCTCTCCCAGCACCCCATGGTCCGTCAGTTCCTCAGGGGAGCAACCAACCTCAGGCCACCTATGGTGCACAGGTACCCGACATGGGACCTTGGCCAGGTCTTGGACTCCCTTACTGGAGCTCCCTTCGAAACTTTGAAAGAAGCCAGACTACACTACCTTATGTGTAAGGTGACATTTCTGGTGGCCATTACATCAGCCAAGCAGGTATCAGAACTGGCAGCTCTGTTGCAGGGGTGAAATGTAAAATTTATTACTACTGGTTCTGTGGGTGTGGCTTGGTGGTGTGGCTAATGTGACTGGGTGGGCGTGGCCAACTTTTTTTTTTAACTTTTCAAAGCATTTTTTCTAATGCTTTGAAAAGCCTCTGCCGATCAGGTAACTCAAAAAAAAAACCTCTGATGATCGTGTGGCTCAGCTGGGCATGAGGGGGTGGAGTGCAGGGATTTTTGCTACTGGTTCTCCGAACACCCGCCACCATTGCTACCGGATCGGGCAATCCAGTCAGAACCAGGAGCATTTCACCCCTACTCTGTCGGTAAAGAAAGACCTTTGTGTATTCAATTCTTAAAGAGTGGTTTTGGGGCTTGACCCATTCTTCATCCCCAAGGAGAACACGTCGTTACACAGGGCTCAGGAACTGGTGCTGACAAACTTCTGTCCTGAGTCAATTCACCATTTGGAACATAGGTAGCACACCTTGGATGTGTGGAAGACCCTCTGCATATATATCAAAAGGACTTCCTCCCTACGGAGGATGGAGTCACTGTTTGTCTCTTTTCAGCCTGCCATGCTGGGCAACAGGGTTACCCCCTCAACCTTGGGATGGTGGATTAGGGTGTGTATCGCCAAGGCCTATGACAGTGATGGCTAACCTTTTTGCCATTGAGTGCCAAAAGCGGGGGGAGCGTGCAGGGTCACACACACGTGTGCCCAAAGCCATAATTCTATGTGCCCACCCCCGTGCATGCAGCCGTGACCCCTCCACGCTCCCTCCACTTTTGGTATGCAATGGCACAGTGGGCCAGGTAGGCCCCTTTTTCACCTTCCCCAGGCTCCAGAGGCTTTCTAGGAGCCTGGTTAGGTGAAAACGGCCTTCCCATTCCCCAGAGGCCAGAAACGGCCTGTTTCCTGACTTCCAGTGGGCCCAGAAGGCCCAAAAATCAGCTGGCCGGCACGCTCATGTGCACTGGAGCTGAGCTAGGGCAACGCTCGCATGCCCACAGATATGGTTCCACGTGCCACCTGTGGTACGCGTGCTATCACAGGCCTGTGAGATCTAGGCCTTGGTGTTGCTGAGGTGAGTAACCACCCATTCTACCAGGAGCACAGCCACCTCTACGGCATGAGCAACACACCTCTATTGAGGAAGTCTGTCAAGAAGCTACCTGGTCCTCTCCATTCCCTTTTATCTGCCATTATAAGTTGGACACTTACACCTCGCCCTTTGGCAGGCAGATACTTCAGAGTGTCCACACAGAGCTGGGGACTTCGACTGGACCCTGCCCCACCCATAGGATAGCCAGCTTTGGTATGTCCCATTCCTGAATGCTCTCTCCACCACTATGGAGAAGGGGTGTTGGTCTTATCTAAGACACTCCTTCTCATTGGGATGAAGATAGCATCCAGTCCCACCCGGGTTGGCGTCCCGTCCTGGGTCCACGAGGGAATACGACTGCAAAACAGCACAGCACAGCACAGCACGTCACTCTTCATTGACGACTTCGTCAAAAAGCTGGGGATGCAAGCAGAGGAGGTGTGTCATAACAACTTGCAGACTTAGTCCAATTAGCTGACAGACAGAGTAAACCCATTCCTGGAATCTATCTCCACTATAACGAGAAGGAGCATCTCAGATAAGACCAATGCCCCTTCTACCTCAAGGAACAATTGAATTCCAATAATGAGGAGTGTTGAAAGGGTAGAATATATTTGATATCATAGAAGAGACCATGGAAGAAAATGTAGACAAGGATTCCAATCTCACTTGAATCACAAAATTGTCTATAAAAATAATTTTCCAATACCTCCTCTCCAATATTGCTGTGGGCAAGATGACAAGGTGTGCGGGCAAAATTCTATAGTGTATAGCAGAAATGAAACTAAATAAGTACTTAGTGGCTACAAATAGATTCTGATAAAAAAAATCCACCAGTAAGAATAATCGATCATCTATCTCTTGATCAATCTGCCATAGGACCTAAAAGAGAATACACAAAAATTTGGATCAAACTTTTGTACAGTTTAAAGCTGTTATAATACATATCTGTGTGCTGTAAGGCATCTGCAAAAAAGGGGTTTAGCTGTAAAAAGATTTACAACTGTTAGGATATACCTACTATCTGTAGCAAAAGTCCACTATTGCTTTGGGATTGTAATGTAGGACAAGGACTTTATCAGAGAAGCTTAAATACAATGCTGTAGAGAATAAAAAAGTTTATCTTGATGCTGGTATGCAGTACTGTTGCCTAGGCAAAAGGGCTTAAAGCATTTTTTCAGTCGCAAATAGTCAGAGAAGAACTGAAAATGGCTCAAATTTTCCCTAATTCACTGGATTAAAAATTATTTTATTATAGCCCATCCAGGGATGAAATCCAGCAAGTTCTGGCAGGTTCTGGAGAACCAATAGTGGAAATTTTGAGTAGTTCAGGGAACTGGCAAATACCACCTCTAGCTGGCCCCAGAATGGGATGGGAATGGAGATTTTGCAGTATCTTCCCTTTCTATGCCCATCAAACCACACCATACCTACTAAGCCACACCCACAGAACCGGTAGTAAAAAAACTTGGATTTCTGAGCCCACCTCAATAAAAATAATGATAAACTTACAGCTGCCAAATTGATTAGAGATGGTTGTCCCAAGATAAATAGAGACAGTCCTATCAACAGTGAAACGTGCTTTGGCTTCTGCGGGCATGGCTTTTCACTGCTCCCGTTGTAGCTGTAAAAGAGTGGTTAATCTACCCAAGTAGAGTAATCCGAACCAAGTTTCCTGTAGAATTACTAGTTCTAACTCAGAAATTTGAGTCAAAAAAACCAGGCTCATCTATGTGGACTTTCTATCCATTTATGTTCTATAAGACCAAGAAAACATCACTTTGACCAATTCTGAGTCCAAATTTTTTTCTGATTGAAGAAGTTAAAAAGTGTAAAAAAGACCCAATTCTGACAAGAATACAGTGCAGTAAAAGGAACATTGAAAGACTGAGGTAGATTTTTTTTATTTCTAAGAGGATCCTCAATACAATTTACCAGGAACATCAGCGTGCAATTTCAGTCTCACTAAGCTACCTTTTCAGATGAATGGCATTGCTAATAAATAGACATATAGGTGGGACTATATTCTGGTATCTTTCAGCTGTGGAGTTGAAGGGATATTGATAACAGCCTTGATGTGCTTTGTATGTTGGTAAGAAGAGGACCATTCCTAAGGGAAGCATACCTTTTTTTAAATACGTGAGCTTCAGATAAATTTACTGATAGTTATCTTCAAGAGCCTCCTCTTGGTCACCTACCAAAGTCATTGCCAGGGCTTCTTTCTATCTTAGAGAGTATTTTAATCTTAGCTATGAAATAAACAATATTGCTATTTAATTTTTCTAAGTCTTTAATTTTAACAGAGATAGCTGCCAGTTGGGCAAACAGTCTCAGCTGTTAGGAAGCAATATTTTGTCAAAAGTCTGCTTTAGACTTAGCTGAGTAGATCATTGCATTATGATAAATGTGAGAAGAAGACTATGCTCACAGGTCACTGCTTATTAGCAAAAGTAAATTCCTGGACTTCTGAGAGCCATCTTCTGTTTCAGGGATCTCCCTTAGAGTAGATATTGTGGAAGCAGAGTTTCTACTGGAGTCAAGGGCTTTGGGTTTTCTGGAGGAGGCCTGTCTGCTGTTTTTTAAAGTTAGTTTTTTTGCCAGGTGCAGAGTTACAGAACTGGATCCGGAGTTGTGTTGTATTAGAGTGGACAAACTGTAGTGTCAAAGAACAAGAAAGAGAATTATGAAGAATTAAATAACTAAGCTGGGGTCATTTTTAAAAAAAAAAAGAAAATCCCTATAGTGGGCTTTCTGATTATAGCATGTTTGTTGTGGTTCCATCAGAAGGGTCAAATGAAGAAAAATATATGCCTCTGAATGGAGGTACTAATGGAAATTATTGAGCATCTTTTGAACTGCCAGATTAAGTAAAATCAAACAGCTCGTTGGAACCACTATTCATGAAGCTTGAGCTTAAATTTTTGAACATAAAATGCAAAAGCAAGAATCTTTTAAGGGGACTTTGCTGCTTGGAAAAATCAAAGGGAATTGAAAAAGAGGCCAACAGAGACAAGATGAAGAGAAATGACTGCAAAAACTTAAAGAAGATGACAGACAATCTGAGCAAACTGTTATCAGTCAGATGATGGATATTTTGGTGTGACTGAATGTTTGAACAGTAACAAGATAACAATTTAAGGTAAATTCAAGTAAGAGAATTTATAAGCTCAAATCCTGCAAATTACTAGAGATGTAATTATAGTGCATTCTTTTTCATAGTAACTTAAAACAAGGTTAGTGATGATACAAAGGAGTGGGTGGATTTGCTAATCATATCTGGATCATTAGAAACTAATAAAGAACCAGAAAATAAGCAGATATTTTAGTATGCCAAAAAAGTGCCTAAGGCATAGGGAAATTCTAGAAGAATTGGAAAGATGTCCAGATTTTAGTCTTATTCCATTGTTATTATTAGTAACTATATTATGTAATATGAAAAATATTTTCTAATGTCTATTTCAGTATTTTTGAGTTCTTAGATTCCTTCAAGTAGTTTCTTGAATTTAAACTCAGAAATATGTTCTCAGTAGAAAGTGCTGACTTGATTATTAGACTATGGATTAAAAAAGGAATGCTTTGAGCAAAACATCTATAATCCACAAATATTATTCATTGAGACATATGTTTCATAGCAGGGCATATTTTAACTTCTGAAAGCTTCATACTTAGGTTAAGAATGCTTATGGGGCTCCAACACTCATTCTCAGACACTGCAATCAGTCATGCTTATCTAATACTCTATAAGACTACAAGTCTAAATAGCACAAGTTTAAAGGAAATGACAGAAATAGATACATTTGTTTCCAAAACAAAACATTTGAGGATAAAGAAAAGATACCTGTCTCTTGGGAAACATGAGAAAGCTCTCATCTCCCTTCTTTATCTTTGCTCAAGACCCAATACCCTTTGTCTCTTTTTGCTCTTTATTGCTTACAAGAACTATCAAGCAAGCAAAGCCCAATATCTACCAGTAAAGGTTGAGAGATTTATGTTCTATATGTAATCTTTATTTATAAGAAAATATAGATGAACCAAACTATGATGGGAAAATTGCAAGTCTTTATTCTCTGAAGGAGTGTGTTGAACTGATGTGTTAGAATTAGGTCCTTGGATATATTGTTGATAGTCTTTAAGGGTCTTTTGATAACTCTATGGATTGCTGCTGGTAGGAGTGCCAAGTTTTTAAGAATTCTCTTACATTTTTTAATCTGGCCTGTTCTATTTCTAGAGGCAGTTAATGCCTAAGGTTGTCTATGTGCAGGGAAATCACATCATTTTGTGTCTTTTGACAATATTTGTTGATAAATTTTAATAATAATTGATTAAAAGTATATGCCACCTGACTCTCAGCAGCTCTGGCTTCTTACAGTCATTAAAACATGTAAAGGCACAGAACAAAAAACACACACAACTACAAGCAGCACAAGACAGAACAATGATGGCAAAATAAATAAACCCAGAAGGGAACCAAAATGAAGAAAGGGGCATCAGTCATTCTCTCCAAAGACCTGGGGAAAGAGCATTGATATGCACTTTTGATGAAATTTCACAAGTATCTCCTGCATTGAAAGATATTGTAAAGGTTGTTTATTTCTGTTTTCAGTAGTTCAAGTTTATTTATTTGTTTGTTTGTTTGTTTGTTCGATTTATATGCCGCCCTTCTCTGGAGACTCACAATGCTTACAATGCGTTAAGCAATAGCCTTCATACTTTTATATATACCTGCTTAGTAGGGCTTTTGGCCCCCCCAAGCGGTGTTCTTTTTTATACAAAGCATTGTAGCTTGTCTGGATATATCTCAGAGGCCTCAAACTCGATTTCATTGAGGGCTGCATCAGGGTTGTATTTGACGTTGGTTGGGGGGCTCGACGTCACTCGTTTTGGGGGCACCTGAGGTGACCCAAGCACTCTGCCAATGAAAATGGGCTTCCAAGCTCCGTTTTTGGCCACGATGTCTCCTGCAATCCTCTGCCAGCAAAACAAAGCTCAGGGGGACCGCATGTGGCCCTCCCCAGCTCTGTTTTCGCTGGCAGAGACACCACTGACCGATCCGTCACTGTTTAAAGGGTGGCCCCACAGGCCAGATCTAAGCACCCTGCTCACCAAATCTGGCCCTCAGGACTTGAGTTTGACACCCCTGATATAGCTTTGATATAGTTAACCCTGACCTTAGCTGGAGAATTACTCCTGCCTGACCTTTTGTAAGGCAGGAAGAACCACTATAGGGATCTGGCGCGCAGGGGTGTCCAAGTCATGATGGAAATGCAGGACACCATCTTGCCCAGAAGCTGTCAGAGAAGGACCTGGGGCACTGTACGATCCCTTCTGACTCGACTTGCCAAGTCCCTTAGCTTTGTCTGTCACTCCTGGGAGAGGTAGAGCCAGGGGTGGGTTCTACAATTTTTTATTACCGGTTCTGTGGGTGTGGCTTATTTTGTGGGCATGGCTTGATGGTCATGTGACAATTATTTAGGATTTAGCAGAGGTACTGATCTACCAGGCTTTTAACTGCTTGCAGAGATATACTGATCTACCCATTTATTTTTGCAGGCACTGATCTACTCATGTATTTTTGCAGGCACTGGTCTACTCATTTGTTTTCTTTTAACACTGATCAGTTAAAAGTTTTCTTTTAACACTTGCCTTTGAAGCCCAAGGCAAGAGTTTAAACAGTTTTTTCCCCTCTAGCCATCAGCTGGGACTCAGGAGGCAGCAATAGATTGGGGGTGGGGCCAAATAAAAGATAAGAATAACATGGGGGGTGGGGGGGCATGGGGGAGGGGTTTGGGGTTTGGGATTGGGATTGGGGGGGGCAAAACCGGTTTGGTGATGTCATATTGTCACCGCTACCGGCTTGGGAGAACCAGGCTGAACCGGGAGGAACCCACCACTGGGTAGACCATGGACGCCACAGTGTCTATGACTGTTCCTAGATGGAGCAAATGGTTCATAATGCCCTCCCAACACCTGGCAAAGAGAGCCAGGCAGCCCCCAATGTGAGGGTTGGCTCTGCAGTCACTTTGAGTGACAAACAGGATGACCTCCTCCGATTTGTAGGGTGCTATTGCTTTTTCTGCTGACAAGAATTTTTAGAAAAGAAGAGTTCATTGTTTTTTATGAATCTGATTGTACATGTTTTTAACAGTTCTTTTTGCATTATGAATCTATATAGCAGATACATATTTTGAGTTGACTTAGTGGGATGACTATACTTTCTAACCACTGGATTACTGTTTCTGCTATGACTGTGACGTAGGTTTCCACATTTTTATAGGCTTTGTGTGGTCAGTTATATTGTGTTATGTAGGAACACTGTGTTTATACCTTTGGCTAGTTTAGGGTTGAGCAATGTGAATAAACTGTCAATAAATAGAGAAAATATTGCATTTGTGTCTGCTAAATTCAATTACTTTCAGATTAACTCATCAAAACTACCATATTTTTCAGAGTACCCTAAAAGAGGGTGAAAACTTGGGTGCGTCTTATACAACGAATGTAGCCCTGCCCAGTCTCTCAAATGGAGGCTTCAGAGGCTGAAAAAAAGCCTCTCAAACAGAGGTTTCAGAGGCTGAAAAAAGCCTCTGAAATGGAGGTTTCAGAGATTGAAAAAGCAAGGCACCGAGCTCACAACTGAACCTGTTGCTAAAGTTCACATCTGGGAACAGCTGATTGGGGGTATTCCAGGAGGTCGATCCACACACCAATCAGCTTTTTTCTCCTTTTCCTCCCCAAAAACTAAGGTGCGTCTTATACTCCGGTGCATCTTATAGTCCAAAAATATGGTATTTTGTATTTTATTTCTGCTTTTTGCCTTCTCACCCATATTTAACCATCTTGCTTACAAGAATATCAGGGAGTATTTTGCCACATGATCTCCTGAAATAAAGATATACTGTATCTACAACCTTTCCACAAATATCTGGGTTAATACCTAATTAAATAATGAGATAAGGTTAATGAGGCAAGATTTGTTTTGAGAAATTCTTGCTGACTTCTGATAATTATCATAGCATCTCAAGGAATGGTTTACAGATTGCGTTCTTTATAAACTTTAAGATAGTACATAACATTTCTGCCAGATCATCATCAAATTTCTTCAGTAACTGAGGATTCATCTGGGTCTGAGAATTTAAACACAAAATAAATAGGTATTCCCTGATCATGCTTTTATTAATCTAAATATTTAATTCTATTTTGATAGTTGCCTAATGGGACACATCCTACCTACTGGAAATGACTGAGCCAAAATAAGAAGCTAGTATGTTTATTCTTTTCTTTTTATTTTATTTTGAAACTATCTGGAGAAGCCTTCTGTATTGTTCCTAGTATCTTAAATCAACTTTACCTCATGTTAAGTATTAAACTACCTGACACTGCATGTACTTGTTCTTGGTGCCTACCCTTCTTTCCACTTCTTATATGTGTCCTTTTATTCTTAATAACTCAACAGAGTTGAAAAGAAAGGACACATAAAAAGAATTCTGTCAGTTAACAGGATGACTTTCAAAAACAGGAGCAAATTTGTATGTGTGGAGAAGCCACGTATGAATTCAAAAGGGATTTTGAAATGGCTGGGGACTGCAGAGAAATAAAATCCCAGTTAAAAAAAAAAATCTGAATATGGAAGAGGCAGCTGGGCAATTGTATACAGGTGGTCCTTGACTTAGAACACTTTGTTTAGTGACCATTTGAAGTTACAACAGCAAGAAAGTTGGTAAAATGGGATAAAACCTACTTAATGAATGTCTCACTTAGCAACAGAAATTTGGGGCTCAATTGTGCTTGTAAGTTGAAGACTACCTGTATATACCATGTTTCCCTGAAAATAAGACCCTGTCTTATATTTTTTTGAACCTGAAATAAGCGCTTGGCCTTATTTTCAAGGAGGTCTTATTATTTTGGGGCATGTGGAACAAGATGGGGCTCCCCTTGCCATCTTACCTGATTTCCAGCTCTGTCTCCCTAACCCTAACCAGAGGAAATGGTGGGGACCGGCTGCGCATGCGTTGAAATATTTTCGGGGAGGGGGCTTATTTTAGCTCATGTGCTCAAAAGCCTGATTGGGCTTATTATCCGGGGAGGTGTTATTTTTGGGGAAACAGGGTATATGGATATTACTTGAGCTTAGCCAAAAGACTAAAAACATTAAAAACTGTATTTTAGTTTTTAATGTTAAATTCTTAACCGTTCATAGTAACAAAAGAAAAAATAAAACTTCCACAGTACAAATTAAAATAAATAACTATAAAATCATGAAAAACACAATTACAATTTTCCTAAGCATCAAAGATCATCAAAGGCCATTTGGAACAATTACATTCTCAGTAAGTTCCTGAAGGCAACCATGTGGAGGCCAATCTCATTTCAAATATGAGGCTAGTCAAAGGAACAGGTAGAGCACAGGAAAGCAATACTTACCAGTGTTTTTCCTTTAGGTTTAAAGATTGTTTTGTCAAAAAAAATTATTAAAATATCAAATGCTCTTTTATAAAGCTTCTGGTCGATGTCAAATAATAGGACTAGGAGAACCATTTGTTTCCCATTCTATTAGACATGCTTCCCTGGCTGATCTCTTTAAAGAGCGTGAAACCATTGTAAAACTGTTATTTTATTCCCTAACTCTCACAGATAGATTAGAAAGATACCATGGTTAATTGAACTGTAGGATCTCATTAATTCTAAAAGGATTAGAAAACACTATCCCTATCCAAGACTTGATAACTATCAACAACAGTATCCCGTTTAGTCTTTCTGTCATCCCTAAATCTAAATTCTGACCAGCTGAATATTATCTGAGTCCAGATAATATTTATCTTAGGATGCTTTGGTTGTCCAACAACTATTGTCTTAATATCTTTCTGTGAAAAAGGAGGTTAAGTACAAGACAATTATAGTATTTGCAGTTTTGTTTCTACTGTTTCTACAGGAACTCTCAGGTATGCAATAGTGGTGAATATCTGTAGCTTGGGTGTAGGTTGAGGGTGAAGGTTCGTTCTCTGAGCTTGTGGGTTGGTTTCCAAATGTTTTGTTACAAGGCTAGATAACATCTTCGGTAGAGTTTAGGGGTTCAACATCCGTTGAAGATGTTACCTAGCCTGATAACAAAACACTCAAAACGCTCAGAGAACGTACCTTCACCCTTATTGTCTGATATCTTTACATTTTTCCATTGGCTTCTTCTGTCATGGAAATGTATTTATTGATTATCTGAGTTTATTAAAATTTGCTTTCTTGAAATTAAAGAATCTGTTTAGGACTTGTTAGCTTTAGTCTAGAACTCCATTAGACCTCATTCTTCCAATGTTTCACTTACTTTTCTTTTGTTGACTAGTTCTTCTTTCTATTGTTATTATCAACTTAAGTTTTTTTTATCTTGTGTCTTATTTATTTATTTATTTATTCATTTATTCATTCATTCATTCATTCATTCCATTTTATTTTGTTTAAAACTAGCATCTTTATTTGTTAAATTTATCATTTATTTATTTATTAGAATCACAAATAGAATAACAGAATTGGAAGGGACCTTGGAGGTCTTCAAATCCAACCCCTTGCTTGTGCAAGAAACCCTATACCTGTGATGGCGAACCTATAGTACCTATGGAGCCATAGTGAGTGTTACCTTAGCTCAGCTCCAGGCCCACTGGAAGTCAGGAAACAGGTTGTTTCCGGCCTCCAGGGGGGTGGGGAAAGCCCATTTTTCACTTCCCCCAGGCTCCAGAGGCTTTCTAGGAGCCTGGGGAGGGTGAAACGGACCATTTCCCAACTTCCGGTACTACTGGAAGTTTCCGGCCTGCGTTGGACATTAGGACACATGTATGTGAGAGTGACGTTACTATGTATATTATCATGGTTATCTATAAATGCTTATGCCTTTACCTTTATTTGTATGGCGAGAAAGTTATATGTAAAGTCCATTCAAAGTTTTACCTTACCCACGATTTGAGAATGTGTGATATAAGATTTATTTCAATTATTTTGTGTTATATAAATTCTTTTCAAAAAATTATGTGACTGAACCATGTGATTTTGCATTGTAAGTAAAATAATCCTCAGATGCTTAAAATTGGAAGCTGGGATTCTGTACCTTCCTGCAACCTTCTGTCTGCATGGTCAACCAGAAAAAAATTATAGCTTAAGTATAAACTGGAAGCACACTCTCACTATTGCTCACTCTCTGTCTGCTGCAACTAAATATTTCTGTAAATGATCACATTTCTATATTTATACTTTCCAATTGCTTTTATAGAAACAGTTTGAAATATTTGTCACATTTTCTAATGGTGGGAAAATCTGAGTGGAAAAATGTATTTTATTCTGGTGGGATAGTAAGGTAAAATAGCTATTTGGGTAATCTGAATTCTTTTTTTAGATAGTCACTTCAGAAATAAACTATATCTGGTTAAATGGGGCAGGACCAATGGAGAGAGGGAGAGACTCTCAAAACTTCCACAAACAACACATGGGACAACTTGAGAATAGATACCCAAAGGCCATCATCTTATGTCTATAATTTTTTTTCAATTTTTCTGTATCATAGGTTAGTTGCCCCAGAATATTTATATCCCTTTTGAGAAAGTACTTCTGTAAAGTTTCTTCAGCCCACATACTCAATGATTAAAAATGTGGAATATAAAAGATAATCAAAAGCAAAGTTCAGTGATAAAACTAGGTCCAAATAAAAATCTTTTGTCACTGTTTTGTGGACAACAAAGTGGCAGTCATTTACTTGTTTATTAAAAGTATTTTGAATCTTCTTGCTATTTCAGTAGTTTATAAATTCATTAAGATCAGAATGAAATTAGAAAAACAACTGCCAATTAAAAAACAAAGAGTGAGTTTATAGCTAGGAGAAAAAAAAGAGAGACATCAACTTTGTCAATGTGGCATACTGGAGAGGAGTGATCATTCCATAGGACTGTTGTCACAATAGAAACTTTCCTCCATATTGTCATCACACAATAAGTCATAAAATCTAATATGGAAAGCATATACTTAAACATTGTTGGTGCCTACAAAGTGGTATAATTGGAGATATTTTTAAAAATAATCTGTTCTGTTATTTGGTGCTTTCTTTGCTAATAGTTTCCAAGTATGGTATCTTAATCATCTGCCTTGCTTTCTCTGAATTTTTCTGGTTTCTCTAATTCCTTAAAGTATTGTCACCAGAGCTGGACAAAGAATGATCTGGAAATGATGCAGCTTACAATCACTTTCATAAATGTCTATGGAGATTCTTAGTCATCCAGGTCATGGTTGTCCCAAAGGTGCTTTTTCAAGAGGCAACTGAACTTTCTGGATTTTTTTTTCTCTTTGAAGACATTTCATTTCTCATCCAAGAAGCTTCTTCAGCTCTGACTGGATAGTGGGGAATGGAAGGTTTCCTTAAATCGTTTGGGACAACCATTTTTGTACATCACTTTACAGCTTCCCATTGAATATTCAATTAACTGGTATTCCAAGAATTTTTTCAACATTTACAAAGAGCCTAGTAGCATATTTTTAACTAATATATTTTATTAATAGTATGATTGGTTTTATCCAACTGGAGATCAGATTTAGGTAGGCAGATGTTATTCTGTGCAGTTGAAACTAATTCTGGTACTGGGAACTGAAGATCTTTGCACCCTTAGATAACTATATACATTGCAGTAATTTTAGGAGAATCCTAAATAGGGTAAAATCATGTCTTTCATTCTAATAATATATGTTGGTTGGAAAAAATGCTATAAGATTCCAGATTTTTGCCACAGTAGACTAACACAGTTCTCTTCCTACAAGAATGCTACCACATAAACTGTAACCAACCCCAATTTCAATCCCATTATCCCCTGTTCTATGTATCTGCATTTGATTTTCATTGTTTCCTAATTAAACAACTTTACACTTCTCTGTTAAAGTTCTTACTGTTACTTTCAGTCCATTTCTCCAAGTTATCAGGATTGTTTTGACTTTTATTTTAGTCTTCTAGGGTATTAGCTATCCCAAGCAATCTTGCTGGCTCTGCAAATTGGGTAAGCATTCTGTCCATCTGTTCATCCAAAACATTGATGAAATTATTAAAAAGAAGCATGGGGCTGGTTCTTTTGGCACCTCATTTGATTGTTCACAACACTTGTTCAATTTGATGAGAAATCACTGTTGAACTTTCTTTGGTCAGCATTTTCAAGTCAGCTATGTATGCACTTAACTGTTATTTACTCTAGCGTATTGCTGCTGATTAGTGTATTATGAGGTACTTTCTCAAATGCTTTGCTGAAATCAAGATATATTATGACTATAGTATTTGCATAACGTATTAGGGAAGTAATTAGAAAAAGAAACAATTATTCTTGCAATTTGCAATTTGTGTGTGGAATACCTTTGGGTCAGTATTAACTTCTGACTATTGCCTGGACAAGTGAAGAGTAAGATTTGATTTGCTGTTGCCTTCTCCCTAGCGCTGAGAGTGGCCCAAGGTCACCCAGTTAGCTTCATGCCTAAAACAGAAGTCGTGGTCTTTTGGTTTCTTAACTATTACACCAAACTGGCTCTATTTCCAAAATTAGTACTTAACAAATCCCTATTGACTTCTGGTAATCAAGGGTTCACAGCAGTGGTGAAATCTTCCCTGTTTGCCACTGGTTCGCTGCCCGTGCATCAGGGGTGGGTTCTACTTACCTTTACTACCAGTTTGCATCACGCTCACATGCACAGATCTCCTAAGATGACATCCTGCTCAGTGGGCAGAGCCTCCTGCCAGTTATACTACTGGTTATTGCGAACCGGTCCGAACCGGGGGCAACCCATCGCTGCCACGCATGTGTGGTACACGCCAAGTGCATGCCAAATGCACGCTGCATGTGTAGTGCATGCCAAATGCATGCTGTGCACACGCATGCACAGTATGCACCAAACATGCGTTGCGTGTGGAAAAAGGTTTAGGAAGGTAAGTAGAACAGCGGGGGCGGAGGAACAGCTGTGCTGCGGGATTTAGATTCATTAGAAAGCAGGATTTCCTGCTTTCTAGTGATTTTAAATTGTGCGGCACAGCTGATCGTCGGAAATACCGGTGCGGAGCAACCGGTAGCTTTTTTTACTATCTGTTCACTGAACCGGTAGCTTTTATCACTATTGGTTCACCTGAACCAGTGCGAACCGGTAGGATTTCACCACTGGTTCACAGAGTTCTTACAGGTGCATCTCTTTATGATCAGCCCTAGGCTTTCTGAGGTATGTTACCAATGATCAGATTACAACAGCAAAAGGACAAACTGACATAAGCATATCTGCTTACAATAACATTTATGAAGAAACATAACAGCAACATGTACGTGTGTTAGTTTTAATGACTAAAAAACAAAGGTGAATTTGATTGGTAGGCTCATCCAAATAGAAATTGAGACTCTCAATATCTTTGTAAGGAATCAGGAAGGACCTTGAACACAACCAAAGTAAAATTAAACAATGCTGCTTCATTTCTCTTCCTAGAAATCGATATGGGTTAGATTTCTTTGTTTGTCCTAGACTGCACCTAACTCTTTCTTTCCCCAAAACTACATTGTTATACATTGGAATTTTCTTTAAAGAAAAAAATGTATCCAACCTGGGGGAATAGGGTATAGAATTGTATTTGCTAAGGAAGCCAGCTAACTGTCCATACTAGTGGGAGTAAAGGAAAAGATTCTGCTCTAAAATTGCTCTGGAACTCCCCATGCCAGAGATGCCCAGTATAGGAAATGAAAAGCAATATATTAGAATATTTTATTAAGTAACTTGATTTATAAAGCTATCTAATAGTCATGTAACTTTAAGTGGCATGCAGAAATTGTTAAAAGCATAATATAACAATAAAAACACATAAAATAGTCATCCAGAATATGAAAATTTACAAACTTATAATGTATCAGCAATTCACTAATCTCCCTTGGTGAGGGCCTGGTAAAAAAACCTGATCATTCATTCGATGTATACAGTTGCCCATTTCATTTTTATGTAGTTAATCTGGTTTACAAATAAAATGGAACGTGTGGGTGAACTTGGGGAAAAGAAGGGAAGAGATGCTGCCAAAGAAACTATCAGACAAAAGACATAAGAACCAGCAATGGATTAATGGAAGAGAAACTTAAGAAGGACCTGTGAGGCAGTTAGAAGTCATGGTGAGAAATTTGTACCTTCAGACTTGCAAGATTCTGTTAATATAGCCTTACAAATAAAGTAGAATTAGCTCATCTAGTTGTTTCTTGTCTGATTTACACACAATGACTGATATCTGTAGAACAAAACAAATACACAATATAAAACAAAAATAAAAACACGGTCGTAGCTGGGTATGATCTGACCCAGTGTTTCTCAATTTAGGCAGCTTTAAGATTTCTGGGCTTCAGTTCCCAGAATTCTTTATTATTATTATTTATTAGATTTATATACCGCCCTTCTCCTTGCGGACTCAGGCTGAATTCTTCAGCCAATTTGCACACTGATCTAATCTATCATTTCTAAAGCCTAGAGATTTACTCTAATCCACTCCCAGGGCTCCAGACTTGAGCAGAAATCTAAATTTTCAAGACCTTATAAATGGCCAACAGGGACAAAGCCAAGCCAATCTCATAGGAATGATGTTCCAAAGGGCAGCTGCTGTTGTGGCCCACCAGTGGCCAGCAGATCTGGCAGCAGATTCAGACAGTGAGGAGGTTGGAGAGGAACATGGGCCAGTCTTGGAGTCTGGGGAAGGCTCTGATGAGGGCTCTGGGTCAGAGGCAGAGAGGGGGCCAGAGCCATGTTCTAGTTATCAGCTGTCTGTGGAGTCAGACATCAGTGAGGCAGACGAACAGTTGGAGCCTGTTCCCAGTTTGCACATGCATATAGTTGCCAGACGAAGGGAACAGCTAAAGAGTAAGGGTCAACTTGGGAGTAAGGCCACAGATGGATGATGAGTGGCCCCTCCCAGAGGGAATAAAAGAATGAAAGGGGAGTGGAGTTTGCAGGAGACAATTGGTTCATTACTGCATTCTTGCCAAGTATTGCGGCCTGAAAGATATTGGCCTGACCACTCTCCAAAGGTTGGTAATTGTGAACTATCTTGAAAGACGGTGGGAGAGAAAAGGCTTTGTTGGAGAGGAATTCACTATAAATTAAATAAAAGGGGTTTAGCGGGACGAGGACTTGGATTCGTGCTGCTGGGGAAGCCTAGATCAGAACAGCTGCCATGGCAGTAAAGACTTTCTTCTGCCCCTCTCCTCCCCAGCCAACACTTTTTAGCTGACTGTACCTGGGGTTAGAGTTAGCCCTTCCTGCCAGATTGGATAGGATGGATAGAAACAATTGGGGAGAGACAATCTGGTAAATAACCTGGTCCTAAACCATAAGGGACTTTTAAGGTGACAATTCAATTTCAATTTCAATTCAATTTAATTCAATTTATATGCCGCCCCTCTCCGAAGACTCAGGGCAGCTAGCACCTGAATTTTATACTTTCTGAAGAACAACCAAGTCAGGAAGAGTGCAGACTTTGGGGAAAGTGCTGTTCTAGAGAGGAGTGGCAACGGAGAAGGCATACTTTCTAAATGCTGTAAGGAAATGTTTCCTTTGTGGTAGGCACCTAGAGCATGGAAGATCTACCTTGGTCTTATCAAATAGACATAAACAACTGGAGAGCGAGAGTCCCACATAACCATTTCCAATTACTAAATGATGAGGTGAAATAAAGTTAAGTAAGTAAATAAATTATCAAGAGGAGTCAACCCAAGAATTCTGTATATAACAACACATGAGCTAGGTGAAGTAGTCCCAAAAGAGGTGCCCCAATTTGGTCCACTGTTTAAAAATTACAGAAGGATAAAAAAATACAGCATTTCTTGTAGGTTAGTCATGTGAACTGTCTTCATTATAACTTCTGATGCCAAGTACACATTTTATCTCTGAGCAACTCTTTACCTTAAGCACGGAGACAGTTTCTTCAAAGAATTCAACACTTTGAGTTATCTGAGAAGCAGAACTCGTAAGATCTGAGCTGCCAGCATTCCACTTTTTTACAGCTGGTACCAGAACAGAGAAGGCCAACACAAAAGGCAGCATTGCTCATTGTACTTTTGCTACTGGTAAGCTAAACTATGCTGTGTTATGTTATATTTTTAAGATGCTGTGACCTGTGATTTAGGCTACAGTATTCTTCTATTCATGGTTGCATTATAGAGATACTGTGTCTCATACATGAGATAAAATAATTTTAAAAATAGAGAGAGAAACATGTTATTAGAGAAATAGCAATATCCTCATTTATTTTACTGCTTGGTATTCTGTCACATTGTGTAATTACTAGTGTTTCTTCACAAAAATGAGGCCTCATTTTTCCCACACATCTTTCTTTGCCTTGTTTTTCTACTTCCCTTTCCAAATCTTCATAGTTTGCATGCATTCTTTTACCCCAGCTCACATATCTTCTGTGTGTCATCACAAGCAAAGTATGTCCCTTGGACTGTCATGCTCACCTCCTTTCCTTGTATTTTC
Organism: Masticophis lateralis; assembly: GCA_030761175.1. Taxonomy (NCBI): domain Eukaryota; kingdom Metazoa; phylum Chordata; class Lepidosauria; order Squamata; family Colubridae; genus Masticophis; species Masticophis lateralis. The sequence goes on from JAUDYJ010000005.1 coordinate 48,796,312, forward strand.
CTATTTGTAGGAGTAACAATGACAGCTATATGTGGTACATTTATTGTCCTGGGTCACGTGCCTTTCTTCTTTTTTCAGTGATATGGATGGCTTGAGGATCACAACTCATCACCAGAGGAATATGAGGAAGTGAAGGAAAAGGTAGAGGAGAGAAGGATTGTACATGATCTGCTGTCTTCCAAAGATGTGGTTCATGAAACTAAGCCAAAGAGGTTCATCTGCCTGAATTACCTGAACCAGAATTAAATAATGGAACTTAAGTACCAGTCTGCTAAACCAGTACAGTGTAATGAATTTTCAGAAATGGATGCTGCAGTTCACTGCCAGGGAGATAGGGTTCTCTTAAACACTTTAATGATGTACTGAGATTTCCAACATTTAACATAATGTGTGAAGCAGCTGGTTCTGATCATTTATTGTTTTCCTCCATGGTTCTTGAAGATAAGACTACATCTTGAAAGAAATCCAAGAATAATAGGAAAAAAAGTTGGTCTCTTGATATACAGAGTAATCACTAATCAAGTATTGTTACAATGTGTTGCAGAAGTAACTTTAATTTTAGGGAAATAGACACTGATTCTGCCTTGATTTTTAAAAATATAATATAATGTGGTACTATCAATGTTTGTCTCAGTTTTGTTTGGCAATTGTAATCTAGATTGTAATTTTTCGACTTTCATTTGGTGAAACAATATAATGCAACATAGTGGTTATTTCTGGCACAAATTCAACATTTATATCCAAGTGTTACAGTGGAATTAGATGCTGGAAAAGTTACTTTTGATAGGTATTCAAAACCTTAAGGAACTCTAAAGTGAATTTGCTGTTAATAGTGTAAGATCCTTATCATCCCTTAATAAATTGATTATTAATGCTCATCTAATGCCTAAAATTTCATGAAAATTTCCTCTGTTATTGATATGGCCTATGGAACAAACTGCTTCCCCTTCTGTAGTGTTTTTGTACTTAAAATGGTTAGCTAATAAATTGAAGGGAGGGCAGTATCAAAAGTGGCAGAGAGGCAAAGGAGCTATAGGGTAGAAGACTTCAAAATGTCATTGGATAGAGAGCTTACTACCCTGTTTTCCCCAAAATAAGACATCTCCTGATAATAAGCCCAATTGGGTTTTTGAGCGCATGGCAATAAGGCCAAGTGTTTATTTCAGGGTTCAAAAAAATATAAGACAGGATCTTATTTTCGGGGAAACACGGTAGACAATTTCTATCCATCACATTTCTGATTGTTATACTGCTTATTGATGTCAAAAGTAAATCTATTTGCTTAAAAAACTAAAAGTAATTATATTGTTTAACATTAGGTCCTTTGTTTCATTTGATTTTGATGTTTTTTTTTTATAAACTTGATGGATGAAAGTAACAGGTTGCATTTTGCATAATTAACAGCATTTATTATCTGCACTTTAAAAATATTTCTCAAAACATTTGGGGACATATGCATTTAATGAATGCATCCTCCAGTTGGCATCAAGTTGAGATTTGTTTCACCCTCTTAGTCGGGGATATAGATTTTTTTTCTTGCCTAGCAGCTAGGTTGGTTCCTATGTGGTAAAAGGCACATTTGGAAGAATTATAAACAAATGCACATAGTTGGCATCTTTTTCTATATAATAATGCTATCTATGTAGAAACTTCATATTATTTGAATTGGCAATTGGTATTAGAAAATTGAGAAATGTTGGCAATGAATCCAGGAGGTAACACTTTTAAGACTCCTAAGATCCTGAACTAGGTCAATAAACTATTGCAGCCACGCAACATTTTTCATTTGGTAAAGCCAATGAATTTTGTTTCCTGATTTTAAAAGTTTAACCATGTCTTTTATTTATGGAATTGCACGCATCAGGATGAATGACTAAGATGGCAGTACTTTCATACCAAATTATTTTTCCAAATACTAAAAATTAGATTTTAAAACATGAACAATTACTATGCATTTTTCTAGAGAATTCTCAGAATTCTCTTATTTCCAGAGAATTTTGGAATAAAAGTTGATTGAGAAAGAGAAGAATGAAACATGATAGCCATTCATCAAGTTGCTTTTTCAACCATGTTACTGTTGCTATATTAAGTAGAGCACCATTTTTGTTATTGTTTTTACAATGTAGTTGAAACTTGACTATCTGTTTATGTTTTGTCAGAACTGTCCAACACTCTGATATAATGCCATTTTAGTAAACTCTGTGGGTTATGATATTAGTATAGCAGTCTCCATTTAGATAAGAAGTCATGTTTTGAGCATGTTCATCATTGGGAAGTTTCCAAATAAAAGAAAAAGCAATCTAAAACAAAAAAGTTTGTGTCGTTGATTTCCAGTAGCCACTGGTATCAATGTGCAGGTTTTTTTGGTTCCTTATTTTTTCTTATTTTTTTTCTACTTTCTTAAGATATTGGTCTCAAAATACAAAATGGCACCAATACGGCAAGTCTGACTGACAGAGTAAAATAATTATAAGTAACTTTTATTAACTTAGAAAGGAAATGGACTTTGGTTCTCAGGGGAAATAGAATATACTTCAGAATTCCTATCCACCATCGCAGGGTCCAGTGAAATTAATCGACAATAACAAAAGTACTATGCTGACATGCTGAGGGATTTAGGTTTCTATGAGAATATATCTTGCTGCATTATAAGTATGTTGTTATAACTACACATTAGTTCATTTTAAGAATCATAGAAAACATTTCCATTATTTCAGGTTGTCTATCTCTGTTGTTCTTCTCTAAACATCTAAAGAAAAAAAAATGCTTCATTCTTTTCAAGATCTTTCTAATATTTTGTTCATTTTCCACTTCCTTTCTCAGTTTGGACAATTGTCAAATCTTCAGAACTAGTGATACTTTAATGTGGGAGTGGGAAAGATTGGTTTCAATTGTATGGGCAGAGAGCTATTTAATAAACTATATAGTGGTATATTTGAATAATGTCAAGTGAGGGGGTGCTTGTTTGTTCCAATCATAACCAAGTGGAATGAAGAAAAATGATATAACATTAAGTAGTTCTTAAATTTCTTTTTGGCAATCATGTTACAAGTTCTAAGTTATAATTTGGTTAACTATTAAAGTGAAGAACCCATCTAGATTCTTTTCAGAGAACTTTACAAAGTTTCCCTTTCCCTCACCTCCTCAACCTCATCACCAACTTTCTTTATTATGTATACATGTATTTATATTTGCAGACACACATTTACATATAAACCTATCAGTGTCACTACTTGTTAACCCAAAAAAACATGATTTGTCTGGCAATGCATTTGTACAGATAACTTCAATACAAATAAACATAGGTAGTTGTTAGGTGGTCTGTAGTCTTTTAAAAATTTGATTAAAATTACTAATACTAAACCTACTGATTAAAATTAATCCTCATTAATTAATAAGCATATGCTTTGTTGATTAACAATTAAACATACCATGCTTCATTTCTGTATCTAAATCTTCGGCACCTGCTTAACAAATCTTTCAGGAGTTATTATCCAAATTCTGTGTAAAACTATACAATGTAACTCATCCATTTCAAATATGTATTTTATTGCTGCTTTTTACACTATTGCATTAGATGCAGCCATGTAAAAACATACATTCCCAGGAAGAAGAGCATTATAGAAGTAAAGTAAGCTGCTAATTGTATTGCAATTAAGTTTCATGATTGTAACAACCCATACTACCTAACATATCAATAGCTTTGATTTGGTTTAGAGGTCCAACATTTTTTCCCTAATATTTGCATGTCAAAAAAAATCATTTTGGTGAATATCATAATGTATATTTTATTTGTTCTAAAAGGAGGTTAATTTCCATAGAGCTATAAAAGAGCAAATTACTATTAAAGATTGGAATAAAATGTTAAGTATTCATGTTTCTTATTTTAAAGCATCAAAATACAAGGGTAATGAATCTCTATGAAACTCTGTCTTATTTGTTTTCATTAATATGTTTTATCGACTTCAGATTTAAAATGTAAACTTCATTCAAATGGATAGTTTAAGTCAAAATGATTCCATACTTTTACTTGTATCTGCACTCTGTGTACACTGTATTTTGCTATGAAATAAATCTCTGTTGTGTTACTTTGACACACTTAGAATAACTAGAATTTATGTTGATTCTGAGATACCATGTAACATAGAACCCATTTCATGAACTGCAAATTGATAAAAAAATATAATTATGCAAGGAAGGGTTTTCATTTTTATGGCTTAATGAAGTTTGTGATATTGCGCATACTTATAAATGCAAAGTATGATTGTAATAATGATTCACACTGTAAAGGTTTCTTTGAGACAAGCTTTGCCAGTGTGGTTCAGTTGGTATTTGAAGTATGGTCATCTGCATCTAAACGAGTAGCTCCAAGACAATCAGATTATGTAGTAGTTACTTTGGTGAGAATATCGCGTAAGTGGAATGGAAACTTCATTTTAAGTCTAATATTAGACCTTGCTTTGGAAAATTCCTTTTAAATGATCACAAGCTGGGAATAGCAAAAGAATTTAACTTTCAACAGACAGCATTCTCAAAGAATTTGCTTATGTTAGGTCCCTGGGAAAGCAGATGTGAAGTTTAGTGAACTGAATTATTTTGACCTGATGCAGTATTTATGTCAATTATTAAGGTCTTCTCCCTGATCTACTGTTTCCAGAATATCTTTAAACATCCATTTGCTTGAATAGGATATTTTGATTGCTCGTTCAATAAGCCTAAAATATTTGAACCAAATTCTTACTTATAAATATGTCTTTTTTAAAAAAAAATATCTTGCATCTGCCATTTAGATAGTAATCTAACATCTAGAATAGATATTAAAGAATGAGTGTCTGAATTCAGCTATTTTTTAAATTTTGGATAAGTATGCTGTTGTTAGTTAATAAAGAATATTTTAATATGATTAGTCAAAGCATCAGTTAGTTTATAGATAGCCCTCATTTGCCAACCATTTGTTCAGTGATCAGTCAAATTTATAATGATGTTGAAAGTAGAGACAATTGGACCTCAAAGTTGTGGTCAAACCATGACCCAGTAGTCCTGTAATCACAATTTGGAAACTTGCAACTAGCGCATGTGATGTGGTGCTTAACAATCCATAGTGATTCACAACTACAGTCAGAACAGCTGCAATTGAGGTTCCAGTAAATTGTCGCAATCACATAATGTTATGTTTAATTACCACACTATTTAGCAATTGAGTGACCAGTCCTAATTCCCGTCAGTAAATGAAGATTACCAGTATTTTTCTTTGATGTACTGACATAATATTTAGAATTAATTGGGCTCCATTATGTTTCTATAAATAAGAACTGAATTTGGATAAGAAATAAGAAATAAGAAACATATAAATACGAATGTGTGACAAAAGCTAAAGTTTTCAGAGGTTAATATCTCTTTTTGAATAATTTTTTTGAATTAAAACTTTTGAACAAGAAGAAAAAAACTAACACAGACCAAGATAAAGTAAGGGGAGAAAAATAAAGGAAAAAAATGAAAAAAAGAGAAAAAAAATGAAAAATAGAAAAGAAAGAAAAAAGATATGAAGAAGTAGCTTCCAATATTATTCACAGCAGTTATATGTATGAATATATTTAGCCCATCTCCAAAGTTATCTCATTCTTCTTCTTTCTATATTCTAGCCTGTGTAATCATTGAAACATAAGGCATTTTTGGTTCATTTGTTTTTCATTTTTACACAAAAATTCCATAAGAGGCTTTCTGTCACCAATAAATGTAGATAATGCTTTTTTTAAAATTAAATGTCAATTTATCTATTTCAGCAAGATCTATTATCTTTACTAACTACATTTCTTCAGAATGAGTAGTGTCAAATCTTTCCAAATCTATACCTATGGTAATCTTGCTGCAATAATAATTTATTGAAATGATCTTCCATAATCCATAATATTCTCTTAAACTACATGAAATTTGACAGCTAAAATAATATAAATGGAATCTTGGTGCCTTTACTGTGGCCAAAAGGGTGATACAGATACAAATAATCTTTCATTTACAGCCATGAATTAGTGGTTCAAAGACTGTTCACAGAGTTACAACAGCACTGAAAAAAGTGACTTACAACCAATCCTTATACTTACAATTGTTGCAGCATCCTCACGGTCACATAATCAAAATTTGGTTGTTTGGTAACTGTCATATATTTACATTTGCAGCATTCTGGGGTCATTGTGACAATCCCAGCCAACTTCTGACAAGCAAAGGCAATGGAAAAAACCAGATTCACTTAATTACTGCATGTTTCACTTAACAGCTTCAATAATTCACTTAGCAACCATGGCAAAGAAGGTTGTCACAACAGAAATTAGCAACAGAAATTCTTGTCCCAATTGTTGTTGTAAGTCAAGGACTATGTCTACTGCAATATTGGAAAGATAAATGTATGGCCCCGTTCAATCAATGGATTGAAGACATGATTACATTTACCACCTATGGACAGATGGCCAATACAGGTAGACTTTGTACAGTCAAATATAATGAAACCTGGAACTTATTTATACAAAATACAATAGGTTAAAAATGAATAATAGGGTTATATAAATATATTAGAAATTAATAAGTACATTCAAACATGCTTGAGAATATCATATTTAATCTTCAGCCATTTGCTCTTAACAAAATGCAGTCTTTACCTGCCATTCAGTAAAAAATTGCTTTGATTCTCTAACATCTCAAGTAATCAAATTCAACTGTTTGTAGATGAACGGTATCGCACATAAGTATTAGTAATTTAAATATGAAATATTTTCCTGAGAAGAGGGCAATTGATGAAAGCAATTTTAAGTTTATTTAAAATTTAAATAATATGCATACATAATGCATATTATTATATAATTATGCATACATAATTTAGTACAAACTAGATTTTGTGTTAAAGAGGTTTCTTGGAAGATAGTATGTTATTTATTTGTTTGTTTGTTTGTTTGAATTTATATGACCGCCTACTTGCTGTCAGTGACTGTGTGGCTGATAAAAATATTAATCTCTGATGTTTAAAATTTCTATTTTAATATAAAGCTTTGTTTGTGCTTTGATGTTTGGATATTGCTTTAATTGAATTTATGCTGGTTGGACTTGTTTTGTTTAATATCTTTTATATATTTTGGATACAAAAAAATCAAATTCTGTTGCATTTGGTATGATAATAGTGATCATCTTTGTGAAGTGGTTAAAGATATTAGGATTAGATAATTTCTGGACCTCCCTCCCCCCATTTTGTGATTCCCAGAGCACTTCCAGATTATACTCCCAAAATTTAGCAAAACTGCTAATCTGTAGCAGCGTGGTTTTTCCTTTTTGCTGCTTTAAAAATAATATAAATAATATGTCCATTTTGCTCCTTAATTCCATATCCAACCTTCTCAAACAAAATATTGAAAAATTGACTCCAACAACTAATTAATGTCAATACTCAAGTAACACTACTTCCTATGGTACCCAACAAGGAAAAAAAATGTTTAGATTGCCTCTAAAAATGCTTGGTAAAAACTTTTAGGTAGGTTTTTGTTTTTGATGTTTTTTTAAGCATCAGTATCCCATAAATTATATGGTGGTTTTTGTTTTTTTTTGTTTTTTTGCTTTAAGTTTTCTTTACAGTTTTTCTTTAACAACCAACTTCTTTTTTTTTTTTGTGGACAGTGTAATGAATGGGTTAACTTTTTTTCACACAGTGCTCTCCATAAATTATATGCTGTTGCATTATAAGATTCATCTGTATCATTTTGGAACTGACTAGTCAGTTTTTCTGCTCTAAATTCTAATTTCTTGGTCTACTACTTTGTGCAGGTAAATCTCACTTGGCAATTGTGCAGCGGGTGAATAATGAAGGGGAAGGGGATCCTTTTTATGAAGTCTTGGGCATTGTTACGTTGGAAGATGTAATTGAAGAGATCATCAAGTCTGAGATTCTAGATGAAACAGATCTCTACAGTGAGTATTAAGCACCACAGTGTTTGCCCTCAGAATTATATAAAGGCCTTCTTGTAATAAAGTTTTCTGTCTTTTTATTTTTTGAGGGAAATTACATTTTGAGAAAAGAATTAGATATGAACTAAAATTGAAAGCCTAGCCCAATTTGAAATGCATGTGACTGCCTCTGTATTGTAACAAAAAGAGACACTCTTATCACTAAGACAGCTATTTTAGAACATAAAGGACAAATTTTTCACCATGTGATCAATTTTATACCCTTTAACTTAGTCTGATGCTTTAAAATGATCTGTTGCTTTTATTCAACTATCATTCTTGTTGTCTTTTATACATGGTATTTGAGCGTGTAAGAATATTGTCAAGCATTAGGCAGCACAATGTCTTGTATTAGCCCTCAGAAGCGCTGTGTATGCCTTCTCTGAAAATGTCAGAAAACGTTTTATTACCGCAGTGCATGGTATGTAGTACCTCATGTGCCATCACTGCAATTTGTTGTGGAAAAGAAGCAGACAGTTGTGAAAAAAACAATGTAGATTGGACTGCAGGCATTTTGGAAGATGTACATGTATTTTTGTCATGCTGTCATATCTGATTGAGCATATTTTCAGAGGCTGAATAAGTAATGAATGCAAATACAGAGGCTGAATCCTAACAACACAGAACCTCAGATGGGAGAGTGTGTTCTACAATATGTGGATGTGGTTTATTATCATTGGAGGCCCAAATGAGTTCTGTGACCTAGAACATTTGTTAGTATACCAGTTATACCTTTTCCTAGACAAGGGCATCTTCCACTAATGATTTTTAATGGGATGCAGGCAGCAACCAAGTTGTTGAAGGAGTATCTACCGTATACAGATTCTACTACTGCTGAAATAACTGCAGTGACTGCCAATTAGTTTGTAAACAAACTTCACAGTATGTAACTTCCTAAATTGTTTGAGAACAGGGCACAAAGCAGGTCACTTTTGGAGATGTAACCTGATGCAGTAAATTAAGGAGATCCTAGTGTTTCTGCAGTGATCTGTTGATTACAATTTTCTGAGATCTCTGTTCTATTCTTTCTTTAGGACACTTTCTACTCTATTATTCAGTTTGCTTACTGTAATTTACCTTAAGCTCCTATTATAATATATTTACCTATACCTTTTCTACATGAATGCTGTTCATTAATGTTTGTTTGTTTTATCATATCTATATAGCTGCCCATGTCACACAAGGTGACCCTGGGCAGCATGCCTCAAAACCACTGATTATACGTATTATAATACCAACTAAATTAATTATTTAATTTGTTAAAATTGTTTTGTTAAAAACAATTACTGAAACCAAGATTGCAAGAGGGTCAAAATCAGAATGTTATGCATGATGCAGCCATGGTACAGGCTCCCTGTTGTCAGGAGATCCCCAGGCTGATGCAAAAAGCATGTGTTAAAACTTTCAGGATGGCTGTAAGGGTTGGGGCTAAATTCAGGGCAAATAATATTTCAAAGGGCAGGTTCTATGGCAGAAAATACTTTTTTCTAGGTCCCATCAGACATAATTTTTTAATGGATGGGACCTACAGCATGACTCTCCTGCCAGCCTTGATGGGATAGGTAGATATAATCAAGGAGAGGTAATCCCTCAGATAACATGGCCTCATGTTATGTAGGGCTTTGAAAATCAAAACCAGCACCCTGAATTGTACCAGGAGACAAATTGGTTACCAATGCAAACTCCCAGACCAAAGGTGTAATGTGTCTTTCTAGAGACATATCTCATTACCCATGCCATTGCAGCTGGAGCTTCTGGATGCTCTTCAAAGGCAGCAGCATTGTAGTGATCTTTTTGGAAGATGACCATGGAGTCAGTAGTTGTGAGCAGAACCCCATGATCCAAGAACATGGGCAACTGGCACGCAATACAAAGTATTGTACAAAGTATAAAGGTCCTCCTGATGTGTAGAATGTGCAAATAACCTTGGGGCGAAAAGGGAAGAGATGCTGCCTAGGCAACAGACAAGAGATGTAAGAGCCCCAGTGGCTTAAGTGTTAGGGAAAGAAATTTAAAAAGGACCCTTCCTAATGGATCAATCAGCTAAAAGTGGCAGGAGGAAGTTTATGCTTTCAGATTTGCAAGATTGTGTTAATGTAGCCTTCTCATAAAATAAAATTAGTTCATCTAATACTGTTTCCTGTTTGATTTAGGGAACTGTTTCCATAATGTCTTTATGTGGAGGTCAGTGTAGGAAACTTCCTTTTACAGCCTCCTTCACAAGTCCTCTGGAACAGTGGTGGGTTCCTCCCGGTTCGGCCCGATTCGGCTGAGCTGGTAGCGGTGATGATATGACATCACCAAACCGGTTCTGCCCTCCCGCCAACCCCCCAATCTTTTATTTGCCCCCATCCCCAATCTATTGCTGCCTCCTGAGTCCCAGCTGATGTCTAGAGGGGAAAAAACTGTTTAAACTCTTGCTGTTGGGCTTCAAAGGGCCGCCCTACAGCTGATCAGTGTTAAAAGAAAACAAATGAGTAGACTGATGCCTGCAAAAATAAATTGGTAGACCCAGTGATGGAATTCTACTTCGGGAGAACTGGTTGTTAAGTAGTTAAGGAGTTAAGGAGTTAAGCAGTTCAGAGAACCGGTTGTTAAAAGAAATAGCCTTTTGTTTTTTCCCATTTTACAGGGTTAATCCTGTAAGGATTAATTACAACATTTGGTGTTGTTTCCTAGCCTAATCTTTATTACAGAAACTACCTCTCAGCAGTATGCCTAGACTTACTGTCACTTCCGGTTCCAGAGGCTATTTTTTTGCTTGACTTTCTTAAAGGGGAAGGGTTGTTATAAGCTTTTTACACCACTGTTGGGAGGAAATATTCCCCTGTTGGAGTTCTTCCAGCCAGGGTGCAATCATCAGCACTTTGAAGAAATAATTGAATCCTTTTGTGCATATGGACTACTCAGAGGACTGAAAAAGTTATTTTTGACTGGTCCTCACACTTCTGACCAGTCCTCAAACCTACGACTATCCTCATATTTTACGTTTTTCTCCCTATTTTGTCACCATGGCAAAGAGAAGCAGTTGTGAAATGAGTGACATGGTTGTTAAGAATGCTGCACGGGCATAAATGTGAAGATGGTCATAAGTGTGAGGACTAGTCAAAAGTGCAAGGACCTGTCAGAAATGACTTAAGCCCTCTGAGTAGTCCCTATACACATAGCCATGGCCACCCGGTCACATGACCAGCTAGCCACGCCCACCCAGTCACATGACCTCCAAGCCGTGCCCACAAAATAAGCCACGCCCACAGAACCAGTAGTAAAAAAATTTAGAACCCATCCCTGCTCTGGAATCATGAGAGGGTTGAGGAATTCTCTAGTTCTGTGATGGCAAACCTATGGCACGGGTGCCACAGGTGGCACACAGAGCCATTTCTGTGGGCAAACAAGCTGTCTTCCTAGGTCAGCTCCACCATGCATGTGCACGCGCCTCCCACTGGCCAGCTGATTTTCAGGTCTCTGCCATGCATGTGGGTGACGCATACACATGCCCATACCGCCACTCCCCTCCCAGGAGTCTCCACCCAGTCCGTTTTGGATGCCAGGTAAGTACAGGGCTTGTGCGGATGCTCTGGGAGGGTAAAAAATGGGCCTACCGGAAGTCCAGAAACAGGCCATTTCCGGCCTCCAGGGGAGACCGTTTTCTCCCTCCTGGAGGCTCCAGGAAAGCCTCTGGAGCCTCCAGAGGGCAAAAAATGAGCCTACCGGAAGTCTGGAAATGGGCTGCTTCGGACCTCCAGAGGCTTCAGGAAGGCCTGCTAGGCCCAAAACGGGGCATGGGGGGATCATGCGCGCATGCATGGGGGTGGGAGAACATGGGGGGGTCACATGCACCTGCGCAGGGGGGCGGGGCAGCACTGGGGGTTGTGCGTGCATGCACTGGGGGTGTGTGGGAAGCATTGCATTATGGGTGTGGGCATGCTCGCTATCGTGCCCACATACACTTTTGGCACCCAAGGAAAAAAAGGTTAGCCATCACTGCTCTAGCTGGTTTGTGGAGAAGAGCTGGGGAATAATTCTGTTTCTCAGGCAAATTTTAAATGATATCAGATTCCACCCAATGCTTCTTTTATGAAAAGAAAGATTATTACGTTATTTTGCACATTAAAAATAACCAACAGTTTCAATTAAAATTAATGCAGTTCTCCTATTAGCATAAAGCATATGTTGGTCCAAGAGAAGCAAAAATACCAATCATTTTTTGTCTATCATTATTCAAAGGAATGTTGGATTATTTTCTGCCCATTGTCTCTTTTCCTCATTGTTGCCATTATTTGTAAAGCCAGGAACACTTCCTCAGTGCCATAATTTTTAAGGCAGAAAAGCAGCAGTGGGAGCACTCCGACAGGTTTTTAGATGCAAGCCTAATGAAAACAGATCTTACATTAATTTACTCAGTAGCTTGCTTTGATAAGGTAAAGACTTCGATCAAAAGTTACCCGACATGACAAACTTTTAATTAGATGGGTGGAATTTCTCAGAGGTTTGTGAATTTCTATTTGTGTAAATAATAACGGCTTATAATAATTGGAATAAATAAATATAAAAATAATAAATTGGAATATAAAAATGGAATCACAGGGTAAACACTGGAGCGAAATGTAATGAATATTTTATTTGTTTTATCTCTAGCTGATAACAAGACCAAAAAGAAAGTAGCCCATCGGGAGAGAAAACAGGATTTCTCTGCCTTCAAACAGACAGATAGTGAAATGAAGGTTAAAATCTCACCCCAGTTGCTTTTGGCAATGCACCGTTTCCTAGCAACAGGCAAGTGTGGTTTATTAAAGTTCTTATCGCATTTGGATCTAACTGCTAAATTGCTAACAGAGAATCAATGAAACAGTGGATGGAGTAGGGAAGCTGTGTTAGGGAATTGTATATTGTGTCTCCTTCTTCATTATATTCTCTTCTCTTATACTTCATGTTCAGTCCTGATAGAAATTCCAAGAGTGTAATGGAAAAAGAGCTATAGTACAACTTAAAATTGTTTGAGGACACAGGGTAAGGAGCAGCATCACATTACTTTCATAGACTTGATCAGGCTAAAATTGAACTGGATGCCATTAGGAAAACCATGTAACTTTCTTTGCCTTTCATTTAATTAAAAATAATTGCTGCAATGAAACAAACATGCAAAAAGGACTGAGGCCTTTCTGTTTTCGACTGTTAACAGATTAACAGAGTTGGAAGGTACCTTGTAGGTCATCTAGTCCAACCTCCCACCAAACCAGGAGACCCTGTACCATTTAAGATAAACCTTCCCCTTTTCTCTCCCTCCTCCTGTTTCCTTTTTTCTTTTTTATGTGTGTCTTTTTCCTTTTGGGAAGAAAAATACTTTAGGCTCAATTTCCAGAGGTAGAGAAGAGCAAAAAACTGGAAGAAAGATGTCTTCTTTAATTGCTTCCCTTACTTCTGGTCTCTCTTTATGAATAGACAAATATTACCTGCAGCCTAATATTGTCCAGATGGGTTGATAAATTCTTGGGCAGTCTGAGCAGTGACATGGACATGGTGTGCATGGCACAGGACAGAAGCAATAAATAACAGAGATGCCATTCCACTTTTATATTTATTTTAATAATATGCTAATCAATATATTATGTCTTAACAAATGTAGTATTCATTATCAATCAAGTTGTTTTTATGTTTTCAGAGGTTGAAGCATTTGGTCCATCCCAAATGTCTGAAAAGATCCTCCTGAGGTTACTAAAGCATCCCAATGTGATTCAGGAGCTGAAGTATGATGAGAAAAACAAGAAAGCCCCTGAATACTACCTCTATCAGCGAAACAAACCTATTGATTACTTCATTCTAATTTTACAGGTCAGACCTATGATTATAAGCATTTGTTACTCCTGCAAATCTCCTCTGACCAGCATGACTATTCAGTGACAGTCTCTAATGTCAAAAGGGTCATCATTATTCCTGCATTATTATCTTGTTATTTGTTCTGCCTGCATTGGGCAACCTAAGATTTGGTTAAGCAAGATACCATTCATCCTAATAGTGACTGAAAGGCTTTTAAAAAAATAAATGACAGCTTCAGAGGTATTGGCAAAAGGTCCATTGGTAAGAGTGGGAGCTTGTTTTTTCAGTGCAAATAGTGGGAGAATGGAGCTGTGTTGGTTTAAAATATCAAGGAGAGGGCAAAAGTCAAGACAACAGTTCCTCATTCCACAGTTCCAGTCTGAGTCACTTTTTTAGAAAGACTTCGATCAACGCCATCTTATTTAATGGGAAAATTATGTGTCTATTAAAATTTTGGGGATGTCTGATTAAAATTGAGTAGAAAGTACTTTTTTTTAAACAAAAATCATAATTACATTGATAAATGTCAGCTCTCTCTGGTAAACCAGACAGGAAACATGACAAAATGAACTAATTCTACTTTATTGTAAGGCTTCATTAATAGAAACTTGCACGTCTGAAGACACAAATTTCACTACTTGGTCCATTAAAGTGGGTCTTTCTTAAGTTTCTCTGACATAAAGCAACTGCAGGCTCCTGCTTCTCTTGTCTGATTGCTTCCTAGGCAGCATCTCCTCCTCTTTTCCCCCAAGATCTTTCATACATTCCATTACAATAAAGCATGAGATGAAAGAAAAAGGCACAATCTGAAAATGACCGAAGAAATTGCTGTTGACCCTTTTGAGAAAAGGTGAAAATATTAGCCTGTGTAAAACCAGGGCCATGTATTACATTCTTATTCAGTTATTCAATGTATTGATCACCATACAATTTTAGATATACTCCTAATTAATATTAATTACTTTTAATGAACCATTAAAATCATCCGATTAATTACATAATTTAAGTCCCTGTAGATGTTTTCAAGTCACCATTTCCATTGCTCACTACGTTGGCTAGGGATACTGAGTATTGTAAGTAAGCAACATCTGGAAGGTAATGTTATCTGAGTTTTGGTTTTTGGCATCATCAAAATAGAGTGAAAACCAAATTATTTTGAAGTGGGAATAGATTGGAAACAATTAAGCAACTAATAAGCTTGAAAATCATACTTCTTCTCAAAATTAAATATTTTTAAGTCAATAACCAGAACAGATGACATTTTGAGAAAATCCTTGTATGCATATTATTAACTCGAGGCATTATTTTATGGGTAATCTGTCATATGAATTGGACTAATTTTAGTTTTGCCTAATAAACTAAACAATTATGTATACTGTAGTAAGCAAACAGCACCACCTACCGGTTTGCTTTTAAAACAAATGAAAACCAAAAAAAAAGCAAGCAATTTTGTGGTCTTTAGATCTGCTGTTTGACAATACTATCTAGTTTAATGCATTACTTTGATGTTTTTAAATAAAACTGAAATCTTCTACAGTATTTCCACTTAGCTATTATGGTTTTATATTCTCACAAATCAATTCGCAAGGTAGTCTGAATGTTTGTTAGAACAATATCTTCTTTATTGATAAAAATAATTTGATTTACACAAATTTGTTTACCTCAGATACCTATGCAGATGTTTAGAGAGAAAAACAAACTATGACTTCTGAAGCCTTTCTCTGATGGCCCAAAATAGCATGAAGAGTCATTAAGTCCTGAGGGAAATTTGAAATATGGTCAAGATATGGTTTAATATATTTTATATTATAATTGTAGTTTTACTTGTTTTTATGAGGTATTTTTAAAAGCCTTTAATATTAGTCATGAAGAAAAAAAAAGTTGCAAAGCTGATCTTTTTGAGCTTGTTTAATAATATATATTACTTTTTATTAAAAAGTATTTTTATTAAAAGAATATATTAATTTTCATTTTACTTCTCTTGTATACTGAATGTACACGTTTTAAAATTCAAACAGATTTTTGTTCCAAGAGTTGTTACTTATATGATAGATAAAATGCATAGTAGAAAATTCTAATAAATAATAGAAACTCTTTTGCCTTTGTTCAACACAAACATAGTGATTTGTTTTATACTAAAAAGTAGAACAATCTTCTGTTCTTGAAAAAAAAATTCTAATGTTTTTAGTTCCACACACAGAAATACACCTATCAATTTTGGATAACAGTTTATGCATTTGATGTAGTCAGTGAAAACCTGTGCCACAACGTATATATTGCATAAACTTTCTTATATAATTAGGTGCTAAGAATGATCCCACCTAATGAATGTTTAAGCAAAAGCGTTTTAATCTTATATTGCTAATATAGTTGTTTTCTTGGCCTCTGTGATCAGGATCATAGTCTATTCTTGAGTCATTTATCTGCTTAAATCACCTCTAACTTTGAATGAATGAATTCTTTGTTATAGTCAAAGACCTACAAGAAATAAAGTCCAGACAGTAATCCAATACTGAGTTACATAATGAATAATACAGTGTGAAACAAACACATTATAAGATAATAGCAATAGGGAATAAGTGCTATTGCTATAGCTGGAAAGGAACTGGTTTTGATAATATACTCTTACTTTTTATTGCTGAACTCTATATGCTGCATACAAAATTTGACTGTTTATAAGATTGAGGAATTAATCTGGGTGCCCTTGAAAGTTTACAAAATGGAGCATAATTATTATTATGTAGATCCCTTTAGAATTAACATTATTCCATTTATTTATTTATTTAAAATATTTATATGACCACTCATCATAAGCAACTGCATGGCTTACAATAACCATAAAACCACTGAATAAAACAATCGTAAAAACAATAAAAACTGTAAAATAATAAAAACTTTTAATCATAATTGTACCTCTTGAAATGTATCCCTTGAGATGCCTCACAGCAGGCTCAACTGTAGTCTTTCCATAAGTTCTATGCACATAATGTCAGCACCTCAGGAAAAAGTGAAGTTTTAATGGCCTTCTGGAAGACTAGAATGGTAGGGGTCTGTTAAATCACCAGTGGGAGGGTAGGAGCAGCAGAAAAGGCATGTTTCCAAGACCTCACAAGATTTCAGGGAGGGGACCTTGAGTGTGCCCACCCTATCTGATCTAGTGGGTGTATATTCTTAGAGAGAAGCAGCCCCACAAATAATCAAGCCCCATGGCTTCTAGGGCTTTAAAATTGTGAGCGATTGTGGTCTAGAAAAGTGTGTTATTGGTGCACAAAACAAATCTGTATAAAGCCTCCCCTTGCCATGGCTATATCTGCTCATTAAGCAGGAACAGTGAATCCAGGAATCCCCCACTCCAAATTGCACACCAGCTTAGTCCAGGGAAATGCAATCCCATCCCTAATCAAAGATGACACGTCACCATTCCCTGGTGGGCCAAACACCCAATGCTAATCTGGCAAGATTTAGTCAGGGTTGAGTTGAAGTTCCATCCAGACCTGCATAGCCTCCAGGCACTCAGAAACACTGCAACAGCATCACTTGCTCAGCCCCAATAGAGATGTATAACTTAAGCTTCATTATATACAGCATTGTGTGAAGACATTTCATTTGTTTGAAGTGTCCTTGAGTCAAAAGAACAAGTACAAACTTTTATTGGCTCATTGTAAATCTGCCTTCCAGCAGAGCAGAAGAGCAAACATGAAGTCAAGCTTGAGAGAAGGCTTTGTGATGATTTGGGAATTCCAATGTGGCAAGATTCCATTTCCAGGATGTAATATTAAAGACTAAGGTTACCTCATTTGCTCTTCAGCATCCAGAAATTCTTGTTCAAAAAGTACCCTTATAGCTAAAGCTCTTGGGAAGGGATTTAGGTCAATAATTTAGACTCTGACTTGAAGATGTTTAATGGTGCTCAAAATTTATTATATAACTCAAAAGGATTTTACCTTCCTCTGTGCTGATTTGCTAGATTTAGTCATTGTTTTATTACCTCATATCAAAATGTAAAGGAAATAGCTTACAGTGTAAATCCTTCTTAAGATTTTTGATCACTTGAAGGGATAGTTGTAGTTTAAAGAGGATGATGGTTTCTCTATTACTCATGTAGACTTTGTGAAATATACTGTCAGTCTTCCTATAAAGAAAACTCTCATTATCTTTCTTGGCGCTTCTTAAAAACAAGGTCATTAAAAATATACTGTAGCTAGAAATATCTATGTCATTTTTTCCATTTATACTCCGTTTGTCATAACTTCTGTCATAAATTATTGTGGTCATAAGTCAAAGTCAGATCTGATTTTATGACCATTTTACAGGGGTAGTTAAGTGAATCCAGCTTCCCCAATGCGTGATGGCAAAAAAAAAAAAAAATATCACATGACCGCAGAATGCTGTAAATGTGAGCTGGTGGCCAAATACCGAAATTATAACCATGTGATCAGGAGGGTGGTGTGATAGTTGTAAATGTGAGTATTAATGTAGAACCAAGTGTAAAAAAGTAAGCCAATTTTTTCCAAGGTCATCATAACTCTGAACTTGGTTAAACAAATGATCATAAATCAAGAACTATCCGTAGAACCTAATGTGCCCAATGAAGCCTTTTCTATTAATGGACCTCTAGTGTTCTGAAACTTATATCAAAGAGCATTCTCTCCCAAAGCATTTGCAGCTACAAGAGGGTAAAACCTCATGTAATGCAGTCCATCAATCAAATGGTTGAATTCTAGAATTGGCAATTTACACAATCTCTATTTGGCTAGGTTTGAGAATCAGTGGTAGTGATCAGGTTCCCATTTAGTTATGGAGTTCACTGAGTGGTTTTGGTCTAATTGCTGACTATTAATCCAAAGCACTTTAAAATGTTTTGAAAGAAAGAAAGATATTGTTTTTATTACATGCTGAAGGATTTCACAGAAGGCCTCATTTGTATTTGGATCAGAAAATCTTGATTTTTCTTTATATAGAAATATGTAACAGTACATCTAACAAATTTGTAGAATTTCTACTTATAGAAACTGTGCCATTGTCTATTGCTGTCTTTAGGTCGGTATTTAGGGTAATATAGCTATGCCACTTTTATTGATCTCTTTGTATTGTTTTTCTCACTTGTGTTGGGGGGATGAATTTTTGGAATAGTGTAAAGCTTTATTCTGAGTTAGAACTCATTCTGTTTTCCATAGAGATTTTGGTTGGGTTCACACTTTTTAATAAGTCATAATATGATTTGTTTGGTTTTAGCTTATAATAATAAGCTACTTCTTATATTGCATTTTCTTTAATAAGCCATAGTCAAAGCAATTTCAGAGTACCACCATGTGTAAACCTTGCCTTTCCCAGAATTTTATCTATCAAGATGTTATCCTGTTTTACACAGGAATTAAAATTAAAGCATTCCCAAATTAATATTAATATTAATATCCCAAATTAAAGCATATCCAGCCTCCATTTAAATAATTGAACCAAAAGAGAATCTATTACCTTCTTTGATAATTGATTTGTCTGTTGTGATGCTCTTATGGTTAGAAAAAATTTCCTAATATTAAATATGAACTGATTTTAGACCATTACTCTTAGTTCTGTATGCTGTGAGGACTGGTTTTAGTTTTCTTCAGGTTAAAAGTGTGATCATATTCTTTTCCTGATATTTCATTTAATCCAGTTTGCATTCCTGCTGTTGTTTCAGTCCTACTAGAATTTCTGACCATACTGAAAAATATTTTAGAATGAGATCAACTCCTAATTAATTAGAAAATCTTTATCGGATTAAGAAGGATATTTTTTTAAATGCTTGTTTCAGTAAAATTTATTCCTGGTTGGCATGATGGCTGTAATATTATATCTCATACAGCAGTGTCTATATCTTTATATAAATGATTTATTTATTTATTTTATTTGTTGAATATATTTCTTGTCTTTTTTCCAGGAGCAACGTATAGCTTACAAAGAGAAATCAATCTGTCCTGTGAGCTAGATTGCACCGAGAGAAAGTGATTGTCTCTAAGTCACCGCTAAGTTTCTATAACTAAGAGTAGATCTGAACCTAGATCTTACCATTCCTACTTCAGTGTCTTAAATACTATTTCACACTGATTCCTGGTCGTTCCATTTGATTTTCCACTTTAGGACCATGCCCAGGCTATCCTTTCTCAGTCCCATAGAATATACTTTCCAGAGGATTGCACTTTCAGCTATTTTAAATCTTATTCTTTCTAGGATCCTCCTGAATTTCAGTCACACAAAGGTTTTTCTGTCATTCAATAAGACATTCTATCATATTGACTTCATGAGTCCTGCTTGGAACCAACATACCATCAGCCTTTTCATGGCTCAGAGGCTTTTTACACTTTATAACGGTTACTCTTATAATAATGTTATTTGTTCAGATGACTATGAGATGGTACCAATTACTCATTCTTCTCACCGTGCACTTTTGGAAGTACCTTCGCCTTCCGTGGAAACTTGTGTCTCTTTTCTTTGATGGACAGAATTCACCAATAAGACTATGGACCTTTCTTTACTCTTATTTCCATTGGACTTACAGTGGGATACACATTTAGGTTTCGATCAAATAAATAATTGCTGTTTGGTAACAAAACGATGATGTCACATCTGTTATTTAGAACTTCTTTGCAAAATTGCTTAAAGTCTTTAGTTTTTTGGAATTAATCCACCCAGGTCACCTCAGAGAGCCATTGTTCATATAAATAAGCAGAGTAACATCATTCTCTGTCTGTGATGCAACTCATCTTGCAAATTTTAGGAAATATGTATTCAGCATTTTTGTAGTAATACATCCTGTTAGAGAAGACAATGAAACCTCCATCCATCTAAACAAATTGATCACATTCTTATATGTATTATAATTGTATCATTTGGTAGAGAGAACATTATTAAGGTTTTGCTTTAATAAACTTGTTTGCATTGCAACAATGAGCCAGCATAGATTTTTCTGTATGTCAGAATTAAATCAGGATCCCTATGGCAAACTTTTCTCCATCCTCAGAAGGAACCTCTCCTCTATGTTTTTTAAATTTACTTCTCTTTTGTCTCAAGATCATTTTGAATTTTCTTTCTGTCTTATAGTGTATTAACATCAGTTTGGATCATCTACTAATTTTATAAATCCCTTCTATTTCTTCATTCAACTTATTAATATTAATGAAAATAGTCCAGGGCTAAGCTTTGTGATATCCTATTTTATATCTCACTTCAGTTTGAGAAATGAAAATTCAGTTTCAAGAATGGTTTTCAAATAATCTGTAGATCCATATTACAGATGTGTGAGTCAGCTGATACTTGCTAATCAGACTGCCACAAAGTAGTTTATGAACTTTTTCCTAGTCAAGATACATTTATTCCTACTGCATTTCCACAGACTATAAAGCAAGCTACCTGGTAAAAAATAAATTAGTTTTGAAAGTGTTGTTCTTAATAAAACCACACTTTTAGTATTTTCCATATTGTTTTCAAGTCTCTTAACATTAATTGCTTTAAAATCAAAATCTTCCCAGGTATCAGACTGACTGGTCTGCAGTTCCTTTTTTTCTGTAAGGCACTGCATTCCTTCTTCTAGTCATCTGTTATTTCACCTGGTTTGGAGAGTTTTGGCCAGATCTTCAGCAATTTCCTTTTGTTCCCTAGGATGCAATCCATCTGGCCCTGGAGATTTGAACTCATTCAAGGTCAGTATCTGACTAATATTTCTCACAAGCTTGAACTGGAAACCTGTTTCTTGCTCGGGTTCTTCATAATTCCCTGGTGGAACACATATTCTTTTCTCAGAGAAAACTGAGCTAAAATAGGAATTGAATAGTTCTGCTTTTGTTATCTGTTATCATTTGCCATCTTCAGTTAGCAGCTGGTGTATTATTTTTCCCTCTTTTTTTATTTTAAACATACCCAAAGAATCTCTTTTGTTATTCCTGAGATCATTCCTGAGATCATTTGCTAATTCAGCTTATTCTGAGCTTTTGCTTTCCTGATATATTCTCTGCAAATTTTGGCTACCTGTATGTAAGTATTCTTTAGTGATCTAGTAGCTCTCTGTTTGTTTTTCCTTTAAATGCCACCCTGGGTTTATCACATGTCTTGGCTGTTGTGGTTTGAAAACAGCTCACTTACTTTTGCTAAGCGCATATCCTTACAAAAGAGTTCCACCTTGTCATCAGCTTGCTGCTCAGAGGAAGAAGTTGGGCTAAATTTGCTGGCACCTTATTTCAGTTCATTGCCAACAAAATACCACCCATGCAGGCATTTAAGGTCATATGAAGGAGAAACCTTCTCTTCCCATACAGCCAATGGGCTCTGAAACTCTGTGGTTCTTAGGGTGTAGTTGACAAGAGAGCCAGGCATCTCATTTTTAAAATGGTATTTATTGAATTTTAATTTATTGAATTGAATTTGAATTTAAGTTAGAAGATAATATTAAAAATTAGACAAGAAAATATTGACCTTGTGGCAAACTGTTCACAAGTGTACCAGCAGGTCAATATTCCCATTGGTAAGGAAAGATTAAAAAAAGGGAGAACCTCAGCCAACAATTTTTCCTCCTGTTTGCAAATGAGGTGAGGGAACATGTGACTGCAGAATCAGTTAAATGGGAAACCATATGCTTGTATGTATGCATCTGTCTGCATGCATGTGTGTGTGTGTGTGTGTGTGTATGTATATGTATATATACATAATACATAATACATATACATACATACATACATACATACATATATATATATATATATATATATATATATAGAGAGAGAGAGAGAGAGAGAGAGAGAGAGAGAGAGATCTGCATTGAGAAGCATATTCTTTCCATCTCCTGTGCAATAAATATAAATTTCCTCATTCCATTGGTTGCTTTTGTTGAGATTTGACTCTCTTGTAAACACAGAGGCGGTGCTGACCTAGTATATTTATTCTGAATGAAGATCCATGTATTTAGCAGAGGTATCTCTTAAAGGTGGTGTCCATAGAAACAAAAGCTTAATTATGATAGAGAACGTCAGATGGAAACAACATCCCAATTTTCCAAATAGGATGTTTGAAGTGGTGAATCTCACTTGTTCGCATCTGTGAAACCCTTGTTCCATTTTAAAAGCATTCATCTCTGCTAACACTCATAGGAGGAAGGAGAAAAAGCTATTTAGATTTTATCCTCTAATCAGGACCCTAACAAGGAGAAGTGCACTGCACTCTTCACAGCTCTCGGCTGAAGAAAACTGTCAGCCTTCATGTGTGACAGCCCCTGACTTCTATTATGCATGAATTCTCACTTTTAGAGTGGTACATTTCTGCCTCTGGGGCCTGGAAATCATGTGATTTGCAGAACTAGTGTGGTGAAAGTTCTAATAAAGCCAAAATTAAGCAATGCAAAACTGAACTGAATACCAAACATACTGAGGGGTGTAATTGGTGGTAGTCCTTCCTGTTGGTAGATCACAGCAGGTGGTAGAAGAAAGGACAGTACAGAAATGAGTATCTGCTGGCTTTGCTACTGAGGAATAGCAAAAGTAGGCTCTAAAGTACTTGGTAGATTTTCCTCTCAACTCAAGTGAAGAAATCACTTTGCCTTAGACATGATAGTAGCAGAATAAGAACTGTGATTGGATTCTACTGTTTTTTCCTTTTCTTAGGTTATCTTTTTTTCTGTTCTTAATAAATATCCTTAATAAATATTCCTATTTTTGTTTTGCTTATTTTTAATTCACTTTATTTCCCCAAATTCCCAATGTCTTTGGTAAAGTTGGCCACCTTTAAGAGGACCTAAAATGAAACATTGAGTTCTTCCTGTTGTAATCAACTTTTTGCTAGACTTTATGAAGCAGCCCTCAGTCCCATCTAAGAAAAACAGGAGCCATTCTCTTTGTGGACTAACCATGAAACATCAGATTCCAACAGCTTCTAAAATTTCTGTTTTTGTATGCTGCTAATTAATTTGGAATTTGAAGCACACAAAGCTTCAAAATTATAAATACCAGACATTTTTTATGTATACTATCAGTGTTGAACAATTACACAGAAGATAGAATTCCTTGAATCTAGTATAGAACTTGTGATTCTTAAAGTAAAAATGCTAGTTTGCCAATTTTGGAATATCTTCTGCTCTGTTAGTTCACATTGTACTTGCCATCTTCTTCTACTTTCACCACCAACTGGCTTTAGCTCAGGCAACTCCAATCTGATCTTCTAAAGCTTGTTTGCCTGGCCTTTAAAATAATGTTAGAAATCTGCAGAGAGAAATAGAGAGTTATATATTGGAAAGAAGCATAAGGCATTCCTTCAAATGTCATTGGGGAACATATATGGCACTGTCCCACATAGTGAACCTGTTTAATTCATAGCTAGAATGATTTATTCCTTTATTTAAAATATTTTATGTTAAATTATTGAATATAATTGAGAAATACAGCCTCTGAGGTATTGAAGGCAAACCAATTATACTTGGGAACACATGTAAAAGAAAAAATACTTTTTAAAAAGAATAAATGATTGCTAAGGTAAATGAATTAATGGATCTGGCTAAAGGCCAGCATTTCCTCTCATTCTAAATAGGAATGTTATCTTTTTTTTCTCTGCAGGGAAAAGTAGAAGTAGAGGCTGGGAAAGAAGGAATGAAGTTTGAAGCTGGTGCTTTCTCTTACTATGGAGTGATGGCTCTCACAGCCTCACCAGGTAATTTTTCACCATCTCCATCTGAAACTGCTATTAAGAGAAATAATGGCATATATATTAGTTTAAGGCATTCAACCTGGAAGAAGTCTTAAACCAAATTAAATGAATTAATGTTTATTGGCAAGAAACCCAGATGTGCTATTTTAGTGAAAATCAGATAATAAAATAATTGCTTCTGCTACAAAGATTAAATTAAGATAGTTAAATTCAGTTATCTTTTTCATAGCAGATTGAAAGATAGCCTGATAGAATCTTATTTAGCTGATGTTTGCAAAAAATAAATGCCAGTTTGATTCAACAAGGATCAAAATCGTTCAGCAATGATCATTTTATCCTCACTTCCAGTAGATGATAAATAGATTTGTTAAAACCTAAATTTTGGGGAGTCATGGACAGAGTATGTTAACAATCCATAGCAATGCTATGGATTATTTCTATCACTTTCTGTACATAAGTACAGTATTCTACCTGTATCCCCTATGCACTTGTTGGGGAGCGGGAAGAGTCTTTTTAACCTGAAGTATTCTGGTGCAGTTGTTACAATAGAGAAAGGCAGTATAGTCTTCCAGTAGTTAAGACAAACCTATAGAGATGTATTTTTAAAAATCTTTTTAGAGCTAGATTTCCAGCCATCCCAATCAGATACAGCACAATACCTGACTCTGTGGTTTCATCCCAAAACCCCCCAAATTTTAACCTAAAACAGACTACTGTTGACCTCACCCCATTCCTAAGAGGTCTGTAAGGGGCATGCATAAGAGCATCCCTACCATCCCTGTCCTAATGTTTCTTCTATTTGTATCTATGTTATGTATCCAATCTATGCTTATACTTATTACCAAATACATTCTTGACAAATAAAATAAATAAAATTTATTTTTGTTATATCAGATCAGGAATAAAGGACAACTTGGGCCCAGCTCTGAATTTTCTCTTTGGCTTCATATTTGTGCTACTGTTTTATTGGGAAACCATTATTGGTGCTTCTGATAGCAATATGTTCAATTTTAGAAGTGAGCACATAATGACATTGTCCTGCTCTCCTACATTTCTCTGTATACCTACTTTTGAAGGAACAAATTCCTTTTCCAGATATTTGATCACTTCCTTTGTTGGAATGACTCCTCTTCTTTTACAACAAGAAGGTGAAAAAAATTGCATGCTGGATTTCTGTATGGGTTGATATTATGGAAGTAACACCTTCCTTCCTTCCTTCCTTCCTTCCTTCCTTCCTTCCTTCCTTCCTTCCTTCCTTCCTTCCTTCCTTCCTTCCCCCCCCCCCCTTCCTTTCTCATTTGCTATAATAACTTCCATCAAGCTGGCTATTTTCCTTCATTTCTGGTATAATTTAGAATTCCTGGATTAGGATTAAAAGAGTATATACTTGCTGCACTTGTTGATAGCAAAAGATTATACAGAAATAATGCTATTCCATATCTGAAAAATGAACAGCAAAATTATTTCTTTCACTTTTTGCAAGGCTTGTTTTTTTATGACCTGTTTGAATAAGAGGATGAGCTGTGATTATTACTTATATTGTAACACAAATGCAAAATGCATGTGTTTATGGGACAGATACTTCCTTTAAACAGCTTATGATGATATATTCTGTTGTATATCTCTAACTTCTGTTTTTAGTAAGATTATTCTAAAAATATTAACGGAACTGTATTTCCAAATTAAGAGAATTTTGAACTAAGTAACTAAGAAGTAACTAAGAAAGAAGCATGTATTGTTTGACATTTGATTTCCTAAATAATGATGTTTTATTTTCCAGTTCTTCATTGCTCTCTTTATGTCCTTCGCTTACATTTGAATTGTATTTGATTTCTTCACCATGACAAAACTGATTATTTCTTTAAAGATATTAATGTCTTCTCTTATTTTAGTCTCATCTCTTTTTCCTTCTCTAGTTCCTTTATCCTTGTCTCGTACCTTTGTTGTCAGCAGAACAGACATACTAGCCCCAGGCAGTCCAGGTAAATATGCTTGCTTCTTCTGTACCTCTGTTGTAAATTGCACTTACCCTGTAACTAATTAGCAGCAGTTTTATATACTGCATATCACCTTTTCAGAGAAGAAAGGGTTTGGGTACAACAAGGTGGGTGGCCTAAGTTTTTATTTCTGATTAGATAATAAGTGGACACTGAAACAAAAAGGAATTGTGTCTTGACATTTGTTGCATCACGGAAGCTTTTGCCTTGACAGTTAGCATTGTCCATGTCACTGCGTTTTTATATTTACCAGCAGAGCTAATATTTCTGGACTATCAGACTTACCATAGTTATATTCCTTATCAGCACCTACAGCATCTACTACGCATGTCATTGCATTCTTTTGTACTTCTTCTAGAAACTTTCCTTTGTTCTCCAGCCAGCTAAGGTCAGGCTGGAGATTCTTTGCCAACATGTAATCTGTTTTAGATAGTGAGATGTTTTTATTTTCTTACAATAAATATGAGTTTAATTAGAAGATGTTTCTTCGGTCTTATTGATCAAAGTATGCAGCAGGATAAAAGCCACGATCCAAGTCAAAATGAGGGCGATTACCCCACGCAAGGTAATGGGGCTGATTGCCGCTTTGACAGTCCATATCTTTAAAAATACTGCCAAGAGCTAAACATATTTTTGAAAGCTAAACAAGATATACAAGTTGTTCTATTGCTATGGAGTATAGTGTAAACTCCTGTATATGAGAATATAATGAGTTAATTATTCTAAAACCTCTAGGAAGAATAGGAACATTGACTCTATGCAGTCTTGTACTCAGTGGTGTTTTCCATGTGGAGTGAAGCAACAAAAATGGGACGAGTCCTTTAAAACGATCCATATGTTGTCCCCTATCATATATGTTAGGTAATTTCATTCAGAAGATGTCATGGATGAACTGCTATATTCCTTGAACCAGACTGCACTCTGTCACAGTCTCTAATTTGCTACACCTGATGAAGATCATAGCAGTCACATTTGCAAGCATTGCCAAAACCAATTAACTGAAAATTCAGTAAATTTAATTCTTTTGCTGCTATGTGTATTGTTTATAGGAAGGCCCATAGCTCAGTGGTAGAGCTCATGTGGGAGAATGTAGTTCAGTCCAATCCAGGTGGGGCTATACCAAAATAGTGACAGGGCTGAGCTAGATCAATCAATAGTCTCTGTCAATGTAAACCATATCCTATATATTAGTTTGGATGGGCAAACCGCTTTCATTGCTGAGGTCATTAATTCTAATATATTGTTTCCACTCTATTTTTCTCTGTCAAGATTTCTTTGCTTCTTAAACTGCTTTCAGCCACTTCCTTGCCTTATTCCTGTTTCAGCCATGAAGCTGTTAGCCTTCCTGGTTTAGAATCATAGAATCATAGAGCTGAAAGAGACCTTGGAGATTTTCTAATCCAATCCCCTGTTCAAGACAGGAGACCTTATATTATCCCAGAAAAATTGGATTGTCCAATGGGATTTGAAATGTCCTTTTGGTCATAAGTGTGAAAGGGTTGCCATGCACTCAAATTTTGATCATATGACCATGGGGACACTGCATTTGGAAACTTCGGAGACCAGTCATAAATTCATTTTTTTTCAGCACCATCATGATTTCAAATGGTCTCTAAATGAATGGTCATAATATGAGTAATATCTATATGAGTTTTGCATTATTAATTAACACCAGAATATAATCATGTGGTTAAAAACTGAGAAACATTATTAATTTCTTTTAGTGCATCTGTAAATCGAAAATTAAGGTTTAATTTAGAATCATCAATCTGGCTTTCATTTTTTTCGTTTATTGATTTATACTAGTGTCTAAATAAATTGCAGAGTCATTTTAATTTCTCTTTAATTTAGAACATATTATTTGCTTATAATGCTGTGGAAAATGGTCCTAATCTCCCAGAGGTTTTACAAGCATTGGACGTTTACTTGTGAATTTTATATTCTTATGTTATGTTTTATGCTGTGTTTTATGTTTATATTATATTACATTATGTTATGTTATTCTAAACTATATTATACTGTATTTATTAAAATATTTTATTATGAATTTGAATGCATTAATTTGTGTTCAAACACATTAATTTGTGTTCAAAATGGTTTTAGAGGTTGAAAAAGAAAATTTAACGAAGGGCACACATCTACATACTTTGCTGAATAAGCCTCTTTGCTGAATAAGAATTTAAATTCAAGTACCTTGTCAATTATCTCAAATTACCTTCAATCTGTCCCATGAACTGACGTTGGTTTTTGGATTTCAATTGCATTCTTCATATTTTTTTTCTTTTCCCCCAGCTGAAAATAAGTCACCACCTCGTTCTTGTGGCTTAAATCATTCAGATTCTCTTAACAGAGGAGATCGCATTGATGCTGTGACACCAGCAATAGGGAATAGCAACAATCAGTTGAACTCCTCATTTCTTCAAGTATATGTTCCAGATTACTCAGTCAGAGCAATCTCAGACATTCAATATGTCAAGGTATGAAAGGAAAAAAAATGGATCTTCTACCTGTAGTTGTAGACTGGGAATATAGGCTGTCTAAACTCTTAATTGTCAATCAGTTCTTTTGTGATAAAATATTCAACACTTGGAAAGAATTGTTTCAGATGCAGAACATTTTATCTGTTTAGAGGTGATCTTGTACTTCTTTTAGGGAAGAACTAAACTCTCACTGGATAAATTAATGAAGTTTGTTCAGTTAATGGCAGTTTGAGAGCTATTATTAGAAGGAATCAGCAGAGTTAAACAAATCCTCCTTGTTGACCCTGCCTTCTCTTTCTAGCTAATACTTTCTAGCCACTCATTAGTGGAGTTGGAAACCCCGTGCTTTTCTCTTCATATGTTATTCTGTTCCTAAATTGTTTGATTACTTTTTTTTAATACTTTGAAGGCATCTCTTAAATTTAGCTAATGATTTGGACAAGTTTGAACGTGGGTGGGAAGGAAGGGTATGTATTATGTGTGAGAATGTGATAGAAAGACCATGGTCATTTTTTATTTACTCGTTCTTACTGCTGGAAAGTGTCTTCACCACTTGGTCTGTTATTAGCATATCAACAATGGATTACAGGTGTATAGCAACATAACAACAAAAATGGATTTGCAATACTGAGACATCTAGGAAAATACCTGAAAACTGGTGGTGGGCAAATACTATCTTGAGCTACCAGATTCATACAAATGAGCATTCTAAAAGCAAATTACTGTGTATTTGACATTTACATATCTAGTTGGTGCCAAGTTATCCTGAACTTCTTATTAAATTATTTAGGTACAGGTGATGGGGTTGGGTTGTGCTTAACAGAATAATGTATTTTTTACTAACCAAACAATCAAAGGTATAACTATTACATGGATAGACCTGGATTGTTTTTGAAGAATTATGTATATTAAGAATGTCCTTTTAGACCCACTAATAATAGAAGAAGCTGTTAAATACAACTTACTTGATTGGAGATGACACAGTTACAGAGGCTCCTGCTAAAAAAAAGTGTTGACCTGGAAAGCTATTAGTGTCTTGTTTTGAAGAGGCTGCTTGCTTAATTGATTTGTAACCTTTTATTTAAGGTCCAAATAGGGTTTCTCTTGTTCTTTCTGGTCATGGACTTCCTCACTTTGTCTTTGTCTTTGTTCCTTCTTTGTTACCTTTACAGGTACATCTATTCCAGTGGTGAAATCCAATTTTTTTTACTACCGCTTCTGTGGGCGTGGCTTGATGGGCATGGGGTGGCTTGGTGGGCATGGCAAGGGAAGGATATTGCAAAATCTCCATTCCTATCCCACTCTGGAGCCAGGCAGAGGGAGTATTGCTGGTTCTCCAAACTGCTCAAAATGTCCACTACGGGTTCTCCAGAACCTGTCAGAACCTGCTGAATTTCACCCCTGATCTATTCCTCATGCAATTTCCATTCTTTGTGCATAGGTGTGTGTTTTCCTTAGTTTTTATGCTTCTACTTGAAGGAAGAAAAAAATATGTTTATCTTTGTGCATGTTCTTGTGAATTACTCTGTGGGAGAGTGGTTTGTAAGCAGGTGACAGAATAATTGGTATGTGCAAATGCAAAATCAATTTTATAAATTGTATACATTACTAATAATTTATGGTTGCTCAGTTAATTCTTTTTTTCTCCTGGTCTCTTTTTTTTGTACATACAGATATAAGTGTGTGATATGTGAATTCATTTGATGTCTCTTGTAGACGTTGTAGGAGAAGAGTTGTGTTAATGTCTGATAGAAAAAAACCAGGAGTTTGGTAGAATCTCATCTGATGAACTGAACTCTAGTTTATGACCTTATATCTTTTAATAAAGTCTGTCAGTTGGAAAAGGTATTAACTCCTGATTTTTTTAAACTCATTTGGAAGTTTCCAAAATTGGTTTCTTAGCAAGTAGATGTGGAACTAGACAATGCACAAAAGTTTGTTCTGTTTATTATTATTATTTTTCTAGTCTCTTTTTTGAGGGAGCATGGGTGATTATAAATTCAGGATTATCTTTCAGGTAAATACAGTAGCTACCAAAAAAAAAAAAAAAGGAATCTAATGTCTAAGTTATATATCTACCTGAATATATCAGCATTTGTAATGTTATGACTGGTTCCAAGCACAACATTTTGGTTTAAAACTGTGCAGGCACTTTTTAAAAAATGGAATAGACCACGAGAAAGTGGAAAATAAGTGTTTTCAGTCACCTAAAATTTCTCCATATAGAGGGAGAAAAGGTTTTAATTAGCATTCATAGACGTCAGCTGTCTTTTCTTCCAAATGTTGAGTATTCAAAAACTAGTACTTTTGTACTTTATTCTATAATAAAACAAATATATTTTTATATATTTGTTTAATGGAAACAAGTTATAATAAGCCTGCTTTAATAATAACACTAATATACATATTGTCTTGTCATCAGAAGAGACAATGTATAAAGGACAGTGGGTTTAAATTTGCTCAGGGAATGGAACTTAGTCAACAGCCAGGAGTTGATAAAGCAAGAAATGAAACTTCCAGCTGCCCAGGGATTCAAGAAAGGAACCAATAGAAAATAGGTAGAACCATTCTAAAATACAGTATAGAGCATCCATTCACAAACTAAAAGCATTACTTCCAATTCAAAGTTACCTCCCACTGGTGAGAATTGATTAAGAATAATAATGCTCCTTCCTGAATCTACAGTAGCATCCTGAATCTAATGATATGAGAGTTGGAGGTTTGATTCAGAAAGAAACATATGGTCTTTATCAAACTGAAAACAGTTACAACAGTCAGTTAGCTAAGAGGAGAGAGAGAGGATTATACAATGAGAGGGAAACTCAGATGGAGTTTGCAACATGATTGGGCCCTGGAGCAATAGATGAACCTGCAGCATCACTGGTTCTAGAATTGGGGCAGAAAAAAATTAGAGCCATTTATTCTGCCTTGAATAAACAGAAATGTATTCTAAGTGATCCCAAATTGCCTTGGAATTCAAAATTTGTGGAACAGATACTATGTTGCTTATTTTCAATAAAGACAAGTTATGATGTATGAATCTCTTAATGCTAGCAGCATCAGGAGTATTATTATTAATTACCAACTTCTTTTTTGTATCTTTTAATGTGCTTGGTACAGATCTCAAGACAGCAATACCAAAATGCCCTAATGGCATCTCGAATGGATAAAACACCTCAGTCCTCGGACAGTGAAACCACTAAAATAGAACTGACTCTTACAGAACTGCATGACGGTTTGCCGGATGAGATGGCAAATCTACTGAATGAACAGAACTGTGTAACTCACAACAAGTCCAACCACAGTATGCATAATGAAGGTACCATCTAGGAATTGTCACACAGCTTTCGCCCTGTTTCTCTGCTTTCATCGCCGGTTCACCAGGACCAGTCCTCCCTCCTTTGCCTTCTCTCCGACTGTGACCACCATTAACATGTGCTTATATCCAGTGCTCTGAGACCAAAGACATTCTGGGAGCAGGAGACAACGCTGGGAAGAAATGAGAGCTCAGAGAATGAGAGCACAGAAGGAAAGGAAAAACAAAAGCAGCAAACACCTAAGCAAAGCTTGGCAATGATGCCAAGTGGCAATGATGAGCCATCTTTTTGGGACAAATGGCAACATTATTCCAAGTGGAGCAGAATCAGGTCTATTTTTTTCCAGTTATATTGGTAATCCTTTTAAATATATGCTGAAAAGTCAAAACAGCTGTGGTTTATTTTTTCAAGCAATATCATGAATCTTTTTTAAAAAATATTTTGCAGTGGTAAATATTGCAGGATATTTATTCCCAGTTAAACTCTACTGTATTATTTGTGACTTTGTTCTAACGGTTCCATCTTTCATTTATTGTATTTTCCCCTTAGATAAAATGACAAAGTATTGTCATTTGTAGAATGTATTGGTTGGGGAAAAATATGAATGATCCTTAAAGAACTTAACACAGGTTGTTCCTGAGACCGGAGAAAAGTAAGTGGTCCCTTAATCCTTCTGAGTTGTGCATAAGGACATTTAAGAGGCCATATTTTTGAGTCCAGGAATAGTGGAATACGTGGGCACCATATGAAAAAAGGAGGAATTGTGTCCTGAAAAATTGCACATAGTATTTTATTTATTTCGGAGATAAGAAGCGATTTTTGCTGCTTCTCCTTTGCTGAGTGCATGTCTAAACTTTGGAGTATTTTCAGAGTCTTTGTATTGTCAGTCATGCCGCCCTTTACTTTCAACAAAGAACTTGTTGTAAAAGGTATGTTAAGAGAGCTGACTTTTTTGTTATTTAAAAATGCTGCTATGCTGATAGCCAAAGTCAATCCTCCCAAAGGCTCTGTTCTTAGAAGATACATGCCCCTGTAGATGCTGCTGGGCCAGCCTGTACTCTTAGATTTTAAAATTCCTTTTAAGATAAAGTCAGTGTGTTAAAGGAGTCTAGCTAGAGGGCAGGAAGAAGAGAGATGGGATATGTTTCAACAAGTGGGAGAGAATTTCTATTTTTCCATACGTTCTTTCTTTAGAAGTCCTCTTTTTAACCTCTGGTTCTTAATCAGCTGTTCAGAATTTTTATGAAAACTTGGGGATGAAAAACGAAGAGGCAAATCTCTTTAGGATGTTCCCTGAAGAATGTGCTCCACCTCAGGAAGTTGCAATTTATTTTGTGACATCTGGGGAGCATTCCCCAAGGAATGCCTTGCAGTTACATATTTAAACAATCTCATTTGACACTGCTGATGAGATCCTGAATTGCCCGTGACATTCTCCCTGCTTACAAGAAATATGACCATGAAAATCTAGTATTACTGAATGGATAAAAGGTTCTATTCTGCAGAATAGCATTCAGGGCTGACCTCCAGAATATGTTAGCTACGATGACCTCCTGAGCCTTGATTTTTTTTTTTCACTCTTCATGCTGGAACCCTGAATTTACAGGGATACTTTGCAGATGATGTGTTGGTTCTTTGAAGATGTGAGATGAACCTTATGTAAATTCTCTATAGGTCTGCTTATGCAAATATCCTAACCCCAAATAGTTGTGCGCCTAAGTGAAATTTATTTTATTTTAGGTTGTGATTCTTGTTTTGCAGTTTAATCTGTAAATATGAAAGAGCTATTTTTTTCATTGTTGACCACAAGACTTTTTGAGTTCCCATGAAGCACAATGTAGATTTCTCCATTACAGTATGCCATTGAGTAGGATTGACGTTTTGAAACTTTATTTTATTAGCATAATATGTTAACCTATTAATTTTTTTCAGGCTTGTCATGAAATGCAGACAAACTTCTTTAAAGGCTGCAAAATGCTATGCCTTGAATATTGAATTTTCAAATGTAATGTGCTGTTGAAAATGATGCATTATAATTTGGCCTGTTATGACAAAAATAGATTCTTAACTTTTTTTGTGTCTGTATTTCATGTATCTCTCTTTATGTTTTGTTCCCCATAAAACATACTGAATTGTTCAAATTGATTATATCCAAATGATTATGCTGGTTTGTCATGAAAAGATTTTCTAGAACTTCCTAAATATTTAAAAGGTGTATATCAATCTTTTGTAATTATTTCAGATCAGTATATATAGTTGAATGACTAAGTATTCCAGTCCAGAGCCTAAATTTTAAGAGCGACCTCTATCCCTGAAAAAAAGTGGTGCATGGAAGAAATTAGTAGCAGGTCATTTGTATTATTTAGGCTTCCCAGCCAATGCCAAGCTAAAGATGCTCTCAGTTCAAAAGAAGAGGTAATGTTTTAGAAGTTGACATCTTTATATCTGCTCTGTCAATATCTGCATCACAGTTGGACTTTACTTTCTGATGAGTGGTCTCCTTTCCTGTTCAAACTTCGAGATTCCATCATGTATTAAAATGTAATGTGTAAAATTAACATCCACTGGATTATCCGAATTTACTCATGTCTTTAAGAATATTACTCAGTTTATTTAAATTCTGCTTTTCATGTATTATGCCAATCATTTTATTCCTTTTTTTAAAATATCCAAATATATTTTGGCAAGTAGTGTGACTTTCACAGTCACTTTAGACTGGAGTGTTTGGAACCTTTCCCATTCAAATACCACAAGGCAGGAAAAGTTTGAAATCTGAGTCTTCAGATTTTGACAGAAATCTTCTGGGACAAATCTTTGTCCCAGTTGCTCATGTTGTTTTCACTGTTTCTTCTTCTGGGATTTGGTAGTCAGCAATGGTCATTAAGCTTTTGTATAAGTCTTACAGAAATATAGCCCTTTGAACCCTGTTTGTTTTTTCTTACATTAGTTCTTCAACTGCCTGTGAATTAGTTTTGCACTTACTAATGTGAATGCCTTATACCTTTTAGGACAATACATTGTTACGTCTTCATAAAGTGATACCTACTTCTTGAAATGTTTTGTTTGTGAGGTAAGATCTCAGAGATCATCATAAAGACTTCATTTGGGGGTTGGAGTTATCCCCAAGTGTTTCTTCTCTAAGCTTGCAAACTGTGGGTGTAGAAGATTTGCAGAGTTTCACCGATCTTAACCAGCCACCTAAATGCACAACTTTGAACATTTGGGCTGTATAAGCATTAATCATCCAAGTGTGGCTGAAGATTAGGACTATGCAATTAATGAAGTGCAGTAAATCAAATTACATTTCCAAAATATTTTGTTTGCTTTCTCTTAAGGAGCTAAAGTTAATTTCCGATTTCATGTGAAATATGTTGGCATATATGAAAGCAAAGAACAATATAACCTAAGTATTAAATCCTTTATATTTTTTGATACATATGCATTAATCATCTGCTTTCCTCCCTAATATACCCCAATTCCCCTGCCTTTTAATCTTCATAAAAATGAAATATAGCACCATCTTACTCTTCTGGCGTGTGAAGAATTGGTACTTGAACATAAATCTTTTTTTCATTTTCTTCATGTATGATTGTTCTAAATTTACCAAGTCTTACACAGAGATTTTATATCTTTGTGGGTTTGTGGTAATATGGTGGATAATATTCCAGGCCACTTTTTCACTGTTCTGGCATCCTTAGGAAACAGGTATAGTATCCAGCAATAAAAATGTCAGTTGATCCAATGGTCACGAAGACATTTTTTATCTACTCTGATTCTCTTATGTGAGCTTTCTGATCATATTATGTTCCCCTATACAATGACTAGATGCTCTGGAGACTGCTTTGAAATTATAGGGATGGCTGTTACATGTAGTGAGCTATATATACATAAGCTTCAGCTACATGGTTATGGCTGCTTGTATTAATAAATTTCTTCATATATATAAGCAGTTCTGTAATTTTGAACAACTCTCACAGGGTGGTTATTGTGTGAATTATTCATCAAGACAGCCCAGAGATGTGATTTGCCAATTAACAGTGCAGGTGGAATCCCACAAGTAATTAACATTATGTTTTATGCTCAGGGCTAGTAAGACAAAAGCAATATTGCTAGATCCACCATGGAGACACACGTATGCCTTGTCCCTCAGGTAAATGTAATAAAGAATTCTTGGAAAGGGTCTCAGAAACATTAAACTCTTTTAATATAAGATAGCTATAATTGGGCCAGCATGTCCAAATGATTGTGCATTTCCAAAAAGTGATGTGTATTTTGCTATTTTGCTATGGCAATAAGGGCAACTGGTAAGCCAGAAAGGCTTTAATTACATTTTCAGACATTTGTTAAATTGACAGAATGGTGGTTATGAACAAAGCTTGAGTGCTTGGACTTTCTCGATTGAGACCAGACAGCATTTGAACAAGAAGGCACATTCATGCATTATTTCTAAGGTCCAGTTAGAATCATTCTTACATCTCTGTGTGAAAATCTCTAGTTAATCTGTGCTTTGTATTTGGGGATCAGATTAGCTGGCTTTTAACAAGTACTCTTGCTTTTAAGCCAGAATGATCTTATTTATTTTAACCACCAGAATACAGCCTCTCCATTTTACTACAGAAGTAAAACATGCCCATAAATTAAAGTATATTTGTTTCAGCCCTTGGATTGTACAGCATTTTCTGTGATCTTTAGAATGTGGCCTCTTCATAACAGAAAACGGGGGGAAGTCAGTGATTCCTTGTTTTGCCTCCTTTGGATTATGTACCACGAGATGCTTCATAATCTCTACTGCTTCCTTTGAGACCGATCCCCAAGAGTCTTTGCCACAAGTAACTATGCAGATGAAACTAGATTAGAATAGGATGAATTTGCTGGTTAGGGTTCATTTCCTTTCTATAATGTGTGTAAATTGTTATTGCAATAGGCAACCAGTTGAGATCTACATGCTTGCTGTAACCTTTTCCTAACATACTTCTGGCAGTTAGCATTATTTCCACAGAAGTGCCTGTCTAGCTGCTGTAGTAATGCTGCAATTATGTATCTTTTTATAAAGTGAGTGATACTAAACCTGGTTAATCCTAGAATAAATGTGTAGATTGAATTAACATTACAACAACGAGCCTTGAACTCAAAAGATGGGAGAATGAATACAGGGTTAAAAATAATTTATCGTATAAATGTATGAGGTGCTAGAAAGTGCTTGAACCTCTTGATGTTTTGCTGTCTCTCACCTGACCTTAGAAATTGTCTAATTTTGCTTAGAAGTCAGAGAATTGTGCATGGTTGAACAATCTACATCTAGGTTAGCTCATGGATGAAGAAGGGAAATGTGTACACTTTTTGATGGGTATCTGTAGCACATTTGTGCTATTATTAATAACATGGTGCTGCAATTAAAGGCACAACAGGAGGCTAGGATTTGTTACTGAAACAGTTGTTGTATAGGGGTTCCTAAGAACTGTTCCATTATTTATGATGTACATTTCTTCCATTTATTTTTACTGTTTCATACATTGACATTTTATGGTTATTGTCATTTCTTAGCTGTAATTCCTCTTGGCTTTATCCTACGACTGTATTTACATTTCTTAACTGGGTGTAGTATTTCTAAATAACTTGTTTGTGGATTTGGAGGGATTGATGAAAGAACAATCACAATACGATTTTCAAGATTAGGAGTTAAACTGGTATTGTAAGGGAGAAGGTAACAATAAAAGAGAATACCATACTTCATGCTTAAGCTTAGCGCTCTTAATTCCATACTTCATTTTTTTCACAGAGGTTTATCTGGATCTCTACAGAATGTTCTCTCTCAAAAATACTGTATTTGTTCTTCTGCATGAGCTACAACAGCACCCGCAACTTTTTGGGTGCCTGGGACCAGTTCCGTGGAGAGAGGTTTTTCTATGGACCACAGGGTGCATGGTTTCACACGCTTCCTGCATCTCGTGCGGGCATGGATGGGGCTTTGCTCGTTTGCACAGCCTGGTTTCGGGCACACCATGGACCAGTGCCCGTCTGTAGCCCACAGGTTGGAGACCTCTGAACTACAATACAGTAACTACACTTAAGATCATAAGTTGAAACTTAACTGCATCTCAGGAAAAGCTTTTCAATGCAGTTAGTATATCTTTCTCCCTCATAAGTGTTGCACAGAATTGCAGATTTATACAGATGTAATACAGTATATCAAAACTATAACTATCCAGTTCCAAGCACTGGATTTCAGTTTTCATTATTGCAGATTGCTGACCATGCCTTGGTAAGAATTCAAAAGCTCCTCACACAATTTGTTTCCACTTATTACTGCACTCCAAAATATCTACATTCTTTTTCCAGGTTTGTTGTTAGTATTGCATTGTATCTATGCATTTTCTCTCTTCTAAGTGGGATACCCCTAATAGTATTCCATACTATGTTTATATAATTTTTGAAAAAGCACAAGTGGAATTTACACATTTCATAAATAATCTGTTATCCCAATGGAGTGTATCATTACTCAGTTGTGTTGACAATTCTATTTATTTTGAACTTGATTTATTTGTATATTTTGCAATTTTATTGAAAAGCAGTTTATTTCTGTTAGATGTGTTTTTCCTGTTGACCTTTGTTTTAAGTGGGTCCTTCACATTCCATGCATCATCATCTTTTGTTAATAAGAGGACAAGATGGTAATTTTCTAAAAGTGGCTTCCAGGGAGAATGGAAGGCTTCTTCCAAAGGAATGTTTAACTTCCGAAAGTCTTTGGTCAGGATTTGACTTTGTTGTTCATGAATGGTTACTTGCAGTCTTGTTAATGGTCATAGTCACCAGCTAGAAAAGGAGAGAACATTATGCTGGTATTTGTTTTCAGGTAGAAGCAAAACATTGTCTTTTTTTAAAAAAAATATTTGGGATGAAATTAAGAACTAGCTGGCCTTCCAATTTTTCTTCCCTCCTGGTGTGATATTATTTCTAGTATTCATGGAAGATTTGGGTGTCCAATTAAGCCCCTTGTTACAATATTATTTACTGAACAAGCTGATGATGGAATTTTTCTTTCCTACTACATAAGATAAATACTACATTTATTTTTAACCTAGATAAAAATGGTTGCAGTTCATCTCTAAATCTATCTAGAGAATATTAATCATATATTTCAGTTGTTTCTATGCATTTTAGTTTTTTTTAAAAAGACACCAAAATAATGATTCCTTCTCAACTTTAAGCCAGTCATCACTCAATGTTAGTAGGATACAATATTCAAATAAAGCAACCAAATATTAAATTATCTCAGTGGATAGCAAAAGTAGTCTTCATACTGCCAAAGTCATCTTTTTGTATCATTCTTATTCAGCCTTTCCCCCAAAAACATAAGGAAACTGAAATTCAGATTACGATTTTGACAATTCAATA
Source organism: Masticophis lateralis (assembly GCA_030761175.1). Taxonomy (NCBI): domain Eukaryota; kingdom Metazoa; phylum Chordata; class Lepidosauria; order Squamata; family Colubridae; genus Masticophis; species Masticophis lateralis. The sequence goes on from JAUDYJ010000005.1 coordinate 48,835,969, forward strand.
GGATTCTTTCTAATCATCTTTAAATACTCCCTACAATGTATTTTATTTTATTTTCCTATCTTCACAATTTCTTGGGTAATTTAAAATGTGTTTGAATGTGAATGGCTCATGTCATCTGGTGAACTCTCTAGCTATATAGGGATTTAAATATACCTCACCCATACCATGTCCAGTACTTATAATGGCTTTAATAGAAGAGCTGCTGGCTGAATTTGTGCTATAAAGTAGGAGCCCTTTAAACAGATATTGTTTCCTGCTTTCTCCTAAAAGAAAGTGAAAACTAATACAATATGGTATGAACATACTAGAGAAATAATACAAATACACAATGCTTAGTGAAAACTACTCAAAATATTAAAATATATGCCTAATATGCCGAGATTGCTTTTCACTGCTCTCTCCATGTGACTGAGATGGCATGATGACATGTCAATCAATCATTTCCGTACTAGTGGAATAAAACGGGAGGACCACACAAATCACTGTTAGATGCAATGACCATTTTTGCTGCGACTGTTTTTCAGGACAACCAGAATGCCTTGGACACTGAGATCTGCATCCAGATTTATTGAGGAAATCTAGAAGGCATAAGTTAATTATATTTAAGACCAGAACAAACAATGGGCTATGTTTGGATTTACATGAATTAGTCTCCATTGCCACAATTGGATTTTTTTTTCTGTACCTCTGGTTTCCTCAAATCTGCTTTGGAGGATCTAAATTATTTTGCTGTATGTGATACTACTGACAACAAATCCCACCTTCCAGCATTCCCCCACTTTTTGATCATCATCTTTCTTATCGAAGTGTTGAGGACAAATTTGAAGGGGTGCTGGAAATACTTGCTACGATTATAAATAGTATCTTTTAGAAATAAAAGTAGTAGTTGAACTGACTACTTACCACCAGAGCAGTTAAAAGTTCTTTTTCCAAACTAAGACAAGATGACTGCAACCTGGTGAAATTATTAATGGGGCAACTAAGAGTTGGTTCACAAAGGTAAAAATCCACAATAACACAGAACAGGAATGCAACAGGTTAAGTGTGGGTTATTGGAACTCTAAGACAATCTTGATCTATTGCCTATGGGCAGCCTCTTCCAATTCTGATTGCACTGATAATAGGCAGCTCATTATGATGTAGGTATTCATCTCTATTCCAAGATTAACCTCTAGACGAAACCCAAATTGCTCACCATTGCCATCAAGTTACAGCAGAATGCAATGAGGTATAGAAAATGGGAGCTGAATATCCCAGAATTGTGCTACATTTCATGAAACATCTGTACTTTTCATAATGGTTATTATCCCTGGATAAGATATTATTCACATATCTTTAAACTTGCTTGCAAAACTTTTGTTAGCCAGTCTAACCCTGATGACTTTACCTTTTTTTCTTTTTTGTATCTTCAGAAACACATGAAAGCTGCTTATGAATATCATAGTTTTTTTTTTATTTGCAGATCTATCAGAGCAGTAGCAGCTTATCCTGCTGATTTCCAATTCAGTGTGTTTAATAATGGAATATAATTACTATTAAATGATTCAAAATAAAAATTGCAGTATTTTAAAATAGGGCCTCTTTTTCTGTCTTCTATACACCAATGGCATAGAATGGTGAGATATGTTTACACTCCAGGAAACAGCTTATTTATATGAAAAAGAAACCCAGGTGCAGCCTTGCACTAGAGAGTAACTATCAGGAAATGTGCTTTAATTTAACAGCCTGAACTAATTAATAGGACAACAAGCCAGGCCCTCGGAGCCTTTTACAAATATTATGAAGCTGACCTTCATTGAATCTCATTCTTGGAATGGAGGTAAAAACAGAGAGGCCCAACAAGGACATCCTGTGGAAGGCGTTCTGTTTTGTAAAGGCTCTGGAACCATTTGCTACCACATACTCCAACTCTGTAGGAGTGAGCTATGTGGCTGCCAGCTGAAAAAAAGAATCTCACTCTGACACAGAGCTAAAGTTTTAGCAATAATAAGGTAATGAAAAGAGGCGCGAATAAAACTTCCTTTTTTAAAATATTGTAATTTTCTTTGTCTGGTCTACAGGTGAAACTCAAAAAATTAGAATATCGTGCAAAAGTTCATTTATTTCATTCTAATTTTCTGAGATTGTGAATTTGGGGTTTTCATGAGCTGTAAGCCATAATCATCAAAATTATGACAAATCAAGGCTTGAACTATCTCGCTTTCAATGTAATGAGTCTATCTCATATATTTGTTTCACCTTTTAAGTTGCATTACTGAAATAAATGAACTTTTGCACGATATTCTAATTTTTCGAGTTTCACCTGTATATGAGCAGTTGTTTTCTTTGAGGTCATGCACACATACAAAACCACCTCTTCTTTTCCTTCTCCCATAAAATTGAACATAAAAAGCATAGATCTCCCCAGCAGAAATAATCAGGGCAAAGATTAAGCACGTGGCATAAGGATCCATTTTAGAAGGTTCCAGAACACAGGCACGACATGCCTCCATCATAATGATAAAACTTTCAAATTTCAGCCACAGAAAATTACCTATCAGGCATCCAAGAACAGATGGTATATCATTTCATAAATCATAACATATAAAAATGAGAAGAAGCTGGAAAGCTGTAGAGCAAAAGCAGAAGACCGCACTTGACCGGATGAACTGAACCTGAAAATATTCCCATTTTTACACATACAGGATTGAGGAGAAAGAGAGAGAGAGAAAGAGAGATGACTCCCTCCATAAAAGCTCAAATAACTGTAATTGCTGTGATTACTGCAGGTCATAGAAACTTTCCTGCCTGAGAGGCTATTTTAATGAAATGAACCAGTAGAGAATTAAAAAATACACAAACAAGCCTTCCTTTTTATGTATGTGTGGGGGATGCATTTGGGCTACCTATATGTCTTAATTCAGCCAGCACATTCTTTATATATTTGGAATAGATCTGCAAGGAATAAGCTTGCTAAAGATAAAGGGCTCCTGATTAGTTTTTGTTTGCTTGCTTGTGTATTATTCCCCACCTCGGGGGAATCAGTTCCTGCCAATTCCTGCTATAGCCACATTTAATGAAAGTATTTTCTATTCTTCCTCTTCTTCCTCTTCTTCTTCCTCCTCATCATCATCCTCATCATGGCAATGTGTAATCTCTTGGGGCGTTTGAGGGAAGAGATTGGGTGGTTTAATCTCACTAACAGATCGGGTGAGCTGATGTCGTTTGTCGGAATCTTTGAAGTCCACTGAAGTGCGATTACGGGTAGCCATTGGGGATTCAGTCTCATTGATATCCACATGGGTGTGCTCCACTGTTGACTCGTGTGGCATCTGCAAAGGAAAAGAGAGTATCCTTCCCTCAGTGCTCCAAGAAGTTAGGTGACTCATTAGCTGCGTTACGTGCAGACACTGACATAGATTTTCATCTCTATGTAAGATCACAAAGAAACTTACAATAGCAAAAACAATGCATTAAAACAAACAAATGCAGCAACATTTTATTAAGCTGCTTACGTTTCGCAAAACTAAAATATATCACAAAGCAGGGCACAATCTGCCTCTCCTGTAGAGGAATTTGTCATCCTAGACTGGTGAATATTTACTGACATAACAAAAATGAAAGAGTTGTTAAGTGAGGAACTCTTTGTATAGGAAAGCCTGCAATTTTTCCTTACGGAGAGCTAACTGACCCATTACCAATACTGTTTACAAATTATTTCCCCAAGCATTCTATTGATTATAAAAGTGATATGGATGTAGATTGGGGATGGTATTTGCTTACCTTCATTACCAGTTGTTCGCAAACGTGAGCGCTCTTGCTATGCCTGTGTGCACCTCCTCCACACATGCGCAGAGCCTTCTGCATATGTGCAGAGGGTCAAAAATGGGACATGATGACATCCGGGTAGGTGGGTGGGCAGAGCCTGTGGCGCTACCGGATTGCACGATCCGGATAGAGATTCTGAATTTTACCACTGATGTAGATCTAACATATATTAACTTCCTTGTTTAATATGAATCCGTCAGATATAGATGCATTCAGATTCAAGTCAATGTGTCTTCATGGGGAACATTTGTCAGAACTGCTCCTTAAAAGCAGGAGTTCAAACTGCCCCAAGCTTATCTCACCAGAATTCAGAAAGAAAAGTTATTTCAGAAAAGATGTCACATGGGTCTACTTTTATCATATAGGTAACTGATTAGCCTCATTTTTCTTTTGCTGTATGCAGTGTCAATGTTATCCAACCTGATACAGTAGGGTACATCTTTTTTATGTTGAGATTGCTTTACTCTATAACTTAAAGAGTTAGAAAAATGTCTGTCTACCTGAATAAATGAAAATCTGTGTTTCAACTTACCAGAACATGGGCAGCTCTGAAGAGGTAACTGAAGGGATAATATAAGAGGTTGATGAAAGATGCTGCATAGAGATCTGCATACCGCATCACTTGACTAGCAAACAGCGTTTGTCGGGAACCACTTCGGAACAAACTTCCCATCATTCCGTAGCACATATCCATGTCATGAGTCACTTTCTAAAATTAGAGAATAAAGTTAGTAAGCATTTGCTAGGATCAGCAAGTCTTCTAGGAGTGAGAGCTTTAATTCCTATATAAAGATTCCCCATTTAATTCAGGGGTTGCTAATTCCATTTATTAAAAAGCTGTCATTGGAAACATAGATTAAACCTGTTCTTGCTGGATTACATATAATGCTTTGTTCTTTTGAACCTTTCATTCAGTTAGAGATCAAAATTTTTATAGATAAAAGCTTTTAGGAAATATCGTTCATAAATTAAGTGTTCCTTGTAGTAGTAGTCCATTAGGCCTTTGTGTTTATATAGCTTGACAACAATGGAGGCATTTTTAGAATAAATAAAATGGGGTGGGAAGTACTAAACTCTAGAACATAAACAAAGAATGTTTAGGGCCCAGAAACATTTATTCTTCCCACATGCTTTACATACACAGTTGCCCCTGCCTTCTTCTTTCCTTAGCCATCATCCCACTTGTTCAGTCTTACTTTTTCTCTGATGCACAAACCATAATTTTATCAATATAGCGTACACTCTCATGTTTTCAGTTCTTGTAATGTTTTTCTACAATTATTTTTCCTTAAGACTGGTTTACACATAATGGGGTAGGTGTAAAGTATAGAGTCTTGGCATGAGGTCATATATCATACAAAGCCAAAATCAATGTGTAAATGCAGCCATGGCCTTCCAGCTTCCTCCTAGTTCCTTTTTTCCACTCATTTCATGGCCTTCATCCTGTAGAACAGCCTTCTGGTAGGGCCATTGCACAATACTTCACTCTAGCATCATGCTGAAGAACTGGAAAAGGGAGGGTTTAATAACCTTAATACGCCTCTGGATGGAACTGATATCGGGACGTTCATTGCTGCTACTATCCAAATGCCTGTTGAAATTTAAAACAGTAAAGAAGCACATAAGGACGTTTTAAAAACTAACATGGACAAAACAAAGACTTATTTAGGAAGGTGACTGGGGCTCACACATAGCTCCATTTTCAGATTTTATGTTAAGTCCAGATGTCACTGAATTAATGCAGCCACTGTAAAATGGTGAAGCTATAATGGCATTCTGAAAAGTTATAATATATGGCTTATGCTGTGTGGATGAAAAAAAAAATTCTTACTTGTATAGCTCAGCCAAAAAGATGTCTAAACTCTGAAGTTCTTCAAAAAGGCCTAAGTGAGGGAGAAAGTGAAGGTCATTTCCAACTGGAAGTCCATGCAGCAAATAGGCCTGTCTATCAGGCAGCATTATTTTCACCAAAAGAACTAGAAATGCCGGGAGGCACAGATGCTTGCTTGCTTTATAATGGCAATATGAAATCCTACTTGGAAAACCTCCTGCAATTGTCACAACCAATGTCTCCATTTTTTTAAAACAAGGTATATACATGATAATTTTTATTCTTCATTTCTAGTCTGTGAATGGCGGGAACAATTACAAGGCTAAAAAGAATAATCTGCTTGCAATCAGTCTTTTTAATGTTTCTGCAATGTCTACCCAATGAAGATATTTAAGATAATTGGGGACCTCTCAGAATTATAGTTCCTATTTTTGGACCTCTCATTGTTCTATTATGTTCATGTTTTTATCTTTCCAATGTAAGAGTAATTGTCTTTATAGTGCATATTTCTTATTTAAATTGTTGCTGAAAGTAACCTTGTACATTTTAATGGAAAGGCAGGGTATGTTTTGAATATAATAAAAACAAGAAACATCAGCAGCATTAGTGCATTACTTGGAAAACTGACATTATTGTCAAAGGAAATAAATTCTCCCAAATATCAATCCAAAATGTATTAGGAAATGAATTAGTTTCTACAAGGTGTCAATATCACATTTCAGAATGATCTGAAGAAGTTCCTCTATCCTAAAGTACAGATCCACCCAAATAAGTAGAATGCAAATAATCAACTGGAACAAGGCAAGTACTTTTCCATTTTTTTCTAAACCCAGTCAAATCTGAGGTTGGAATATTAAACACTCACAGCTTTTGTCTGTCCAGACATGAAGTTCCTGTGCCAATTCTGGGATCACTAAAAAAGTTCTCCAACCTTGGCGTTTTTTGGACTTCAAAATGTCTCCAAATATATGGTCACCTATGTATAAGATGTCTTTGCCTTTGGCTCCCAGGAGATCACATACTGTGTCAGAGGAGCCTGAGGAGAAAAGAGGACAGTCTTAGGAGAAATAATATTTTTTGCCCTTCAGAAAAATCTAAGATGTCATGGTGGAAAACTATTTGCTTTTCATGTATTATTCCCTAAAATAGTTGTGACTGGAAGAAGTCAAGCACATTTATATGTAACTCTTGTCTGCTCTGCTTTGCTGATTGGAACATTTTCATTTTCAGGCCCAGTGCTTCCAAGTGGCAAGTTCAAGGTGCCTAGGCCTTCTCTTTTCTTCTCTTCTCTTCTCTTCCTCTCTCTCTCTCTCTCTCTCCCTCCCTCACTCACTCTCTCTCTCTCCTCTCTCCCTTCCCCTCCCTCCCTCTCTGTCATGCACAGAGTTTTGAAATACAGAAAAACATCTAATGCACAGATTGGATGCAATTGATGATACATGTATTTTATTCTGAAGTATAAAATCTTCAGAATAAAAATCTGAAAAATACAAACTGATTTGGAATGGCTGGCCTTTGGGGTCTCTCTGATGCATTCCTTAACAGCAGACATCAAAAGGGATACATGAAAGTGAGGGACATACAAGCTGCTACTTCTTCTTGTATACTTACAGCCACAGATTAGGGATGCTGGCAGTTATATTTCAGATTTATTTGAAAAGTCATGGTTTGTCAGTCCCTGCCATAAAGACTATGTACAATGAATTAAAAAATAACGATACCCAGCAGCTTATGCTGGGTAAATCATTGCTTCCATCAACAGAGAATACTTTTGCTCTATAGAAGATATGACCCAGTTTCAAACTCTAACTGAAGCTGACTAAAAGCAAAATCCCTCTTTCTGCACTTAATTAAAAAAACAGCTTCATCTCTGTGTTACCTCCAGAGTAGACAATACCATGCTGCAAAGGACCTGTGTAGGTTCCAATTTTCAACTTGCCAGTAACCTATAAAGAAGGAGAAAATTGTTTTCATGAGCAACTTCCATCTTCCACTTGGAGGGGATACGATAAATCAGAGCTCAATGGAAAATGTACTGTGAAATTTACCTATATATCGTCAGCACTCTTTGACTATCTCCTACTCTTGCCTCAAGCTTTGTTAAAAACAATTAAAGTACCTCTGCAACAGCAAGTTTTCTGTAATCTACAAATGACTCCAGGAAAACACTAGTGAGAATAGCACAAACCTATACTGCCAAATGATATAGTTAGTACAAAAGGTGATCCCAATCAATTCCTCCTGCAGCAAATTACCTCCAGCACAGATTTGGCTTTGACATATTATACTGTGACAAACGAAGTAGTTGCAATTGCAGTAGAACTGATTTCAGCAAAATAAGGATTCCTAAGCTATATGTAATAGCAGAAAGACAACACAGACTACAAGAATACTAAATCTATTTGAAAAATATGTTGTGTTTTCTTAATCAAACCAACTGACCCCAAATTTTTGCTATTTTGCTATTAAATATAGTTGTGGGGTTATTTTTTTTAAAAAAAAATGTTTTTGGCGCCTGAACTAATCCCTGTGTTTTTCTGGCAAAATTTCAGTAATGACTTGCAAGCGTCTGTTTCCACGGGCTGAGAGAACATGACAGGCCCAAGGTCACCCAACAGGACTAAAACTCATGGTCTCCTGGTTTTTAGCCTGAAGTCTTAATCACTACTATCCCAAAACTGAATGTCATAAATACACTTAAGGGCAAATATTCAATTATTTTCAAAAGGGGAGAAATTATACTACATTGTCCAAACCCATATTCTACTTAGCAAAATAGGAATATTGTCTCCTCTTCCAGATGAATCTTAACCATGTATTCCATGTAGACTTACTGTATCCACCTGCCTCAAGACTGTGCCTTCTCCAAAAAAAAGAGGCTTGCGTGCATCCACAAGGATGAGATCAAAATAAGACTGCCATAGTCGATGAGAGCTACCTGGCTACATTTAAAAAAACATAAGCATATATTTAACGTTCATGTAAACAACTAGTAATAATTCATATTAGGTATTGGCTAATGCTAGTTCTGCAGCAAACACCACTAACTGTACTCTGTACTACATCTAGTCTGATACTACAGTTGCTACAATTGGTTAATTACAGTGCTTGATAAGATACTAAGAAAATATCATCTAAAGAATTCATGTTTCCTATGTTTCCCAGTGATTAGTTAATTCAGATATATGATAACATCAGAAATATAAATCCTAAGTAGAAGTATTCTTTTGCCTAAGGCTTTAATCTCTTATATATTCAAATATACTTGGTACTATTAATTGTGTATCTATTAATCCAGGATATGCCATTACTCCTTTTATCTAAACTGTTTTTACAAGAGAAATGCAAATAAGTAAACAACTAACATTAAGAGGAATCAGTGCTGCTGATTAAAACACAACTAAATAGTTCAGCAGCAATTACTATTATTTAATTTCAAAAAACTGCCATATCTGGCATGTGAAGATGCATCGGACTTAATTTCCGCCTGACCTATAACAAGAAATCTAGGGCAACTGAGACAATACTTTTTCAATCTGAATTTTACAAATACATAATTAGCTGCCATGTATTTCCAGTTCCAGGACCAAAACTGAATTCTATTCCTGAATTATTCAAGAATAGATAATGAATACTGTCCAACAATAGAATAACATATTTCTTTGCACCTACCTTTGGTCCATGTGGAAAATCAAAGAGATATGTCATAATTTTCTGAAAGACAGATAAGAAACAAAATGTAATATGTAGTTTAAGTACCAAAATTAGAGGGAATATTTCCCACTCATTCATTTTTAACTTAAATTATTTCAGTTTCAACAAAAAAGTTCAACCAGCTTTAAATATAAATTGTCTTATCTTACATAATAAGATTTTAAAAACTGGACACTAGAGGGAACTAGAGGAAACTAAAGATTACAATTAAATAAGAATAACACTTAAAATTCCTTTTATAATCACACAATGAAGGAAAATATTTTAATTTTGGACAATTGGAGGATATTTTTGGACAATGGACTCAGAAGTTAATTTTAATAGTATCTGCCTCTACAGATAGACTGTGTCTAGAAGATGTTATAACAAGATTTTACAATGGATCTACAAAAGAAACCAGCTGATATCTCAATAATTAAAAGGGATATACAAATAATAAAAAGTGTGACTGGATAATTTTCCTATACTGGATTTACAAAACACGTGTTAAAAGTTTTAAAGAATCTAGTGAGAAGGGAAAAAGAGAAAATGAAAAAGTAGGAAGTTCTAGGAATAACATTAAGAGGAAGTTATTTGAAAGGACTAAAGAGCAAGATGTAGTAAAAGCAAGTAAAAGGAAGGAATATTTGATTTGAACAAGGTTAGAATAGATATGTTATTATATCTGGAACTTAATGGACTTTTGTTGACATTAGGACTGAAATGACAATATTTTTATTTTTTATGAATAACAGATGGGATATGAAAAAATTTATTGCATTACAAGGGAATGTGATAAGTTACTAACTATGTTTATTCTATGAACTATGAATATATTTATATTGTTTTTTTCTTTAATTGTATTCTCATTTTTCTTTTCTTTTCTATTTGTTTTTTTTTAATACACTAGGTGTTTTAACCTCATTCTGACAATTCAAAGAAATAACTACTTGAATCCTATGCTACAATTATTTCTAAACAACGTTGTCACAAAACATTCTGATCATAAATAAATATATATAAACATTCAGAAGCATTTATGAAAAACTAAAGCAACCAAATTCCTAACTATAAAATGTAACTTATACTTTCTAATTCCTGAATACATTTCACTTCTTCCTATTTCCTTCAGTGACTCACAATGCATATGGGTTCACAGTAGAAATGCTTACCAATCAACTTCCTTATTATACAGAGTTATACAGAGATATCCAAAGTAGGTCAACTCCTTCAATTTGCTCAAAAGATAGGAATCCTCAGACACTGCTACAATAATGTTTCTTACTTTAGACACTCTTCTGCGATTCTTTATTACAATTAATCTTAAAACAGAAAATGAACAGAGCCAAAGAATGAAGAGTAAGATAGAAATTAAAGTAGCAGCCTCTTGCATGATGTACAGTAAACCTGAATGAAAATTTTGGGAAAACTTAGAAAACTACACAAATTAGTGTGACTGTTTAGTTGACTTCTAATGAGAATACCACTGGTCTTTATGAAGATGCTCCAGGTCAACAAAGAAGTTGATTGAGACACTGAGTACTGTGCAGGATGTCTAAAAAATTTTGTACAGGCTTGCCTCAACTTTGTCATATGATCAGTTAAATATTCTTCTTGCTATTAAGATACCAGTGCTCTGGAAGGCAGTGTGGCCACAGCAGTGTCATTATCATATAGTTAGCTTCTTTGTCACCTATGCTTGCAAAATATAAAAGCAATCAATGATGCCATGGCTGAACTGCATTAATGTGGGTGGCCTTTTCCATTCCTTGCAAATTGTATCTTTGAAGTTTGAAGGAAGCAGGGAATGAAGTATCCTGAAGGTTTTGAGCCTGAAAAGCACCTGCAATTGGCTCTTATATTAAAAGAATGACTAAAGAATATCTAGAGATGATTCAATTAGCTCTGGAACAGAGCTTGAAGAGACTATTTACAAAGCTTTTTACTTTTCCTTTCAATAAAACTTTTGCCTTTCTCTGTAGCCTTCAAATGGATTCTACAAATACTAGAATCTGGGTACTATATGAAATGAGTTCTGTCAGTTTTTACTTGCAGTACATCTTGCTGTATTTTTCCTATGACACCAATCTTTAGTTCTGCTTTTAGATCACTGGGCTTTGTGGCTGGCTGAATAAGAGGGTTGGAGCCTTGAGATGAAAGTGAATGGATTGCTGCTTCTTTTAAAGTTCATCACTCAAGAAATATAAGGAGGATGGGGTTCAACATTGGTATACTTTCCTGTTTAGCTTCCCAGATTTATTTAATATTTATTAGATTTTTATTTCGCCTTTATTACTTTATAAGTAACTCAAGGTGACAAAGATACATAATACTGCTTCCTAGATTCTCCATGGCCACAGTCCTGTTAGGTGTGTTGGGCTAAGAGAGAATGACTAGCCAGTCACCCAGGTGGCTTTCATTACCTAAAGAAGGACTAGAACTCACAGTCTCCTGGTTTTCAGGCCAACATTCTTAATCACTACACCAAACTAACTAGCTAAAAAGAATGGGACAATAGCATGAATACCCTTTTGGGTAGAATATCTGCTATCTTGCCAAATACAGAAAATATTGTCTACATGGCCACAGGGCATAACAGAAAACAGAAGTTCCTATGCTGGGGAACCAAAGCAAAGAAATGGAAGTACAGAAAAGAGAATGGTACAAAAAGCAAAAGCAGTGTATTTTCTCATCTTCTGAACAAGAAGAGGAAGTTACACTACTATTGATGCCTTCCATATACACAGAAAGCAATTTTATCTGTAATCAGACAAGCAGTTATTTATCTGTCTGCAAAGAGAACACCAGAAATGAAAAATTCCGAATTTCTCTTGACATTGCAAGCCTGATATTCATTTAATGTAAAAATCAGATAAAATTGGTCTCTAACATGTGTTCTTTGGACTGACGTATAAATATTCAGTCTCAATGGATGACAGTGGATACCGCATTCAGACCGCCTTTTCTGGGCAAAGCTAAAATACAATTCCCAGAAGAAAATTGACCATTATAGTCTTGTCAGATATGTTAAAATGTTAGTGAATTTAACTGAAAAGAATCCTTGCATTTCATACTAAATATATTCAAGAAAGGTTTAGAAAGTATTTATATGCACCTCTAATCTCTGCAAATTAAGTTTTAGACCAGTAATCAAACCTGGAGAACACTCCAGGATTTCAAATTCGTAATTTGGATTTGGGTTTTTTTTTTTTTTGCATTTAAAGCTTCCTTTATGATCAAATGAAAAATATACAAATTACTGAAAGACTTCATAAAATTTTACTTACATCAGTATATTTAAAATCACTGTTTGTGACAAGAAACACCTTTCCCACCTCATTCATGCGACTCAGCAGCAGTGGAAGCTTTCCCTAAAATGACAAACATTGACATAAAACTAATTCTCAAACATTTAAGTGAAATTTTATTTTCGGGTACTTCACATGACCTAGCTAAAATAGCACCATGCACCCTGCTGTTCTGAATAATGCCAAATACATATTTCAGTCTGCTTAAAATATCTTCTAAAATGTTACATATCTTAACTATGCGGTACTGAATCTCATGCCAAGTTCTGTGCATGTAATATAGTTGATTCAATGTGATAGCAGAAAGGGCAGGTTTGTTAGTGCATCCTTACTACGTGCTAAGTTCCGGACAAGAGGATAGTTACAGTTAAAGTTGGATTTTGTAGAATGGAGCAACTTCTCATAAATCATTTAATAATGTGTGAAAAAGTGACATATCAACACCTTATGGAAACAGCTGCCAAATGTATTTTACAGAAACACAGTCTTTATTTTTGATAGTCATGAAAAGAGATCCACTGAATACCTCCTATTTGGATGAAGAGAAGCCTGAAAGAATGGACACAGCTTTGTGGAACTATCAAGCTCAGAGAGTGGAGAATGTCACACTCAGGAACCCTACATCCCCTTTAAATGCTACATTTCAAATGCCAGATCCTAAGCCCCAAATGGTGTTGCCACCACTGAATTCAAGACCTAAGACTGGACTGATATCTGGGAAAGTTTTCTGTGTCTTCTTTGTGATGTTGTCTCTCTTGCTACTGTCCTTACATTTTTGGTAGCAGGAGAGAATAAAGTTTCTTTGACAATAGAATTAACTGAAGTTTCACTTCTTCTTTTTCCCCTTACTAAATGTCTGGGCAGGGCTAAACTTGGGACCAGTGCATTGATAAGGATGCTACTCGACTATCCGTTTTACTTGAAAATTAGGCTTTCCAAATTGTCCCTTCACCCATATTTTTTCTGGTGCTATTTCATCCTGCAGGTAACTTTCTCCACCACTGTATATAAGGAAGCCAAAGTTTTAACTATATTCTGCATACCTTCCCAACCATCGTAATATGCATGTTTGTACTTCCTTCTCAATTGCAGATTGAAAATGATGTCTCATTCTTGAGACAATCATGTAAACGTCACATTTATTTAGAAGTGCTTGTAACAGTGCCCATGTACTGTATCAGATCTGTGTAACAAGATTGGTGAATAGAAGATTCACAACTTTGTTTTCTCTGAAACCTTTTGTTTCCTCCACCGACACCAATTTAATCCAAACAGAGCAGTGGCCTTTTGATACTGTTCTCTCTTTTCCATCGTAAATGGTTAACTTGCTCCATCTGGACTCCATTGAGATGGATAGAAGACTGTTGCTTGTCAGTTGTCAAAACCTTTCTTTTGTAAGCATTACTTTTCAGGCCACATCAATTGGCAGTTTTTGTGAATTTATACAAAATACAATGGGCATTCATATGCCAGAGTGATTATTTTTCTTCCAATAGTTGTCTGATGGTGAAATCTGATCCCAGTATCAGTGTGCTGTTCTCTAGTTGTTCCTGCTATTTCTAGAAATGTGGTTGGAAGACTGCAAAAAGGGATTATTAACATAAATTTTCATTGAATGGGAACTTCCCTGAATTACGTTAATGCATTCACTGTCTCACATTATCTCCACCCAGTTTCAAATGCCTAAACTGGGACTCCATCCATTCCAGCAGCGTGAGCATTTTCTCTACCTTTACTGCCACTCTTACTCCCTCAGAAAGGCCTGAGATCCCAGCCTTTCAATGAGTGGTGGATTTCTGGGTTTTCTGTCTTTGCAGTCACTTGTTTCTTTCAAGATTTTGTAAATATCCCATTGGCCTTGTGTTCTTTGATTTATTTTCTTCACTTACTTATCAGAGAATGGCAAAGAGGGTGTGGTGCCTGTGTTTATGAAGCTTCTTCCAGTTCCAGAGCCATGGTGTTCCAGCCTTTTGCTTTGCCTGTAGCTGATGGCAAACTTCAGATCTGAGCCGCCCGTATCATGTATTGTCTGCCGACTTGACCTATGTTGGTCTACTGATTCTAGGCATTCATCCAAGTTCCATACTTGTGTTTGGTGTCAGATAGTCAGGCACATGCTTTTGGCATGTTTGTGAGGATAGTTTCAGAGACTTGTTTTTCTTCCACATCCACATCATCACACAATGTCAGAGTAGAAAACCAGTTTGTTAATATTGTTTAAAATTCTTTTTAATCCCAGTTCAGCTAGTTTTGACCAGTACTGCTTTGCTAATAAATCATCTGTTATTTTATATGTTGGAGCTTAATTTGAAGTTTTGCACAGAGTAAGTAATGGTGAGAGCCACAATCATTACTTTGCACCACATGTCCAATTTGAAAGATAAGAAGGGAATATTTCCAGTTTGTTTAATATTAATGACATTTAATAAGAGAAAAGAGAAATACTACACTACCTCCATCAATAAGGACAGTATTTATTAGAGCAATTATATCACTGACAGATTCGAGATAAAATTACTCTTGTTTGGTGGACTTCCTGTTTTCTATCCACTATTTTAAGTAACTGGGTAGTAAGACCAATTAAGAATTAGGAAAATAAATCACCATCTATCTTCTTTCTTAAAGCAACTTTTTGATACTTACATCTTTCACCACATACTTGTGTAGATGCTCAACTGTCTTCTCCTTAAGTGAGCCCTGAAACAACAGGGAGGAAAAAATCTTACATGACAGCAGAAGCAATGATCTAATAGGTACCTTACTTGGGTTTCATATGAATATAATCTTCCATGCTGTCATCATGTAGAAAGATGTGCAAGCGACACTAAAGACAGAAAGTTCTTTTCAGAGTTTCATATGTCAAGAGATTAGTCTTGATGATTTCACTGTAGGATTGGACAACTCTAATAGTCATTTATGACATAAGAATGAAATATGAGTCAAAGAGCCATTCAGATGATGGCACATAATAATTTCTGTTCTAAAACTGAATAGTCTGAAGACATATAATAGTTTAAAGCTACAAGGTGGGGCTATCTTCAACTCCGTCTAGATGACAGGCCACCATGGAACTTTATATAAGTCGCCGAATAGGCTAGAGAGAAAATTGAATATAAAGAGGGTAAAAGGACTGGCAGCTGTTTCTGTGATGGGTTACAGATACTAATCTCTTGAGGCAAGGAAGAAACAGAAGAATTAAATTAAGGGGAGAATAAAGGAAAAATAAAAAGTAATTCATTCTGTATTACATCTTGTCCAATTATCTTGCTAGGGTACTGCTGGTATTTAGCATTTATTCATCAGGGAAGAAAAAAAATTAAAATTATTGAAATGATACTATAATTCAAAACTTAGAACTGTTTGAATTAAAGAGATCATCTAAATGTCCCCAAAATGCAGGTTACCTTATAATGAACCCAGTCTACAGCATCTCTCACATCCTGGAACATACTTCTGAAGGACATGAAAAGGTCTCCATCTTTAAATCCTGTGTCACAGCTGAGAGACAAATGGAATAAAACAGCCATGTAGAAAATTGCATGAGGCTTGAGAAATGTTATGTAATTAAAAAAGACATTGGTGTCCTTAGGTATAAACTAAAAGCACAGTTTCCCATCCCTCCCCCCTAGGTTTTTGTTTACATATTTTGTATATTTCATAAATAGGCATTATGCATTTTTCCATCTGTTCAAATACTATCTTCACTGATTCAAAGGGAATCATTTTTTCCAGTGAGCGAGGAAACCCTGTTATCTTACTTAGAGAAAGTTAAATCACAATATTTTATTTTAAAAAGAGCAATCCTTTAAATAATTTCTTCACTCTGAAATAACTACGTCACTATGCTATGTTTTTATACAGTTGCATTGGAAAAGCTGGCTACAACTTGGTCTTGTTGATTTCATATAGCCAAGACAATACTCACCTTGAATATCTGTCACAATTAGTAAAGAAATCAATCAGACAAGCCAACAGATATGTCTCTGCAAGAAAGCAAAACCAAGGCAAGACCAGATCTTAAAATGAACGATTAGTCAAATAGACATACCTGTAATTAATCTAAACCAAGAAGACATTCATAAAAGTGTTCCTCTACAATTAATAGCAATGTACCTACTGATCTGGACTACATAATTCCCCCTCTCAATTCTCACCTGGTAAGTTGAACAGTGTGTTTAAAATGTAAAACCTGTCAGTATCATCTCTCTGAATGAATTTATTAGGATACTGTTCTCGTATTTCTGGCCTGAGGAATATAAAGGACAAAAGAATATGGTAGTTAATGATATCAAATCAAAGCAATTCCTCTACTGTATATTGTAAGGTTCAATCAACAGTCAACAAGACCTATGAGAAAGCCAAGTTATCTCTTAAAATTTCCAAAAAAAAACCACCTGAGCCCTGAGTAGATTATATGATTTCTTGAAGATGACATCTAATCCTTTATCCATGTACTGCTTTTGTATACAAGGTATAAATTGGATTTTTGAAACCATTCTTATTGACTAAAAGATCACAAAAATATTATATTGATTTATCAATCTATTGATAGGAAAAAAACAGGAATAAGATAATGTTACAATTAGATAATTTCTTTCAGAAACTAACAAACCTCAAAGTCACTACGAGACTCTATACCATGTGCATCAGAATATATCCCAGCTGTGCATAAGATCACCAATATTTGCTTACTTACCCTCTCATAAAGTTAAAGCCATGTGCACACACTAGGATGTTCCCATAGGCATCAACTTTTAACAGGTTTCCATAAAGAGAATCAAATACCAGGCCTCTATTAAAAAAAAGAAATGCAAGGATGGATGTCAGCATTTCATAATAAGCAACGATGAACAGCAAGACTTTGAAAGATAGTCTGTTGGAATGGCATACCTGAGCCAGTTCTATCACGTTCTGTCCAAATTAGAATCTGACCCTAAGGAGGACACTGATGATAGAGTCCCATTGAACTTTTGTTTAGCTGCAGAGGAAAAAATAGTCTGCATTGCCTGGTTTAAATGTACAATTAATCTATTTGCTTATAATTAGTTCATTTATCTTAACAGTAAGGTACTTTGCCAGAACGATTTTGGCAGCATTTACTTCTTAGAATTTCACTACAGTTTGCTAGACTTAACCCAAAATTGTGGTTAACATTTTTATTAGTTCTAACAAGCCAGCTTGAGAAATAGTTCTTTGAAGTTTGGTTTATTTGAAGCTAACCATACGTACTATTAAACAAAAGTTGCCACACCCTATGCTAATGTCTGGCCATCTAGAAGAATAAGAGGGACCATGTGGGCCAACATTCACTGACATTTGTCTACAACTTCCTAAAGCAAGCTTGAATATGATGTGCACATACAATCAATATGGATGCAGTACACATTTAAGTGTTAATAAACACTAAGATATCTCAATGAAATATTAGATGCTAGCAACTTACCAGGAGGGCTTTCATTAAAACAAGTTATAAAGTCAAAGTACCCATAATTATAGGTACTTCTTATGTTTCAGTGCAACAGTGTCCTAGTCACATGGAAAGACAATATATTGAATTTAGACAATCAATGAAGCATACAGTTGAGGGATGTATAATGCTTCCTCTGCTTGATAATTATCTGTCGTCCCCCCCCTTTATCCCTCTATTAAATTCTGCTATCAAAGTAGTCTCAGTTGGCTGAACAATGCTTGAAAGAGGCTGGATATCTGAAAAAAAGTAAACTGCTATATGGGGTGTGGCTATAAATTAAGACTTCAGATTGTCTATTCTTTTTTCTCTGGCTTCATTGTCAATTCATTTAATGTGCTCTCTGGGTCTCTTTCCTTCCCATTAATGTGTCATGGTTTTTCCTTACCCATGATGTGACATTATCCTATAGTGCATTTCTCAGACCCCGCTCTACATCAATAGTTGCTGTAGAAAGATAGGCATAGAATGTTCAAGGTATAAAGAGTTTAATTTTTATGTTAAGTCAACAATACTGAGAGAAAGTGAGACTGTGATTCAAGAAGTAGAGTGGAGCATATTTTCTGCAATGTGTAGTTTGTCCCCAGGTCTGAGAGAACAAGGAGTTAATAACCAGAGATGATGATGATGATGATGATGATGATGATAATTTATTAAAGTTGTATACTGCTTTTCAACACCTGAGCAGCTCACAACAATCAAACTAAGAAATTATAATAAACTACAACAGCTAAAATTTTAACTCTGTAATCAGTAAGGAGAAATCCAAATACATTTGGAAATAAGCTTAAAAACTAAATGCATACTGCTAATTTGAACCATGACTATTGAGTCTAATGCCAACAGCAGGAGTACATGGCTTGACCAAATGCAAGTGGACTTCATATAGATAGTGTAGGAATGATGTAATTCAGGGATCCCCAACCCTTGGGCCATAGACTGGCACCTGTCTGCCGCCTGCCAGGAACTGGGCTGGGCAAGCAAATGAAAACCCATCCATGCATGTGTGGGATCCAGGCAGTGCACGAAACCACATACTCCCAGTCTGCGGAAGAAACACCCTTCCCAGAACCAGTCCTTGGAGTCCAAAAGATTGGGGCTGCTGATGTAAGTGATTCACAATGAGCCTAGAATCTAGATTGTAATCTTTGCCCACATTATACTGTGAAGCTTTGGGTGCTTCTTAGAAAAATTCATTGGGGAAAAACAATATGGACAAATAGATTTGTCTTTCTTTTTTTCACTTTCTCCTGATTAAGGTTTGATTCCCATATTTATTCTTGTGTACTATGTGTTATAAGAATTTTTCTACTGTATTTTTATCAGGGAATATTTCTCCATTAAACAGCATCTCAAAATTTTACATAAAACATCATTAAAAATTAAAGAAGTGAGCCTAATAAGTATTGAAATGTGAAGCTTTTTAAAAACATACTGTACATTTTATAAAAAGGCTTATATTCTCCCTCACTACCTATTTTTAATACATGCACTATATGTTCTAACAATGTTGCCAGAAAGATTCAGGGAAAGGTTCACCGAATTACATAATATAAAGGATTGGAAGGGTCTTTGAAGATTCTCTAATCCTACTCCTGACCAATGCCAGAAACTACTATTGAACTATAATATCCTTGTCAGATGGTCAGCCATGATGCTTTCAGTCCCACTAAGTTCTTCCCAAAGCCGCGAGCAACTTCAAAAGTCTCTAACATAGCACAAAAATTGTCTGAGAGAAATGTGCAAAATGTGGCAGTCCCGATACACTCAAGAAAGCACCTTAAGGAAATACACAGATCATTAAAATTTCTGGAATACCCATGAATATTATCTCCAAATGACTTTGTGAATAGTAGTGATTTAGTTGTCATAAATTAAACTTGATGTTTATAAAATGGCAAAACATTAGTCTAGAGGAATATTTATGCCAATCTGCTCTGCAGTTCTCTTTTATTTATTTGTATTTTAAAACACATTATCTGATAATACATAAACTTAAAATTTCAAGATACATATGCGGTTTACTATATATGAACTATAGCACCTTAAGCTTAAAAGTACCACTTAAACTGTACAGAACAAATTCAATTTTAAATTACAATTATTTACCTGGTAGGGAATGTAGGATCATAGACAAAACTAAGCAGCTCTTGAGGATATCCAATTGAAACTAACCGTTCGACTGTTAAGTCAAATCCAAGGGATTCATATTCTGGAGATTTATACACTGTGATAAGATGAGAAGATTCCAATTAGAAAATACAAAAGAGAAAGCAAGAGAGACATCATATCTAAGCAAATCAGAAAATTTTCATTAATTTTACCAGTCTTTACAGACAGTTCAGCAGATATAAAGCAATGACTGAGGTATTATACTTCTGTAACTCTATTGATTATAAAGTATCTGTTTGCCCTTCAAGGTTGATGCATAATTTGGCTGTTGTTCAGAAGACCTGTGAAAACTCAGGTCTTTGGCAAGAAAGCATGAGACCCTTTATTTATTTCTTCTAGACTGTTGTCCTTGCCATATTTTACCTTTAATGATTTTATTGTAATGTGTTTGTTGTGAGCCACCCCAGAATTGTTGAATTAAGTGGCACACAAGTTTAATAATCTATTATGGCTGGTTGCACAATCATCCAGATGTTTAGACTGAATTTGACATTTTTATTCACCCACTGAGTCCTTCCCAAGGACCTAGGATAGCCAGATGTTGATGTCTGATAGTGAGGAATCATCGCAGAATGCAAGCTGTTCTGAATAAAGTTGCCTTTTGCAATTGAGTGATGGTGAATTTGTCAATGCCAATGGTGTTCAAGTGGTACTCTAGTTGTTTTGGGATTGCATCCAAGGCACCTAATACCGTTGGTATTACCTTTGTTTTCTTTTCCATAATAATTTATTTCTATTTGTAGGTCTTTGTATTTTGATAGCTTCTCCAGTTCTTTGTCTTCTATTCAGCTGTCTCCAGGAATTGCCAATGTCCACTATCCAGGCTTTTTTTGACTTTGTTATCAACAATTGTTAAGTCTGGGGTGTTATGTTACAGTTTCTTCCTTTTCTATGACTTTCTCAATTTTATGGTGCCACCAGTTCTTGCAAGCATTTCTATATAAAGATCTATATTTCTTATAGATCTTTCAATACACCATTGTTGCTACTTTGTTGTGCCATTGTTTGTAATTAATCTGTGAGATCTTCTTGCAGCAACTAACTAGATGGCCCACTGTTTCTTCAGCTTCTTTGCAGAGGCGGCATTTTCTGTTTGTTGCTGCCTTCTCATTTATAGTGCTGTATCCATTTGTTTTTAAAGCTTCCAGAATTGTCTTTCTTCAGTTTACCTGCTCTTAGACTTTGCCAGGGTCTTGTTAATATCTGCTTTGCCTGCTATTTTTTTTAATGTACTGGCCATGTATTACTTTGCCTTGCCATGTGTCATTCTATTGTTCATATTATTTATGATTGGTTTCACAGTCAGACAGATGTTTAGTTTGGAATTGGCATTTTTACCCACCTTCTAAGTCCTTCTTAAGATAGACAGATGTTGCTTTTCATTGGTGTTAAAGGAAAATAAAACTGTTGACTCTATTAAGTTGAATCAAAAGAACTTTTACTGAGAGAAAGTGGTTGCAGTAAAGTCAAGGCACAATCTGATAGACCCACGCAGAGCATAAAGCAATTCTTCCATTTCCCCAAACCTAACTCCGCCCCCGCCCCCACAACCAATTCATCAGCAGCCAATCTGATACTGAAAAGTTGTTTTGAGAATGTGGAGGTGCTAGGCAGATAACTGTTCATTTTCTCCAGTTATGTCTCTTCATGTGACAGGTATTGTCACATCCAGATGTTTTTAACTTTCTTATTGACTGTTGCTAAGTCTGGGAAGTTATGTAGCAGGTATTCTTCTGTTTGAATTTGAAAGTTTCAGAGTCCTTTAGCTTTTCCTTTTTCTATGACTATGTCTATTTCTAATAGTAGTACATAACTGACTGTACATTATTTAAGGTTCAGTATATGGTATTATGCCAAGTGGCCTTCTTATTTGATGTATAGAAGAGATACATTATCCGAAGATTCTGATAACAGCAGCTCTTACTGCAGATATGTAGACAGCAAGTACATGTATACACAAATTGTCAATTCTAAGAAAAAACAGTTCTTTCTAGCATCCAAAAATAACTTCAGCTGATAAATACATGTATTATGAAAAACATGGTATATATTTCATCAGACCATATTATAAACTTGACCAGAGTAAGCATGTATAACCAAACTGTATAAAAATGTAACTGAATCTAGAGGTTTTTGGAGGAAAGGGAACAACTGGATGTGAAAAACATTCAGTAAAACAGAATAAATTTTAATATGTGAGAAACTTGTAGTACATCTGTAGCCCATACTGCAAATGCCCAGCAATACTCCCCCAATCTCCATACAACCATAAAGGGAAAAAACCCTAAAAGCAATAGACTACAGATGCTCTGTTAAGGGTCACAATCACAGTCTTGTCAATTCCATAATGGAAAGTCAAGTGATCCTAACATTGCATTTATTATATAGAAGCAATGTAGTATTTCTACTTGCCCAAATCAAGAAAGGTATACAATCTTGGAAACATTGGGAAATCCTTAGTAACTATCCAGGTAATTTTTTAGGTGCCCCAAAACAATCAAAAGTGCTCCTTGATATTTATAGGACATGATGTGTCATGCTGTCTAAGCAGTGAACTGTTAAACAGACTGAACATATGTAACCAGAGCTATTTTTTCTGAAAGATTCATGATATCTACAACTAGTCAGATATAATATTGGATGAGGAGTTGCAATTTGCAACAGAAGGCAACAACTAGCCAACCTTGCTTGTTTTTGTAAAACTTAACTGGGATTAACTAGAAAATGAGAAAATATCCCATGATAACATCATGACTACTGTGTTCTAGGCACAGCTCTATATTCATGTGTGGCCCAATAGTGTAAACAGTGGTACATCTGTTTTGGTGAAGTTGATTAATCAGACAGTTCAAATAAAACCCTGGCATCACAAAATGAAGAGCAAAATAGTGATGTTTGACACAAACGATCCATTTCTCTACCTTCCTTTGATAACTTCATGTCCTTTTCAGGGTTCAAATCTCTCTCCATGAAATTTCATCACTGTTTTTTCTCTAAAGTACTTGTATGAATGATATTTTGTGCTATAGTCTAAAATAGACTTAATAGAAAACTTATAGTAAAGATTTTATTTGCACATTGAAATTGCCTTCATTACAGACCAGCAAGTTAGATTTTTTATAACACATATTACATCAAAACATAGAGGAAAAAAGTATTTGGGTTTTGTTCTCAAAAGGGCTAAAATAGCAAATCAAGAATAAATATAGCCTACAGCTTACAAAAATCCTTTAGCCACATTGCTTATAGAACAAAAGCTGAAAACTGGTTTCCTTCCATTTTGAGAGCGAAAATCCTCATTATCATCATTAGATCCTTTTGCAGAGCGAATTGGACAACAAATATTCTCCAGTAGTTTTGATCATTTGATTGCAGAGAAAATAAATGACATTTTTAAACATAGGCCTTAAATGGGTTACCATAAAGAAACAAAAAGAAAAATCCCAGCAATCCTAAAGTACATGAAAGAACCCAATTTCCTTTGTATCACTGCCTCGTCAAACGCAGATGCCTAACCCCACAACTGGCTATCAAAAAGTAAATGAAAATTAATTCCAATGCCATAGTTAAAGTCTGCCATAAAGAATAGCAACTCACAGGATTAAAAGTGAAGAGCTGGTGATTGTAGCAGTTAGTACCAACTGACTTTGACTTTTTCCACAAAATGGAGCCAAAAAGAAAGCACAGATGCAAGCTGAAATTCATAGATCAAATATGATGCAATGCATCAATTTATGAAGTGACCATAGCCAAATATTCTCTTTCCAACCATTTTTTTACAACCAGATGTATTATTCCCATAGAAGGCTTTGGGGTTTGTAATACCTCAAATACTTTGCACATAACACACAAGGATGTACAACAACACAGCTCTCATTGAAAAGCTACCCAAATTATAGCTTTACACAATTTCTAAGAAACAGTGCAAGATGCTTTCTTAAGTCTCATTTTTTCCCACAGTAGTACTTCTTATCACATTTTTAAATCAGATTTATATAAATTTACATCTGTTTCTTGTTTATCCTCACTTCTATTTTCCACCACCATCTTTCTCTGTTGCTTTCTTTGACTCACCTTTAGATTACAATTTCATTGCATGGATTTGACTTTATGCTATTACTCTAAAAAGCATCATTCATACTGAGACCTTTATATAAATTAATTGTGTCATGGAGATATACTAGCCCATCATTCTAAATTCACCAATTTAATGCATATGTTGTTTCACCATTATAATATAAAGTTCACTGAACACTAAGAAAAGCTTTAGCAAAATAGATTAATGAATATATGTCTAATTCAGTGTATTTGGGTATGCTTTTTAAAACATAAGCATTTAATATTAAATACAGCTATTTGTTCAATAATATATAAGTTTCTGCATATGTACTAGGAAATCTATTAAGATTCCAAACCCAAATGCTTCAACATTAAATCCTATATTAAATCCTAAAGCAAAATTGGACAATTTAAGCCATTTAATGCACTTAGCTATTTAAGGAATCATTTACATTTATTGTGCAATTTTAAAACAAACTTAACGTAGGAGTTAAAAATCTCTTATCTATGAAACATCATTTTCAGGGTCCTCTATCAATCCAGATCAACACATGTTTATTTTATCAATGTATTTTTTAAAAAAAAAATCCACAAAAGTTGGAAGGCAGAAGAGACCAATGCTCTTTGCTTCTCTTTTCTGGAAACTTACCTCTGAAATACACAGAAATTAATTTATTATCTGTCTGCATGGAAATTCTGTCTGTCTGCCTGCCTGCCTGCCTGTCAATGCCAGCTGAGTCATCTTGGACCAGTCACTTCTCTCAGCCCTAGGAAGTAGGCAATAGGAGACCATGTCTGAAATCTTACTAAGAAAACTGCGGAAAACCCTGATGAGGAAATCCCACCTGGCATAGTGAAAAGAAGTAGATACTGCTGCGCATAATCAATTGTGCAGTAAGTCCACAAGCCTATCAAGAGATACACTGAAATCATCAGTCAAGGCAACAAATTTAATTTCAGATTAGTGGGGGGTGATCTGGGAAATGGAGCAAAGCTGAGAACACAATCCAGCTGTCAGCATCTTCAAATCCGATAACTATCAAATGCAATATTCAATAAAATGCACTGTGTTCAAAACTATTTTAAAGAATGCAATTTCCTTATGAAATCATAAAAGAATCCCAAAGCACAGAAAGCTATATATTAAAATATATACAGGACTTTCATGCATGCTAGGGTTACTTGTTAAGACAGGCACAGAAGCCACATTAATAGCCTTTGTGGGGAGAGAAAAAAAATCTGCAGCCGCTCCACCTAGCACAATATACTGCTGCCAAGATTTTAACTCACATGAGGCAGAGGCAGATGCAGAGTGTCACTCCAGTCTTGAAGGAGTTACACTGGACTCTCCTGTCAAAAAGAAAGAATCAAACTGACTTTAAAAAAATAGAGCAGTGGTGATGTATTAACACCAATATGCTTGCTTTAGGTACTGGCTTGAGGACAATCAAAAACCAGCCAGTGAGACATACTTTACATTTGCTGATCTATAGGCAAGATCCCATATTCAAACAACAAAACGCTCTTAGATTCAAACACAGAAAATTTGCAGGAGGCTTTAGCACAAAAGGGGTGTTTTTATGAATTATGCTCCTATGAAGATTTTTTTAAAAAAAAATTAGATCTTTGACCGCAATACATAGTTTTACTCCAGAAGCAATATAGAATGTATAATAAAACATTAACTTATCAACTTGAGGTCATTGTTTGCTGTATATGACCTGGCTTAATTAATATAATTGACTTTTTTCCATTTCCTCTACCACAAAAGCCAGCTTAATGCACATTGGAAGGAAAGAGAATAGCACTGCATATATAATACTCAGGATTCTGAAAGAAAATAATACATCTATTTATTGAGACATATGCTACAATAAATATTGAAATAGAACAGAATAGAATATTATTTGGCTTAGTGTGATTAAATACACAAAGAAATTGTCTCTGGTGCAGAAGCTCTCAGTGTACATGCAAAAAAGCAGCAGAATAATGAAAATCATAATCATACCAATAGAAAGGGATAATAAAGATAATAAGAAGGATAATAATGCTGCAGTCATGCTACTTGGGTAAATACATAAACACATTAGACAGCAGTGTGAGAATTAGGTGTTTAGCAGAGTGATGGCACGAGGGAAAAAACTGTCCCTTTTTCTAGTTGTCCTGGCATACAATACCTCCTGAGAAAAGGAGCTGAAACAGTTTGTGTCCAGGATGTGAGGGGTCTACAGCTATTTTCTCAGCCCTCCTTCTGACCCAAACAATATACAGGTCTTCTATGAAGGCAAACTGGTTGCAATTATTCTTTCCGCAATCTTAACTATCCATTGGAATTGGTACTTCTCCTGTTTGGTTGCTGTACCAAACCAGACAGTTGTAGAACTACATATGACAGACTCAATAATTCCTCTGTAAAAGTTTATCAACTGCTCCTGGAGCAGTTTTAACTTCCTGAGTTTATGCAGGAAGAATATTCTTTGTTGTGCCTTTTTAATGATGGTTCCAACATTAAATGTCAATTTCAAGTCCTGGGAGATTAAAGAACCCAAAAATTTGAAGGACTCTACTGTTGATACTGTCCTGTTGAATATGGTAAGAGGTGGTAAAATAGAAGGGCTCCTCCTAAAATCCACTCTTATCTCTAGTTTTAAGTGTATTCAGTTGTAAGTGTTATCTTACGTGAAGAAATGTTAATAGATTACAAAAACCTATGGAAGTATCAAGCAAAATAAATTAAGAATACAGAAAAATTATGAACAACTCATTCTTACTGGTGCATATCGAACTTTCTCATTTATCAGCCTGAAGACTGAAATCCAGGAAACGTCCCTGGGACCTGCACAATATCTGCCCAACTTTAACATTGATTCCCAGGGGAAAGCCAAAGGAATGGGCGTTGGTCTTACCTGATACGCCCTTTCTCGGGCTGGCGCCCACGGCAGTCATACCTGGGTAGTGACACGGCTGGCAGCCAATCTGACCGAGTCTACTGGAAGTTAGCACCGCCCACTCGCTGCTTCCATCCAGTTTTGAAGGCAAGGTTGTCCAGCAGACTGACGTGTCTGTAGAAACAAAGTAAAGAGATAAAAAAAAATACCTCCCCCCCCAAGGTAGCCCAGGGACGGCACGAAGGGTGGGGCTGACTGCCGTGGGCGCCAGCCCGAGAAAGGGCGTATCAGGTAAGACCAACGCCCATTCTCCATACTGGCGCCCACGGCAGTCATGCCTGGGACATACCAAAGTGTGATGTCTCCTAGGGAGGGAAAGGCCGGACCTGCTGCAGAACCCTCCTGCCGAACGCCGCATCCGCGGAAGCATACGAATCGAGCCGGTAGTGCCGGATGAAAGGGGTTACGGATGTCCACGTAGCAGCTCGGCAAACCTCCTCCAACGGCGCCTGAGTGGACCATGCGGCAGAAGTTGCTGCGCTTCGCATAGAATGCGCCATTATGTTCCTCGGGACCGGCAGGGAATGAACCTCGTAGGCCGAGGCAATGGTGGCTCTGATCCACTTTCCGATGGTGACCGACGAGACCCGGGAACCCATGGTTGACGGTTGAAATGAGATGAAGAGAGCCTCAGACCTACGGAACGAGGCCGTCCGAGCCACATAGATTTTGAGGGCTCCGCGGACATCCAGCTTGTGCCACAGGAATTCTTGGTGTCGACGAGGAGAGGGACAGAAATTCGGGAGGATGAGTTCCTGCGATCTGTGGAAGATGGAATTGATCTTTGGCACAAATGCCGGGTCCAGGCGAAGAGTCACCCTGTCCATGTGGAAGATGCAAAGATCTGGACGGACAGACAGGGCCGCTAGTTACGAGATATGTCTGGCTGAAGTTATTGCCACCAGGAACGAAACCTTAAACGATAGATGTCTGAGGCTGACGTCTCTGAGCGGCTCGAATGGAGGGCTCGTAAGGGCTGAAAGGACCCTATTTAGGTCCCACGTGGGGAACCGGTGGACCGTTGGAGGGCGGAGATTGGTGGCACCTCTCAAGTAGGAACGGATGAGAGGATCATTAGTGATGGAGTTAGGATCCCCGCAGGAAAGAATTGACGAAAGGGCAGCCACCTGTCTGCGCAAGGTGTTTGGGGCCAAGCCCGCTGCGAAGCCCTGTTGAAGGAAAGCCAGTAATTGAACGACTGAGACTTCCATGGGAGAAAAACCCTTTGTATGACACCAGCTGGAAAAGGCGCGCCAGGTTGAACCGTAGATGCGGAGCGTGGAGGGACGGCGAGCTGCTTGGATGACGGGAATAGCGTCCGGAGGAACCAGAGCCCTAGTCAAGAGCAGCCGCTCAACCTCCAGGCGGTCAGCTGGTACGACTGGGGGTCCGGATGCAGATGGACGCCTTGGACCAGGGAGATCTGTTCGTCGGGAATCCGCCAAGGAGGAGCGACCGACGGCGAGACAAGATCGGCGAACCACGGTTGTCGTGGCCAGTGGGGCGCCAAAGGAGGATCTCCGCCCGCTCTACCAGCAGCTTCCTCACGATCTTGGATATGAGCGGCAGAGGAGGAAAGGCGTACAGGAGTTGACCCTGAGGCCAAGGGGACCGAAGTGCATCCACTGCTTCCGCTCCCAGGGCGGGAAACCGGGAGAAGAAACGAGGAAGCTGGTGGTTGGAGCTCGAGGCGAACAAATCTACGGCTGGAAGTCCGAAGTGGTTGCAGAGGGTCTGGAAGAGATGAGGAGGAAGGCTCCATTCGGACTGATCAACAAGATGGCGGCTGAGGGAGTCCGCACGGACGTTCATCGTCCCCGATATGTGTTCCGCCCGGAGAGAAGAGAGGTGAACTTCCGCCCAGAGACCCAACTTGAGCGATTCTGCCATCAGGGACCTCGAACGAGTGCCCCCCTGTCGATTGACATGAGCCTTGGCCGAGACATTGTCCGTAAGAATGAGGATGTCCCGGCCAAGGACATGGGGCTCGAAGCTGATGAGAGCTAGAAGGATGGCCCTCAATTCCAGAATATTGATGTTGAGGGCCCTGTCCTGAGAGGGCCAGAGACCCTGAGCCATATGAGGCCCCAGGTGAGCCCCCCAGCCCCGAAGGCTGGCATCGGTCGTGATGACGATCCTGGGTGTGTCCCCGAAGGAAGAGCCCCGGGAAATGGCCGACGATGTCCACCAACTCAAAAAGTCTCGAACCGTAGGGGGCAGGACAATTCTGGACTCCGAGGTACTCGCGAGACGTCGTTGGTATGGTAGAAGGAGCCACTGCAGGTCCCTGCTGTGGAGGCGAGACCACGACACAATGCCATAAGCAGAGACCATCTTACCGAGGAGGCTAGAGAGACCCAGGAGGGAGGCAGAGCCCTGCCTCCGGAAACGAGATGACATGTCAGAGAAACTGTTTTGACGGTCCTGGGACAGGGAAACTTGGAGGAGAGAAGAGTCAATAACAGCTCCCAGGTGTTGTAGACGTGTGGTAGGAGACAAATGGCTCTTAGACAAATTTATGGAAAAACCATGCTGTTGCAGAAGTGACATGACTATGGACAGTTCCCTTTGAGCCTGGTCATGGGACTGGGACAGGATAAGGATGTCATCCAAATAGAAAAGTGCCCGAATTGGAATAGATGAAATGTGACCCATGAGGGCTGCCATTACTTTAGTGAACGCCCTGGGGGCTGAGGAAAGCCCAAAGGGCAGGGCGGTATATTGGAAGTGTTGGCCATTATAGGAGAAGCGGAGGAACCTACGATGGGAGGGAAGGATGGGGATATGGAGGTAGGCCTCCGTCAGATCGACTGAAGACATATAATCACCCCTCCGGATGCATAGCAGGATAGTATGTAGCGACTGCATTTTAAAGCGCTGATATGCTACATACCGATTAAGGGATTTCAAATCGAGAATGGCCCTCCAGCCCCCCGAGGACTTAGGGATGAGGAATAACCGTGAGTAAAATCCCTGTCCGCGTTGGGAGGCCGGGATAGGCTGAATGGCCTTAATGGCCAAAAGATGTTGGATGGCATCCTGAACCCTAGTCCGTTTAACCAGATCAAGGGATACGGGACAACGTAAATAAGTATTTGGGGGGGGTGGACAAAAATTCAATAGAGAGGCCAAATTTAATTGTATTTCTGACCCAAGAGTCAGAAACCGATAAGTCCCAGTGATGGGAAAAATGCATTAAGCGACCACCAATAGGATAGTCGGGTAAGGAGCTAGCGGGAACGCCTGAAGGGACGACCCCTCCCACCACGGAAGGATCGCTTGGAGGATGCATGGGGGATGCATGGGGCCCCTGTCTGATCTGATTATCAAAGGTCTACGGTCCTCTGGAGGGAAAGGAACGTTGGTGGCGGTGCTGGAGATAAGGTGGATCTGGGCCCCGAAAGGAAGAGGGACGAAAGGAGCTTTGATTGCGGTATTCGGATCGACAAGAGATAGCAGGAAGAACCTTGCGGTGATCCTTGGTCTCTATAAGTAGAGGATCAAGTTGAGCCCCAAAAAGCTTGTCAGCTGAGTAGGGCGAGGAGGCCAGGCGCCATTTATTGCGGGCATCAGCCTGCCAATTCCGTAGCCAGAGAAGTCGCCGAGATGTTACAGACGAGCCGGTGGCCTTGGCTGAAAACCTCGCAGCATTGAGGGTGGCGTCGGCGGAGAATTCTGCTGCAGCCAGGATCTTAGCTATATCCTGGTGGGATCGGTGGTCTGCAGCAGGAATGCGTTCCTGGAGTTGACGCAGCCAGAGAATTGAGGCGCGGTTAAAAAAGGAAGCTGCCGCGGATGCTTGGATGGACCAAGCAGAAGCCTGGTGGCCCTTGATAAGGGTTCTCTCGGCCTTCTTTTCTTCAGGCCTCAGATATTCCTCAGAAGGTCCGGTGATGGGATTGGAAGAGGATAGAGCCACCACTGGGGCATCAACCGATGGCACCTGCAAGATGTTGGAGACCTCCTCAGCCATGTTGTAAAATCTGCGGTCCAGGTTGTTTGGGACCGGGCCAGAGCAGGGCACAGACCACTGGCGCTTCAGGACATCTGAAAAGAGTTTTGGTGCCGGGATTACTTCCGATTGCACCGTAGGCTCCTGAAAGAGGGCAGAGGTGGGATCTGCAGGAGCAGAGGGGTTGTTATCCGGAGTGTCCCCAATGCCAAGGCGGGTGGTCAGTCGTGCCTTGTGGAGCAAGGAGCGGAACATGTGGGGTTTGAAGAGGCCCACGAATGCTGGCTGGTCAGGCTCAAGCCCCTCGTCTTCCGAGAGGTCCTGCTCCGTGACAGCCTCCTCATCTGACAGGGAGGTGAAAGAGGCTGCATCTTGGTCTGAGATATCTGGATCCTCTCCACGCTGATGAAGACGTGGGTGTGCAGAATGTGATCTCTTATCTGAGGCGGAGGAAGAGTCTTGATGTTGCTGTAGCCCTTGGGCGATACCCTGCCGGATTGCCTCAGAAATTAGTTCAGCCAGAGAGCCCTGCATATTAGGAGTTAGTTGGGTAGCCAGCGAAGGGAGCTGAGTCCCACTGGAAGGACCAGGAGGTGGAGGATCCTGGGCGGGTGGAGGAGGTGGAGGAATCTGAGTTGAAGGGACTTCAGACACAGAGGGAAAAACAGAAGCCACATCCTGAGCATAGGAGGAATCACCGTGAAGAGACCTGTCAGGAGACAGGGAGGCAGATGGCCTGGGAGGATTAGGGCAAGCCATGGAGGCAGAGGTAACAGAAGCTCCTGGGCAAGGTGAATCCTGAGATGCCCTGGCCTGCGCCCTCTGGAAGGCCTTTTCAATGGCCTTGTGGCGCCTATCTTCATCCCTAGTGAGAGCAGAGCCTCAGGAGTTAACAGGTGGTTCCTGACTGGAGGAAACCGCCTGCCTTTTATGGCCAGAGGAAGATCCCTCCCCAGGATCCTGATCACGGCGGCGCTTGGATTTGGAACGGGAGCGATCCGCCTTAGTTGCAGGAACGTCGGCCATTTTGAAAGCGAAATGGCGGGCGCGGCGGGCAAAAATGGCGCCAAGGCACTCACCAGAAAATGGCGCCGAATTAATGAAGGAGGCTGCCGAGTCAGAAGGCTCCCTGGTAGGCAGTAGAACGCTGCGTTGATCGCAGCGTTCCAAGGCTCGCTAGCCTTACGGCTTGAGCACGAGCAGCAGAGCGGCGTGGAATCGATCCTCGCATCTCACAGCTGTTTTTCGGGCCGCCATTGATTGATAGCCCGCCGCCGGCGCCACCTCGATAGATCTTCGCGCCTTACAGCTGTCGTTCGGGCCGCCGCTTGAAGTGAGAGCCCGCCGCCGGCGCCGCCTCGATAGATCTTCGCGCCTTACAGCTGTTGTTCGGGCCGCCGCTTGAAGTGACAGCCCGCCGCCGGCGCCGCCTCAAATTAAAGCAGGGCTTCTGCGGCAGAACGAGACGAAGCAGGCCCCCTCAGAGGAGCTGTCAGCCGACAGTCCTCGCCGCCGAACGGCCTTCAGCGGAGTCAGGCAAGGGCCTTTCTCGCTGGTAGGAAATTTGGAAGAAATGTTGATTTTGAGAGGAGAAAGCTACAGACATGGCTGGTCAGCGCAGACCGAGTCGAAAAACTGGATGAAAGCAGCGAGTGGGTGGTGCTAACTTCCAGTAGACTCGGTCAGATTGGCTGCCAGCCGTGTCACTACCCAGGCATGACTGCCGTGGGCGCCAATATGGAGAATGGTTGAATGCCCTGACATAGGAAGATATATAACTGACTCCACAAAAAAGATGCCAGGCTTTGAACTACCATGCCAGCAATGGACAATTCTGAATAGGATTCGCACCTCACATGACATCTGCAGAGACTTTCTGTATTAATGAGGCATAGTATCCTCCCCTCAGTGTGACTGAGGGGTCCCATGTCAAACTACAGATCACATGATGTAAAGTGAGGACATATACTAGTCCAGTATCTGATGTTTTAATATAAACAATGCTGCACTTCAGTAGACATTGGTATTTGAACATAAATATTTTTAATGTTTAGATTTTATTGTGTTTTACTAATCTAGGTGAAATGTTAATACTGCTAATCTGTGTATGATATGCCATTCAATAAATAAATAATATTGAGAAAAAAAATTATGAAGCTCAGGACCTCATGATTGGTGACTGATGACTGATGAAAAACATTTCTGGAAAGGGTAAGAGTTGCAAAATAGGCAGGTCCCATTTGGAAATTTTGGGAGTTTTTTATTTTAAAATTGTAAGATCTAGTGGTTTTCACAATAGGTTTTGTTGTGTTTTTTCTCATAATTGAGGAAAATATGCTTCTGGTTTTTAGCAATATGGTTGGAAAGGGATCTAGGAATGTACAGGTTGCATATGGTCATAGGAACTTAAAATGCCCACTCCTTAGAGTGGTGGCCATAAGGACAATAGGGTCAAATATGACTAAAGAAGCAGCTCACCTCCTTACATTTCTTATAAATGCAGAAGTCTATTGATAAATGCTGACAGAGAGGAGCAATGGGAAGATGAACTAATAGCTTTCATAATATTTACTTTTGAAAGAAAGAATCACCTGATACATTACAAAAGATAAGCCAAGCCTCATTAGCTAGACTAGTGTAGTGATTGTGCACCATTTCTGAGTAATTGTGTAATGAACTGCATGTTGTAAATGACTAAAATTCATCTAAGAAGTACATTATAAGTGAAATATTTCCATATTTCTAAACTTAAGAGCAATTCCATTGATAAAACTCAAATATGCTGCTTCTGTGACTATATATGCAAGCACACACATAAACTTAGAACATTTAATTACAGAAGATGCTTCTTGCTATTTTAGCTACTGCAGAAGGAATGATGACTCTTCTTTAACCTTGCTATAAAGATTAGAAGCCAGCTGTGAAAACAAGCACATTCTATATCCGTCTCCACTCAAAAGCAATTCCTATTCAGTATCAGAATTAATCACACAAATGTGAAATAATATTTTTGTTGAAACAAAATCTGGCAACCATGTTCAGTCGAGTTTCTGCTTTTACCAGACTCTTCTAAGTTGAATAGCAACAACCCTTAACCAATGGACTGCATGTGGTCTCTAGCACTCCTTTGTAATATACTATCAAAATCTGGCAAAAAGAGCTGGCTGTTTTCCACAGCATAATTCTTTTTTCCCTAATATAATATTGAAAAGGTTAGCAAATGGTCTCCTGGAAGACTATTCGATATTGCTAACAGACACCATGGCAAAGATTAAATATTTTTGAATCTTTTAAAGATTAAAAAGTTTACATATTTTGATCTTTTCCTGGCATTGCTACATTCAGGATTGTGTTTCTATCCCAACTGACTCCAAATTTTAAAAATTCTTTCATTTCTCGGGTTTTAACTCCAACTTTATCTTTTTTCTGCCAAAGTCTATAATTCAATTTTGATGCTACATCTGAACTGTTACAAATGACATATAGCTGACTTTGGGCCAGTCACTCTGTCAGCCCAACTCGCCTCACAGAGTTGTTGTGGGAAAGTAGGAGAAAGAGAGAGTAGATATGTTTGCAACCTTGGGCTATTTATAAATAAAAAAAGTGAGGTTTAAATAAAATAAATAAAATTTATGTATAAATCACCCTGAGCCATTATGGCTTTAAAGCGAGTCACAAGGATAATGAAACTGTATTATTGCAGGCTCATCTCTTTATGTAGAGGATTTTATCCATTTGTTCTAGACTTATTTTTATTTGCAATAAGAACTTCATCTACCATGACTCTATCCTTCTACAGATGGCCAGTACTATAACAGTATACAGCCCCCCCCCGAAAAAAACAACACACTCCTGTTATTTCTATCATATGCCACGTTTTGATTTAACACATATACATTTAAATATTTCCATTTGAAAGCTTTCCTCATGTTCTATTCCAAAAGTTACATATTTTTAAAAAACCAGGAACACATACAATAATCAATAATTATCCACATAAAAATCATAACTAAAAGAGTAATTGATAAAATATATATCCTTCCTCTTCCCAAGCAGCAATATTGTAATGGAGTCTCAATTAACTTGTTAACTAATTCTCCAGATCTAGCTAGTAAGTTGGTCAATGTTATTTTTCTGCCAAATGCAAAATGATTTTACTTGAAGTACTTTGTTTCTCAGCCCTTCACTGTTCTTTTGGTAGTCAATATTTAATCTCCACAATTCCATTAATGTTGCTATGTATTCGGTGTACACCAACAGCCAAAAGCATACTGATAAGTGTCACATAATAAATTTGCATTGAACACATTATCTGAAATTAGTGTAGTTAAATCAAGAATTCTGTATACAACCTTTAAAGTATGTGTGTATTTTTTATCCATCTCCTGGTTTTTTTATATTTGATCATATATACTGAGTTACTGCAATTAAAAATGACTTAATGCTAATATCTTATGGATTTGCAATTATCTTTTTCAGAAATGTTGAAAACCATCCAAAATGTTACTATGTTTAATCATTGAATTAGAACCAGATATTCTGTAAAGTGAAGTTAAATTGCCCCCCCAAAATATTGCTAACTAGATGCTGCAGGAATTGGCAAAATATCAGAACTCTAAAATCTGGTAACAGGATGCAGAAAATAACTTTGTAAACAAGTATGGAAAACAACTGTGACCAAGGGAATGAAAAAGATCGATTATATTTGAATACCACAAAAAGGTAATGTTAAGGAATGTTCTAACTAATGAACAATTGCATTAATTTAACACCCTAATAAGATAATGCACAATATTTTGCAACACAGATTTTAATAATACATGGAACAAGAACTTCCAGATATAAAAATGAACTCAGAAGAGATGATGACACCCAAGATCATTTGGCTAATAGCCAATGGAAAATGAAAAAGGGGGAGATCCAAACAGATATCTATTTTTGTTTTACTAATTGTACAATGGCTTTTGACAGGATAGTCTGAAATGTACTATGGATGTTCCTTAAAAACATGGTATATCAGATTAGATTGGAGTTAAGATTTTGATAGTGTTTGTAAACTAGAAATTGGATAGGTTAATGGTTGGGTTAAAATTTTTGTTGAAGAAGAGAAACCCTGTATTTCACTCTGGGAAGTCCGGGGGGGGGAGGGGGGTTGAAGGAGGGGAGGGGTGGGGGGGAAGGGGGGAAGGGGGGGTTTATATGTTTGTACTTTTATAAAACTTTTAATAAAAAAAAACATGGTATATCAGAAACTTCATTTGCTTATTGAAAATTGCTATAATAACCAGGAACCTTCCATCAGAAAGCAATATAAAGCAACTAAATGGTTCAAAATGGGGAAAGGAATATGCCAATGTTGTATATTTACATCTCATTCATTTACTTTATATGCACAATGTAAGTGGCAACAGATGTTATCTTCCTAGGATCAAAAAAAAATGACAGAAATAGGAAAGCCTAGCAAGAAAAAAGAATGGTATAAATCTGTCCTCAACTCAATCCTATTCAATTGACATATTCCTGTGATATGAATGGTTACAACTGAAGGTATTGAGAAACTAGAAATATAAACTGCTTATTCACAAGACTGCTGCAACGTGTTAGGGATATGCAAAATATTCCATTTTTCTTCTAGACCACAAGCTACTTCTATCAGTTTATATGTCTGGAAAACAAAATTAACCCAATTATTTTTTTAAAAAAAAATTAAAAAATGAAATTAAAATTGATTACAATAATTAACTATTTAAAACTTGAAAATACAGATGTGTTTTAACCATCTTCTTAAACAGCAAGATACTAGAAGCCAGAAACATCTTGAAAACACATTTCACTTCCAAACAATTGCAGGACTATTTCCAAAGCAGCTGAATCAGCGCGGTCCAGAGGAAGAATGGAATGTTTCAGAATTCCTTGGAACATTCTGTCTCTGAAATGTAACATTTAACACACTTATAACTATTGCATGTCCAAATACATAAAAAGAGTCTTGGACAATAATGCAGTCAACTGCAGTGGTAGCAGAAACAGTGCTTTCATCATTATCTACCCTCACGTTCACACTTACCATGTTTTGGAGTGATTGACTGTAA
Source organism: Masticophis lateralis (assembly GCA_030761175.1). Classification (NCBI taxonomy): domain Eukaryota; kingdom Metazoa; phylum Chordata; class Lepidosauria; order Squamata; family Colubridae; genus Masticophis; species Masticophis lateralis. The sequence continues at coordinate 48,873,298 of JAUDYJ010000005.1, forward strand.
AAGAGACTCTTAAAAGAGACCTAACAAACTCCTAATCTAAAAGTCCTGCTTCTATAATATAAGCAAACACTATAGGTACTATCTAAAAACATAATAGTAAAGTCCTGGCCTAATGTTAGTAAAATGCTCTGCCTTTACTCAATCATCAAGCAGTATATCAGAGTTGGAGTTCCACAATGGATTCTGAATCACAGACAGGAGAAGTTACACCTCTTCACTATCACTACACAACTGATTACAAAACCACCTCAAATTACTTCCTTCCATTGGATATACAGAATTATTAACATGACAGAAACAAATTACAGCATAGCATTGAGTTAGAGAGCCAGGCACATATAAGTATTTTCAATCTTATAACCTAAAATGCCACTTTAAAATAGCTTTAAAATGCTATGCATATCTAAAATTGTTTGTATTCCTTGGAAAAAAAACAATAATCAAAGAAAGAACATGGATTATTGTAACAACATGTGTATAATATGAGTGTCTTTGGGCATATAACCATAACAAGTTAATAATCGATTTAAAATTTCCAAAATGGAATACTCAGTTTTTGTGCACAACATGCAAAACACTAATTACTATCAATTACTTAAACTCTTTCAAAAGCATAACCACTTATTTATTTGCCAACTGCAAATGGTTGCAAGATGTAATGAGTATCAAGACAAATATTATTGAAATTAGGAGATACAAGCAACTGTAATAGCTTTAGAATAATTGGTCATCTTCTGCTGAAGCTAGCAGATATAAATATGAACTATTATTCATAAATACTAGGAAAATGTCCCTTCATGAAAAATTACTTTTTCAGTCAACTCTGCCTGAGGAAGAGGTTGGCGAAACAGAAACCTTAGTTGGATAATTCTAAATTATGAATGAATGAGCACCACAAAGAAAAGAGACAAGAAACAACTTGATAGAAGGATAATTATCAATACCATTCTAAAGACTATGTGATCCAGGATAAAAATAACTAAGACTTATTATCAGCAGGTAGAAGTGAGGATGATTTATATTCATTTATGTTCATTTAGAATGTTTATTCTTCAACAAAATGGACAATCATTTTGTATAAATGGATTTATACAAAATGATAAGAATGTAGTCAACTGCTATCTGTTCTTTAGTTTTCTCTATAAACTGCTTAAACAGAGTTTAAGTAGTTTCTTAAATAAGCACTTACTATCCCAAAAATTTGTAAGACATTCTTGCTTTTGTTAGCAATAAGGCTCATTAATGAAACATAGATTTGTATACATACCAGCTAAAGTATAATCCATATCAAATCCAAAGCACTTTATTTTTTCCATGGCTAGACTTCTATTCACAAAAACCCTGCCAAAAAAAAAGTAAGAAAACCAATAGTAAGTATTGTTGATATGAAATGTGAGTAACCAGCATGAGGAACACATATGCTTCAAACTATCCAAGAGTTATTAAGGGAACATGCCAATGGACAAAATGACCAAGACGCGTTTACAGTGATCCTGAGCACATTCACTTTGAAGCAAATGCCACTGGACTCAGTAGACTCATCTGGGAATAACTTTATACTGTACAGCACTGGGCTGTTAATCTCCTAAATGCAATAGCATTGCTGGATGCTATCAGTAGTAGTTGAATTTAAAAGATTTTTAAGAGAGCCGGATTTTTAATTAATGTTATATGTATGAACAGAATTAACACAAATTGCAGATACCAATCAAAAAGAAAAAAGGATGAAATAATGCTCATTTTTTTAACTCAATGAAAATAAAAGCAATATACCAAGAAGGTGGCACACTGATTGTGGATTGATAGTTTGCCTACTAATTACATAAATTGTTTAATATTAAAATTATTCTCAAAAATCTCATTGTATTACTAAATAATACATTTAAAATTGTATTTGACTGATTTAAAAGTTGCCACAGAAATTACACTTTAATTCCACCAATATATAAATGCATAAAAGGTAAAAAGTTGTCCCTGTAAGTTTTACCCCTGCTAGTCGTGACTGACTTTAGAAAGCAGTGCTCATCTCTGTTTCTTAAACCAAAGAACCAGCATTGTCTGAAGATGTTTTGGCACTCACTTTGCCAGTATGACATCACGCCGCAGCACAAAGCATATGGCACAACATACTGTTACCTTCCTGCATGCTTATATGCATCTACTTGCCTTTGCATGCTTTCAAACTGCTAGGTTGGCAGGAGCTGGACAAGTGGGAACTCATTCCGTCTCGCGGCACTCGGGTCTCAAACTGTCAAGATATGGACCTTTCACAGTCTAAGACTCAACATCCTAACTACTGAGCCACTGTGTCCCTTATAAATGCATAAAAATGCATTCTGTACATTAAATTAATTTAAACCAATCCCTACATTAGGAACTTTATATTTAAAAACATACACAATTGTTTTTGTAATATACAATGCAATTCTGAAGAAGCTTCTTGGATGAGAAGCAAAATGTTTGCAAGGAAAAAAACCAAAAAAGTCTAGTTGCCTTTTAAAAAGAACCTTTGGGACAACCATGACTTGAATGATTGAGAATCTCCATAAACTTCTCTTTCTTCCTTTAACATTTCATCCTATAAGTAGCATGTAAGTGCATTATTTATTACATTACAATGTTGTCATTCCACGCACTTGCCTGTCCTGTGCCCCTGCATTCTCTATTTGCCTTTAGTTTAACTTCATGGCTGTCTATCGTTGATTCTGACTGCATTTAAGAAATGCTAATCTCTTTGGGCAACTTATCTGAACCTAACTTTCCTAGGCTTCCTCTAATTCCCCTCTTGGCCTTCTCTCTCATGTATAGTTTTAGAGTAAACCAAAACTTAAAACAAAGGAGGAAATGAAGAAAAAATTTAGGTCACGGGTGTCAAACTTGTGGCGTCATGTTGCTGTCATGTGATGTTTCATGTTGTTTTTCCCATTCACGGAGCTGGGGTGGGCGTGGCATGTGTGTGACGCATCTGGCCTGCAGACTGCCAGTTTGACACTCCTGGTTAGATCCTTCAGCTAACTATTATCCTTCAATACATTTATTAAAAAGAACTGTAGTATTCAGCATAAGAAATACGTTTGACTGCAGTTTATTATCAGAATCAATGATGTATTCACCAGTCAGCCACTGCTCACCTTGTAAGAGATTTCAATACATATTTCCTGCAAGGAACAGTGCATCATTCTGAGAAATTCAGATTTTAATTTGTTGATGACACTAGATACATGAAGGTCAGATACTTGGCTCCTGTGTTATGCACTAACTTGAACAATTAGCTAATTTAATATAGCAATTCAGTTATTTCTGATGTCTTTCAAAAATTAAAGACAAATCTTTTGAAGATCTTGCATTATTTTTTTTTTAATTGCTCTACTATTAACTATACACCCAAAGGAAGAAAATTACTTGTTTGGGAAATATGCTTTAGAAAAATAATTGAATTTTTGTTTATTAAATAACATACTGAAAATATTTATTCTATCATAAGACAAGGTTAACAGTTACATTTTTAAAAGATTTCAGAGGAATTAATCAATTCAAATTTATGGAATAATGCTTTCTGCATTAATGAAATAAATACAGTACAAAGTCACTAACAGGCTTTTTGTATCTTTAGGTACTACTCAGATTTTCTTTTTAGATTTATAGAAGAAAGAAGATTAAAGTAACATTTCATTTGTACAGGATTATGAGGTATGGTAAATATTAAAAAAATGAACAAATATATCCGAAGATAGACCATTATTAACTGCTTTTAACCTCAGAGATTTCCCTTCCAAAATTCAAGTACTATCTAAACAGCTAGTCTTAATACAAGGCAATTTACAATTACGAACATTTGGATTCCAAACCATTAACATTTAAGGTCAAACTATCATATTTCTGCACTAACAAGCTTACCTCATCATCTTATTTGGATGTTCTTCTTGTAAAATTTGTAGCTGTCAAATCCACGTTACCTATTTTTTAAAAGGCTCCCTTCCCCCATATATAAGCAATTTTGTTTTTTTCTGGCTGGATTTCAGCATAGCACTATGCGTGAAACAAATTGGGAGATGCCACGTATCTGTTTAGACAGTGCTAGAGAACACAGATCTGCAGCTAATTTAATAAGTTACAGAATATCACTGTTCAATACGTCTCCGTTTGGAATAGAATCTCTCTGGCTATATGTTTTACCCTTAACTTTCAATGCAGCTCTAAGAGTCACAATTTCCTGGCAAGCTGCCTGTTTTGGCAGTGAAGCATAGAAAGTACAACGGAGGAATGAGATAGGAGGGAGGAGACACAGTTAAACATGACAAAAGTTACACAACAGCTACCATCAGAATATATGAAAGCCACTATAAACAGAAGAAATATTGCAAATTTATGATGCACTACATGAGCCCTTGGGATATCAACTGAAAGGCAGCATTGCCAAATATCATCATGGCTTTGAATAAACAAGATATGATTCATCTTTTTCATACACAAGTTAGATGGTTTGATCTCTGGCAAAAGGATCATCACAAAAGAGCTGTGGGGCTTTTTTATACCCTCTCAGGATTCTCCAGATGTAAACATAGATATTAGTTTGTAAATTAAAATGAAATTAACCTTAAAACAATCCACAGAATTTGAGTTCTTTCTGAGAGTTTAAGAATCTCATCTGAAAAACAGGAGAGACTGAAGAAATTGCATGTTCAAATCCATAACCAGTTAACAGTCGGTTTGGACAGAACAGTATTAGGGATGATAAGCACACCACCACAATTAAAGAATTGTTCTGTCTGCACTAGAAGCGTTTGTTCCAACCAGGTAATTTGGAAGAAATAATATGGTTCCTTCTAATTTTACAGAAACTTCTTCATACAGCTAATCTCAAAAACGAGTAATTTTAACACTATGTAGGAGAGTCTACAAGGAAGAACCAATTTGTGGTGATAGTTAAGATGTCAGGTTGCAAACTGGGAGACCATGAGTTCTAATCCTGGCTTAGATATAAAGGCAGTTGGATGATTTGGGTCTAGGCCTGTGATGGTGAACCTACGGCACGAGTGCCACAGCTGGCACGTGAGCCGTCACCAGATCTCAACTGCACTACACATGCCTATGTGTGCCTCCCGCCGGCCAGCTGATTTTCGGGATGCACAGGGGATGGGGGCATGCACAGGGGATGGGGGCATGGGCAAATACATGGTGGGGGGGGGTCACAGGTACATGCATGGGGGTGAGGGCAGGGTTGGTGGAGCACATGGGGTGCAATGCATGTGTTCTGGAAGTGCGGAAAGAGATCCATTTCTGGCCTCTGGAGGGCCTTCGGAGCCTGGGGAAGGCCGTTTTTGCCCTGCCAGATGCTCAGGGAAAGCCTCCAGAGCCTGGGGAGGGCGAAAACAGCCCCAGTCTGGTGGTGATGCAGGTTGGTAAAATTTTTGAATCCTACCCCTAATGTGCATGCGTGGGGGGGCAAGGGGGTGCGTGGGATGTCACATGTGCATGCGCAGGGGTGGGGGGTCATGAATACATGCATGGGGTGCACATTGCATTATGGGTGCTGGCATGCACGCTCATTGTCACACGTGCACACGTGCGCTTTTGGCACATGAAGAGAAAAAGGTTAGCCATCACTGGCCTAGGCTCTTTCTCTTAGCCCTAGAAATCAGGCAACAGCATACCCTTCTGAAAAACGCTGCAAAGGAAATGTTTGTAGTCCCTAGGAATCAAAACTGACTTGAAGGTACATGCATGCCTGTGTGCATACACTTGCACACACACAAACACACACACACACAAACACATACATACATACATAAAGCAAGGAAAGAGACAGAAATGTACCTTTTCCTCCTTACATATTTTGCCTTTTTTCTACTCGAGTCCTCCAGACTCAGAGAATATGATCCTGCTTCATCAGTGGTGGGATTCAAATAATTTAACAACCAGTTCTTTGCCCTAATGACTGGCTGAGTAGGCGTAGCTGAGTGATCATGTGACTGGGTGGGCATGGCCAACTTGACATCACTCACATCGAAGGGGCCTCGCCTCACGCGGCCCCTCACCTCACCTCCAAAATTTTTATGCAAAATGGAATTGCTTGCGAAACTCTGATTCCTAGTCACTTGGGTTTAAATCTGATTTAAACTAACCTAATCCACCTCCATGAGTCAGGTATCAAACATCTACAAATCTTTAGTTGTACCAACTATATTCCGTTACAACTATCTATTAAAACTATACAGGTAATCCTCAATTTATGACCACAATTAGGATCAGAACTTCTGTTGCTAAGTGAGGCAGTCATTAAATGAATTGTACCCAATTTTATGACCTATTTTGTCACAGTTGTTAAGCAAACTATCATGGTTGTTAAGTGAATCCAGTTTCCTGCACTAACTTTGCTTGTTGGAAGCCAGTTGGAGAAGTTGCAAATGGCAATCTTTTGAGCCCAGGACATTGCAACCACCATACATGCTGGTTACCAAGGGCTTGAATTTTGATCACACGACCGCAGGAATTCTACAATGGCCATAAGTGCGATGACCAATCTTAAATCACTTTTTTTCAGCACCACTATAACTTGAACAGTTTCTAAGCAAACGGTTGTAAATCAAGGACTATCTGTATCTACATAAAGCGCTTGAGCAACCCCATTCCCAGCCATTCTGCAAGCGTATTTTCTGACTCATTACCTTTTATGTCACAGATCTAAAACCTGTGAAATATTCTTTGTCTTCCCCTGAGGATATCTTTTGCACCTGCATGTTTATAGTTACTTAACAGTTACTTAACAAAAAACATTTTTTCTTTTCATACGTTTTGTAGGTATGGGATCACCTTGGATATAAAGTCAATTTTTATAACCCCCTATTGTTCAATGAGCACACTGATTAACAAAATTAATAAGGATTTATTAATAAATACAGTAGATTCCAAGAACTATTTCCAGTTATGAAATATTAATTTAGCTTAAGAAATAAGTGCTATGAATTGCAAACACCATAATACAGAGTACATTATATAAATTTAGCATTTTCACATCAGCTGTATTTTCCAAAGATAAAATGCCAATTATAAAGATTCTGTTTAACCGAGTGACATCATTTGAAAAATGATTCCCTACCACAAATTCATCTCTGCTTTTTGAACTTACAGTTGACCAAAATATAAGGATTATTGCAAATTTTGCATGTTGTGTTTTTGATTTGCTAAATTACTACCTAAAATAATGATAAACAAGGCAGAGTTCAGTTAATTGTTCTAAGAAAAATCTGATAAATGCACTTTTATGCCCTTTCATTTTTTTCCTGCTTTTGAAATATTACATTTAGCAACAATATAAAAGAAAAACTTTTATAGTATCATTTCTTGTTTTTTCTCTTCATTTTCTTATCCCAATTTTCTTCGTATATTTTTACTTCTTTTCTTGTTAAAATAAAATAGTTTTAATTTCTATTATTGAAAGAGACATCGTCTTCCTCATAACTAAATTCCCATCAATTATTTATCTGGAAGAAAACGGTATCCATTGCCATTGCAACGCCATGGAGCTTACCACCGCTGCCCAGAATCTCTCACTTTCCCCAAGTAGGACAGGGAGAAGAGAGGGCAAGGCCACTCCATTGCCATTGCATCACGCTCCTACCACCAGCGCCCAGATCCCTTACTTTCCCGAAGCAATTTTTTGCCTACCTGATTTCCAGCTCCATCATGTTTCTCACCATCATGTGCAGGGAAACAAAAGTTTGTGGAACTAAAAAAAAATCACTCAGTCAATTCTAACTTCGCAAGATCTTTTTCTTTAGCAAGAAGTTGGAATTGATTGATTGAACTTTTTTTTTAGTCTCACAAACTTTTGTTTCCCTGTACATGATGGCGAGAAAAGTGATGGAGAAATGTGATGGAGCTGGAAATCAGGTAGGCAAAGAAATGCTTTGGGAAAGCAAGGGCCTGGGCAGTGGTGGGTTGGGCAATGTCTTCTGCCCACAAAAACCTCATCTTTGACGACTGTCACAGAAAGGCAGAGCAAGAGCTGCTTGGAAGAAGCCAGTTGGCCCGGAAGTCGGGAATATCCTTCCTCCCCTGCTCCACCCCACCCACCTGCCACAATCCCAACTGCATCAAAAAAGGGGGCGGGTGGCTAAGTGAGGGGCAGGAAGCCTCCCCGCGAGGGGTGGAGAAGAAACAGTAAGAGGAGCTCCATCTCGCTCCATGTGCCCCAATTAAAGGCAGCAGCAGCCCAGCCACTTCCCTTCCCTGTCCTCTCCGGCGCTGGAAGCCAAGTGTCAGCTACACACCCAGTCGCCCATGCAGAGATCAGCTGGGCTGCGGGGCCTGTGTGGGAGGCCATGGGGAAAGCAGGCAAGTGGGCTGGGCCATGGGGACCACTGGGAAGGCAGCAGGGAAGGCAGACAAGCGATCTGGGCCACACAGGAGGTAGCTGAGCGAGAAGCGAAGGAAGACTCACCAGGGAGAGATCAGCTGGGCAGTGTGATCAAGGCAAGCGAGGGAAACAGAGAGCAGTGTGACTCTAGGCGAGTGGCCTAGGCGGGTAATGGGAGATAAGGAGCGGGTGGGCAGGGCCAGCCAGTGATGCAATTAGCTGGTTCTCCAAACTCTTAATCTTAACCGGTTCACCTGAACCAGTCTGAAACGGTTGAATCCCACCTCTGTGCTCCATGACAGATCAAAATGTTGGTGTCTCTCTCTGAATACTAAACAATTTTGTGGTTATCAGCATGGCAGAAAATAAGGACTACTGAACAGTTATGATGGTTTTTATATACAAAGGAGACTATTTGGAATATAGAAAGTTATTTATACATACATTTTTTTAAATGCAAGCAGATTTTATAGCGGATTTGTCCTACAAAACATTGAGTATTAGCTTGTAAAGATTAGAGGTAATGTCTCTTAGAATGAGTGAACGAGGGTTATATTAGGGATACAAGTCAGGAGATAAATATTCCTTGAAACCAGTTCCTATTTAGATCTCTCCCACAAATGGATTGAAGGCATTGCTCAATATTGCCCAACCTGCACTGTATCCTCTAAGATTCAGGTCTAGATAAACATTTTCCTAGAAAAATAGCTTTGATCCGTAGCAGCCAGGACACTTAGATTACAATAGTGTTTAATTCAGGGCAATGACTGGAAGGCTATTCACATATATTGTCTCACGGAAACAATACAATTTACCAATTATTTATCCTCCGGCTCACATATGCCAATTGAATTGGATAATAAAAGTAATATTTGATTCTGATGTACTGCTAAGATAGAAATGCTTACTTTTCTATGCTATTTCTATTAATTACTAAATAATGAAGAATATTGTAAGGGAATTCCAGTAATGGCTCAGAGTCACTTGGTGACGAGATGGGCAGCCTAGAAATCTAATCAAACTATCAATGGTACAAGATACATATGTGGGTACTTATAAGGCCATATAAAAATATTCCTAATGTTTTTCTGGTAATATCAATTCATTTTGTATCAAATTTTAGTATCCAGGACTGCACTGTACAGGCGTCATCAAAATAAGAAATGACAAAAGTATTAACAAAAAGAAAGTTTTAACAGCAAATTCTCAATAATGGTCTGGGCCGCTATCATTAAAACACACACAAATTCTGATGTGTGTGTGTTTTAATGATAGCGGCCCATTTTTGTCTGAATTGGGCAAAAAAGCATTTAAGAGAGCCAATGTCATAAAGGAATTGCATGGAACCTTTATTCAGCTCATAGGTTGATCCCACCCATTCCCTAGGCCAGTGATGGGAACTTTTTTGGCACTGAGTGCTGAAAAGGGAACACGCACAGGTCTGGGCCGCAATCTGGAGAGGAGCTGCCCAGGGCCATGTGTGCGCCCGAAAATGAACTTCCGGTTTCAGCTACTGAACTTCCGGTTCCAGCCAACTACTCTTCCGGGTTTCTGGCGCACATGTGCACATGATGATCAGCTGGACGGCATGCATGCTCACACAGGAAAATGGAAGACCAGCTCTTCTAGTTTCCGGCACTGCCGCATGCAAAAAGGCCAACTGATCGTCGTGTGTGTATGTGCGCCAGAAACCCGGAAGAGGAATGGATTCAACTTCAAAGATATAATTTCCTTTCCAGAATCACACCACAACCGTGCTGCATATAATTATAGGTAGTCTTCGAGTTACAACAGTTCATTTAGTGACAGTTCATCGTCACTGAAAAAAGTCACATGACCGTTTTTCACACTTACGACCATTGCAACATCCCCATGGTCATGTAATCAAAATTCTGATGCTTAGCAGCTGGTTCATATTTATGATGGTTTCAGTCTCCCCTAATCATGTGAATACCTTTGGTAACCTTCTGACAAGCAAAGTCAATGGGAAAGACTGATTCACTTAACAATTGTGTTCTTAACAACCGCAATGATTCACTTAACAACTGTGGCAAGAAAAGTCATAAAATGGGGCAAAATTCACTTAACAATTGTCTCACTTTGCAACATAATTTTTGGGCTCAATTACTGTCATATAAATCTGGGACTCTATTTTATTAATTGTAGCAGCAACATTTTGACATGGTAACCCTTTCATTTTCAAGTTGCATCAAAATAATTTGATTGTGTATTTTACAGATTTGGGGATTATCAAAAGAACTGGAATATCATAAAAATAACCCCTCAATATATACAGATCCATGATCATTACTGTCATATGTATGATTATGCAGAAAAATTAATGATTTGTATATTGCCATTGTTACATATGGAGACAAATACTTTCTTCTACTACTATAAAAAAAAATTGGTATTTTTTAATTCAGCCCAAGAAATTAAATAAAACAAACTGCTCTAAAGTTCAAGTATGACTTATTCGTAGCCTTACAGTCTTTGTTTTATATGTTTAATATCATTTATCTAGTAATAAACAAGCAATAGTTAAAAATTTTCTGTTGGACACTTCATTAGTGGAATGAAAAGGTATAAATAAATTACTTACCAAAATCAGAAGTACTTGAGCTAACAGCATCAATACCTACTTTTTTAAAAAAAACTTTTTATGTACTTCATTTATTCTTTGGTAAACAGTTTTTAATGTATGAGACATGTATACAATAGTGCTGAACATACACAAACTATTCTTGAACAATAATTGAAATTCTTAGGCTAGTATTTGTCTATATTAATTTTTAAAAAGATGATAGTATCTTTCATCTGTAAAATTCAGAAAAATTATTTTTTTTAACTAGAGCTGATATCCAATAATAGGAAGCCAAATTCTAAATGGCCTCAACCTTAAACTATTCTATTTAAACATTAGTTTCATCTATGTTTCCACATTTTGAATGCAAAGCAAATCTCTGGTGAAGCCACAGTACATATTTTGTGTCTATTTTTTTACCCCTAGGACAGAGAACTTTCTAGTCTCACACTGGTTCAGTCTGTGATATAAAAATAGAAAGTTGCCTAAAGTGAAGTCAAAGTAAGACCAGTGGCATATCAGAATACAGAAATAGAGGCCTAGCTGCCATATTTTTATGCCAACCTCACACAAAGCTGTCTTTGAAAGAAGAGAAAGTAAAGCACTGAATCCTTTCTCACATCAGATATATTTAAAAGGAGTTATCTGTAAAAATATGTGCACCTAAGTAACTAATTTTATCTTATTATCTTGGAATATTACAACCCCAATTCATTATACACACATAAAATAAGATAACACAAATACCTGGATTCTGCTGCTTGGCAATTGCCAGTAACAAGAGAGAATGGAAACCCAACTTTTTCCATTGTTTAACCTTTACTTGTAACAGCTGTTAGACGCCAAAGAACTGTATGCAATAATCCAAAGGATGACGAGAAGTATTCCCTCAGAGTTAAAAAATAGACATCACAATTTGGTGTCTCATACTGAACCTCCTTCCTGTCTAACTACAATCATACTGCGTGATTGTACTCCTACGGAGGGACCAGCCTCAGTTACTCCCAACCCAGATACATCAACAATGAGCAAAGGAGATAGCATTATTCTTCTGTGTAACGAAGAACTTCCTTCTACTGAAATGAGAGTTTCATTTCTACCCAAATTCATGCTATCAGTAACAGCTTATAAAAGAGTAGCATCTTATTTCCAAATATTTCAGTAAGTCAGTGGCTGTATAGTCAATTTCTATTTTTGTTTACACAATAAGCATTTCCACAAATAGGCTATAAGATATAATAAGACTTACAGTTGACACCAGCTATGAGTCTAAAGCTAGCTATTATTTGGGATGAAGTAGAAGGGAGGGAGAAAGGAGGCATTTGTACTGCAGAAATACTACACATAAAATAAGAGTAGAGGTTGTAACTCATTTTCTATGGGTCCCCATACTTTTATCTATAATAGATAGCCAATACTATCTATTCTAATGTGTGCTTTATAAATCAGATTTTCCTAATTAATATACCTAAGATTCAATAAACATCTCAGGGTTTTTTAAGTCTTAACTGAATTGTATTTACAACAAAACATAAAGCAAAATAAAAACATTTTGTACAATTTAATATCTATGATAATCTATCAGGTACTGAATCACTATTCACTATACAGGTTAAGCCAGTCTTACAGACAACAGTTGTAAAAAAGCTATGTGCAACACCCACCCAGGATGATGTAACACAACAGATTTGTCAACAGATTCAGTCCAACTTTTAGTTATCCTGGTAAAATAACTAAAGGCATAAACATGCAATTCTCTAAATTCTATATAGATTACTCCAAAATATATTTTGGCAAAAATATACATTATTTTTAAAACAGCCATCGGAATTTATTGTAACTGCAGCAAATTTAAACAACACGATCCTCAAAAATCATTTACAACATTCCTGACAACCATTTCACCCTTTAGCTTCTTCTCAGCCATTAGATGTAGAGGACAGGGTAATTTTGGGTCATAGGGATTACATCTAAAAGTGTTAATAGTCTTACAATAAGGATAAATGTAGCAATAGAACAATATTATTTAAACAGACAGAACAGACATTTCTAAAGGGTTTATTTTTTAATTTCAGTCTAAATAATGCAAATTGCACTGCTACTTTTGGCAATTTCCTGCTTTTTTGAAGGATGGAGGAAAGGAATCTGTGGGTCTCAAAAAAGAATTACAAAATCTGCATCACTAAAATAGAAGGGGCACAGTGTGCTTAACAGTTCCTGAATCATGTTGAATTTTACAGTAACTCTGCATAAATATGACCTAAAATGTGATCTGTTCTACATACATCCTAAAACTAGAGAGAACCCAATTAAACAAATGAATCAAAAACATTATACAAAATTACATATTTGGAAAGCTACACAAGTCCTAGTGGACAATCACTTAAATACAGGTAGTCCTCAACTTGCAAACATTTATTTAGTGACTATTCAAAGTTACAATGGCACTGAAAAAAGTGACTTATGATGGTTTTTCACATTTACGACTGTTGCAGCATCCCCATAGTTTGGATGCTTGGCAAGTGGTTCATCTGAACTTCTGACATGCAAAGTCAATGGGGAAGCCAGATTCACTTAACAACAACATTACTACCTTAACAACAGCAGCGATTCCTATAACAATTGTGGCAAGAAAAGTCGTAAAACAGGATAAACTCACTTAACAAATGTTTCGCTTAGCAAAATAAACTTTGGGTTCAATTGTGATTGTAAGCTGAGGACTACCTGTATGAGCCAGCAATGTACGGCACTGTCAAAAAAGCCAATTCGGTCCTAGGCTGCTTTAACAGAAGGGTAGAATCAAGATCACATGAAGTATTAGTACAACCTTGTAATGCCTTGGTATATTGCTGACCAAAGGAGCACATCATTTGTTAAAAGCAAAGGTTCACATATTTTTGCCACACACATATGTAGTTTTGGATCATTTTCCTCAATAAATAAAGAAACAGGTATAATGTTTTGGATTCTTTTGTTTAATTGGGTTTTCTTTATATAGTTTAAGGTCATTTTTATGCTGAAATATTGAAAATTCAATAGGATTCACAAACTTTTAAGCACCACTGTAGTAGCATCAGACACAGCTCAGTAGCTGTAGATATATGAACAGCTGCTCTTCTATAAGCAGGAAACCTAAAGAAAACCTGATTTTATTTAAAAACCTATTTTAAATAGCACATCTTTTTAAAGAACCTGTTACAGGAACAGGCTTCCAGAGATCCTGAAATAAGAATCTTTCTAAGTTCAAGAGTTTACTTTTATTTCCTTGCTTCCTGTCTGAGTCAGTGGCTTTATTTTACTGGCCCACTGATCCATAATTGCCCTCTATGCTTGATGGCATCATCCCAATTCTAGGCATTTAGAAAAATCACACTACTTTGGAGAGATGAAATAAATTAACTTAAATAGTAAAAGTAAGTGGGTCCTTTGGATTCTACGTAATTTTTGATTAAACTAAAACCCACTATCAGGTATTTTATTCATGCAAAGTTCTAAAAAAAAAATTCCTGCTTACCCTTATGGGTGGTATGTCTTCCTCAATCAGGGTCCTCTACCAGAGATCTGGGAGTTTGGGGGTTCTGTGCAATATATTAGCTGTTCCTAGCATTGCATTCTTCTGGACAGAGAACTCTGATTTTGTTCCTGGGATCTCTTAGAGCTACTCTCCCAGCTACGGAAACTCAGCTCCAAGTACTTCTACCACCACTGGAACCACTTTGGCTTTTATTTTACTTCCCCTGTTCTGGGAGATTGCTGTTGCTTGTTTTCAGATCTTATAGCTACTTTACACTCGTGTTATGTGTCTTCTTTTTCTCCTATACATTCTTCCAGTACTCTGGCTATATCCTCTTTGTTGATCTTTCAATCCCTGGTACTTCACCAGCTTCTCATACTCCTTCTTCCTGATGTTGCTGTGATGTAACTGGTTCCTGTTCTTGGGAACTTGTGGTTTTCTCTTGGGTACTGCACCCACTTTGCACTGGTGTTATGTGTCTTCTCTTTCTTCCATATGTTCTTTCTGGCTGTTGATGGCTCTGCTGTTACTATGTTGTTGCACTGCACCTTGGATGGTTTTTTGTCAGAACCTGGTATTTTTTTCAATAGCCAAGTCTTATCCCTTAATTTTCACATCTTTCTGTAGTTCCATCAGCTGACTAACATATTTCCAAGTTGCCTTAATCTTAGCCTCCCATCTCATTTTTCAAGGAAGAAAACATCATTTTGCTCCATTTATGTGTTCAAATGTTTCACTCACTCTTTTCTCACTCTCATCCAGCATCCCATAAATCTTAATTAGTATAAACTGCTTAATTTGAGATTTGCCAATCCACCTTACTCTGGATAAGAATCAGTAAGCCAACAGTCCATCTTCAACAGCCACTAGAACTGCCTAATCCATTTTACCTATTGCAGCAGAAACCCCATTACTCAGCTTCTCTTTCCTATAATCCTCTTTGATCTTCAGATGTCAACTTGGAAGTTTTTAAGACTTCCCAATTTATGCAAACTCAGTATCTACTCCTTCTTCTGTGAACACTATCTTATGAGAAGCTAAACTATTTTCTATTCCCAGCAACCTTCAACAATGCAAAACACAAAGTTTGTTTGGGCTAATTTTCTTCTTCTTTTTTAACACCCACTCTAGTGTTTACACAATTGTGAGAATGTGTAGCTAATCATACTGTCCTCTTTTATAGAACCTCTGAGGAATAGCAAAGAGAAAATGGATATGAGTAAGAGTCCATGTGGATAACATCATGGTAATAAGAATGGCAAAGTTCAATTATTTCTCCAGCCTTACTGTCTCTGGATACAGGTACTCAGCAGCTCACTTTTCTATGAGAGATCAGTCACAAGATTTTTGCTTGTTGCTATAAAGAGTATTTTGAACATATAGTGGACAATCTAACATAGAGTTGACTGAAGCACGGTCTAGTCTTCTGATGACCTTGGGCCAATGTACCAGCCACCTCTATAATACATCTATATCCCTCCTAGCTAATGAATGTCACACAGGAGGTGATATGTAGTTGGATCAGAGGTGAAATCTAAAATTTGTGAGTGTGGCTTGGTGGGGGGGATAATGTGACTGGGTGGGTGTGGCCAATTTTTTTTTAACTTTTAAAAGCATTTTTTCTACAACCTCTTCGGCGAAGAGGTTGTAAAAAATTGCTTTCAAAAGGCTAGGACCATCCCAGCTGAGTTGCCTGATCAGCAGAGACTTTTTTCTTTTAAATGCCTCTGACGATCCAAGCTGAGTTGCCTGATCGTTAAAGGCATTTAAAAGAAAAAAAGTCTTTGCCGATCAGGCAACTCAGCTTGGATCATCAGAGGCATTTGAAAGAAATAAAGGGTTTTTTTCTTTTAAAACCCTTTGATGATCCCAGCTGAGTCACGCGATCATCAGAGGCTTTTTTTTTACTTTTAAAAGCACTTTTTCGGCCAAAGATGTTGTAGAAAAAATGCTTTTAAAAGTAAAAAAAAAGCCTCTGATGATTGTGCAGCTCAGCTGGGCATGGGGGCGGGCAGGGATTTTTGCTACCGGTTCTCTGAACCACCTGCCTCCATCGCTATTGGGTCAGGCAATCCTGTTGAACCAGGAGCATTTCACCCCTGAGTTGGATCTGTGTTTTAAGAAAGAGAGTGGTGATATGCCCCTTCCTCAAGAAGCTTTGTTGGACCCAATTGTTCTGGATAATTTCAATTATTTCTGATAATCCTTACTGAAGATTCCTATAAGGGTTACCAGGCATAATTATCTATTTTAACCTTGATCAGATAGCAGATTCCTATATTGCCTAGACAATGGGAAAATATTTTAATTTCTCTAGCAAGAGTGTCAATGGACCTTAAACTACAATTTATACAAAAAAAAATATTTAGACTTTATTGGACTCCATTACCTTTGTATAGAAAAAGCATGTCTAAAACAGCATTTTGTTGTTAAGATGATAAGAACAATAAAGCATTTATTTTTACAATGTTCTATATTTGGGAAGAAAGTTTTGGAGAAAGTTTTGGGAGAAACAGTGGACTATAAAAATGTGACTGCAACAAAAGCTAAACTTTTCAAAGGATAATATTCATTTGAATTATATATCTAGTACATGGAATTTGATGACTGGAGAACATAAATGGATTCTCCATTATTTTTTATGTATTTATAAAACTTATTGGTCCCCATCTTACCACAGGGTAACTTTGGCTGGCTTACAATTAACACACACACACATGTATGTGTATATCTATATCTATATATAAAACATAAATATGTCTTACATTATGGCTAAAAGATTGATATTGCAACTTTGTAAAGATAAATATATGGCCCCACTTACTCAATGGATTGAAGATGTGCTTACACTTGCCTGAAGACATAGATTTTTTTATGGACAAGTATAATGAAATATGGGACTCATTTATATAAAATATAGTAAGTTAAAAAGAGAGTATGATAGTTATGCAAGTGTATTAGCTTTATAAATACATGTACTGTATTTTTCGGAGTATAAGATGCCCTGGAGTATAAGAAGCACTTACCTTTTTTGGTGAGGAAAAGAAGAAAAAGAAATCTCCCTCTGCCTCTGAGCAATTTTGCCTTTGCAGCAAACAGCAAACAGCCTGCTTTACTTTCATTTTCATTTTCAGCATAGCTTGATTAGCACAAGGGAAAAAAAATCTGCTCCAGCAATTTACCTCTTTGCAGCAAGCAGCAGAGCCTGAGCAGAACAGCTGAGAGTCGGGAGGCCGATCCAATCAACTTGTGTTAATTAGGCTGTGCTGAAGCTGAAAGGAACTGTTTTTTTCTTGCTGTTTGCTTGCAAGGAAGTAACTGCTGTGAGACAGAAGCCAAAGGGTGGGGGCCAGTGGGTGGGTGGGTGGGGCTACATTCGTTGTATAAGATGCACCTAAATTTTCACCCCCTTTTGGGGAGGGAGGTGCGTCTTATCCGAAAAATATGGTAGTTGCATAATGTTTGCATTAGATAATTGTATTCATAATTGTAAATGTTAACTGTTGTAACAACATATTATACTTTATATAGGTAGTCCTTGACTTATAACCAGTTGTTTAACAAGCATTCGTAGTCCTGATGGCTATGGTAAAACATCGTACCACCCTCTCTCCAGACACATGATCACATTTTGGGCCTGTTCACATTTACAATTGGTTGTCAGGTGCCCTGCAATCATGTGATCACCATTAGAAACCAGAGTAAAGCCTTTCAGAATGCTGGCTTTGCTACTGTCTTTCTCCTCCCCACAGGAGAAAGATACTAGGAAAAGAGGTGGATTCCAGGGGTCAAACTACTAAAGGCTCTTAGCTTCAGCATTCTATTATTTTTAGAATAAGTTACCAAAATTGTTTAATTGTTTCATCACAATTGTACATTGTGATGAAAGGTGAATCCCATTTACTTTTTCACACTTTTTTTGTTTTTAATTTGTGTAATCTAATTAGTTCTTTTTCAATTTGTAATCACTAATAAAATTTAAATAAAAAGGAAAATTAATGTTATTTAATATACTCTATACAGGTAGTCCTGACGTATGACCACAACTGAGCCCAAAATTTCTGTTGAAATATTTGTTTAAGTGAGTTTTGCCCATTTTACGACCTATCTTGTCACAGCTGCTAAGTGAATCGCTACAGTTGTTAAGTTAGTAACCCAACTGTGAAGTGAAACTGGCTTCCCCATTGACTTCGCTTGTCAGAAAGTCACAAAAAGGCCTGGGACACTACAACCATCATAAATATGAGCCAGTGACCAAATATCTGTATTTTGATCACATGACCCTGCAAAGATTGTAACCGTGAAAAATAGACATGTCACTTTTTTCAGTGCTGCCATTGTAACTTTAAATAGTCACTAAATGAACTCTTGTAAGTCGAGGATCTTCTATACATGCTGCCCACTCCCAACAATTCTGGAGAGTTTACAAATGTTATTACAAAAGTTGTAAAATTAAACGTTGCATTTTGCTTAAAGCTTTTCTCATTCATTTAGTACTTATTCAATATTATACGCAGCACAAGAAATTACTGGTTTTGGATAACTGATATTTTTCCTTGTACAAGCTGCCTGTTATCTATATTTGTAAAACATCTATGGAATGTTTAGCAATGTGCTACAGCAATGAGGGTTGCCTTGAGATTGGTGGCATTGACTAAGCACAGCTTGAAAAAATAGTTTCCACTGCATCCACTAAGTCCAATTAATTTTTCCTTCATCCAAGGATGGTTACACTATTTTTGAAATTCAGAACAGGCCAAAATAGTATAGGAATGACAAACAAATTGAACTGTTTCTTCATTATCACCTGTTGTAGTTTCAATCTGGTTGTTTTCCTTCTATTCTAACAAAGTATATTTATGATATACCATAACTGTCTTCTTATATCTTCTCCCTGTTTGTTAATAATGTTTCAGAACCATATATTACAGTCTCAATTCATCTTACACTTTTCATAATCCAGTTATCTGTCATTTGGGGAGAGAATAAATCAATGGCATCTATCCTCCCTTGTTAAAAAAAATTAAAGGGAAAGTTATGCAAACTGTAGCCTAGGATTCTTTAAACTTCTATCTGCAAAAGTCACAACGGCAGTTGCTATAATTAAAGCCTTGCTTGATCAAAACTGCTGCACAGTGAGTTTGCACAAGAGCACAAATAACATCGCTAGGGCACCTAGGAGAAACAGAAGGAAATGGGAAGCAATCCAGAAAAAAATCAGAACCTGAGAATAGGAGATCCTGCTCATCTAAGTAATCAAGAGATTTGTAATAGGACTGTGTTCCCCCAGACAGGCCCTAGGATGCTTAAGACTTCAAGTGTTAACATCATCGCCTTAAACTCTGACAGTAGACAACTGGCAATCAGTGAGATATTTTATTACAGGCATCATATCTCTGTACCTTGCACCTGTCAGCAGCCTGGTTACTGCAGCTTTCAGAGACAGTCTTATATAAAGTGTGTTGCAGTAGTCAAGATGAACCAGGATTGTGGATAATTATCATCAAGTACTCACAAGAAGTACTCGCAAACTCCAAATCTGCTCTTTCTGGGGAAATAAAAACAAAGCTTCATCTCAGTCCCTGAATCCAGCTTCTTCTCGACTATTAGCACCTGCATCTTGTCTGGATGCAATTTCACTTGTTTTTTCTCCTTCATCTCATAATCAAGTTTTAGCAACATTCAAGGATGCCAACTGCTTTCTTGAAATTAGGCTGTGTGAACAAATAGAGCTGTGTGTATGTGGTACTTAGGATTTCAGCTTTTCTTTCAGTATATTAAAGAAATGTTTGTAACTGTAGAAATAGCTTACCGGTGATATGCTTCCCGACGGTACTTTTTCAGAGCATAGCCATCCATGTTTGCAGGAAGATCTGCTGCATTTTGTAGCCGGTCACTCCATGAAGTTGTCATTTTTACTGATTGATTTTCTTTAAAACTTAATAAACTATGAAAAAAACAAACATAAAGATCTATTTAACATTAATACACAATTCCAAAGAGTTGTCTAATGCTTTCTTTTTAAAGACAAATGTATTTGGGAATGCCCACAAATACCTGATAAAAACAATTTAAACACAAGAAAACCCAGACATGTCAGAAAAAAATGGAATTCATACTTACATGTGTAAGCTTTATGATCTAAACTAATCACTGTATCTAAAAGTTATATTTGTGTAGAACCTATATATAAATACTATTTATATTGTTCCCACTTATCCTCTTATTTCTTAATTTCATGGTGAATCATAAACCAATCATCAACTCGTTTCTTCTGTAATTTTATTTACTTTAAATATGATTGCTTCTTTTCAATGATGTCAAAGATACAACCTAAAAATAAGGTTGTCTGAACTCTGGCATACTTTTATAAGTCAGTGGGATAAGTACATAACAGTACAGGCGGGCAGCCAGCTAAAATTCTTAATTATAAGCTACTGAAATCCATGGCACCTTTCTTAAATTACAAAAATCTATTTTAAAGTTTATGTATCTGTAAATAGCATCAGATAAATACAGAAATGTGTAAACATGCTAAATAACTTGGGAATTTATTTTTATTATATTGCTCCTGCCATTATCACTATTAAATAACTGATTAATCCTTTTGTAAAATATTTTCAGAGATTTTCTATCATTATCTTATATTATGGCACTGGATTCCTTTTCAGTTAATAAAGTTTTGTAACCTTTACACTATCATTTAGGAATAATATGAAAAACACTCATAACTTTACTGGTCAGATCACAAATATTCTCCCTGTGTCACTATATTAAACAGACACAATAATGGAAACTAGTTAAAGAAAAAGAACAAAGCTATGCATCAACTACATTAGTTGATTGGTTCACATGACATGCTACTCCCCTATAAAAGGTTAAATGGGGTTAGATGCACCACTAGCTGTTGTACGGGGAAGAGAATGGTTTTTAACCACATTTGGAAATTCGCTTGAGGCTAGGAGTGTTATTTGCCAATTGTTGCATTTAAATTCCAATTCCGGAAACAACAATACTGTAGCTCATATAACAGATGCAATATTAGGAAGGCCTCCTAACTTTGCTAAAGGGCAGAAAGCTATAGGGAATCATGAAAAAACAAAAGAGCTTTAGATGCATATACTATACAACAATTTTGAACATAAGAATAAAATCTTAGGTAGAAAATGTGCTATGTTTTAATAAAAAATTGCTAGGTGCAGATTTTAACACATTGGGATCTTTTCCATATATGCACACATACAAATATATACATATGATTTAACATATATTAAAAGATGTTAACAGAGGGAACACAATACTGATCTAAGAGACTATTATAACAACTGCTAGGTTCTTCCATATGGAACACTTCTTTCCTAGGTTCTAAAATCTTTTGGAGCTGCTGTTAAAAACTAAGTAACAAAGTACTGTAACCTAACTCAACTTTCAGATTAATAGGACATGCTATATTTATTTTTTTAGCAACAAACATAAAAAAGGGGGGAAAGATACTTGAGGTTATTTTACCATAGGGGACAAGATCCAGAAAAACAAGTATTTTATGAAGTTATTATTCTTTTAGTAATTATCTATGTAGTCATATATATATGGCTTTCTGCATTTGTGTAAAACTTCATCAAAAAAGTTCCAAAAGCAGAAATTTAACAGGGGCCTCTCTCCTTCTATTCTATCTGCATATGTCCAATATTTAAATTTCCACACTTCCTAATTAGTTTCCATGGAAAGCTATAGTGATACACAGAAACAAACTTCAGAGCAATAGACTATTTTTAGTTCTTTATAATGGACAATGTAACTTGGAATGGATTTGTTAATAAAGAATTACAGTTAGAAGTAAGCCATTCGCTTTACTTTGTGGTGTCTGTAAATGAGGCTTATTTATCAGACAAAAAATGTCAAAAGAGAGAGAAGATATAACTTCTCAAAATATATCATTTTTACACAGATGCCCAATCTATAATGATGAATGAATATTGAAAGACTGGACCAGATTACTAATTAGCATATTTTCAAATTAATCATGCACACACATATATGCTGTAAACAAAGTAACTGCTTACATGGAATATTCTTCAATGAAATACTCCCAAATTGTTAAATCAGATGAAACTTGATTATATATTAAAATACAGAGTGAACAGTCCATCAAATGATTGAATCCACTTTGTAAAATTATGACTAATAAGCGGAGGGCTTCTATGGCCTCTCGATAAGATGCAATATAGCTGATGGCAATGCATGGCTACATTCTCCATATTATGTAATGCAGGATGGCCAATGGATTGAGACCTTACTCATTTTCTCCATCTAAGGCCAAACTACATGAATTTGCCCTGCAGTCTAAAAGTGAGATGTTTGCAAAAGCAAAACAGTATCAGCTACTGGAGAGAAACAATTTAATAAACTATCTGCATTTCAGTTGCATTGTCAAAGTAAAATGCAGACAAGGTTAGAAAATAGGGTCATGACATTGGAATATCTCTACCTGTAATCTGATAGTCAATGCTGTAGCTAAAATAGATGACATAAGACCCAAATTCTGCTGTAGATTTTTTCTTAGTCAGCTGGCTCAGCGTTTACTGTCGGAAATTACATAAGATGAGCTTAATACAGGTTTAGATATATTTTTTAAAAATAAATGACAGGGTTTATCAGAGATAAACTGGAGTTCCAATATCTATCTATAGACTTGGATGGTCAGGTGTAAAGACACTGACCACCACTGAAGGAATTGTCTTCTAATGAAAATAGAAAGTCTGCCAATCTTCTTGGGATAACAAAAGGTATCTTATCAAAGTCAGTGACAAGATCAGAACTTCTTTGAAGATGTCTTTTTATTTTGAAAAAATTATACTTAAATGTTCAATGGTGATAATGGCAGAACAGAGCAAACTATGTGGGTGAATGATGAATACAATTGAATAAGTAAAGTAGACATAGAACCCCTGTGACTATTAACCCATGCAAGAATTGAAGTTAATCTGAAAAAGATCCAACGAAAACCTCTAAGAAGGACAAGACAGTCAAAATATATAATTTAGCATATCTCATGCTTGATATAACTCTGCAGAAGAAGGAGATCCCAATCTGATTGATGATTACCAGCACCAAAGAGGAGGCTCAAAGTGGAGACGAGCCTAAAAAAGTTGGAAGAAAAGCTCTAGAAAAAGAGGGTGGTACGGTGAAATTCAACTGAATTGGTAATCTAACCAATATGAAATATCAATTAATACTCTGTGACTATTGGTGAAGTTTGTGCAGACTGCAGGAAAAAAGTTTAAATAGAGAGGCAATAAGAAAAACAAAAAAAGAACAGCACTGCAATCAACCTAAGAAAAGAAAAGAAAATGAAGAATATTATAGATGAATTTATTATTGTTCAAGATAGTGGAAAAGATAACAGCTGCTATTTTCTTTGCTCAGTGTTCAGAATATTCAGGCATAGTAAACTGTATAATGCTATATCATAAATGTTATTATAATTTATAGTGGCATATTATAATTTATATATTCTGCTCACAATAGCTACACAAATATGTGTGACAAGGAGGATAGGATTTAGTAGCAGCAAAATAGTGACTCTTCTTCTCTCCTATCTTACCAGCACATTTTGTTGCCTAACAGAGTTACTCAAACAACAACAGAACTTTGAACTGCTGCTACTAATCTCAAAAAATCCTAGTTCTTTGGCAATGATTGGACACAAAAACCAATATAATTCCTACATGGAAAACTGAGGTAAAAAATCCCTAGATAGATTTCTTGCCTAAAGTTTCACAGAAAACTAAGGAAATCTGAAAAATAAACCTTTCTATGCTATATGTAACATGCAAGCATTGCCCCAAAATATAAATAGATCATAAATCTCTATAAGTACAAGAATATTACAGTGGTTACCATATCCCCCAACGAAAACCATCCATTTCTTTTATAAAGGAAACTCAGATAAATAAAATGATATAAGCACACTGTCTGGCTTCTTCAACTTGTTAATTAAATCAGAGTTCCCCAACCTTTCCAGCTTTGCAGACCAGTGGGGGGGGGGGGGATGGTTTTGCATGAGCGGCAGCCAATGCATTTGCGCAAATGGCATGTGCAGCTGCCGCTCATGCAAATGAAGCACATATGTACATTCACTCGCTGCTCGTGTAAGTGGAGTTGCATGTGGGCATGCACGCTCTCCCATTTTCGCAGCCCACTTGCAAACACGTGACAGATTACTAGTGGGCCGTGTCCCAGAGGTTGGGAACTCCTGAACTAAACTGATTAACTCCTCCTCCTGAAAACATGTTTGAGTCTGGGTCTGTGTGTGTATGCATGCATGTATGCATGCATGCACTGCAACATGTTTCAAAGAGATGCTTCCCACAAATGGAAGTGTATATGAAACAGATCTTTTGAAAATATTAAAGCAGTTGTTTTAATTCTGGAAGCAGCTTTTGCTACCTTTACATCTATGTGTGTGCATTTTGCACATGAGAGACAACCAGGAGCAGCTTCCAAAGCCATTTTTGGAAACAATGTGGCCCCTTTAATGATTCAAAAAGAGCCGCTTCATATTTGTGGTACACATTGTGAAGTTCCTCTTTCAAAAGTCTTGAGCTATATTGAGGATCAATCTGTTCAGTTCATCTTACTCCATACAAGTTGGAGGAAAAGTGGTGGAAATTTAAAGAGTCTCTGCAATGGACAGGTTCATCAGCTGAGGATCATAATTTCCAAAAGTTCTAATTCATGTGGATTGAAAAGGCTCTTAAAGCAGACACACACCTTCTACAAATGAGGGTGACAAATGTGGACTGAGATATGTTCAATACTATTCCTGAAGCTTCTGTACTTTTGCCCTATTATCAGCCAGTGTTCCTGTAATCTATTTGTTTGCTTTCAACTAAATCCTCTACATTCTATAATCTTCTACATCATATTTTTGAGAAACACAAGACAATTCTCCAATTCTGGGGGATAAGCAAAAACTATCTTCAAATAAATACAGTGACTCCCTTTTTATGATCCTATAATCCTTTAATAAATACAGTATGTTACCAATGTCAATAGCAAGCATTTTTAAAATGTTCTTGATGAATATTTAGCATCATACAAAGCAATTAGAAATTCTTACATCTATAGATACAAACAAAAGACCAGCAGGTCAGATGTCCTTATTAGAAGAACAAAGTTCAAACGTTTGAAAATTAAGGAGTTTAATTATTTGCTGTTTCAAGGACTGCAGTTAATTAATACCACAAAATACAGATGATTTATACTAAACAATTTAGCTAATGTATGATTACTGCAAGTTGCTTCATGTTGCAACAGAACATCAATGACAGATGTTCTTAAAAGCCTAAAGGAAAATAAAACACATGTTCAGATGCCTCTTACTCAACCTGACAGTTATCTCTCTGATGTAATTTATCAACCATGGCCTGTTGCAAAAACCTTCCCCAAGGCCACCTACTTTTAAATAAAGAACGTCAACTCAGTTCCTGTAAAATGTTTCTCTGAAACATTCAACATTTGCTAGGCCAACTACTTACTCTACATGCAACCTTTGTCCCTCTCTTTCAGCAGATTTTTGTGGTTGCACAATGAAATTATATGAAGAACAAAATGTCAGCTGTCTTTCCAAACTACTGCTCAGTCTCAACCACAAGGCCAAAAAAATACTTAAATTTTTAACAGGACCTATCTAATACAAAATCTGATGCTACTATTGATGCCAGTGTCTGAAATAAAACTGACTGTATTACTGGCATTCTTCTAACCTACACTTTATCTTAACAATTAGCTGATTTGAACACATGCTTTTACCCAAATGTTTTGCAAAGTTCTGGCAATCAAATCACTCCCCATCATTACTGTTTAAAACATAACTCTTTCCTCAACTAAACAAGGGCTCCCGCTATAATAAATCTTGAAAATGAAGTAACTTTAGTGTCTATGAAAAATTGATATATGGATGCAAATGGTACATAGCTGCAGTAAAGAAATAAGGGAAGAAAACTGCAAATTTGGAGTCAAGTTATAATTGAGATAAAGAGGAACAGAAGACCTGACATCGGAAAAGCATAGTTTAAAAAAAAAAGTCCTGGCCTTAAGCAGGTACAGATTGCAACTCAGGCAGTACATTTTATGCATCAAATTGACTGGCACTTTACATTGGCCAAAGAATGTTCCTGTGCAAATCACAGCCTTTTGAGGGACTAAAAACAGATTACACCCATCTATTCCTTACAGCTAAAATGATTATTCTATCCAATATCTCTAAAGAATCTTGTTTCCTCTATCAATCCTTGAGATCCATCTGTTTTCTACTCTTGAAGGTTATTTTGATCTACATTTGAGAGGAGAAGTAGTTAAAAAATTAGGGCTGAAAGGATCCCACATGCCCTGCTGTTAACAACACATCGGGTGAGAAAAGGTGGGCATGCATGCAGCACTGAGCAAAATGATACCACATCTCCATCGTGGAGTGAGACTCCAAATGCCAGGCGCAAAATGAGCAGATTGGAAAGAAAGTTTGGTTGGTTTCTCCATACTTTTCACTCCCAAAGAGAAATATAGGAGGTCAAGCTTCAAGATACCCCGTCTATACCTTTGGTATATACCTTCCACCCTATATGTTTATCCTTATTTTTTTCGGGGTGGGGGAGAGAAGGAGAGAATATTATAACCGTGCTTGGGTTCAACCTGAGAGATTGGGGTCACCTGTCTGCCTCCTTTCTCCACTCGGTGGGGCGATTCTCCCCTTCAGTCCGGACGGGGTTTCTACCACTAATTCTCCCGCGCTGCGTTTAAGTGCATAGATGGGTGAGGAGCGCGCGCAGCCGGAGGATCCTGCTACCGCCGGGGAAAGGGAAGGGCAGCCCCGTCCGTTTCCTTGAGGGGTCAGGGAAAGAAAAAGAAACAGGACGGCGCTTCTCCCTCTCTCCCCCTTCCCCCGACTGAGACAGGAGTCGGCGGGGGGTCATCTGACTTCCCGCGTCTTGCCTGGCAGCTCCGCTTTAAAGGCACGGCTCTCCTTCCTCTTCCCCCTCCCCGTGAGGTCGCGAGAGAGTCACTGCCGACTCTTCGGCCCCCGCTGCCCCGCTCACCTTTCCGCGGTCGCCCGTCGCCACTCGTTCTCGCCCTCGCCCTCGCCCTCGCCCAAAAGAAACCGCAGGACTGCTGTAGCGCCGGACCTCGAAAGCCGCGCATGCGCAAGAAAAGCCTTTCCCTCCATCGCTTTATTCCTCCTCCCCACCCGCCGGCCCCTCGATTAAGGGACCAGAGACAATGTGCGATGCTACTGCAGAGCCGCAAAACCGGTTCTGACTCCGGGCTGGCTTTCCTCGCAGGGCTAAAGATCAGCGCGCTTTGGAACTGGACGCTGTTTCCTTGTTGGATTGACTAATTCGTATTTTGCAGATTGGGATCTATAGTCTAACAATGAAGCTGAGGTTAGCAAACAAAAAACAAAAAAATGCTGGCTATAGTCCTGTGTGTGTTTCGCTTCATTATTCTTGTCACTTTTTATTTGCCAAAGGACAGATATCAAGACCTGGGAGATCAAGTTAGGGAACAGAACATCATGGAGAAAATCTTATCGGTGATCATGTAGCCACTAGGAATCGAAAAGCCCTTGCTGGCACATAATCAATCAACCCAACGACTTTATGAAGAAATGCCACTGTTTTTTGCTGGAGATCAAGATAAACATTAGCAAACCAAGCACACGTTTCGGCTTCCCGTATGCGGAATCCAATTGATAGGGACGAGATGCCAACGTATTAACCGTAGCTCGCTTATTTTACTTGCCAACATAGCAGACGGGAGGAGCAAATATTTGCGGAGCGTCCCTAAAAGAGCCAAACGCTACCAGTCATGCGCAAAGGGGAGGAGAATTGGCTTGCAAATGAAAATGCGAACAGAGAGAGCTGTTTGATAACTTCGCCAACTGGGACGTCGCTTTTCAGCGTTTCATTCATTTCCCGGGCGATTTATGCCAGCGCCCCGTTCAAAAGTAATATAAAGCAGTTTGGGTCTGAATAATCGCGCCTCTAAATATCACTGCAAAAGCTTAAGGCTTTCGTTGTTGTTTTTTAAAAAGTTAACGTTAGATAAAAGTAAATTTTATTTCCAAAAATTGTATTATTTTCTCATTATTTTTCATGCATTTCGTTTCATGTATTCAATTTAAGGTCATGGGTCAAAATACAGGGAAAAAAAAACAAAAGGGAAAAATGTGGGGATTTTTTGGTTATTATCTAAAAACTGACTAAAAGGAAAGGAAAAGGCAAGAAACAATTGGTATATTTTTATCCAGGAGCAGAATAGTTCTGCTGCTGCATCAAGATTTGGCTTTTGATCTGAAAGACAGAATTTGGCCACTGCCAGAGGTGTAACATTGTACTCCAGACACTGGGACCAGAGGTTTAGTCTTCCGAGCTTTCAGACTCATGCTAGAGCCCATCTGCAAGGAACTTCTCTCTAGCAAAATGTGTGTTTTGAGCTATTCTCTGTGTAGTATTTATGTGTGTAGTATGCCTAGTTGTGTGTATCTTTTTAATTGTTAATTGGGATGTTGATTACCAGCTATTAAGTTATTGGCTGGGGTTTACTAGTGCTGCCAAGCCTTCAGCTCCTAAACTGTTGACTGAGAAGGGGCCCATTTCTCAGACTTCAATAATTTCCCTGGCTATTTTTGTCCCTGCTTGGCCAACAATTTTAGTAGCTGCAAAATTGAATGTATGTCCTTGTTCATTGCAATATGAGGCCATTAATGAGTTTGGATCTCCTCACCTGACTACTCACTTGGGTTCTTGTAATCTGGTAGTTAACTTCCTCCCTATCTGTCCTACACAGCCACAGGGACCATCCTTGCAGGGGATCCCAGTGACCAACCCAGACTGAATCCTGCAACTTTATCCTGGGACACATATATTTGCCTTCATTCATGAGGTGAAATATACCTGTTCCTAATATCTCTGTAGAAGAAGCTCTACAATAAAACAGGACTTAGAGATTGCAGTTGATCCACAAGGACACAATTGATCCATATAAGGGCCTCTTCTGAATTTCCCTTCCAAAGCAGTAGCAGACAGCAGACCATGGTGAAGAAACTTCTAAATACAGGTAGTCCTTGACTTACAACCATTTGTTTAGTGACCATTCGAAGTTACAGTAGCACTGAAAAAGTGACTTATGACCATTTTTCACACTTACAACCATTGCATCATCCACATGTCACAAAATCAAAATTTGGACACTTGGCAACTGGCTTATATGTATGACGGTTGCAATGTCCCAGGGTGATGTGATCACTTTTTGTGACCTGGCAAGAAAGGCAATGGGGAAACCTGATTCATTTAACAATTATGGCAAGAAGAATTGTAAAATGGGAAAAACTCACTTAATAAGTGTCTCGTTTAACAACATAAATTTTGGGTTCAATGGTGATCTTAAATTGAGTACTGCCTGTAATGGGTATCATTGCAGTATATAATTCAAGTAGCTTTCTGCTTTACACACGGGCAAAGCTGCTTAAGAAAAAAATGGCAGAACTAATTTGCCATTCTGTATCCAATATATATAAGCTTATCATTTTGGCTTCCTTTTAAAAAAATATTTTATAATAGTTTTGTAATTTTATTTAAAATTACAACAACAAAAATGAATACAAATTTAAAAACTATAAAAATAAAAATGATGCAGAAGAAAAAATAGAAAAGAGATAAAAACAGGAATATAATAAAAGAAATATATAAAGAAATGACTCCTCCCTTCATTACTACAAGTATAAACAATTTTAGTAACCTATCGCCTTCTCAAACTACAACAAATGACCATTTTTCGCCACATCCCATCTCTTTATCTACAAGCAAATCTTTAAAACCTCATCATTTCAGTCTTTATCAGCAAACTCCATGAAGAATTACCAGTGATAACATTATTTCAGTTTTGATCAAATAAACCAACTTTATAATCATTCTTTTTTACTTTAAGCAATCTGGATCTTTAATCCTTTAAAAATGTCTTAAAACTAGTTTTCACTTCTTACAAAATTCTTTGAAGACTTTTCCTATTAGTGTCAGTTTTCCTTTTCCATAACATATTTAAAACAGTCCATCTATCATGGCAGGCGTTCTTAAAATAAACTTCTAGGTCCATTGTTCAAAAATATCTCAATATGCCCAATGTTAAAATATTTTGTATTAATAAGTCAAATTTAAGTGTTATTAAAATATTTAGTTCCTTTTGGTTCCCTCTAGTGTCCAAACTTCAAAGCCCCTCCAATTACATGTGTTTTTTTTTAAAGGATTCAAAACAAAAGTATTTTCTCATAGAAAGAATTATTATTATTAATTCCAAAATCTTATTTTAAAAAATATTTTATAAAATCAAAGTTTTAGTCACCCTTCTGCTGTTTTACTACAGGAAAAAAATTCCTTAAACTTGTATTTAAAACTTCTTTCACTAAGGTTTGAAGGTAACTCATCTGGTACTATTGAGCCAAAGGTTCATAATAGTTGAAAAACAGTTAACAAACAAGTTCCGAAAGTGATTAGAAAATAAAGGTATGCAAAGTAAAATATGTAAAGTGGAAGGAAGTATGGTTGAGTGTGCCAGCCATAGTCTGAGCAAAAAGATGGCTCTAAACCTGCCAGTGACAGATGTCTCGCAGTCTCCTTATGAGAAACAACTCTATGAGCAGTTGTGGGCAATCTCAAGTCTCTTCTTGATCAGAGAGGAATTATGAGCTGGTCTTCTTGCTAGGTCTTCATTCACTTATAAAGAAAACCGAAACTTCAGTTTTAAAATTGTTTATTAATAATTTGTCCTCCCTTCAGAATTTGGCTAGGGATCATAGTGTGCATCTTAACCCTGATGGGTTTTGCAATAATAGAGCTGCATTATTGGTATATAATAAAATGGGCGATTGTTTGTTTTTTAGGTTTTAGTCAAAAAAGGAGAAATCTATTAGATAGTTAACCATTAGGTTTATTTACAAAGTAGACTGGGTTTTTTATTTCAAACCCCCAATTTTTAGACAAAAATTTAAAATTCAATTAAAATTTAAACCATTAAATCAAACATCATTGTAGAACAGGGGTCTGCAACCTTAAACACTCAAAGAGCCATTTGGACCTGTTTCCTACAGAAAAGGAAACACTGGGAGCCACAAACCCCTTCCCGTGCCTGACTATTTCTTCAGCAGCCACAAAACTAGCATATGTAGTTGAATTAAATGTTCTGTTTTCTTCTGAAACTTTTCTTGGATTTATTCATGGTTGGTCTACCGGGGTTGAAAAGTTCAATAAATCGCGTGCCGGCAGGTGTCGCACATTGGCGGTTGTACCGCATATTTTGAGTGACAGGGAGCCTCAGCAGAGGGGTGAAAGAGCCACATGCAGCTCCAGTGCCGCAGGTTGCTGACCCCTAGTGTAGAACAAAAGTAATAAGAAATTCTTTGGCTAGATCAGATTATTGATCTATATTAAAGCTACAAAACTCTGGACAACCAGAAGATGGCAACCAAAGATATAAAGCACTATTTTCTGCCATACAATTACCATTTACAATTATGCAGCCTCGAGAAGAGAGCCCCCTTCTGCATGCATCTGCAGCTGCCTTTAAGTTATCAAAATATCACACAGATTAAAATTACAAATTTGGACGAGCTGAAATGTGCACTTCCTGAAATGTCATACGAAAGGACAGATGACAGGCAGGTCTCAGGCAAAATATTTGTTAGCCATGTTACTTGAGGTCATTTCTAAATGCATATGTCTGGAAGTTAACTTGAGAAGCCCTGCGTGTGTTTTTCTTACCACAGTTTCCTAAATGTGCATAGAAGCAGATTGGTGAATAATAGGAATGGAACAATAACTGGAAATCAATTAAAGAAAGCGAAACAGAAGCTGTAAAGTTTGAGGAATGGGTAAGGAGAGACGAAGGACAGAAGACAAAGAAAAGGAAGCAAATAAAGTAATTCCTCAAAAATACAAAAAGCATTATAAAAGAAAAAAAAATACAGAACATCTAACACCTGATAGGCGTCAGCTATAGGGGGAATAGGGCTCATATATGTATTGCCACAATTTTTTTTTTATTGTATGTGTCTTAATCGATTGTACTTTTTAGTGTGCAAAATATTTTGTCATTAGTGACAGAGTGATTGCATTCTTTGCTTCCAGAGCTCAGTTCTTTACCTACATCCCATCCTATATATGTATTAGTAGGATCTCCCTCTCTTTCTCCTAATATTGATCAAATTAGCATTCTTTTTTCATATGATGGTAGTGAACCCAGCATAATATCCATGTTTGTCTCATAAACGACAGCACCTTGCCGAATGTAGCAGATTCTTAAAAACTATGCAGGCTTAGTTGTTTAATAGCTGGGTAGGAGACTGCCAGGAAATATCAGGGTTGTAGGACAGGAAAGCTGAAAAACATCCTGAAAAGAGATAACAGAAATTACTTTATTATTGCTAACAGGGGAAAAAATGGGCATATAACTATCAGGAGTCAGAGTCGATTCAAGCGAGTCTATCTTTTATCTATTCACTTTTAGAGGCACAGGCTATTGGGGAGAAGTAATTAGCCCAAATCAGGCAGTAATAGATACATACCTACGTGTTATATTAAGCTCTAAGGCAGTTTGTATGGTTTTGACTTTGAGGAAAAGTATATATTATATTTATTTAAGAAGCCATGCCATAGCATTGTGTATGAAGCCATAGAGGTGAGTAGACCTCTGGTCTGAGGCAAATATTCTCTCTACTCTAATATTTTGATAAGAAGATTCATGTTTCTTTGATTATACATCACATATCTTACTTTAGTCAGGCCACTTTTGAATCCAGTCTTTTGCATCATTTAGTTCAATATTTGTACCTCATTTAGTGATTCAAGTTATCAAAGCAGTTCAGACCAAGAGTGGGCAATTAATTTTCCCAAGGGGCCAGATGAGAAACTGAGACTGTTGTTGCAGACCAGACAAATAGGCTTGTGAAGATGCATAGGCATGCACGCATGTACATATGTAAATTGAAAAAAAGTCACTTTCAAAATAAAAGCAATGCAATTGTACTGCATGCATGGTGGATACTTATTTATACTTGATTTCTAATTTCTGATTGACCTCACACGCGCCAGCAGGGACAGCCCAAGGGCCAGATGTGGCCTTGTGGCTGTAAAATGCCAAGGTATAATTTAGACTATCCTTTCTTTATCATATTTGATTAAAATTTCTTCCAATTAAGATTTAGCATTATATTTCTTTCATTTAAACCTTGTGGTTCTGTTCTGTAACTAACAGTTTTAATCCGTTTAATTGGTAAATGGGATAATCCTCAATTCAGCATATCTGATATCAGGGCCGCTGATGTTGATTGGTTACTGAACTGGGTGTTGATTTTTTTCATCAGAGTTTATTAGCCTTTATCTCCTGGAGTAAGAGTCTTGAGAAATAATGGTTTAGATGGATTTGGATCCCCACTAAGCCATGATGATAGGGTTTATTTTGGTTATGGCTCAGCATTATGTGTGAACCCAGACATTATGATTTACTTAATAAATTGAGATTAAGCAACGATTTAGTGCAAATAATAAACCAGGCTGGTAATTCCTGTACCACTTGTACTCTCCCCTAAAAAATTATCCCTCTCCGTATTTGAAACGTTCTTTTCAATGTTCCTATCCGTTTTATCCTAGTTTATCCTATCCTTAGAGGAAGCTGCTATCCAAATGACAGAGAAGGTAAACAGACAGATAATGATGGTGCAGCACCTTTCTTTATGTAATCTCTGGGCCATAATCTCTGGGCCAATTTATTGTCTTTTACTTGGTCTTTGCTCCCCAGAAGGTGCTAACACATAATAGAGCTAATTTCAGGCCTATTGCTCTCCAACAGACAATTTCACACTGTAAAAGGGAGAATAGTTAGGGCCTCTCAAAAAGGAACATTCTGGTAGCCAATTATAATGACCCTTCAAAACTGTACAATTGCTAATGTTTGTCCACTTGCACTTTAGATAGAAAGCAGGCTCAAGGTTTGTAAACAGGGTAGCTGCTTCTTTGGTTTTTGTGAATGAGTCTCATTTTATTTTAGAAATTATTTGAAAAGCGCTTGGAAATCACTAGTTGGAGAAGTAAAGCAAATGTATCTAAATTGGTTAAGAGCTTCAGAGGGGGCCAACTTGTTGGATGGTGAAAAATGAATTACATTGCTTATTCTAATATTTATTGAAGTGAAATTTCAAACCAAACCACTTGAAAACAAACTTAAAACCCATAACATAAACATTAAAAGGAGAGCAGTAATAAATAAGGAAACCTGATGATATGCTCTGAAAATAGTATGTCCCTTTGAAGGATCATCTTCCAGGATATAAAAACAAGGGACATGAGGGGAGTCACTCTCCTTAGGGCTCACAGGTACAGAAAATTTGGGTCCCTTCTTCATTTGTCGCTTCCTTATACTTGCAACGAAATTGATCACGCTACTGGGGCCCCAAGGGCAAAGGGAAAAAAAAGAAGTGAGTGAAGTAATGAATGAATGTGGAATGACCTTGCTATAATGGAATACCTGAAAGCAACACGAGAGAGAACTGGACTGTACAGTAGAACTAAAGTGATTGGATAACCTGCTAGCTTTAATGCTTGCTGCTTGACCACTCTCTCTGTTTTACTGAGCTGCTTGTGAAAGTTCAGGTTCTAGAGAGAAACAGCTTGTACATGTGACTTTCCTCCTCTCTTTCTTTGATCTGCACCTGGGGAAGTTCATTGAGGAGGCCTATTGCTTTGGAGCCCCGAGAGTTTTACTTATACCAGTGATGGTTAACCTTTTTGGTGCCAAGTGCCCAATGTGCGCACATGCGAATGCATGCGCGCATGCCCGAACCCCCAAAATGCAATATAAGCACTCCTGCACATGTGCCCCACTTCTCCCACGCATGTGCCACACACCTCTGCACTCTGTATGTTGGGCTTTCTAGGCCCAAAATGGGGCATGGGTGTGTGTGGCTGGTGTGCCCGCAGAGAGGGTTCAGCGTGCCACCTGTGGCACGTTCGCCATCATGGACTTTTACTGTGGAAGAGGACCTAGAGGTATGCAGTAAATGTAAAAGAAAATTTAAAAAAACATACTGTACATGCAATCTTATCTTTGTTTCCTTGTATATGGATAATTTAATATTGTGGACTGATTTTTTTTTTAAAAAGTTCCATACTTCTTATATCCAATTCCACCAGGAGAGACTTGTTGCCATTTTCTAAAAGATTCCAGTATTGCATGTTTGATCAATGTCATGTAGTAAAATGTCATACAAGTAATAGAAACTCCAGGCTAATTTTTATTGGGAAAAAGATCATTGTTTCATTTTCTATGTATTTAAGTGCAGTTTTTGTTAACATTGGTCACCACAATGCCAGGAACTGGTGAGGGAGAGTCTTAATTTTGTTGAATCATCTAGTATTTGATACTACTGGCCATTCCATTGAAATATTTGATCAACATGGAACTCAGGGATATTGTTTTGCTGTAGTTTGATTTTATTTATTCTCTTACAATTATAATTCACCATCTTGGCTATAATCTGTGGAATTTTATTTACTATTGACAGGTGGTTCCTGGACAGCAAGAGTTTTAAGATTGGACCTTTATGTTTACAACAGCCAACTCTATTATTTTTGGGGGGAGTCAATTAAGAAACTTTTTGAAGTCCTGAACTAAATAGATTGGATGTTAATAAGTGGTTAATAAGGTTAATTCAGAATTCAAGAGATAACTAGAAATGAGAGATATTGAATGCAGCAGAATATGTACTGAATGGGCTACTCTCCATTCTGGTGTCAAATTGGGTTCAGAAATACTAATTCCTAATATAACTTTCTTGTTTTTGTCTTAATATGAACCCAATCATTGTAACTTGTAAGCCAGATATATTGTGGTTTATTTAATAAATCCTGATAAGGTAAAGCATAGTTTAGCATATTTTGTGAAGAAAATTTTGGAAATGCTTCTGAACTTGGCACTGCTTATGGAAAATCAAAAGGTATCCCTGTTCAGTATTGGTTGTGTGTCAGTTGCAAACATTTCTTCTGGAGAAATTGGATTTGGCCATGGTGATTCATGCCTCAGTGAATTTAGATCAATGCCATTTCCTCTATGTCAAACTGTCCCTGAAATGTCTAAAGAAATTTTTGCTGAACTAAGCCCTTTAGGACAGTGCTGGACAACCTCTCATCTTAAGAGCAAACTTCGTTTGTGTCTTGATTGGGGCCCTCAGAAGCCAATGATGTTGTGGAATCCATGGAATAGGTAGAGCTGACATCTTTGGTCATTTTCTAGTTTGGGGAGGCCTTAAGGAAAAAATCATAATCAAAAGGGAGCATCCATTCTGTCTCAAATCCTCTCTAGAATTTTTTTTAAAAAAGCCCTATAATTTTCCATCCTGCCAGTTTTGGGAAATGAGTGACTGGAAATGGAATTTTGGTGGTCATATATAGTTTAGATAGTATTCATCTAATCTAAAGTCAAAACATAATCCTGTAGGTTGCAGACATTTGTTTCTAGATGCCTTTGGTAAGAAGATAGGCAACTAAATGATAAATACATTCAGAGTCTAATTAGAAAAATATTGTTCTACTCCCTCTTTTATTAGATGAAGTAATCAAGTTTTTAAAAGAAGATTTAAAGACAGTTATACATAACAAGACTATCAGGTTCTCAACAGTAACCGTAAGAAATCATCATGGAAGCTAAAAGCAAGGGATGTGATCCAGAAATCAAGAGGCCATGGTACAGAAGCAAAATAGTGAAACATTCAGTTTGTAGATAATTGGATTCTAGTTTAATGGATTAGGCACACAAAAAATTAAGAAAATCTTAAAGAGACATGAAAAGAGCTATAAATGGAATATATATATTCCATTCCAAACACCAATATTTTAAAAATCAGGCAACTTATATGAAGTATTAATTTGCAATTAAAAACACCATAGGTTTTCTTTAATTTCTTTATTGATGATATGACACACAAGAAACGTACCATTTGATATTGGAGTATTCAAGCAACCTAAAGCAAAGCACTTGCTCCTAACACCAGTATTACTGCTGAAATTCAGTATAAAATAGACACAGATTTCTAAAAAGAACTGTTTCTTTGTATTACGGATTCTGAACGTAAAAATGAAAAGAGGCTGCGCTAACTCTTTTCATCCGCCAGGGGTAGCTGAGAAGGAACGACATCAGCACTGCGGCAAAATGGACAGCTCCATCAGCATTTCTTCTAGTCTAGCCCTGTTAAAATTAACTGGGAATGCCTGCCGCAAGAGGAGGGCGTGAAAGCAGGGCCATAAATCCGAAATTGTTCGGTCTTCCACCCATTCTTTTTACTAAACTGTGCAACTAGCTGTCTTTTATTCTCCAGCTGTCGCTTTCCGTTTCTGCCTTCCTGGATTTTATTTAATGGAACCCTAAACGCCAATTAGGTGGGTCTCGTTTATTCTGATGAGAGCCTTGAGAACCTCTTGGCCTCCGACCTGGCCTAACACTGCTTAATCCTCACACTTATCTGGCTCTGTGTCCTGAAGACACACACATCAACCACCAATTTAAGTCAAAAATCCAACGATGACTACAATCTTTCAAGTGTCTCTTGTCAGCTGTCTCCTGTCAGCCCATCCCAAATCACTTTCTCCCATCCAAAGCTGGCCAAACTGTAGGATCCCTAAAGTTTGCAGTGAAAGAAAACGTGTTTAGGATCGAGATTGTCATTGACGCCAAACATCCTGGCGCCACCCCATTATCGTCCCCTCCCATTCCTCCAAAGCCAATCTCCTTCATTTGGCCGCGCCCTAGAAGCGCTCGTCCCCCGCCTTTCTGCAGCGGAACCGGCGATCCACCTCTCTATATAAAACCGGGGCGTCTCGTGTAGCCGTCCACAACCTCCAGGATGAATTTCTCTTCGGATTCCCACTATTTGGCCTCTTCTTACAGGAAGATATTCGGAGAGCCGCCCCGCTACTCCTCCCGTCTTGGCAGTTCGGCCACAGCCAGCAGTTACCGGTCTCAGTCGGTATCCCGCTGTAGCAACCGCGCCGTCTCGTATCGCTTGGCGCAGGCAGACAACTTGGATCTCAGCCAGGCAACGGCGCTGAATGACGAATTTCGGCTGACCCGCACCAATGAGAAGGAGCAGCTGCAAGGACTCAATGACCGCTTCGCCGGCTACATCGAGAAAGTGAGGCAGCTGGAGCAGCACAATCGCCTCCTGGAGACCGAGCTGAGCGCACTGCGGCAGCGTCACGCCGAGCCCAGCGGCCTGGCCGAGCTCTTCCAGAACGAGCTCCGCGAGCTGAGGGCCCAACTGGACGAGACGGAGGCTGCCCGGGCACAGGGGGCGCTCGAAAGGGAGCGGCTGGCCGAGGAAGTGCAGCTCTTACGGGCGCACTGCGAGGAGGAGGCGCGAGCCAAGGCGGAGGCTGAGCAGGCGTTGCGCGCGCAGCAGCGGGAGATAGATGGCGCCACCTTGGCGCGCATGGCTCTGGAGAAGAAGGTGGAGGGGCTGCTCGACGAGCTGGCCTTCCTGCGCAAGGTCCACGCCGAGGAGGTGGCCGAACTGAGCGTCTCCTTGCAGCCAACCCAGCTGGCTGCCATCGAGCCAGACGCCGCCAAGGCCGATCTGACTGCGGCGCTGAAGGAGCTACGCTCGCAGTACGAAGGGTTGGCCGCCAAGAACCTGCAGGCGGCCGACGAGTGGTACCGCGCCAAGTTCGCCAACCTCAGCGAGCAGGCGGCGCGCAACAACGAGGCCATCCGAGCCAGCCGCGAGGAGATCGGCGAGTACCGCCGCCAGCTGCAAGCCCGCACTTTAGAGGTGGAGAGCCTGCGCGGAGCCAACGAATCCCTGGAGCGGCAGCTAAATGAGATGGAGGAGCGGCATAACGCCGAAGCGCTCGGCTTCCAGGTGAGGACCGCCCGCGCGAGCTCTACTACTTCTTGCCTCCCAAAGTGATATCGTGCTGCCCCTAACTTAGATTTGGGCCAGCTACGGTTTTCAAGCCTCCCGCTCCCCTACTGCGATTACCGCATTTTTGTCTTCCAAATACCCTCAGCAGGTAAAAATCCAACATTCAGCAGAACGGTTATTAAATTTACAGCAGGCAGTCTGGGTCGCTTTTACCTTTCCTAATGCCTGTCAGACGCTTTGCGTTATGCCTTCCCTTATCCATTATCATTGGCCGTTCTAGCTGGCTTAATGATTATTGTAAACAATCAGTGTTCAGTGACAAAACCACAGGAAAGGTTGCACCGGGATGTCTGTCTGCTGTGAGCATCTCATTCCTTTGACGTTTCTTAACGTTCACGCTGCTCTCCTTGGTGCTGAATATAGCCGACAATTGGTTTACTGCACCTCTGGAATTGTGCTTATTTACTATCAGGAATGAAACGTTTTACTTTTTAGCGATCCTGCTCAAAACTCCTGTAAATCAGCCATTCATTTTTCAGAATGCTTTTTTCATGATCTCTCTGTAATAGACATATTCCTTAATTAATCCTAGGCTAATTCTTCACGGTTGATCATTTGTGCTTAGATTTTTACTATATGTAAATTAAACATGCTACACAGTAAGTTACTGTGGAACTAATAAAACCCTAACCCTGATAAAATTATAAAGATAGTAAACAGTAAAATCAGGAAAGGTAGAACTAAAATAGGAGTAATAAAAGACAATTGAAATAAAATGTGTTGTTACATTCAGAAGCGCTCATTTAGCACAGAAAAGTGTTTGTCTCAGCTGGACATCTGTGAGAAAATATTCCAAACTCAAGTCCATTCCTTCTGTACATTTACTATGCTTTCAATACTGCAGAAACACGTTTAATACAATCATTGTTTTATGTAGAATGGGGTTCCACATGAGAAATTGCCTTACAAAATGAAAGTGATGACACTTTTCAGATGTACTGTAATCTGAATTCACTTAATTGTTTACATCAGAAAATATAGGCTTTACGGTTTTTGAAATGTAGGTACTATAATTGACACGGTTTTTGAATTAGCATTGTTTACAAACAGCACTTAACTGTTATGCTAATATAGAACTGATGGACAATTGTATTGAAAATTAAGAAATTGCATGTCCACCCATTTTAAAAAAATATGTTAGAGTAGATGATTTCTTCAGATTAATTCGAACTGTCATTAGGTACTTTCTAAATTATATTGTTTCCTTCTGGATATCAGAAGGTCATGAAGACAATACAGATAGTCCTCAATTTACAATAGTTAATTTAGTGTCCATTCAAAGTTACAAGAGCGCTGAAAAAAGTGACTTATGGCCGTTTTTAAGTTACAATCTTTGCACCACCCCCATGGTCATGTGATCAAAATTGCTTGACAACTGGCTCATATATATGACGCTAGCAGTGTCCCAGGGTCACATGTTCCCCTTTTGTGACCTTCTGACCAGCAAAGTCAATGGGGAAACCAGATTCAATTAACAGCCGGGTTACTAATTTAAGAACTACAGTGATTCACTTAACAACTGTGGTGAGAAAGGCCGTAAAATGGGGCAAAACTCACTTAACAAACATCTCACTTAATAACAAATATTTTGGGTTGAAAATATCTGTTGTCGAGGACTACCTGTATAGCCTCACAGAGGTCAATTTGTCAGCTTAACTGTTCGAGAAATGTAAAATGTAAAATGGGAATAAAAAAATTACTTTTAGCACAGGAGGAAACACAATACTACTAAAATCTATAATAGGATCAGTGGATTTTCATATGTTCATAAACAATCTGAATACAGAAGTAAACTGAAAAGTGGTCAGCTTTATTGATGATTATGAAATAACAATAAAAAAACCTACATAAAGCATTCCAGAAGAATATTTCAAAATGGGGCATAGGAATTAAATTGGCAAATGCATTGGAATATGTAATTTCACTGTACTTTACATTGGCAAAAATGAACAAATGGATTTGTGATAATTAGCTCAATGAGAACAATGTGCCTCTGCTATAAAAAAAAATCCGAAGCTATCAATTAGAGAACAAAAATAAATCTGCAAAATTGTACTACTCTTATACTATTTTGCATTGTGATTATACACAGTATGGTGCATATTGTTTAGTTCACCATACCCCAAAATGATAAAACTATGAAGAATGTAAAAAAAAGGGAAACCAAAATTATCAAGCAGATGGAACAGCCTTCTGCCTTAAACAACGAAGTTTAAAATAATTGCTCCTATGTAGTTTAGGAATAAAATATACATTATAGTTTATAAAGTTATGCATACTACCGAGTGCTAATTTAAAGTGCATTTCTTGAGTGCTTTTTCCTTTACTGTTCATAGTTGATCTTAAAAATGTCTATCACTAACAAGGTTGATCCTAAACTGTCCACCATTTTGATAGCTTCATTATCAATCCTAAAGATGCTCATCGTATGTGATGTCATTAGTTTGGTATTTTAATATTTAATTAAGCTTTTTTTCACAGTGCCCACAATTTCACTTGCAGATCCCTGCATTTTAGCTAGCAGAGTTATGTGATCAACATAGCACAGATTATTGCTGTTTCTTGCTCCAATTTTTCATTCTTATTTTTTATTTAATCCAGCTTCTTTTAATGCACATTAAGCATACACTGTACTTTGAGTCACAGAGAGTTTATAAACTTGTCACACTCTTTTGCCAACCTGGACTCAATCTGTTTCATCATATTCCATCTGTACTACATCTTCCAAACCTGGAGGGAGGAGGGGGGTGCATCCTCCAGTGTCATTCAATGTTTTTATAGCAAGTCTATCCAGTGAGATTTCAGTGTGGTGGTGATTGTTACTAGAATGCCGTAAAAGATTCATGAAAAGATTTTGTAAGACCAAGTATTAATTATAAAGATACGGTAATACAAATTTATATATTTTTATAGTGGTGATTTAAACATGCATGACATTTTTACATACATTCATGTACAATATTGCTGACTCCAACGACAGTTCACTATGTTTTCTTTCTTGGTTTCAAGCCTGAATATGAGTTTTGTTTATATTTGATATATAAGCATGTGTGCAGAAAGATAATCCTGAAAACTGCGAATAATCTTTTGCTCATTCCATGTATATGTGTGAGATTGTGCACGCCATCAGATGATGTTAATATACATCCACAGTCTCAATTTCCCATCAATTCAGGACTTGCAGAATAGAGGTTTTCACTTTTGCCTAATTTATATAAACCTGTAACTTGCCTGCTTATTTTTTCTCAATAAAACGTACTTTCAAAAGCATTAAACAAAAAGTGAAATAATTTCATCAAATAAAAATGATCACATCAGAAATAATTAAACACTATTTCATAGGTTTTATATCAGAACTCAACTAGAAACATCATGAATTCATCAAATTTATTACTACTATTTATTCTAGTCTTTAAAAACATTACCAAATGAAACAAATACAATGTATGACCATTGCCTATTAAGCTGCCATAATCTATTTTTATTTAATCTTATTCTAATAAAACAATTGGAGAGAATGTTCCTATTAGCCCAATCAATATAGCTAGTTATTAGCAGTTCTGGGAGTTTTATTCAGAAACTCTGAAAAATCCTGGTGCTTATCATTGGTTTAAAAAATAATAAAGTGGCATTTCTATCGTAATAATTGTATATCTATTTTATACCTATTTCATTTGCTCAGCATTGAAGGCTATATCTCTATAATGTTAAGGTGCTTGACACAAAAAAGATTCTAATTGTTAATTTTACTGTTGTAATTTAATTCATTTTTCAATTGTTTTTTGTCTGCAACAAATTAGCAAAACTTCATTTTTTCTTGCTTCTGTTAAAAAGGAATGAAACTATTTAGCAGAGACTTTGGCCTTAAAATGTTAATGTTGAACTCTCTGAATTTACAGGATACCATTAGCCAGTTGGAAAGTGATTTGAGAGACACAAAGAGTGAAATGGCTCGGCATCTGAGAGAATATCAAGATTTACTGAATGTCAAAATGGCCTTGGATATAGAGATAGCAGCATACAGGTAACCAGGTTTTGATTCTCAATATCAACTTAGAATTGTAATGCATGCTATTTTGAAAATGTCCAAAGTAGTTGATCAGATTTATGTTGCCCTAATATTGGCAACATTATGTTGGAGAGAAATGGCTTGATCCTATTTATTTCAATGCTTTGCCATAATTTTGCATTTATGGTCAGGGAATGTGGTTGTTTTGTTAAGGGTAATTTCTTTTTATCACATAAGACATATTGTTTACCTTGTCTATGTATATAAGTGTGCCTGAAAATCCTCGATTTCCATTATTAATAAAATCTTTTTTTGTTGTATTTGCAGGAAGCTGTTGGAGGGTGAGGAGACACGTTTTAGTACTTCAGGCATGAGCATCTCATCTCTGAATCCCCTTTCCAATCCTACTTACTCTTTCCAACCCAGGCTCTTTAGTTCATCTGTAGCCAGCAGCTCCAAAGTGTCATCCTCTTTCTATTTTAAGAAAGATGAGAAAGAGGAAGCTAAATTAACCTCAAAAATTTCATCAAGCCAGGTAGGAGACCCCTTTGGTGAAATGATAGAGGAAACCATAGCAGCCACTAAAAAAACTGAAAGAACAAACTTAGAAGAAGGAAACACTGTCAATCAAAAAATGTAATCACCGACCTTAAATACAGATACACGCAAGGGATAATAATATAGCTTAAATCTTTAAATTGCCTATACCTGAATTAAGGTACCCAACTCACATCCATTTAACTTTCTAATGTTTCACAATAAATTATTTCAATAGGAGCATTATGTTCAATACTATCAGAAATACCGAGGCTCAAACTTAATTTAAAAATACTGTAGTAAATCTTGTTTGCCAATTGTATTGCTGTAAGGCAGACATGTCTCCCAATTGCTGAATTAAAGAAAAAATAAGCATGTGCTAACACACACACACACACACAGAGACACTTGTACTTTTATTAAATCATGTTTCTGATTTATTTCTGCTGAGCACAACTTTCAAGTTGGTAAAAACCAACAACTAAATCACATTAGTGAAATGAAGATTAATCCTTATTGTGTGCTTCGTAAAATAAACTGACAGATAATTCAATTATGTAATTTCCAGATAATGAACTTTATTCCATTTTAGTCCTTCTGGACCACAGAGATGTAAAAAATACAAATATTTATTTTACTTTGTGGTCTCTGCACATTACAAAGAAATACAAAATTATCTAGGAATGTTAGGTAGAAAATACGAACAAGGTTTAGGAAGATGAACACCCCCATGATAAACTTGCTGTATCACTGCATAAAGAAATCCTATTAGCACATTGTCATGAGACACATAATACATTTTTTGATATCTAAAGTTACTCAATATGCCCATTTTAAAAAAAATCTACATGCTGTAGACAAGGGGTGTCAAACTCACATTGTCACATGATGTATCACGACTTTTTCCCCCTTCGCTAAAATGAGGGGGGGGGGGTGGCCAGTGCATGAC
The DNA here is from genome assembly GCA_030761175.1 of Masticophis lateralis. Lineage (NCBI taxonomy): Eukaryota > Metazoa > Chordata > Lepidosauria > Squamata > Colubridae > Masticophis > Masticophis lateralis. Next base: position 48,918,271 of record JAUDYJ010000005.1, read on the forward strand.
ACATCCAGCCTACAGGCCACGAGTTTGACACCCCTGCTGTAGTCAAATAATTAGGAGCCCTAGGATCCTGGTTATCAGTTAGTTGAATGCACGTTTTTGACCATTTCTGTGATTATCTAACAAGTCACTGCACTGTCCATTTTACCTTGTGCCATATTAGTAGCCAGCAATTTTAAAAGTTGTTGCTTAGAATCAATAGTTCCGGCTATTAAAAAATGAAAAGAAACACATGTTTTAGGTTAGCTTTATATAAAGCAAAGCTAAAAGAATGTTTTCCTGTATTGTCTAGAAGCACAATACTAATGCTGATTCAAAAGTTGTGACTGCTGCTGTTTCTATAAGGCACAAACTGCAACCTAAAACAGGGATGTATGTTGGTTCATCATTAGAAAAAGAATGTAGATTTATGCCAGCTGCTTATTTCTGTATTATGGAAAACAATATGGCTTCTATGTAAGTTATTGAGATACGGTTTCTTAAATAAGAGAGGACTTTTCCTAAATGTATTTTCTTACACACATTCTTCATTGCACAAATAAAATGCACTAGTGAATTTTAGTGCTTCTTCTAATTTTGCTCTGATTGGTTAAGGTGAAAGTAATTGTTCAACCTTGCCAATCACAACTGAAAATCATATACATGCGCAACACACACAAAAACAATTGATTTTTTTAAAATAAACAAATGGTGCTGAAATCTGATAAATAAAAATTCTTACATTTCCAACAAGTAGCAGATTCAGCCCATGTTTCTGCAGCAAATGACACAAGAATAATCTTGGTTGGAAGAGATCAACATAAAATTTCCTTTAAAAATTTGGGAATTCTGATAAATCAGATTCCCAAGTTCTATCAAAATTTAACTTCACTATGTATCTCTGTCATGTGCCAAGTTTTATATAGAACACACTATTTTAGATTTTATTTGACTGCCTTAAAGATTGCCAGCAACTAAATTGCTTTCTGCAGAAATTCAAGACTGTATTATTCGATGTCTTTGCACTGATTCATCCTGTCACAAAGTTTCATGATACAAATCCATGTCCTATCTTGTGTCCCTTGAACTAATACACTTTTCTTCTCTGTAAGGCACAAATTAATAATAAAAAAATGTTGTACCACTTTAGGCAGCCTGTTTGTCATTTGTGCTATTGTGAATCTAAACTTTGGTATTAAGAATTAATACAGTTACATTACAGCCGATCTGTTTATTTGTGTAGAAAGAAACAATGACTAAAAGTGAACAAATGAAACCACAAAATGCTTTCAGTTGTAACTATGTGTAATATTTCCACATTCCACACTAATGCTTTCATAATGACTGTAATATAAATTTATATATTGATATATGTATGTGTTTAACCTTTCAATTGGAAGAGGAATGCTACAGAATGGGAGGGGGGGGCAGAATGTACTATGGCCATCATTATTTTGATCTTGGAAGAAACTTCCCAAAATGTTTAAGAATATGCAAAGCACAGATTCCAGGTAATTCTTGTGATAATATATTGGGATTGTCTCAAGCTTATGGAATAACTAGAGGGAAAAATTAATGTGAAATGTATGTCTTAAAATTGATATCAACATTATCCTCTACATGTGTTATAATTGTGATAATAGTACATATTATTATAATGTGCTTCAACATTGTGATAAATTCCAAATGTTGCGTAACCAAGATGTAATAAAATATTATATATTTACTTGATAAGGCAAAATTTGGAATGGTGCTTTGGGAAGGTATTTTTTCATGCAGAATTAATATATAGATGGAGAAAAAAGAAACAAAAGAGAACAACACAAACACTGAACATATGACTTACAGATTTAGTGAACTTCTATATGCTTTGCAATCGAATTAACTAGAATACAAGAAAAATATTTTTCATATTCCATTGTGGAGCTTCATTTTTTTAATGAATCAAGTAGGGCATTTCCAATATTTGAATAGTTTTTTTCAAATATCAGTTTGGAATGCCAACTCCTCTTCAAAAGAGAAATAACAGAGCCTCCCAAAATATTGTGTGATGTAATATATATGCAATATATCGGTACATGCAAATTCTGAAAACTCCTCTCTTGATAATCTAAACTGCACCAGCAGCCAGACTTGATCACTGTTGTTCTTATGTATCCCATCCCAATAATCTATTAATGTCAAATGTGAAAAACATTTTGGCTTAGACTGATTACTGAAAGTGCTCCATGTATAAAGAAAGAAAAAGTCCTGAAGGATTAAAGGTCTCTCTATAAAGCCCTAATACAGATTTTGGAAAGATTGCTTTCTTGCAATACTAAGCAATGTATTTTCTATTCTGGAGATACAGAAAAGGCTAACAGAAACTCATCTATATCAGTGGTAAGCACCTCTTAGGCAGTGAATTCTTAAAGTTTACCATATGCAATATAAAGGCAAGCCTTTTGTTTTCTGAAGCTACTCTTAATTAGCTATAGCTAACTGCATGGTCACCAGAAAAAAAGTGCTTCAATTGTTTTCTTCATACGACTTCCCTCTGAAATGCCTCACTTTCTTTAAATGAAATATCCATACAATGCATTAGTTCTTCTGTTCAGAACTGATGTATCAACTCTTGATTTTTATAGTTAACATTTTCTGTATAAATTTCAGCTCTATAAATAATACATGCAGAAACTCAAACTGAATTTGATATTGACCAGAACTTGGCCACTATACTGCTCACCCAAAGCTTGAACATTTGTGGGTACATTAATATCAGTAATAAATATGTTGATTATTAGAAAAAAGCACTCCACACTTCTCTCCATGAACTTAATGCTTCATTTGTGACAATGCTGTGTGAGTCAATAACATTCTTTGCAAAAAGTAAACAAAGTAGCATATTGAAAACTTACATTAACTTTCTGACTCTGTGCCTACTTAGATATTCAAATATATATAATGCAGCATCCCTAGTTGGCACTGCAGAAAAATTTCTCCTTGGCAATGCAGATTTCTCACTGCAAAAGTTTTCTGACAGTTTTCTGTCTGTTTTTCTGCATTAATTCCAATTGTGTGCTTTTAACAAATTTTGTAATATTGATATTTTTACAAACTGAGATAACATTAACTAATTTATTTACTCAATCAACTTTAAAAAAGTAACAAAGACCGTATTATTTCACTCCTTAAGAATTTGAGTTTTTGTATGGGGGAAGCAAAAAATGTAATATTTGTATTTCACCCATTTGTCCCAGCGAACTTATGTTGCTGCAACTGGAATTTAATTTTAAAAAATCCAGTCAAAATAATTGTTAACAATTTCTCATTGCTCTTCAATAATCCTGCCATACCCTTCTTGTGCTGAGTGCTTCTATGGCTTTTTTTTTATATCCGATGTATTTCATTTTTTATCATTTTAATATATTAGCTGTAAACTAATCAAATTCATATTTTAATGACCGATTCTGGCTCTGTTATTTTATTGCTACCATTCAGCCAGCTCATAATTTATTATTTAAGTGCACATTTATTACCTGGGGAACAAGTTTACTGTTTTAAACATTTGGAAAGCATATGGTCCATTTATTTTCCCACCAACATTGGGGTAATAAACAACATTGGAACAGGTGTTCCATATGCAGCCCAATTCATTGTCATCTACTTTTACATTTACATTGCTATTCAACTAGTGATGATCTATAAGCAACATAGCTTTATTTCCTTTCCTGTTGTAGTATTGGTAGTATTATATATTTCAATATTTTTCACATAAGGCATGAGATAGAAATGCTTGCAATTTGTAAAGGGTGGTTAGCTCCATTTTATCTATAGGGAAAAATCTAAGTCATTTTATTTCCAAACTGACTAAAATAAAATTCAAATGCCCCTATGAATAATGCATGTTTCTCCCAATAAGACATTGTGGTCAAAGAGATCATCCCTGAGAACAGTATTGCAAATATATTTAAAGACTTTTGGATAAATTGTAGTCTCAAGTACAACACTGCCCATGGATTAGTCATGAATGCCGCAAGACCTACATATTTAGAATGAATTCTGTTATGTTGATATGCTTCTTCCCTGAGCTAGGCGCTGATGATACAAGAACACTGAAGTATTTATAGCTTACTTACTGGTACAGTTGTTTGTTTTTTTCTCACTGCTTTAAATCACTTCCTTAATTATTATGCAGAGCAAATACGGTGCATTTCTTTAGATTCATTTAAATAAAATGGCTTTTTTTTTGCTGCAGTTCTCCCATGAGGTTTTGTTCTTTCAAACATCTTCTGAAAATTTAAGAGATTTTTGAAAATGTGGAATCTCCACTAAGAATCAGTCCATAGTGAAGTATAAGTAACCCATCCTGGAAAGAAAAAGAGAAATTGAATGAATCAAAAATCCAATGAAATCAGCAAACTAAAAAAGGCAATGACTTATACAGACAAGTTTTCTTATTGTGCATTAGGTACAAGA